>BCNH02000001.1:21777327-21797430 GCA_001662345.2 Metrosideros polymorpha var. glaberrima
AAAAAAAGCATTTGGTTGGTTGGAATAAATTATAAAGAATGGAAACGAAGTTTGGTAATCAATGCGATAAATAAAATTTGAATTACCACATTTGGCAAACCCATTGTAATTAGAATGTGGGGCTTTTATAGTTTGAAATATTAAATAGAAATTCATTTCGAAAGTTGCAAAAGAAAGAAAAGTGAAAAAAAAAATACAGGAATGAGAGAAATATCATCCCATATTTATTAATTTAGTTGTTTTTCTTGTTGTAAATATTCCCCATAATGATTTTTTTGTTTTTGTTTTTGTTGAGTCATACCCATTACTTCTTATTCATTCTCACACCTCACTACATTAATGAAAACATGGCAATGGCAACATGGCCAACAACGAACATATAACATATTATTCAAGGGTCAATAGTGTGTAAGTTAGGTTGTGGACGAAATCATATGAAGAACATTATTGACGAAACATAAAATTAAATGGAGTAACAGGAACAATAAATGGGAGAAAATTGAGAGAATGTGCCCAAATTCGAACTCTTGACATGCGATCTAATACCATATTAGATTCACTGTTGTCCATAAAGTTTAAACAGATAGCAAATGAACCAAAAATATATTTATGAGATATAACTCAACACTCCTAGACACACTAGACAGGTTGTGGACGGGACCATTTTAACATGGGCGACCGACGGCACATACCAGCAGGCAGAGTAACAGAACTAACAAGGGGGAGAAAATAGAGATTGGAGTATCGAAATCCATACCCTTGACATTTGCTCTGCCACTATGTTCGATAGACAAATTTTTCTCCAAATTTTAATTATTAAGAAGTGGGACAATAGTGTATCCAAAATAGATTAATATGAAAATCCATCAGAAAGATAAGGTCATACGCAAGGGATGCATGTGACAAGACAAAGGATTTCCTATTCTGAAGAATTCACTAGAATAATAAGAGAGCTTAATCTAATTTTGGATCCGATTGGGAAGACTGAAGGAGACAGAAAGAAGAATATATTCCGCAATTCTGTATTATACTTGTGACATAGTAATCATAGCATATGAAATAGTGATGCTCATAAGAATAATGTTTACGAATTGATGATGAGTAGGGACCACTTGACACTTTTATCGAAATTAAATTCCTCATTTCATGAAAAAAAAAAAAAAAAAGTAGTGCACAACAAAATCTCAATCGTACCCTTCCTGGCACAACGATAAGGATGTTTTCATACTTTCAATAATCGAGGGTCATGGATTTGATTCCTGTCATGACCACGAGTCATGATTCTAGTTGTCCCTCGAGTAATGGGCTAATTCCGACCGTGCCCTTGAATTATTACAAGAAAAAAGGAAAAGAAAAGGCCACATCAATTGCGAAAATGTTGTTAGGAGCTAAATCTACCTACATAATCCGACAACAATCGTCGACATTGTGTCATCCTGTATGATCATATGGAAATCTTTAGGTTGCAATCCACGAACCATCAATCATCATCTAACGAGTTCCGTCCGATAACTTCTGGTTTGTGGCGCGCAGCGTTTTGATCCGACACGTAGGTACTGAATCGGACTCGTGTCTGCAGAGAAAGAAAAAAGAAAATCAGCACGTGCTTCTTGCGGGAGAAGTGAAGGGCTCCACAAAATTGAAAAATAACGTGTTTTGACTTTTCTTCACGAACGAATCGTTTTCTGATCTTACCTGTTTTCGGGTACGGGAGAGGAAGATTTGGACGGAAGATGGAGAACGCTGCGAGCCTGAACGTGCATCAGAATTGGTCCTATCTAAGTGACACGTGAAATGCGTCCGAAATTGCTATCAACCGTGTCTAAATTATGTTACGCTAGACTAACCAACCATACTCCGCACCCGTGCTCCCATATTATAAGAAAAGCATGCGGCAAAAAATGTCGTGTGCCCTTGGACTCTGGCACTGATTATGTAATTCTCGTGCGCAACGTCTAGACTTGTTAAAAGGGTGGGTCGAGTCAAGTCGCAAAACGTCCGACCCAAACATGCTCATTTCCACGCAATACAAATCTAATGACCTCTACTTGACCCGATCTATATCCCGACTCGACCCGTATTACTAAAATACTTCTATATTCATAACCAAGCTAAGGTGAAAGTGCAGAGTGAGTGAGCGCGAGAAAGAATGAAGAGATGATCATAGAGTTGAGCTAGGTTTATGTAAGTTGTAAACTCATTTATGACCAATTCATTGGATATAATCAATCCATATAACAACTCAGCCCATCATATATGGATTAAGAAATGTGTCCAGATCTAGCGACGCCAAACAACCACGGTAGAGTTGCCCATAAAATATAAGTAAACAAGGGTAAAAAATTTATCAATTAATTTATTTTCTTCTATGGTGCACGTTCTTATTAAGAAAAATCTAATTTGTATTTTTCCCTGGCCGGCGGCGTCTTCAAACCGTGGTCGAGATCCAATCTCGTTGCAACTTGGCAGTGGAACACGAAGATGTTGTGAAGCGCAAGCAATGACACGAAATATGTTGCACACGAAAAATAATTTAAGTTCGAGATGATGTGAACTGCTAACCGTGGTGGGTAGCAATTAAGCTTAACTAACCCTCCTCCTCCTAAATCTAGAATTGCACTCATTTGATTGGTAGATGTCGTCGGCATAAGTTATCCCTTAGAAATCGAGGGGGACCAATTTAGCCACACGTAACCCCAATTGGATTACCTTAATCACAAGCAACCTGAGAGATTCGACATCCTCCTTCACACGTGGGGATGGATGGCAATCTCTATCCCGTCATCGTGTTCGTGTTGTCGATTCGTGTAGTTTCACATCTTTTTTTTAACTCTGGGAGGACGAGACCTTTTCATTTTTCCATAGATGGGAGAGAGAGAGAGAGCATGGGTTAGATCATGTCGATTTCGAAGTAGTCGTGCTCGTGCCTCGTTGAACTTTGGATTTGCCGCTGAGCGCACGGCTGCCTGTTTTGAAATGTTGAGTTCTTATTAAATGACTTTTGTCATGGTATCGGCGGTCGATACACGTTTAGTCTATGACATGGTATTTTGTGATTTCTACATGTAAATAATTATACCAACAAGTATATCTTGTGTCAACAGACATGTATTTTTTAAAATCATAATAATGATGTCTAAACATGCACATTATCACTTATTCATGGTAAGACTTAGGCGAAAATTACCAAAAAAGTCATAATATTTAATAATATTTAAATATTTTTTTCTCTTTCTTTTTTCTTTTCTCCCCCCCCCCTCTCGGCCGGTGAGGGCTTCGCGACCTTAGCCTAGTGGCCGCCGAGCTCCAGCGACCCTCGCCGATTGGAGGGGGGGGAGAAAAGAAAAAAGAAATAGAAAAAAAAGAGAAGGAAAAAGAAAATTAAGAATTAAGAATTAAAAAATTATTCACATCAATGCCGGCAGGTCAAATGGACTAAACTGGCACGAATGCAAAATGTTTATGATTGATTTGACAAAAAAAAGAAGTTTAGAATTGATGTGACACAATTGCACTGAGTTTAGCAAGTTTTTAGTAATTTTCCCGAAAGACTTGGTAGCCTAAATTTATATAATTCCGGCGATCTACTACTTGCTAGAAGAAGTCCCTCGTATTTAAAAACTCACCGTCCATTAGAAATGGGATAAAATGGGCCACGAAGTCAAAGAAGGCCAAGTCTTCTCAAAGTTCTAACCAAGGGAATTGAATTCCTGGTCAAATAAATCTAACCAAGACTCGTTGAAAATTTCAGGACAATCTTTCTTGTGTTTTCTTGTTCATATTTGTAATTAGTGTTAATAAACAACCACGATGTAATTGTCGAGATTCATATATTAAGGCTCTGTTTGTTTCATGAAAAATGAATGATTTAATTTTTTTTTTATATGATTGCTTTTATCTTTTACAAAAATAAATGAACAAAATATATTTCCATCATCCGCAAAAAAATTTGGGCCTATAATGATTTTTTTTTTCCATCGAATAATTATTTCAAGCGATCGTTTTTAGGAACATATTTTCCAAATCATTCATTTTTCGCAAAATAAACGGAAACCAAATTCTAAGATATATCAATATGACACGGCATTGCACACATACAACTTGCGTCATTTATGATCATCCTAATTGCTACTTGCAAAAGTTTTTGCTCTGATACATCGACAGAGCTAGATTGAGACTCAAGAAAGTAAGACATCGACCGGCACATTAGACATTTTATCTTCCCTAAACCATTGTTATCTTTTTGCAATTTTTATTTTCCAAATGCAATGAATCGAACTCACTGATCTCTCATTAAAACTCCGGACAAAAGTCAAAACACCAACAAAGTCAAACTGCATCTCTTCAGGGAAAAAAAGTCAACCACCGCGTTAGCCTTGCTGGGTCAAACACGTGTGTCGTTAGCACAAGATTGCCGGTCAATCCTCGAGGATCAAACTTGACTCTGTTTCGAAACCAGTGGCGAAATAAAATACGAAAAAATGGATAAATTGACACGTGCGCAGAACTTCATGCACGCATCTAAGAAGAACGAAATTTACGAGGAGGGTAATTGGAAAAAAAAGATAAGATAAAGCATATAAAAACAGAGAAGAAACTAAATGTGGTGGGAGGATAAGGAATGGTTTGGGACCTGAGCAAGTCCTTGAAAGGTTTCGTCTGAACTCTGGAATGATAAATGCGGGGGTATTTTCTTCTTAGTCGAGAAGAAAAATATTGATCTCGAAACTTGGGGATGCAGAGCGTGCGGGCATCGACACGTTAAAAGAAGAAATGCATCGAGGTTGGGTGCTCCTCTCTGCTTGCAATGGAGATTACTGCTGGAGGCCCCTGTAGGAGGCAATTCTCCTTGACTGACGGGTCTAACGATACTTTTCCTTAATCAGAAAGTCAGTTCAAGATCCCCGATTAAGGAGAAGAATGAAATTTATGAGGAGGGTAATTGGAAAAAAAGAAAAGATAAAGCATATAAAAACAGAGAAGAAAATAAATGTGGTGGGAGGATAAGGAATGGTTTGACCCAAAAAAAAAAAAAGGATAAGGAATGGGGCGGGGACCTCCGCAAAAGTTATACGTCAATACAAAAACAATACATAGAATGATAATATAAGATTTATCCATAATTTATCGAGGTGGTCAACCATCCTATGCTAGAAAAAAAATGGGGAGATAGTATAGTCCACACATCAACAATTTGTAAATATAGTTTGTATGTTATCATTAGCAATTTGTTTATTATTTGAGTTAATAACTTTCATATCAAGTTAGAATAAAACTATGGAGTTTACGAATATCAACGACCGATTATATAGATAATAGAAAAAAGGGAGGAGGGGGGTAGAAGTTCCACTTGAGAAGTAGTCAGGTACATTGACCATTCTTTCAGCACTTGGTCAACCATTACAGCTCATCATACTTAAATTAAAGCTTATAATACTTTATATTTGCAACAATGGACATTTCATTTACTTTAATTTAATTCAATCATGTTGGTAGCGTGTGGCCCAGGCAAATTTTGCCGACAGCTAACTGCTAAGCGAGTGGGCTTCGTTTGATGAGATTTAGGACATGGGCCCGGCTTTGTTAGAAATTGTTTAGATCGAAACATAATTTTAGTAGATTTGTAAAAATGGGTTATAGGCCCAATTCTTTATCCATATTTGACCGGCCGAGTTCTTATATGGGTTGGTTTTATTCAGAAAATGAGTCATTAATGGATTTAGATTGGTAAAATCCAAAATAATATGGATGGTAAAGGGGTGCACAATATATTTAGGTCCAATCAATCTCTATAGCACTCTTCAGTCTCTCTCGTCCTCACTCGATCTCGCGCTCGCTCACTCCGCACTCTCAACTCAGTTTGGGTATGTGTTTTCTTAATTTAAGTTAAATATGGAAGTGTTTTATCAATGTAAGTCGTATTAGATATGGATCACTAGATTTACATTGCATGGAAATGAGTCAATTTGGGTAAAACTGTTTTTGACTCAATCCATCCGTACGACGGGTCTAATTTTTAGTTATAATTGCCAAAAGTTCAATACTAGCAACATCTCTAAATTGTCCTTCTTGTATGGCTATTGGCTAAAATAAATCATGGGGTTGCCTTTTGAGCGTTAGTGCGATCAAACTCATGAATGG
Source organism: Metrosideros polymorpha var. glaberrima (assembly GCA_001662345.2). Classification (NCBI taxonomy): domain Eukaryota; kingdom Viridiplantae; phylum Streptophyta; class Magnoliopsida; order Myrtales; family Myrtaceae; genus Metrosideros; species Metrosideros polymorpha. Next base: position 21,783,469 of record BCNH02000001.1, read on the forward strand.
ATATTGTACGACATGTCGCTTTCGCTTTGGACGAAATTATGTATATTATAGTGATGAAGTGGATGTTCATGAGATATAGCTGGCTGGATTACAAAATTTTCAAAGGGTTCACTTTCAAAATTATTGCTGTGAAGAGAAATTTTTCTGTTTATAGACCGCACAAAAGTCGAGTTAATTGACTTGGTTGCTAGATTACAGATTTTTCTAAAGCCTGAAATTGAGACATTTTCTCAAAAGATGACTTAGGATAGATTTTGTCAGATAAAGATCCGAAATAGCCAAGTTAGTCTCAGATAAGGGCTTGGACTCACCAGACGGCTTATTCCGGAGGCTAGAGCTGGGGCAATTTTGTTTGAAATTTCCTCATCGATCCAAATTGAAACTAAGGTTCGGGTTGACCAATTGAAAAATTGCCTAAACCCTAAAAACCAAGTAGCGCCAAATGTAAATAACCGAAGCTGTGCTGGGTGCATGCTGAGCTGTGGGATTTCTTGTTGTGCTCCTCATTTTAAGATCATATATGCAAGACAGAAAGAAAGCTGTCTCTCCCACTAGCAAGAATGTACTTGACTGTTGGATAGGGGCGACAGTAGTCAATGAACCTATCATAGTCTTTCCATTCGAGACACGACAGAAGATAAACGTGCTGGTGGGTTTTGAAACTTTACTTAGCTTTGACTGATGAGAAGGGGAAAATTACCCTGACAATGTCTTCCTCCCTGTAGAAGAAACTGTTGTTCTGCCTTCGTACCAAAAGTCCACATCTTTTCCTTTTTCCAAATGTCTCATCATCCCGCAAGTTCCATCACGTAGCTCAGATCTGCCGGACGCATCTTCCAGCTTCGCAAGTAAAAGATAGAATGCAGGATCGAGTTGGTCGAGCTCCATTCCCTTTCTAGGCATCTCCTCACCCAAAGGTACATTCTCATGGAATCCCTTTTATTTAAGAGGAATTGTTCATTTGTAGAGTGACAAGTAAAAGGGGTAGATAGTATTGAAAAAGAAGAAGAAAGAGAAGCGGTTTTTTAAGTTAGCTAAAATTATCCCTCCATCCCGCTAGCAGACATAGCCTATGCGAGGCTTACCTGAGCTCTTTTACATTTTTCAGTTAGTGGGCACAACACGCGCTTCAATGAATACAATTTGGGGCTTTTGGTTTCTGGGGTTTTGGCCATTCTTCAATCGGTCAGCACGAACCTAGTTTCAATTTGGGTAAAATAACAAACAAAATTGTCCCTGCTCTAGTTGTCGGAACAAGCTAACTGGCGAAAGCCGGCGAGTTCGAGCCTTTATTTGAGACTAACATGATCACTTGAGACCTTTATTTGAGATAAAATGTCTCATTTATGCATTCTTTTCATATTACGACTTCATTTCATGTCTTTATTTGAAAATTTTCACAAAATTATTTTCAATGAAGTGAAGTAAGCCCAGTGAATGTAAGCCTAGCTAATATGTTCCATTGGATGAGGTGGGTCCACTACGATCCACCCGATCTATCGCACCGAATGCGGTAATTGTTCGTAATTAAACCAAATTCACAAATGTTTTCAATTTCAACGAACAAGTTGTCGATACAAGGGACAAGTTGTCGATATCATGATTATCGATTGACTGCCTAGTTATCGATTTACAAGTCTGATGTTGATTAAGCTGCCCAAGATGGTGAATGAAATTTATGAGTCTTAAGTGTATTGTAGCTTTCAAGAGTCAAAGTTCATGTTTCTATATCTAGTTTAATGTTTTGTAAATTCCCATGAATCTATCTCCTTGGAACGCTTGATATATATTTATGAGTCATTTAAGAGTAAAATTAAGAGTCGTGCAATAAAGTCTTGTGATCATTTTTGACAAAGTAAAATAAAGTGAAATAAAGAAAGAAAAGGAAAAGAGCATATTCGTCTTCCTCTCTTCCTTAAATTGTGAGTGTTTTTCACCTTCAAATTATCCCATCGGTAATGACCAACTATGCAGATCAGAGATTTGACAAATTATTAGTATTTCGTACTCAATGTCCACTTGCAGTCTAGTATGCATAACACCATTTTCACGGGTTTAGTATTGCAGTTAAAAACATCAAATCCGGGAACGATGCTTGTGCGTAACACGAGCAGCGCTTGCATTCGGCGCAGCGTAAGCAAGGAGCTCCTCGTCTCACTCGAAAACGGCCATCTCTCGCTCGTCAAACGTGATCCACGCCTCGATCCCGTCCCCCCTCTTTGTATCAGCCAGGCACACCAAGTTCTTGATGTTGCTCGGGCATGTCACCAGTCCGGCTTCCCCCACCCGTAATCGATGTCGCAGGACGGAAACCTGCACAGGCTCGTGCACTTGTGTATTTTCACATCCTTCCATTCCGTAAATGGCCTCGTTGGGGTGCATCTTGATTGTCCAGATCACCAACTTCAGCTGTGGCAGCGTTGCGGTCGCTCCATTCTCTCGTCGCACAAGCTCATTGAGGCGTCGTCAGTGGCATGCTTCCTCCAGAGCTGGTCAGCAAGGACCGCCTGGAGACTCGACGGAATAGCTGCTCCGAGGTTCACAGGGGGATGACCTCCAAAGATGGTCATCCGTTAGCCGAATGACCATCTTTGTCAGTGGCTCCAAAGATGGAGCACTCTCTGGATCACATACCATCCCTGCGATTCCGCTAAAAGGGGCAGAGAGAAAACAAAGAGAGCATTTTTTTTTCAGTAAGGTGCTACTGGCTCAAGGGTATTTATAGCTATCAAACTAGAATTCAATTAACTTCCATGTCAGGTAAAGATAACTTCTCCAAAATATGAAATTCAAATTAGTAACAATAAAACCAAAATCCTAATCTTAGGTAGAAGCAATACTAATAGTCAAAACAAAACTTGCAAATCAAGAAAAGATATCCTACCTCAAAATTAACTAAATAATACCAAAAAATTAACATAATCCTACTAAATAGAATATAAATCTGCTAAAATTCAATAAATAAATGATCCGAACACCCACATACATACTGTATTAAATATTAGGGTGGTTTCAACATGACTGGTAAGAGATATCAACTTAATTGAGCTTGAGTGAGATTTTTTGAAACTATTTTGGGGTGAGCACCGATCCCGGGTTAATTCGGGAACTGGACCGAACCATCCTACCCAGCTGGTTATGATCCGGTTCCCGTATCCAAGGATTTGAAACTGGCATTGTGTGGGTAGTTTCTGATTTTGGGTGCTAAATTCACCCACCCACCCTAAAACCGGCACTGTTTGACAACCCTATTTAGCCACACTTGGCAGCTCTAACTATCCCTCTTCGGTTCAGGCTTCTTTCTGGGTGCTCTTATCCACAGACTCCGCTCGAGGGTCAATCTCATCGTCTATGAAAATGGGTCAATCGATCTTGACCCTCTCCACACAAACACCTGGTCACATAGGCATGTCTTGGACTTTCTTCCGCAGATTTCATTAATGAGGAAGCTGAGATCATGGAGGATAAAGTGGAGGAGAAAGGCAAGAATGGCGAAGAGGAAGTGCTGGGCTGGTTATTGGGTTGACCCTGGAACCGGATAGGACCAAAGTCTAAGAACTGAGCGGTTCGATCCTATCTAGTTCTAGGGTGGGTTCCAGGTTTGTGGAATTTGGAATCGACCTGATTCGATCTAGCTCCAAGTTCAAGGGTGGGCCATTCTCACCCCGAAAACAATCACCAATAAAATAATTAATAAAAAAATTTCGCATTGAAGCCATTAAAAATCAAGATCTCTCATCCTACCAAAATTGTTAAAATGCGGTGAACTTTATCCTTTTCATGTACAAGGCACTCTCTAATCCGAAGGAATGTCTCCACTGGAAGTGATCACGGGCTTGGTGGCTCGCTGGGCGCATTAAGCCAAATCGAGTCATCCTTATTTTTTATATAACAAAATTAAGGCTCTATTTATTTCGTGAAAAATAGATGATTTGGAAAATATTTTCCTAAAACCGATCGCTTGTATCGGTTGAAATAATACTATGACTAGCCAATTCGAGATGATAGATTTAGGATTGATGTCCTGTTTTTTTGGCCTTGAAATGACGCAAACATATGATGGCATATTTATTTCATAGCAGAAATGGGCTAATGATATTTTGAAGCGATTGAAAATGGAATCGCTCAAACCAATTCAGACTCCCGTAGTAAAACGGTTGGAGCTAAAGAAAGAAGGCATAGGTGAACTAGTAGCAAATTCATGGAAAAACCGTACCAATCACATTTGCAGGCAACAAAAAGAATTTTACAGTATGTTAGTGGAACTCGTGATTATGGAATTTTATATTCTTATATTGGCAATTTCAATCTAATGGGGTACACAGATAGTGATTGGACATGTGATACCGAGACTTGAAAGAGTATTTTTGGATATGCTTTCTTTCTTTTCTTGGACATGGAGTAATTTCTTGGTTCTCGAAAAAACAACAAGTTGTTGTACTCTTGACAGCTGAAGCAGAATACATAGCGTTAGCTTTGGCGGCATGTCAAGCAATATGGCTTCGTAGGATGTTGTGTGAATTGAAACATGAACAAACATGTCCTCTACCAAAATGATGTGTGACAACAAGTCTGCATTAGTCAAAAATCCAGTTTTTCATGGTAGGAGCAAATGCATCGACATCAAGTAATCACTATATTCATGAGCGAGTCAAAGATGGTGAGATTGAGCCTAATTTTTGCAGATAAGAAAGTCTGATTGTAGATATTTTGACAAAACCATTGAAGGAAGATTTGTTCGAAAAATTAAAGATGAGGCTTGGTGTTGTTGAATTCAAAAATCAATTTTTAGAGAGGTTGTTAGAATAATATAAAATTGATTGTTGAAATTTGAGCACATTTGTTGCTAGGTTCTAGATTTGGTTGTTAGTATTCTTCAAAGAATACCTTGATTTATGGTGGGTGTCAGAAGAAAAATGAAAGCAAGAAGAGCTACTGCATTTAATGAGGACGAGTTACTGAAGCATGAAGACAAAGAAAGTTCACGGAAGTCTTCAAGTGCATTTATTGTTAGGAAAATCCCTTATAATGTTTTGATTATGACAAAATAATCAAATGCTACTATTGTATTTATTGGTTGAGTCAGGTGAAAGATGCACAAATCATGATGCAGATGGTGTCTTATTAGAACGTCTGAAGTTATGTCAGAGCGTATGAAGGTTATGAGTTCTTTATTAGTGGTGAATAAGGCATTGGGCGTAAAGCTATCTAAAGCTAGAGGTACCTAAGTAGAATGTGAACAAACCTAGAATGGGGAGTTCTGTAAAGCCTGAAAAGACCTTGGATAGGTGAACAGCGAGGAAGAACTGCGATTGCCAATACGATCGAAGGCAGCAGAAGATGGAAGGTCAAATTCAAAAATTTGTATCTGACAATATATTTAGACTCTATGCTTCTAATGATCATCAAACTTAGAAATATGCTTTTAACAAGTATATTTAGATTCGGGCAATAACATCTAACAACAAAGTTTCTTCATACTCATAATACACAATTATATTATTCGCAACGGCTAGTAATTTGACTTGGATTTCACATAAGAAAGACTTGATTGGAGATCAATTCAACATATTATTTTGTAAAGAAGTCATTAACAGAAAACATCTTAGATTAATTGACAATTTCTTCAGAAGACAATATATTCTTTCCAAATGAAGAACTTTTCTTATGGAAACCTAAATTCATATTGTATGAGTGACTGAATCCATGGAGATTTTGATTTTGTCTCACTCAACAGCTACTCAATTTTCTTTACACAATCTTGTTTGATGGATTGATTAGAGAGCGATCCTCTAAAAACTATTCAATGACTAATTTGGAAGTGGAGGTATATAAAAGGAGACTATGGTGCTACAGAACATAGAGAGATTAAGAGTCGAAATTCCAAAGTCTAAACAGAGCTTTAATTTTACATACTTGTGTCTCGTGAGTTTCAAAGTTATAATCATTAAAAGGCATCGAAAATAGTGATTGCGTAAGATGGTGTGATCTATCATCTAAGAAGTATCACTTACTGTAACTTTTGATTGATTCATTAGTGAAATCTAACCATAGGCTGTTAGCGTGGAGAGTGGATGTAGACTTGATCTAGGCTGAACCACTATAATTCTCATGCACAATTTTCTCTATCCCTCAATCTTTCGTATTGATATCATTGCACACTTATTCTGATCACCTCATCAGATTTAAAACTTAGACTTTGAATCGTCTTTCATATTTTATCTTAACCGTTTTAATTCCGTAATATTTATCAAGTTTATTTAAAATCACCTATTCCACCACCTTTAAGTGATAGTGTTAGCCATCTCATTTATTGTGTGTCTTTTCATTTAACTTTGTTTGTGGTGTTTTGTTTTTTATATCAAGTTATATATGTCCAATCACAATAAAAGGTCGAGAATTTTAGATTTGTAAACACACTAAAAGCAAAAGCATATACATTCCATTAAGTTCTCCCTCTATTCTTTATTTGAGCGCTTGTTCCAAACTTACAAAATTATCATTATTCACAGGGTTGGTAAGTCGGGAAAGGTGAGTTCCACGAGTTGTCGACGTTGAAGCACCCGAGAATGGAGCCTAGACATCCCTGCTCGTTCTTGGTCTCCCTCTCACTGTTCGCTCTCTTTTCCCCTCCGTCTCTGTCCCTCGTGCGTCCATGTGTCTGTGCGCGCGCGAGTGGATGGTAGTGGATGTGAAGTGATGTGAGGTTAGTGGGTGTAGTGGGTGGAGTGAGTGGAGTGGCCGGCCGGGCCGGAAAAAGGAGATGCGGGGGCTGGGTTGCGCATGGGCTGGTCCGCGGTTTATTGTGCGGGCCGGTCCGAAGGCTTTTTTTATTTATTTAAGAAATTGCCTATTTATCTATTTTTGTTTATTTTTTATTGCTGTCTATGCTACTTTGGTCTTTTCATATTTTTCTAAAGAAATTTTACTCGATTGAAAAAATTAAGTTTCAACAATCAATATCATTAATCGAAAACTTTATAAGTTTGTTTTTACTTCTCACGGCACTTTATATAGGAATAGGAATACTTAAAGAGAGAATGATATAAATGGTCGTTGAGTTTTGGTTGATTATGCAATGTTGTCCTTGAACTTTTAATTTATTCAATATAGTTCTTGAAATTTGATATATGTTCAATCTAATCTCTTGACTACATGAAAATATCCAATGTTATCATTTCATTAATTTAAAGCTAATGGAATTTGCTGATATGGCCTCCAATTTGGTTAGTTTGAACGGTGGACAAGAAAATAACTCACATGTGGACGATCCACGTACGATAACTCAAATGAAGAGCAGGTAGCATGCAGTTGGTAGGAATCGAACGGCCAACATCTGTTCTGAGTTGGAAATTTTTTGACATCCCAACCGAGTCCGGGATTTTAAGGCGTCATTTTCACAGTGAATAAATTGAGCATTTCTATGCTTTCTTTTTTTTCCCAACTCGAATGAGAAGACACATCCAGACAAATCACTCAAGCAAAGCTCATATGCATCCAAAAGACCTACGGGACAGTCCATTAAATGAGCATCAGATCCGGGAGGGATGCGTTACATGCGTTACGTGATGAGCAGCGCTCGGATTCAATGCAGCTGAGGCGAGGAGCTCCTCGTCGCGTTCGAACACCGCCATCTCTCGCTCGCCCAGCGTAACCCATGCTTCGATCCCGTCGCGCATCTTCGTGTTCATCAGATATATGAAGTTCTTCATGTTTCTGAGACACGTCGCCCAGATCGGCTTCCCCGACCCGAAGTCGACCTCGTAGAACGGAAACCCGCACAAGCTCGTGCACCGGTACAAGTTCGCCTCCTCCTTCCATTCGCCCATCATGTTCCCTAACACTGCAATTTCACACAGAACATGTGAAAACTCATCGATCTATAGGTACATGCGAGATACAGGCGGACAATAGCATCGCGCTATCGGAACTTGATCTGGTTAGAGATTAAGTGGATTAGAATCCTTACTCGCAATTGACTTGCAGACCTTTGAAAAGCCCTCGTCCCCTCTGAAACCGCGGGCCTCGCGGCTGCGAAAGCTGATCATCTCCTTCCTCATGTTCGAGACCAGCTCTGGCAATGTCGTTTCGCTGCCTTTGAATGAAACGTTGATGACCCAGGCGAGATTCCCGACATCGGTTTCCTGCAAGGCCGGCGACATTCTATCGCGAAGGTTCACCATGTACTGCAACAGAGACGGACGGGAAGACCCGGTTATGGACCTCGAAGCCTTGAAGGCGCATCTAAGGATGAGCGCCAACACGAGCTCAACTCTTGTGAATCGAGTTGGCCCGACCGAACGAGCTGCTTTGGCCTTGAGACCGGATATCTTGGAGTCATGAAACACAAACCTCCTTGTCGCGCAGTGGTCCGTGGGGGCGTAATCCGACAACGTGAGCGGCAACTCCCTGGCCCGCATGAGAGAATCTCTGATAAATCTCGGGGGGGTCAAGCCCTCGAGCCTCTGAGCTGATCTGGCCGACCAGCTCCGGAGGAAGCACGCTATCGAGGACCCGTCCATGAGCTTGTGCGAAGTGCAGGGAGCGACGGCGATGCCGCCGCAGCTGAAGGTCGTGATCTGGACGATGAGCATGCATCCTGATGCGACCAAATGCGACGTTTCAGCGTGAAAGTTAGGGAGGAATTGGTTGAGCAAGGGCACCTCGGTCTGGGTGAGAAAGTCATTTAGGCGGACGTCAGCTCGGGCCTCGATCCAGTAAGCACCTTCATCGTTGCAGTTGATGCACGCGCTGCTCGTGACCCGACCGGCTAAGGGGTAGAAATCGACGAGGGTTTCGGAGAGAGAGGCTTGCATGCGGCGGGAGAGTGGTTCGTCGCTGCCGTATCCGGGGCTGGGTTTGGTGTAGAAGAGGAGGAGAGGGGTAAAGGACGGAGGGAAGAGGTGGTCGAGGAGAGAGAGGTTTAGGGTTCGGAGGTGGTGAGGGGTTGGAGAAGAAGGTTTGACGGTGGCTGATGAGATGATGTGAACTCTCTGTTCCGGCATGGTGGTCGTCTTTTAACTCTCTCTCACTGCTTGCTCTCCAATGCTTTTTGTTTGTGCAAATGACTTCTCCCAAGCAACACCCCTATAAAAATTGGTTAACCAAGTTGGTATTTTAAATGACGTGTCATATTTTAAGGGTAGACTTAGGAGGTATTGACACGTGGCGCAACAGCTAAGCGACTTGGCTCTTTTTGCTTTACTCTCCTTTCCTTGGTCACTCAAGATAAGTTGACCAAAAAACAAAAATATATATATATATAAGTTGGACCTGCATGTCCCTTCCAAGTATTTATATCTTTATTGATTCCTTTTTTCTTTTTTTGCGTTGTGCCGTCTCATTTGTTAGGAAAAAGTACTAACAAAGCCCTGAACCTATTACGTTACTATCAACATTTTGTACATGTGCTAATTAAGTCTATTCGATCAATTTTGACATGAAATCGCTGACGTGAATGTTGACCGTGTGACATGGACATTTTAAATAAAATTTTTTAAAATCTTTTTTCCTTTCATTTTGGTTGGTGAGGGCCTTTGTGACCTTGACATGCAAGAAGAAAGAACAAAAAAATTATAGAAACTTCAAAACTTATTAAAATATTATTAAAAATGTCTAATATCATCGCCGACCGCGTTACACAGGACGGTTGACATTCTCGTCAGCGATTTATGGCCAAAATTGGCCAGATAGATGGCACAACTCCAAAAGGTTTATGACAATATTGGTCTAATTGAAAAAGTTTATGATTGAATTAGTACCAATGCAATAGATTTATGACTCTTTTCGTACTTTTCCCCCTTGTTCCTCTATTCAATTTTTATTTCTCTATATTTCCTAATGTCATTGGATACACATGCTCATAGATAGATAAACTACGTGGCCCAATACCTTAAAAAACCCCTCAACTTTAGGTATAGTTGTAATTTTATCCTAAACTTTTTTTTTGTCCCATAAAAATCCCTAACTGTAGGTCTAATCCTAATTGTACCCTAAACTCTCCTTCTTCTTTTTTTTCCATGAAAAATCCCAAAATTTAGGTCTTATCCAAATTCTACTGTCCAATCCCAATTTTACCTTTAAAGAATTTATAATCTCATAAAAAACCATCAGCCTTTAGTTGCAAATCCACCATCGTTAGTGTTCCATCCAAAATTTCTTGTTGACAACTAAGAGATGAAAAACTCCCAAGCTCGAGCTATTCAAGCGTCCCGAGCGCTAGCTCTCCGATTGCGAGAGATGAAACTCTCCTGAACATGAGAGATTAAAGGCCGAGCACAAAATTGAAAATCTTTGAGTGAGATGGATGGAAGACTCTCTTAAGAATAACAGCAATTGAAGAAAGCCAACCCTAATTGCTTTAATTTTTACCCAAATTTTATATCCAAGAGGACATTGTTTAGGTAGATATGAAAATTCATCACTAAAAGTCATCTTCTTGGATCTAAAATTTGGGGGAAAACTAGAGTAATGACATAAGAATGCCACGTAACATCGTTAAGGGCGATTTTGGACGAAGGGTTAGTGGGGCAGATTCGAGACTCAAGTTTAGGTTGGTGATTTTTTACAAAACAAAACAAAAATTAGGGTAGAATTGGGACTATACCTAAAGTTGGGTTTGTTTAGGGTATTAGGTCTAAAATACATTCATGATAGTATTATCATTTCTTAATTTGAGTTCAAGATAGTTGTTGATAATTTCATGAAATCTCATCCTTCCGGTTTTATAACAAAACTTATAAAGCATTTTATGGAATTTTCGTATATTTCCAACAAAGTCCAAAGTTGGACTTTCCATCTTTGGCCGCCCCAATACAGAAACAATGTCGGTAATATGTATTATTCATTTTTGAACTTTCATGTATTGAGTAATTCAATTCAGGTCGGGTTCATTTAACGGACTCAAACTCGAGACATATTTTAATATCGAGCACATAAATCATTTCCTTATCTATTTTACCAAAAAAAAAAAAAAATCGTTTCCTATCTGAACTCTGAGATTGCTGCCCCCCGCATGAGACGCTGCGATAATACATCATGTCTTGGCGTATCACAGTTGCACAAAAAACCTCGCTCTTCTACACAAAAAACCAAACACTTATCCTTGTAAGCACTGACTTGTCGATAAGGGAAAAAAAAAAAATGTGTCTTCCGGCATTTGCGCAGAGTAGCCAAACTTTACGTTTCTTTCTCTGCCGGCATTTTCTTTACTCTCTCTCTCGCTCGGAATGCATCCGCAACTAGTGCCATCATGGCTTATGGCCGCAACACTCGGTGTAACACTGACCCGAATATGCTCAAGCTCGACACTGAACACCATCTCAGATGCTGACAAGATTGTAAGCTTGCCGGGACCGCCCAAGGTTAGCTTCGGCCAGTATGCAGGGTGTATCACCGTGGAAGAGAAGCTACAGAGAGCTCTCTTCTATTACTTTGCTGAAGCCGAAGCCGACCCGGCTTCGAAGCCTCTCGTGCTTTGGCTCAATGGAGGTAAAACCATCTGAGCTGATTTTGAGAGAATGATGGTGAGAAATGAAATGAGCATGTTGGAAAACGACTCTAGCAGGGCCTGGTTGTTCAAGCCCAGTGGAGATGTGCTCGTGAAAATGACTATAGCTGGAATAAAGGACAGCATTTGAACATGCTATCTCTCGTCGCAAAAAGCTTAAATCGATAGGAAAACTGAATAGGACCCTGTGTCAGATATATTATTTTCGAGGATGAATGTGAGATCGATTGCATTTGCCACGTCATCGGAGATTTCGTAATTGGCTAATTCTTGCATTTTTCAATTTATTTGTAGAAGCAAACGTGTTGTACCTGGAATCTCCTGCAGGAGTTGGTTTCTCCTACTCTGTCGATACTTCTTATTATAACTCCGTCGGCTACAAGACGACAGGCCGGTTCTTTTCCTTGCAAATCGCAATATATTTATAACAAGGTCAAGTGCAGCGATGATCCACAGATGTAATCTAAAGCTGAATTAAGTACTAATACCAGCTAAACAATCCTTTCCACATCTCAGCAAGAGACAATCTCGCATTCCTCCGCAACTGGTTCCAAAAATTCCCGGAATACAAGGAGAGAGATTTATCATAACAGGAGAGAGCTACGCGGGTGAATTATTATTATTATTACTATTATTTTTTTTATATAGTTTGATGTGTTGGTCAGAGATGACGACTAACATATGAAAAGATTCTTCTCTACCAACGACGGAGTTTCTAAGATTTACACCTTTCTTTTTTCTATTTTTGACCCCATTTTAGGCAACGATTGCAGTAACTTGTTGCCTTTTATACCTTTCTCGGTAAAAATCACGTCGTCGTTGTTATTTTCCTTTTTCTGACAGTCATTGTCATTTTCTAACAGTTAGCTACGCAAAAAGCCCTTAATTACCAATTGCATTTTCTAGAAAAAAAGTTAATTTGATGAGGTTTGTCTACAGCCGGCCAGACATCGGTTCCTGATTAGGCATTGAACCTATGATTTTTTTGGGGCCATACCAAAAAGCATTATTCAACTTACATATGTACGTCGTTACTAATTCGCAAGAAACAACATCGTCTCGCTTTGATGTCACACCTATCGTACACAGTGCGGATCACTGGCTTGGTCAAATACCACATCAACGTGTGCGAAGGGAATAACTTAACGGTGGACATCTTTTGTTATTCAAGTTGTTAGAGATAATCAGGATGTTTATGTTAGATTCTCCGTATCGTTCAAGTCCATTTGATTATGCATATCTTGATCGATAGGTTACTTTATATTCTTGTTCAAGATATACTGAAATACACAGGAATTCCATATTTTTCTTTTTCGCATTATTTCTTATCTCAAGTAAGAGAACCTGCAATTTTTTTTATCATTCAAAAAGTTAGGGTACTTTTATCTTGCAGGTACAAGTTCAATCAAGTCTTTTCTTTTTTTTTTCGCATGCGGCCTAATTTGTCAAAGGGCCCAAGGCCTCTGGATCAATCAATAGAAATTGCTTCGAAGTTTTGCTTACATGCAACTGGCGCATATATCGAGTCGCGACAACCCATCGTGAAGTGGACATCGCAATCAAGGACGGGCAGATCGATTCAAAAGGCTCATGAATTATATACGGTCGGGTGCGCGGTCCAAAAGGAATTGCTCAAAGTGGTGCATCCATCGTGGTTTGGCATCGCATGCCTATTCGATCCTAGTGCTCAAAGTGGTCACCATCTTTTTCCATCTCATAGATGTGGAAAGTGAACCCTAGCTCCAAATGGTAAGTGAGCCAAATGAGATAACGTGCTTTAAAAAGGCTCGAAGAAGATTTTTAGGATGAGTTCAAACCTTAGTCTCCCATGAACGTGGTTCTTTTTTTAGGTTGTTCGACCGTAATAGTTGTCTATACCAAATGAATCTTGAACCGGAAATCTCCCGACACCTCAATTGTGCAAGGAATGCAAAATGTGATTGGACCAAATTGATCTTGGCACACGAGAACTGCTTGCAACCAAGGTCGGGAAAATCACTAATTCAATCATAAATTTATTGTACGAATGTCAATTCAATTCTAAAACTCTTCAATTTTATTAGTATAGTTCTAAATTTCAGGGCGAAAATTCAATGTGATCCTTCTGGTCAATTGCCGTCAAAAATCGCTGACGTGACAATCCATGTAGGACGTCACTTCGAGTAAATTTGTCAACCCAATGTGTCATATAGGACGATTAGCGATAACTAGACGTTACGTCAGCAATTTTTAGCGATATTTGATCAGAAAGATTATATTAGAATATCGCGCATACATCAATAAAATCCAAATTTACGATTGATTTCATAATCGTATAATAAATTTACGACGAATTTGATATTTATCTCTAGAAAGTTCCATTTTTGTAATTTATCGATCGGGAACCACACAGCGCATAAAGAATAGAGCACTAGTTAAGCACGAATCAAAATTCTGACTAATGATTCGACACA
>BCNH02000001.1:21805384-21818084 GCA_001662345.2 Metrosideros polymorpha var. glaberrima
GACGCTCTCTCTCCTCTCTTTATTTTTTAACGTGGGACACGCGTGTCCGAGCGTGTCGGACGCGTGTCCGAGTCCGACCCGTGTCCGTGTAATATAGGTGCTAATAACGGGTCAAATGCCCTTTCAACTCAAACGATTCTCGGCTAAAAATAAATCATCAAGCATAGATATGGCTCCAAAGGTTGGAGAAAGTGTACTAGTTTCGGACCCTTAGCCGAAGGTGTGCTTTTACTTGATAAAAAGGGATACAAAAAATTGAAGTGGTCTTCTTCATCCCAAAGTTTATGTCCAAAAAGAACATCAAGGTCCTGCTGTTCCCTTCACATTAGCAAACAATCTAGTACCGATACCACCTGGCCTTACAAAGTGTGACCCGTCCCCATGACTCGCCCTATGATTGATCTTTGGACTGTCCTCTGCAGGTCAAATGATTCTTTCATGAAACTTGTGGTGTGAATTGGCCTCTGTCTTGCCAATGTGATTTGAAGTCCTCTCGAGTACACTTGAAACACACATTGGGTCTTGGTGAAACAGGGTTTTAACTATATTTTCCTCCTGTTACTGGTCATGAGTTGGGACTTCTGTTCAGTGTGCCGAATTGAGTTGAGTCTGTCTGACTAACTCGACTTGGAAATTTAATGGTCCGTGGTATATTCAAGCTAGACTAATCTCGGCATTTTTCCAAATTCTAGTTTGACTTTAAAGGGACAAATTTTACTTTGATCCCCGACAAATCTCTCAAAAGTTTAATCTATCTCAAAACAAGTTGACAATGTATGTATTGAACATATCTTTCGATAGAACGAGTGAGTTGCTGCTCGAGCCAGGTAGCTATCGAGCTCGAGCTCGACTTGCTTGTCACTAAAATCCAAAAAGAAGCCAGCCGACCTTGAATAGATCACAGATGATTTGGCATGTGTTGCACCATTAGCTAGGACCCATGAGCATGCGTGAGCCTTGGGATTTTTTGTTTTTCTTTTATGTGTAACATGAACGAAAAGTCAATATACCCATGGTCCTTCCTCTTTTTCGTCTCTATAATTAGCCACTTACCTCCAGGCTCCAGGAGCAAAGCAAGAAACCAGCAACTCACTCTCAAGCAATTATGTCTCAGCCATGGCTCATGCCGACAGTAATCACCTGCTCAATCCTTATGCAGGCATGCAAGCCAGTGACATCCCTCTCCGAGAGAATCCTGAGCTTGCCCAGTCAACCAAGCGTCGGTTTCAGCCACTATTCAGGTTACATCACAGTGGGTGACCACCCACCAAGAGCTCTCTTTTACTACTTTGTGGAGGCAGAGACAAGCCCTGCCTCTAAGCCTCTTGTTCTCTGGCTAAATGGAGGTAACTAAACTCCGGATCCCTCTGTTACTTATGAAAACTTCAATGCTGTCTCCTCTGTAAAGTTCTCGTCCTTCATTTTTCGGCCTGAAGGATCAAAGTACATTTCCTGAAATAATGCCATACTACTATGTACTTCATCCTTGAATTACAGCAGCAGAATGAATATCAAATCTTAATTATTATGCATTTTGATTTGTTAAGCAGGTATTGACAAATTGCTCAATTGTTTTGATGCTTTGTCTTGCCTTTTCTATACCTTTTCTCCTAATGTAGGGCCTGGCTGTTCTTCTTTTGGGTATGGAGCTTTCATTGAGCATGGCCCTTTCAAAGTGAAGGGAGGGGGTCTAGTTAAAAATGAGCATAGCTGGAATAAAGGTACGCTACTTTTTGGATTCGAATCATTTAGCTGATATGACAAACTTTTTTTTTTTGTCTACGTTCGTACGTATAGCAGCTAGATATCCACTAAACAAGCAAAATCTAGTGATATCATTGATTAAGAGCCACTTCATAATTGTGAATAGAACAAACCTAACATGACTTTCTTTTGATATGACACTGATTAAGTGCTTATTAGTGAGTAGATAGAAGCTAATGCTTCCTTATCAGAAACCTTTCACTTGCATTCCCTGGAAATTTGACAACTGAATTGGCTAAATCTAGCAGTGGCCAATCTCCTGTACTTGGAGTCTCCGGCGGGAGTCGGCTTTTCTTACTCAACCAATCAGTCCTTTTACAAAGGCATTAATGACAATATAGCAGGTATAGCGATCGGCTTTGCTATTTGATGGAAAAGAAAAGTGAAGCTTTGGTTATTTATGATTATGATCACTACAGTTACCTTATACCGTGAGCATTGTAAATGCAGCTGATAAATGGTTTCACTTTCTATTATAGCACAAGACAATCTAGTGTTCCTGCAGCGCTGGTTCACCAAATACCTGCGGTACCAAGGGAGAGACTTCTTCATCGCCGGGGAAAGTTACGCAGGTACCATTTTAGTGGTATGAGTAGATATTAATTTGATCGGATTGAGTGAATTAATTTCGAATTTTGCAGTCTGTCGAGTTCAGATTCCACTATTTAGGTGAATTTACCTGCAGATTTTTTAAACATATACCTATTTCAGGACTTCTAGAGCAGATCTAAATAAACCAACCAGAAAATTGATGACTTGATTGTTTTCTGTGCCCAGGTCACTATGTGCCTGAACTTGCACGGCTCATTGTCAAGTCCAAGGTGGACTTCAATTTGAAGGGCATAGCAGTGAGTTTAATTTATTTCATTGATAGTTCTATGATTCAGAGTATCATTCCCTATTTGATCACTTTTAGTTACATATTCGAAATTACGATCGGATCTATTCAATAAGGAGTATCATTTCAAGGAGACTCCTAGATCCCTTATCGACTATTATTCTGCTTTTTGCCCTCCGATTTGAATATTTATGTGGCGGCAAAATCATTTGCAGATCGGTAATCCTTTACTGGATTACGAAGTTGACATGAACACGCCAACCGCATATTACTGGTCTCACGGGATCATATCTGACCAATCCCAGCTACTCTTCCGAAACGACTGTAACCTCACTCGGCTTACGGGTGAAATCAGAACTAAGACTCTGACTTCCGAGTGTGCATATGTTGTGCTCAAGGTAGCGAAAGAACTTGCTGATACCAATGCGACGATCAGTACGACATCCTAGCCGACCTCTGCCTAACATCGGGTCAATCCCAATTGAACATTTTCTATAAGATGCTCACCTCAGGGCATTCATTGCCGTCCTCCCTTGCATCAGAAGACTTGATCAACTATCAGGTGAGAGCAAGTCTGAGATCAAGCTTCGGATCTGTAACGGCTAGATAGAACTCCTATATCCATGTTCCAGAAGCTCATTCAACTTGTTTCCCCCATTTTGTTCTTTACATACAGAGCTTTTTGGACACTAGAGATCCCTGCGAAGAACAGGACGTCATTAAGTACTTCAACCGTAAAGACGTACAGATTGCACTCCACGCCAAGCTTGTCGGAGTCCAACACTGGAACACATGCAACGAGTATTTATGCTGCTCTCTTTTCGCCTCTCCCTGGATGTAGTGGCATAGCATTGCAACTTGTTACAGTAGAAGTGAAATTAGAATCAGCAATTCTTTTGAGCTCACTCGATTCTTCTTCAAAGGAAAATCTCTTGCTAAAGAATTGAGGACCAAATGGACTAGGAAAATGATAAACTCGGATCGATTGAAAATAGATTATCAGTCATCAAACAGCACAAGCTTCTTCTGTCGTATGTTGGTTCTAATCATGGTAATCAAGGGTAATCAAGGGCATACTTCGAACCACAAAAAGATTTTATGTAGAATTCTACTACTGTCACTATCACATAAACATTCGTCTCATCAGTTAGGCAAGTGTCAAGAAGATTAGCATCTGCTCACTGATGTAATCTGTTCTGTTCTTCTGCAGTGATGTCAGTGAAAACTACAGATTTGAGGATCGGTACATAAGTATGATCCCGATCTTGGGAGAACTTGTCAAGTCTGGCCTCCGAGTCCTAGTTTACAGGTGCATCATCAAATATTCCTCTAAGATTGATTGGCTTATAAAATAAGATCACATTTAACTGACAGATGACATTTTGATCAATCATATTCCTTTCTTATGATATGTGGCAGTGGGGATCTAGATGCGGTCGTCCCCTTCCTCGGAACTCGGACTATGGTTGACGCGTTAGCAAGTAAGGTGCTGAAACTGAAGACAACTTTGTCCTACAGAGCTTGGTTCACTAGCAAGCAGGTCAATCTTTTTATTCCCACTCAAGGAAAATCTGTGTTGGGTTCTGATGTCCCTTCATCTAGATAGTTGGACGTTGAAATTGTTCAGTGTGAAGCCAAATCACAGACATATACCATGAAATTGTTCATGCATCCGCATTTGATAATCGGCCATTAACGATTACAGGTTGCTGGATACACACAAGAGTACGGCAAGTTGGCATTCGCGACCATTAGAGGAGCTTCGCACACTGTGCCGGCCACACAACCGGAGAGGTCACTGCAGCTCTTCACCTCATTCCTGAAAGGGAAATCACTGCCTACTAAAGCATGAGGTCCACAGAGGCATCTTCGATAAAGAGCCTGAGAATGAATGGATTATCAGATATAATAAGTGTAAAGTGGTGCTCAAGGGTAGACAAACGAGGTCTTGACACGTGGAGCAGCGGCTAAGCGACACTTGGCCTTTTTTTCGCTTTACTTTCCTTGGGCACCCAATAAAGGCCTTTGATAACTTGCCAGAATTTTTAATTCTGCTCCAAAATTAATTCTGGAGTAGAAATGCGTTTGGTAAAGAATGATTTATGGAGTAGTTTTCTACTTCTGAATGAGAATTGTGTTTAGTAAAAAAGTGATTCTCTAGGGCCAGAATCAATTATTGTCATAAGTGATTTTTTTTTCTATTTTCACTTCTCATTTTCCTTTTCACGCTCATAGATTGTCGTTATTGCCGCCCACTGGTCGCCCGCCGCTGTTTGGTAAACTTATTAAAAGCAGAAGTAGAATGAGAGTGCATTTGATAAACATAATTTCTCATTCTTTGCTAGAATAAAATTTTTTGATAAGAATGGTTTTCAAACGAGCCCTAAGCGGAAATGCTACTCTTTCAAAAAAGAAATGATTTATTCAATAATGGAAAGTCTCTTTCATTTGTTCATTTCGTTTCGAAATTGTCTCTTTCTCTCTTCCAGTTCTCTCCCTCTGCTTTATTTGACAGGAGCAGAGATATCATGCCCCACGAGTGAGTTGACAAGTGCCCCCTAGGTGGGCAAGTCTACCACAAGATCGAGTTTGCTTCAACGGCTCTGCTCCTTCAGTTCAGGCCTTTCAAACTCTTTCATTTCAATCAAATAAAGAATAGCTATCCTCATAATTATCGACAAACATTACCTATACGATACTAAGTGATAGAAAAACACATTCCATGTTGGAAACTGATTCCATATTCTTATACACGAGAAAAATGCGAAAAATCATATTCGAACACATTCAAACACATATATAAACGTGCCCAAAGAACACTTGAATCATTGATCGGAAAATACATTACACAACAAAATGTATCTTGATTGTCACGGATTAAATGTTTCGATTGCAACTTTGAAAGAACGTTCCACATGTCAATTCCGTGTTTGTGAGAGAGAGGGAGAAAAGACGTCGTTCTTTTCTCTTTTCTACTACAAAGTAGTAAAAGCGTACATGCCCTATACAAGTAACTGCCTTGGCGGTTATCTAGACTATGGGCTTGGGTTGGGTTAGCCCAACATGGACGGCCCATCGCCATAAAACCCATCACTAAGTAATCCAAAAATGACCATGTGCATCGCGGATTATCGTCATTTTTCTCCGGACAAAGGGATTGTGGACAAATCGTACACACCACCTGATTTCCAACTTTGAAAAAGTGCGACATCATTTGTATTCTTCTAAGAGTTGGCAACCAACATCTTCTCATCCCTTCAAAGTTCAAACCAGGATATATTCTCGTTCAATTTTACTACAGCACCTGTTTGAACTCCGCAAAAAGAAAAAAAAATAAAAAGTCTCGAGCACATAAATCATTTCCTATCTGAAGATGAGTTAGCTACCTCTCACATGAGACGCTACGATAATACATCATGTCATGTGTATAACCGTTGCATAAAAGACTTCGCTCTTCTACACAAAAAGGCAAATGTGAAACTGGAGAATTGCGCAAAGTATTCAAACTTCACGTTTTGACCCAAATATTCTCCACTTCTCTGCTCTGCCGGCAGAGAAGAGATGCATCCGCAACTAGTGCCATGGCTTATGGCAGCAACACTCAGTGTAACACTGACCCGAATATGCTCAAGCTCGACACTGAACACCATCTCAGATGCTGACAAAATCGTCAGCTTGCCGGGACAGCCCAAGGTCAGCTTCGGCCAGTATGCAGGGTACATCACCGTGGATGAGAAGCAACAGAGAGCTTTCTTCTATTACCTTGCTGAAGCCGAAGCCGAAGCCAACCCGGCTTCAAAGCCTCTCGTGCTTTGGCTCAATGGAGGTAAAACCATCTGAAACTGAATTCCAGTGAATGATGGTGAGAAATGAAATGAGCATGTTGGAAAACACTGGAGTTTGCTTGTGTGTGGGGTTTGCACTATGCAGGGCCTGGTTGCTCATCCATTGGAGTTGGTGCGTTCTGTGAGCATGGACCATTCAAGTCCAGTGGAGATGTGCTCCTGAAAAATGACTATAGCTGGAATAAAGGTGGGCATAATTTCGCTAAAAGAAGGAGGGCGAAAAAAGTTAATCCTATACTTTTAGAAGCTTAATTACATGTTCATATGTTCTCTCTTTGTAAAAAGCTTAAATCAATAGGAAACTGCATCGGACCTTGTATGAGATATATTATTTTCGAGGGTGAATGTGATATGTTATTTTAGGAGATTCCGTAATTGGCTAATTCTTGCATTTTTCAATTTATTTGCAGAAGCAAACATGTTGTACCTGGAATCTCCTGCAGGAGTTGGTTTCTCCTACTCTGTCAATACTTCTTATTATAACTCCATCGACGACATGATGACAGGTTCTTTTTCCCTGCAAGTTGCGATAAATTTATGACAAATTAAAGTGCAGAGATGATCTACAGATGTAATCTAAAGCTGAAATTAAGTACTAATACCAGCTAAACAATGCTTCCACATTTCAGCAAGAGACAATCTCGCATTCCTCCGCAACTGGTTCAAAAAATTCCCGAAATACAAGGAGAGAGATTTATTCATCACAGGAGAGAGCTATGCAGGTGAACTAGTGATTAAGATTTTGTGGACACCGATTTGCAAGGTTGAATGAATCAGAAGCTCCAAGAATGCAGAATTTTAACTTGTATCTAATTTCTCTCTTTCCAGGTCACTATGTTCCACAGCTAGCAATGCTCATCGTGCAGTCCAAGTTGTTCAATTTGAAGGGAATTGCTGTGAGTTCGACTGAAAAATCTGCAAACTAGAATTAGCATCTCACATTCATAGATTGATAGCTACTAAGATGAACAAATCTCATGCTCACTGTAGATAGGAAATCCGCTTCTTGAGTTCAACACCGATTTCAATGCTCAGTCGGAGTTTTTATGGTCTCATGGATTGATATCAGATGCAACCTACAAAACTTTCAACACAATATGCAATTACTCCCAAATTCGCAGACAAGCAGAGAGCGGCCCCCTCACCCCTGTCTGCTCTCGTGTCGCCAGCGAAGCATCAAGAGAAATAAGCAAATTCATTGACAAGTTCGATGTCACTCTTGATGTTTGTTTGTCGACAGTTTCGTCACAGTCCGCGGTTTTGAATAAGCTGGTGAGCCTCTTCATCCATTCTGATGAATTTTTATTTTATTTTTTTCCTTCACAACCTTTGGAATTTTTTTATTATTATTATGCTGCTTCCAGCAGGAAACAGAGAAGATAGATGTATGCATAGAAGACGAAACCCTCAAGTACTTGAACAGGAAAGAAGTGCAGGAGGCTCTACATGCTCAGCTGGTTGGAATCTCTACATGGACAGTTTGCAGCGAGTAAGGATCGACTTAACTCCTTGGACCTTAATTTTCTAGAAGCACAAGTTTATGGCTAAATGGCATCGTGACTAATCTTGATGAGTCTTGTCCAAAGTATATCCACATTTCCCAATTTCCGACAAGATTCTTTGTAACCTTGTCCCCTTAATAGGACTATGTGATTTGTTCTTCCAAATATTAATCGATTTAAATGACTCTAGATTATCTAAAGGTCCATTTATGATGTGGTTTCGCCAGAACTTTCAATTGACTAGTCCTTAATCCCTCGTCCTTTGATTAGGGTCCTTTCGCCTCATGTCATGCTTCTTCGCCTGAATTCCCTCATAATTCTTGTGTGCTACATGGTTCTCAGATATGATTATCAAAATCTGGAGATACCCACCATTACCATTTTGGGGGAGTTAGTGAAGTCAGGAATCCACGTTTTAGTTTACAGGTAAAAAAACAAATGACATTCTACGGAACTGTGTATATTACTTAAGAGGCTATGTATGAGGAACAATGATTGCGTCGGTTTGATTTTTCATTTGCAATTCGACAGTGGGGATCAAGATGCAGCTATTCCATTACTTGGAACAAGGACTCTAGTGAACAACTTAGCAAAACAATTGGGACTGAACACAACCGTGCCTTATAGAGTCTGGTTCGAGGAAAGACAGGTCGGCTCAGTAAATAACCTTCATAAACATCAGTCCTCCCATTTATTATAATAGGTAATTGACGAAACTGAGGCCCTTATCTTTCATTTTTCGTAGGTTGCTGGGTGGACACAAGTGTATGGAAATATATTATCATATGCGACAATCAGAGGGGCGTCTCATGAAGCACCGTTTTCGCAGCCAAAGAGATCGCTGGTGTTGTTTAGCTCATTTCTTGGTGGGAGGCCGTTGCCAGAAGGGCTCTTGTCCAAGTCTGCTGTGGAAAAACATAATTATTACTAAGTCGTCCTACCAAATTGGGTTGCATCTGATTTGATAAGCAGGAAACATCAAACTCATCATGTTTCCGATTCGCCCCTCTTGGCTTCTTCCGAAATCAAATGTTTGCTTCCCTAATGCAGCTTTCTGTAGCATATATATTAGTAACAATGCACGTATTCTCAGTATATTTTAGTTTCATTCATAATAGAAATCAAGACACAGGGACAACCACCCTTTTTTGTATTTTTTCAGTTTTCAAGCGGTAAAAAATGTTTGACTTGTTCATGTTTCCAAGCACTGAACCTTTTAATGCGATCATAGATAGATGAATAGATATGGGTTATTGGAGTAAGTGGGTACTTTCGACTTGGTTATTAGTTTTTTTTTTTATCGAAAGACTTGGTTATTAGTTTGATGATCAGAAAATTTCACCAATTCTAGGTAATGGCAGATAAGAATATCACTATTGTCTTTCCAACTTGTGGCTGCTCCCTAGAATCCACTTAGAGATGACTGATGAGAAGGAAAGCTCATAACTAGCATAAGTGGCAACTATATCACAGGTCAACCCATTAAGTTGAACACTGTCCAAATCCATGTAAACACCACCACAACCACTCCTACAATACTTATTGGAGATTTGTCAAATTTAAATTTTCTACGGACAACAGGTGAACTTGATGTCTTAAACACATCCACTAGGAATTTCTTAGCCATATCAGTTAGGATTAGGCGCATAATCACAACGAAATAAAAAGTAAATGCAAGAAAGAAAAAGCGAGATATAAGGTTTTGTCTTGGTTCAAACTTAAACTAGGGCCAAGCAGAAGATTCCACTATAATTAATACTTTATACCTCTCAATTACATCACTCAATTACAAGAAAAAGAGAATATATATAGGTAGTAGCTATTCATGAGCGGGACCCCATGCTTTTTTGTAGATGGGGAGTATGAACCACACTCCAACAATACCAGCACCAAACAATAATTTATGGGCAGTCTTTAGCAACGTTTGGTTCATCAATTTTGCAACATGTGGCTCACTGGCATTAGTATGCAGAATTCATTTAACACCTTTGAGAAAAACTCCATGCTAATGTTAGTACACACATGCTTGACCGTCTTACCAGTCTCATTCTCAATTAAAGCTCTCAATTCTTGTCCCACTAGCCACAAAGCTTCTGCCTTTCGCCTCCCCCAACAATGCAGCAACCCCACCACCACCAGGACTTCTCCTCCTCCAACCACCCCCAGCTCCCCATCATCCAAATACACCACCCCTTCCCTCGATCACCCCCAAAACCCTAACCCTAACCACTAGAAGCAACTGGAGAAGGTCCAAAAACCCCAGGACAACTTCGATGCCTTCATGAGTGCCAAGGCCGCCGACCTCGCAAAGCCATTAATGGACACCCAGATACCGTACGAGATCCACATAGTGAGGACCACGACATGAAGGAGAGGTTGTGCTTGGAGGTGGAGAGGTTGGGTTTGAGTGTTGTGACCATGGGAGGCAGGGGGTTTGGTGTCACGAGGCGAGGGAGCAACGGGAGGCTCAAGAGCATGAATGATTACTGTGTGCATCACTACGTTTGTCTAGTTGTGGTTGTCAGGAACGTGATTCAATACACTTTTGAACAAGGACATAGCCGGTTCCATAAACCCACCAAGGAACCTGAGGTGGTCTGGTTCCCGGGTGGATCTAGGAATCAGTGGTTGGTTCACGGTTCCTATTCTGTGAAACCAGCCCTTTGTTGGTGGTTCCCGGTTCTAGGGTGGTCCAAACCGCCCACCTTGGAACCGATCACCTCTACTTCTCATAACAACACTTGGTTTTCAACTAAGGTTCCGATTATTTGGAATCAAAATTGGCACGAGCTTCTTTTTTATACTTGTCTTTGAGTGCAAACTCATATTTAGAGACTAAATTACTCATACACGTTTGTCTATGTACATATCCATAAAAAAATCTATGGCACCCATTTTTCTCGTTCCTCATGCAATGGTTGATGCCAGTCATTATCATGAAATTCATTGTGCATCAATCAGCTCCTTCCAAGCAATCTCAAAACCAATCACATATAGTGAATCGGAAACTGCTCTTTTCTACTGCTAACTTTATAACCTTATATTGAAGATGACCCCCTAATTTTTGCAGTAATTTTTTGCATTCTATGCCATAAACATAGGCGATGACGAGCAAACGGAAATACTTCAAAAATTGCATTTTGCATTGCTTTACACTGGTCACAGTAATAATAGCTTGAGGGGCTCATCCCGACATGCAGTCAAGCCAAGCCTCAAACAGCCAGATGAAAGAGATTGTTGTCTCATCTGCAAGCAAACCACGTCCTAACAAAACTGACCGACCATGATTGTTGACACCAACAAAGGAGCAAAAGCCATGTTATATTTACTTGTCCAATGTAATATTTTGGATTTAGCAAAGGTGGTGGGACCCACCTCTTTAAAAAAAAAAAAAGTTGACAAAGTCAACAAGAGGAAAGCAGATTAGGGGAACAGTGAGGGGACGCTCGGTTCTCTTAAACCCGAGAGCTCTCCAACGCAGAGAAGAGAAAAGAAGGGAAAGAAGAAGAGGAAAAGAGGGTTTTCACGGTACATACCACGGACACGGACGCATCGCCAAGCCGGATTTACTACGTATCGCAATGCCTGGTAAGTGCTCGCAACTCTCGTTCATCTAATCGGAGTAGTTTTTGGATTTAGGTAGCAAATTCGGAATTATATGAAATTTAAGCCGCGAAGTCAAATTTTGGAGCCGTCAAGTTGATTTTTTTTTAAAGAATGATAGTTTAGGGTGTTGTGGATTAGTAGGACTTTACATAACTTGATTTGGACTCACGGTTTGCAAAAAATGAATTTTTGAAGTTGTCCGTGTGCAGTGAACAGTGCGACCAGCAGCCTTCCACGTCATTTTTTTTTGTCAATTTCTGGCTTGTTTTTGGATTGTCGAAGCTATGGGTTTTGTCGTACATCGAACGATCTTTCTTTTGACTATAAGTTCGCTTGATATAGAGTTTGGTGGAGAAAGTTATGACATGACAAAATTTGACGCACAAGTTACGCGTTGCAGACGGCTATGAATAATCGCTTTGGATGTGCGATTTGTTAGCGCGTATGAGTTGTTTTGTTAGCGTTTAGGTGTCGTTTAGCCGATTTGTAGTTATTGTAGAGTTTTACCCGATTTTGACGTTGATTCTCGTCTAATTGATAGGATTACGATATCGTCGACTCATTAAGCCTCGCGTTATTTGGTCGTAGGCGTTCCCAGGTGAGTGGTGCTATATCTTCTATGGATTTATAAACTCATGTCTTGAAAGTGATAAATGTTGGAGTATCACATGAGTTATTAAAGCATGGTTATTGCATAAAATCTGGATCGGGCAATTACTACCATTTTGTATTTGAGAACGATGCGATGAATGTTTTGTGAAATGTATTCCGTTTGTTGAATAGAAGATTATACGTTTGGTTTATGAGGTTGATTATGAGATTGATTATGAATTGAATTTTGATATTTGGGGAATGTTGGTGTTGGTGCTCAATATCGCTGTGAACCCATTGAGGGGCTTGTGAGTATGCATACTAGTTAGGATATCCTTCTGGACCAAGCCACCAGCTTTGTAGGTGGAGACCTTGCCAAGGGGGGAATCTTGGTCGCCTTGTCACAAGGCGTTGTGTCGTGACCATAGTTGATATTGAGCAGTAGATTGGTTGATGGAATAGACCATCGACGTGTGATTTGACATGAGATTAGTCGATGGAATGGACCATCGATGTGTGATATGAGATTTATCAATGGATAGACCATTGGCGTG
>BCNH02000001.1:21821357-21837010 GCA_001662345.2 Metrosideros polymorpha var. glaberrima
AGCGGAGACGTGCTCCTGAAAAATGACTATAGCTGGAATAAAGGTCAGCGTAAATTCCCTAAACAAAGGTGGGAAAAAAAAAAGAAGTTAAGCGGATACTTCTAGCAGATTAAATGCATTTGAAGAAGTTGTCTCTCATCGCAAAAGCTTAAATCGATAGGAAACTGAATCGTACCTTGTGTCAAATATTATTTTCTGAGGGTAACTGTGAGATCGATTGCATTCGCTACATCGCAGATTCCGTAGATTCCGTAATTGGCTAATTCTTGCATTTTTCAATTTATTTGCAGAAGCAAACATGTTGTACCTGGAATCTCCTGCAGGAGTTGGTTTCTCCTACTCTGTCAATACTTCTTATTATAACTCCGTCGACGACATGATGACAGGTTCTTTTTCCCTGCAAGTTGCGATAAATTTAAGACAAATTAAAGTGCAGCGATGATCTACAGATGTAATCCAAAGCCGAAATTAAGTACTAATACCAGCTAAACAATGCTTCCACATTTCAGCAAGCGACAATCTCGCATTCCTCCGCAACTGGTTCGAAAAATTTCCAGAATACAAGGAGAGAGATTTATTCATCACAGGAGAGAGCTATGCAGGTGAACTAGTGAATAAAGATTTTGTGAACACCGATTTGCATGGTCGAATGAATCAGAAGCTCCATGAATACAGAATTTTAACTTCTACCTAATTTCACTCTTACCAGGTCACTACGTTCCACAGCTAGCAATGCTCATCGTGCAGTCCAAGTTGTTCAATTTGAAGGGAATTGCGGTGAGTTTGACTGAAAAGTCTACAAACTTGAATTAGCATCTCACATTCATTAGATTGATACCTACTAAGATGACAAATCTCATGCTCACTATAGATAGGAAATCCGCTTCTCGAGTTCAACACCGATTTCAACTCGCGGGCAGAGTTTTTTTGGTCTCACGGATTGATATCAGATGCAACCTACGAAAGTCTCAACACAATATGCAATTACTCCCAAATTATCAGACAATCAACGAGCGGTACCCTCAGCCCTGTCTGCTCTAGTGTCTACAGCGAAGCATCAAGAGAAATAAGCAAATATATTGACAAGTACGATGTCACTCTAGATGTTTGTTTGTCGACAGTTTCTTCACAGTCCGCGGTTCTGAATAAGCTGGTGAGCCTCGTCATCCATTCTGATTGACTTTTTTATCTTTCCCTACACAACCTCTTGATTTTTTTATTATTATTATTATGCTACTTCCAGCAAGAAACAGAGAAGATAGATGTATGTATAGAAGACGAAACCCTCGAGTACTTGAACAGGAAAGAAGTGCAGGAGGCTCTACATGCTCGGCTGGTTGGAATCTCTACATGGACAGTTTGCAGCGAGTAAGGATCGACTTAACTCCTTGGACCTTCATTTTCTAGAAGCACAAGTTTATGGCTAAATGGCATCGTGACTAATCTTGATGAGTCTTGTCCAAAGTATATCCACATTTCCCAATTTCCGAAAAGATTCTCCATAACCTTGTCCCCTTAATAGGACTATGTGATTTGTTCTTCCAAATATTAATCGATTTAAATGACTCTAGATTATCTAAAGGTTCATTTATGACGGTGTTTCTCCAGAACTTTCAATTGACTAGTCCTTAATCCTTCGTTCTTTGATTTGGGTCCTTTCGCCTCATGTCATGCTTCTTCGCCTGAATTCCCTCATAATTCTTGTGTGCTACAGGGTTCTCAAATATGAAATGCAAAATTGGGAGATACCCACCATTACCATTTTGGGGGAGTTAGTGAAGTCAGGAATCCACGTTTTAGTTTACAGGTAAACAAACAAATGACATTCTACGGAACTGTGTATATTACTTAAGAGGCTATGTATAAGGAACAATGATTGCGTCGGTTTGATTTTTCATTTGCAATTCGACAGTGGGGATCAAGATTCTGCTATTCCATTACTTGGAACAAGGACTCTAGTGAACAACTTAGCAAAACAATTGGGACTGAACACAACCGTGCCTTACAGAGTTTGGTTCGAGCAAAGACAGGTCCGCCTTCATAAACATCAGTCCTCCCATTGATTTTAATAGGTGATTGACGAAACTGAGGCCTTTTTCTTCATCTTTCATAGGTTGCTGGGTGGACACAAGTGTATGGAGATATATTATCATATGCGACAATCAGAGGGGCGTCCCATGAAGCGCCGTTTTCATCGCCAGAGAGATCGCTGGTGTTGTTTAGCTCATTTCTTGGAGGGAGGCCATTGCCAGAAGGGCTCTTGTCCGAGTCTGCTGTGGAAAAACATATTTATTACTAGCAGGAAGCATCAAACTCATCATGTTTCCGATTCGCTTTCTTGGCTTCTTCCGAAATAAAATGTTTGCTTCCCTAATGCTGCTTTCTGAAGCATTTATCAACGCACTTATTCTCAGAATGTTTTAGTTTCATTCATAATAGAAATCAAGACTCAAAGACAACGACCCTTTTTTGCAGTTTTTCAGTTTTCAAGCGGTCAAAATGTTTGACCTGTTGATGTTTCCAAGCACTGAACCTTTTAATGAGATCATAGATAGATGAATAGATATAGGTTATTGGAGTAAGTGGGTACTTTCGACTTGGTTATTAGTTTTTTTTTTTTTATCGAAAGACTTGGTTATCAGTTTGATGATCATAAAATTTCACCAATTCTAGGTAATGGCAGATAAGAATATCACTATTGTCTTTCCAACTTGTGGCTGCTCCCTAGAATCCACTTCGAGATGACTGATGAGAAGGAAAGCTCATAACTAGCATAAGTGGCAACTATATCACAGGTCAACCCATTAAATTGAACACTGTCCAAATCCATGTAAACACCACCACAACCACTCCTACAATACTTATTGGAGACTTGTCAAATTTAAATTTTCTACGGACAACATGTGAACTTGATGTCTTAAACACATCCACTAGGAATTTCTTAGCTATATCAGTTAGGATTAGGCACATAATCACAATGAAATAAAAAGTAAATGCAAGAAAGATAAAGCAAGATACAATGTTTTATCTTGATTCAAACTTAAACTAGGGCCCAGCAGAATATTCCACTATAATTAGCACCCCGTACCTCTCAATTACATTACTCGATTACAAGAAAAGAAGAGTATATATAGGTGGTAGTTATTCATGAAAGAGACCCCGTGCTTTTTTGTAGATGGGGAGTGTGAACCACACCCCAACAATACCAGCACCAAACAACAATTTATGGGCAGTCTTTAGCAACGTTTGGTTCATCAATTTTGCAACATGTGGCTCACTGGCATTAGTATGCAGAATTCATTTAACACCTCTGAGAAAAACTCCATGCTAATGTTAGTACGCAGATGCTTGACCGTCTTACTAGTCTCATTCTCAATTAAAGCTCTCAATTCTTGTCCCACTAGCCACAAAGCTTCTGTCTTTCGCCTCCCCCAATAATGCAGCAACCCCACCACCACCAAGACTTCTCCTCCTCCAACCACCCCCAGCTCCCCATCATCCAAATCCACCACCCCTTCCCCTGATCACCCTCAAAACCCTAACCCTAACCACCAGAACCAAGCGGAGAAGGTCCAAAAACCCCAAGACAACTTCGACGCCGTCACGAGTGCCAAGGCTGTCGCCTCGTAAAGCCATTAATGGACACCCAAATACCATACAAGATCCACATAGTGAGGACCACGACATGAAGGAGAGGTTGTGCTTGGAGGTGGAGAGGTTGGGTTTGAGTGTAGTGATCATGGGGGGTAGGGGGTTTGGTGCCGCTAGGCGAGGGAGCATCGGGAGGTTTGTTGACACCTGATTTTTAGCCGATCAGTCATTTTAAAGTTAAAACTTGGAATTTGAGTTTTGATCGCGACAAAATCATTTTTTCAAACCAAAAGGAGTCATTTTTTTCACTTAACCATGTTTCAGCCAGCATTTAGTATGCATTTAAACCTTAACCTCAAAAAGTCAAAATTCAACTTTCGAGTTGGCTTTTTAGTTAAACCTTTGATCAGAATCGGACAAAGAGTCAATCCCGGGGTCGAATTTTGTATTTTCACATGAACATGTTCTAAATGGTGTCATTTGAATTTTCTTACTTTCTTTTTTCAAAAATTCACAAATTTAACCATAAAAATTTATTTTCCTTTGGAAAAATGAATTTTTTTGCCTAAATTCAGAAAAAATACAAAAAATTATAAAAAATTAGAGAAAAATCACGAAACATCCTTTCTATTTTTTAATTGAGTTTTTGCACTTTCAATTTCACAAAAATAAATTGGGGAAATACTTTTCCCCAATTCAAGGAAAAGTAAGCTTTAATTGGCTCAAAAATCAAAATTGACCATTTAGATAATATTTTTAGAATTTCTTATAGTTGAGACATTTGATCTAGATGATGTTTCACATAAAATAACTTAATCAATTTTAATTTTTGAGTATATTTTTGAATTACCCCTAATTCGAGTTTAAACGGTCGTCTCAAATCATTACTTTATGAGTTGTGAGACGATACCAAGATTTAAGTCATTTGATTAAACCAAACCAGAACCTACTATCCATTTTGTCCATTCACTCATCTTGAGATTAGCTTAGCCATATTAAGAGTGGTTTAGGTTTAAAGCCGAGCTTAAATCATTCCGAGTGACCTAATTCATTTTAACCCATTCCAATTAGGCGTCCTAATACATCCTTAGACATTCAATTTGGTTAAGGAAATCAAGCTTATGCCAACATGTCTAGAATGCCTAGTAGGTTTAGCTAAAAAGGAGAAATTAATATGTTTTGGAATTATATAGTCAAATCAAGAAATTTAAAAAATAAATAAATCTTGGTCCAGAAAAATTTTGGAAAATTCATATTTATAAAGTAAAGGAAAAAAGGAAAATTTTGGCGAAAATTTCATCAAGATCGGAGTTCGTTTGACCCTTGAACTGGCCCAATCAAATAGGTCAACCCGGGTTTGACCGGGTTGACCCAATCCGACCAGCTGCCGAAGATCCGGCGAAATGGCTGGATTTTGACCATTTCTGGCCATTTTCAGGTCAATTTAGCCCATTTTATAACCCATTTCCCAAGGCCAAGTCCATTTCACCTTTTTGAGCTATAATTACAAAAATATTACAAACTTTGGGAACAAATTAAATCTCAACCATTGCTTGATGAATGGCCAAGATTAGATCACTTAAGTGACCATATAAATGGCACGTTTTCCAAAAACTCTAGAGGGGAGATTTTTTTTTAGGGCTGTATTTTAAAATAGAAAGACACACACACTCTCTCTCCCTCTCTCACCCACGGCCGTACCACCTCCGGCCACCATGCACCGCCGTCGGCCGACCCCCCTCCGGCGAACCATCACCACCACTGACACCCTCTCTCTCTCCTTCATCCCATTGCACCACCCCTGTCGCCGTTCGACCACCGTAGACTGCTGACGCGCCACTTCTTCCTCTCGGCCACATCACAGGCATACACGCCGGTGATTGTGCCAAGCCTTTTGCCGCCCCCTCACGGCCATTCCAGCAGCTGTCCAGCTCCCTCAGCCTTGCGACGCCACCCTCCGACATTTCCCTGAGCTTGCCATGCCCGGAGTCCATCCATTCCGCTACTTGAGTCCCCCATTTCTTCTCATCTTCTTTTGTTGCTCATATCTTGTCATTTTGCTTTACTTACAGCTTCGGTTTCCTCCTTGGATCAGAGAGTTGCTGAGCTGTCCATGGCCGTCCGAGACATCCCTTGGGTGGTCAAATAGCTCGTTTGAGTTCCGAGCATCTGTCGACAAAGGTAGGTTCAGCCTTGACCTAAAACTCGGCATTTGATGGTCGAATAAGGACCCGTTTGGCCTCATGTTCTTGCCATATTTTTAAGATAAGTTTGTTGCTGTGTTTTGCTGTCTTTGAGTTTAAAATGATGGTAAAAAGCTTCTGTATGCATGCTGGTTGTTGCTGAGTGGTATCCCAAGTTTTGTGCAAAAATCGTTTTTTCTGACCCCTCTCACCTCCAATGGCCATTTGACCTTCTAAATGATATTTTTCGAGGAAGCCATAATTGAGTTAATTGATCTTGACGTCCCAAGCTTCGATTTGAGTATTTATGGGCCCTGAGGGGACGTCATTTACTATATGAATCGGGCCTTCAAAACTCGTCCTGAAATCTAAAAAAATGAAAACTGTTGCTGTTCTTCACTGTTTCTCACTCTTTTCTGATCGACCCTCGTGGTTTGTTGATTTTTCATGATTTTTCCCAGACAGAACTTGGAAAATTGTTCTACATGAAAATTGTAGAGCACACCCATGGATATTCTGTGAAAAATTTTCAAGACCATACGAAATTTTTAACTCGGTCATATCGACCTCCACATTACCGATCTCTCTAGGTCGATTTTCCAGATTCCAAAATAGCAATCTGTTCTGTTTTTATTTTGCCAATACAATGGGGTTGCAGTCGTTATTTGAAAAAACTCAAAACATGAAAGTTCCTCAGAACACATTTATCTGTGTCTCTGTCAATTTTCGTGATTTTATATTGTTGTCTGTTATTTTTTTTAATTCTTTAAAGTGTCAGGAAAAAATAGGCTTTTTGTCTGACCTTCAGGGAAAAATTGTCATTTTTCACCAATTTCGAGGACCCTTTTGGTAAAACTTAAAACACGAAACTTACGCAGAACGTGTTGATCCATGTTTATGTCAAATTTCGTGGCCATTGAAGGTCATTTTCTATTTTTAATAGATCCAAAAATTTTCAGGGGAAAACCAGTTCGTTTCTGATTTATGGGTCTAGTTTGGCAATGTTTTCAAGTATTCAAGCTTCATGTGGCCGAAATTGATACTTGCACCCTCAAACCTCATTCTTGAGATTTATTAATGATTAAATTTTATGTTTCATTGGGCAAGATTTGCACAAAAATCGGGACATCACTTTCAATTCATGTTTTTTATGTCGTGTTCCTCAAATATCTCATAATTTCCGTCTATTTGAGTATTCGGTTCGATCCTCCGATGTATGCTCGACATTAGAGTATCAAATTACATCAGTTAAGCCTTAGGATCGATGCCATTACCCTCTCACGGCGCTTGTGCAAAGTGGAGAGTCAATGGGCTTGATCAATGATAATAAATCTCGACCACTCGTTTAGGCACGAATCTTGAAACTGCATGCTTGCAAAGGCCGATCCCAAGGCCATTTGATTGCCTTTATTTGCATTCAATCATTAGATGTATGATTAGGCATTGCATGTCCCAGTGGGGTGCTCGTTTCCTCACACATTGAAGACGGCGATCAACCAATGTCCATTCCGGTCCCTTCCCTCCATTTTTGTAAAAGGTTATAATCCTTAATACCTGACGAGTTGCGGGTTTAATTTTCTCGCACTTAAAATAGCTTGCTTTAAATTGCTTGGTTATTTACTTTATACACCGCATCTCAATATAATGCTTGTTAATTTCTCTTTCTTAGGATAGAACTAGCTTAGATCTTCAAAAAGGAAAAAAAAAATCTTGTATGCCCACTTACAAAAATGGCTTTGACCTTTAGGGCTAAAATGCTATCAAGATTGCATGGGCACTTAGAAATCATTCCGACCAATTAGGTTCCGAAATGGCGTTAATAGAAATATTAGCGTAAGCAAGTCCCCGGACCTTAGAATCTCTGATTTCGTGGAATCGAGTCAATTCTCCCCCGACTCAATTAGGTGTCTAATCTACCTACCCCAAAACGATTAGTGGCAACTCCGAAATTGAAATTTTCTTTTAAGTGAACTTAAGTCGCGATTGGGTAAGGCTTGAGAGAGCCTGTGCTTGAATCAAGTAGGTATTACCTTCTAAAAATCTTTTGGGCATTACCATTTCTGCCTAACGCCGAGAGAATTTTTTTTTAGGTCGCGACAAGGTTCAAGAGCATAAATGATTACTGCGTGCATCACTGCGTTGGTCTAGTTGTGGTTGTCAGAAACATGATTCAATACACTTTTGAACAAGGACATAGCCGGTTCCATTGACCCACCAAGGAACCTAAGGTGGTCCGGTTCCTGGGTGGGTCTAGGAATTAGTGTTCAGTTCACGGTTCCTATTCTATGAAACCGGCCCTTTGTTGGCCGTCCCCGGTTCTAGGGTGCAAACCGCCCACCTTGGAACCGATCACCTCTACTTCTCATAACAACACTTGGTTTTCAACTAAGGTTCTGATTATTTGGAATCAAAATTGGCACGAGCTTCTTTTTTATACTTGTCTTTGAGTGCAAACTCATATTTAGAGACTAAATTACTCACACATGTTTGTCTATGTACATATCCATAAAAAAATCTATGGCACCCATTTTTCTCGTTCCTCATACAATGTTTGATGCCAGTCATTATCATGAAATTCATTGTGCATCAATCAGCTCCTTCCAAGCAATCTCAAAACCAATCACATATAGTGAATCGGAAACTGCTCTTTTCTACTACTAACTTTATAACCTTATATTGAAGATGACCCCCTAATTTTTGCAGTAATTTTTGCATTATATGCCATAAACATAGGCGATGACGAGCAAACGGAAATACTTCAAAAATTGCGTTTTGCATTGCTTTACACTGGTCACGGTAATAATAGCTTGAGGGACTCATCCGACATGCAATCAAGCCAAGCCTCAAACAGCCAGATGAAAGAGATTGTTGTCTCATCTGCAAGCAAACCACATCCTAACAAAACTGACCGACCATGATTGTTGACACCAACAAAGGAGCAAAAGCCATGTTATATTTACTTGTCAAATAAGTGGTATCAAATGTGACTACATCCCCAAAGTATATGTATGCGTCTCTTGATCGTGCATCCGCCCAAAACTGTACGCGGTCCGTGTTCACCATCCAAATCAAGTACATAAAAAAAAAATGGGATTTTTTTACTGCATAGTCAAAAAAATAATTGAAAGGTGCTTTGCCCATCAAACCTCTGTACTTTGTAACATGATTTTTAACATATGCCAATGAACTGTTCACGCATATGACAATCGGCGAGTTAATGATTACAGCTTCGCACTGTAATATCCCAAATTTTGACGATATGGAATAATGTGATATTCCGAATTTTCGACAGTATAAAATAATCGAAGGACAATCGTCGAAACTAATTTTAGAACAAGATGTGTGATCGGAATTTTGGACGAATTGCAAAAAGGAAAGAAAGAAGAGAATGAAAACCGAGGCCGTCGCTCACGAGTTTCGAACCGCGGACCTCCCCTGTCTCGTGCGCATCTCGTGCGCCTGCCACTCGGCTAAAGTACGACTATTAGGATAACAACGCCAAAAGGGTTTATTTAAAAGTATACAACACGCGAATAATGGAGGAGAAACAATCGAAGCCGTCGCCTGTGAGTTTCGAACTTGGGACTTCAAAATGTGCCACCTCTTACCACTCGACTGAAGCTCGAGCGGTGAGACAGAAGCGCCAAAAGTTTTATTTAATGGAAACGGTGCGCAAGTAAGGGAGGAGGGGCAACCGAAGTCACCGCCTCCAAGTTTCAAACTCAGGACTTCGGACCGTTTGTTTCATTTCTGGATACCACTCGGCCGAGGCGCGAGTGGTGAGATTAAGGCACCAAAATTTATATTTAAAGGAATCGACGCGCTAAGGACGTCGTTGTTTTAGCCCACAAAGATGACTTCAAATTTCTGCAGACAAATCCTAAATTTTCGCAGAAGAGACAGTAAGCTGAAAATTATGGAACGAAGAGACGTTTTGGGTTGGGCACGAACCGACGGGCCTATTTATTATGATTTTCGGATTTCAAGAGGGCCCATAATGAAAAATGACTGTTTTGCCCCCGAAGTCCATTTTTGGCCCATTTTAAGAACTCATTGGATTTTAAGCTCATTGGGCCCGCTAAAATTCAAAACAAGCCCACGTGAATAGTATCAAGTCCACGTGAATAGTGCATCTGTGAATAGTGCAGAATGAATAGTGCACGTGAAGTGTCGAGGGTGGAAAATTACCAAAATGCCCCTATGAGTGAAATGACCAAAATACCCCTTCTAGAAGGTAGATATTTTGTTGAACTTGGGGACCAAGTTTGGGGAAAGATAAGCTTCTCTCTCTCTCTCTCTCTCTCTCTTTCATTCTTCACTTTCTCTTTTTTCGTCACAAATTCGGAGCTCTCTCTCTCCCCTCCATTTTCTCCTTTTTTTCTTCTTGTTTTGGCTCCCACATCTTGCTGCCGAACCCCCCCAAGCCATACCACACCTTTGCCAAACTCAAGCCGCACTCTTGGGGCCGTTCAGAGCGCCGTTACCACCGTGAGGATCGTCGTTGCCACCGTTCGTCGCCGCGCCAAGCTTGAGTTGCGTCGAGTCTACCCATTTTTCGTCTACACGCTATAGCCGAGCCACCACCATCACTGTCTTCGTGTCTTCGCCGCCGTCGTTGCCGTAGTAGCCATCGCCGTTAAACGGTGAGTTAACTCCCTAATCCTTGATTAGGTTGTTAATTGTGCTTAGGGTTAGTTTAGACAGGTTAATGGGGGTTAGTTTGATTAATTATGGTTAGTTAAGCTAACTAGAGTTAGTTGGGTTAACTATAGTTAGTTCGGTTAACTGTGGTTAGGTTAGTTAACCACGATTGGGTTAATTAACCACGGTTAGGTTAATTAACCATGGTTAGGTTAGTTAACCATGGTTGAGTTAATTGTTAGAATTTCGTGCTGGATTT
This sequence comes from Metrosideros polymorpha var. glaberrima, assembly GCA_001662345.2. Taxonomy (NCBI): domain Eukaryota; kingdom Viridiplantae; phylum Streptophyta; class Magnoliopsida; order Myrtales; family Myrtaceae; genus Metrosideros; species Metrosideros polymorpha. The sequence continues at coordinate 21,832,032 of BCNH02000001.1, forward strand.
ATTTATGAAGAAGTTGGCCATAGAAATAACCTTCCATGTGCCCAAAAAGGTTTATTAGAAAATAATGCATTTTCGATGTATTATTAGCGATTGATGTGGTGCTGTGCTTGAATACTGAATTTTATGTTATTGAATAATCTGCTAGGCTTGAAAAATGAAGCACGCGAAGTTTGGCACGAAAAGCACGTCTGTGTGATCACGTGTGATTTTTCTTGTGAAAATGACAATATATTTTATGTGTGAGTCCGATCATGATATGAGCATGGATTATAGTGGCATTATGAAATTGGTGTGCCTGTGTGCTCGTGTGATCACAAAAGTGTACCGACCCTCAATGGTGATTGGGATGATGCCCGGATGATTTGTGACCCGAATGCTCGGATGATTTGTGACCTGGATGCTCGAATGATTTGTGACTCAGATGCCCGGATGATTTGTAACCTGGATGCTTGAAAACGGTGACAATAATTGGAACACGTTAGGATGTATTGTGTACGAGAAATAAGGTTGTGTTCTGATTACATGTCTTGGCTGATGCATTGTTTTAGAATGCTATTATAACTGATAACATGCAGGGCGTGTGCATGTACCAAGGTGAGGTAAGAACGCCTGTGATTTGTTGATTGATTGGTGAGTGGGTTGCTCGAACCTGTTATAGGTTGCGTAAAGCGAGCGTTGCTCGCTATTGATCTGCCATTGACATTAAGTTGCATGTTTAGGGTTCACCCTAGGTGAATTAGTACCCTACGCGAGGCTTAGGCGGTTAACTCGCTGAGATTTATATCTCATTTGTTGTTGTTAACCATTTTTCAGGTCCATAGAGCGGAAAGCCGATGAGTACGGTCCAAGGTACCCTTGCGTAGAGGAGATAGGTTAACCCCGACCCTGAAACCTCTTTTTGTTGGTCGTGTAGGAAGTGGCCCGATAGTGAGGGCTTGTAAATATAAACTTCCTAGAGTTAACGTGTTGATAAATAAAAAGGTGTGTTTTGGTAATGCTGTTTGTTCTGTTGTTGGCGCCACTGTTTTTCCTACTATCCCTGCTGTCATGGGTTGTTTTATGTTTTCGCATGCGCTAATTGAAAGATAAAATGAATGGGTCGTCGACGCGTCCTGGGACGTCGTAATTTTATTGACCCAATGGATAAGCGACAAGGATGGTTGCGCGCTCGAGGGCTCGGGGCGTGACACGCACACTACACCGGCCATGCAACCAGAGTGGTCGATGCGGCTCTTCACCTCATTCCTGAAAGGGAAATCACTACATCCTGAAGCATCTTCGATAAAGAGCCTGAGATTGAATGGATTATCTTATATGACAAGTATAAAGCGGTCCTCAGGGGTAGACATACGAGGTCTTAACACTAGGGGTATGCAACCGGACTGGGTTGGCCCGGAACTTGGACCGACCCACCCGAAAAATTGGGCAGAGAACTGGTTCCTGAACTAACTGGTCCGTGAACAGGGTCCAAATTTCGGGGACCAATTTGAACCGGTCCGGATTCCGATTTTAGGTGGAGGCCCGCCCAGACCAGTTTATAGAACCGGTTTTAGGGATTTAAAGATAAAATTTTAAAATACCTTCTCCATATCTTTTCTTTTTGCTAAGCACAGGATGCAGCAAAGCAATTTTACAATTGCAAGTTGATTATTTTCAGTGACAGTAGCCAAAAGACTCTAGAAACAAGGTTCCATGGAATACATTGACTGGAGTTATAAAATCTGAACCACAGGATAAGGTTCTGTAAACTAAAAAATTTTCCTCTTTTGTTTGTCATCCATGTTCGTTGTTTCAACCACACCACTATGATTAACCTAGCCTTCAGCAAAAGCTCCAATGCTAATGAAAAAGACAAGTTGCGAAAGTTGAAAAAAAAAGTGATGATTTTTGCAAGTTTCCACAGAAGGAAGTGATGATTTTTGCTTAAATTTTATTTACAAGTTGCAAAAGTTGAACAAAAAAAGTGAAACAGGGTTGACCCTGTTTACCCTGTTCCCGGACCGAAAAAACAGGGTCGGTTCTAAAACAGGTTCCAAAAAAACAGGGTCAATTTTTGGGCCCAAAAAATGAGGACCGGTTATAACAGGGCCAGTTTCAGGGTCTAGGCCTAGGACCGGCCCGCTCGATTTTTGCTCACCCCTACTTGACACGTGGCGCAACAGCTAAGCGACACTTGGCCCCTTTTCCTTTACAAACCAAGTAATTTGTTTTATCTATATTTCTTATTGTTGTCGGATGCACATACTTATAGATAGATAAAATCGTCATTTACGTTCATGATATTATCATCATTTCTCAATTTGAGTTCAAGATAGTTGTCGATAATTTCATGAAATCTCATCCGTCCAGTTTTATAACAACCTTTTTCCGACTCTAGAACAATCTAGAACTACATTTCTAAAGTGGAACTACTTTTACAAATATTTGATTTTTGCACAAATTTCAATATTTTCTAGTTTTCTTATTCGCACGTAATGCGCGTGACCTTATGTTTATTTTTTTAAATAGAGATATCGCTATTGATTAATTTTTCATGGTCAATTACATAGGGACTGAATTAAATTACATCACTATTTATTGATGATGGAGAAATTGAAAGCGAAAATTGGGAACATCGTTGTCTCGGAGTAGATCTTGACCAAGCCAAATTAATTCGTAACTTGTCGACATCGAGTCACATTCGTGTTGTTTGAACATGTATGGCCAAGCATATACCTCATTATCATCGAGAAACATTTCCCATATAATATCATATAACCACAAAGAGACCATGGGCATCACGGATGATCAACACAAAGGGGATGTGGTCAAATCGCATACAATGTCTGAATTTCCAAAGTTGAAAAGTCCGACATTTGTTGTATTCAGAGTTGGCAAACTATCATTTTCCAAACGTGTTTGATCTCCGAGAGAAGAAAAACCATAAAAAGTCTCTGAGCACATAAAATCATTTCCATGTAATTTACCAAAGGAGGATAAATCACTCCGTATCTTGAACAGTAAGGCAGCTTCCTCTCGCGCGAGAGGCTACCATAATCGTTGCATGAAAAATTTCGACCATCCACACAAAAACTAAGTGCTTCGCCTCGTAAGCGCCCACTTGGATCGATGAGGGAAAAAGCAAACGCGTCTTCCACAACGCAAACCAACAAGATGTAATGTGAAACTGGAGAATTGCGCGAAGTAGTCAAACTTTACGTTTCCATCTATATATTCTCCACTTCTCTCTCTCCCTCTCGCGCTCACGATGCATCCGCAACTAGTGCCATGGCTTATCGCAGCAACGCTCGGTTTAACACTGACCAGAACATGCTCAAGCTCGACGCTGAACACCATCTCAGATGCTGACAGAATCGTCAGCTTGCCGGGACAGCCCAGGGTTAATTTCAGCCAGTATGCAGGGTACGTCACCGTGGATGAGGAGCAACAGAGAGCTCTCTTCTATTACTTTGCCGAAGCTGAAGCCGACCCGGCTTCGAAGCCTCTCGTGCTTTGGCTTAATGGAGGTAAAACCATCTGGACTGAATTCGAGTGAATGATGGTGAGAAAAGAAATGAGCATGTTGAAAAACAGTGAAGTTTGCTTGTGTGTTGGGTCTGAACTTTGCAGGGCCTGGTTGTTCATCCGTCGGAGTTGGTGCTTTCTGTGAGCATGGACCATTCAAGCCCAGCGGAGACGTGCTCCTGAAAAATGACTATAGCTGGAATAAAGGTCAGCGTAAATTCCATAAACAAAGGTGGGAAAAAAGAAGTTAAGCGGATACTTCTAGCAGATTAAATGCATTTGAACATGTTGTCTCTCGTCGCAAAAGCTTAAATCGATAGGAAACTGAATCGGACCTTGTGTCAGATATTATTTTCTAAGGGTAACTGTGAGATCGATTGCATTCGCTACATCGCAGATTCCATAATTGGCTAATTCTTGCATTTTTCAATTTATTTGCAGAAGCAAACATGTTGTACCTGGAATCTCCTGCAGGAGTTGGTTTCTCCTACTCTGTCAATACTTCTTATTATAAATCCGTCGACGACATGATGACAGGTTCTTTTTCCCTGCAAGTTGCAATAAATTTATGACAAATTAAAGTGCAGCGATGATCTACAGATGTAATCTAAAGCTGAAATTCAGTACTAATACCAGCTAAACAATGCTTCCACATTTCAGCAAGCGACAATCTTGCATTCCTCCGCAACTGGTTTGAAAAATTCCCAGAATACAAGGAGAGAGATTTATTCATCACAGGAGAGAGCTATGCAGGTGAACTAGTGAATAAAGATTTTGTGAACACCGATTTGCGTGGTCGGATGAATCAGAAGCTCCATGAATACAGAATTTTAACTTCTACCTAATTTCACTCTTACCAGGTCACTACGTTCCACAGCTAGCACTGCTCATCGTGCAGTCCAAGTTGTTCAATTTGAAGGGAATTGCGGTGAGTTTGACTGAAAAGTCTACAAACTTGAATTAGCATCTCACATTCATTAGATTGATACCTACTAAGATGACAAATCTCATGCTTACTATAGATAGGAAATCCGCTTCTCGAGTTCAACACCGATTTCAACTCACGGGCAGAGTTTTTTTGGTCTCACGGATTGATATCAGATGCAACCTACGAAAGTCTCAACACAATATGCAATTACTCCCAAATTATCAGACAATTAACGAGCAGTACCCTCAGCCCTGTCTGCTCTAGTGTCTACAGCGACGCATCAAGAGAAATAAGCAAATATGTTGACACGTACGATGTCACTCTAGATGTTTGTTTGTCGACAGTTTCTTCACAGTCCGCGGTTCTGAATAAGCTGGTGAGCCTCGTCATCCATTCTGATTGACTTTTTTATCTTTCCCTACACAACCTCTTGATTTTTTTTTATTTTATTATTATTATGCTGCTTCCAGCAAGAAACAGAGAAGATAGATGTATGTATAGAAGACGAAACCCTCAAGTACTTGAACAGGAAAGAAGTGCAGGAGGC
>BCNH02000001.1:21837638-21854906 GCA_001662345.2 Metrosideros polymorpha var. glaberrima
ATATTTATTACTAGCAGGAAGCATCAAACTCATCATGTTTCCGATTCGCTTTTCTTGGCTTCTTCCGAAATAAAATGTTTGCTTCCCTAATGCTGCTTTCTGTAGCATATATCAACGCACTTATTCTCAGAATATTTTAGTTTCATTCATAATAGAAATCAAGACACAGGGACAACAACCCTTTTTTGCAGTTTTTCAGCTTTCAAGCGGTCAAAATGTTTGACCTGTTGATGTTTCCAAGCACTGAACCTTTTAATGAGATCATAGATAGATGGATAGATATAGGTTATTGGAGTAACTGGGTATTTTCGACTTGGTTATTGATTTGATGACCATAAAATTTCGCCAATTCCAGTTAATGGCAGAGAGGAATATCATTAATTTCTTTCCTACTTGTTGCTGCTACCTACAATCCGCTGAGAGATGACCGATGAGATGGAAAGCTCATAACTAGCATAAGTGGCAACTATAACACAGGTCAACCGCTTGTTTTTAATTTTCCTCCCGGAGAAACTATTATGAAACCTGGAGTTTGATATGCACTGGGCAAGAAACGATGGTATGCTATGTGAATGTGTCCTAAAGTTAGATGATAAAACCCCATAGGATTTGTGTGGGCTAGGATCACAGTGGAGTGTGGTATATGGTAACAAGGCCATGAGATCTCTTAAATGCGAGTAGCGCGCCCATTTTGAGCGCATTGCGGTCCGGTGAGAAAGTTGCTCGGGAAGCTGACATTTACGGAGGTCCGCCCATGGCCTTTTGGGTATCACATTGATCAGATCAGATGTGCGATGTGCGGAAACGTGTGCCAGAAAAGGCCCGGGAAGCGTATCCGAGACCAAGTCTCAAGCATAGGGAGCCGAGAGACAAATTTGTGTGAATAATCACTAACCCCCCTGTTCTCAGTTTCTTCAGAAATATCAAACAGGTTTAGCTGCAGGACAACCTTAAATATGAGAGGTCATAGCAGACCCGCTCGAGGGGGCAGCGCAGCGTGGTTCGGACTGGACTGGGCTGGGCTTGAGATAGGAGTAACTTTTGTTGGCGGTTGCTGCGAAAGACAGGCAACTAAACAATAGAAAAGATACTTTGAAAATAAAAAAAAAACAATAGAAAAGATAGAACAAACAGATAAATTGGACACCGGATTTATGTGATTTGGTTACACAACAAAGATTACAATCAAGCTCGAGTCACTCAAACACTCAAAAACTCGCATGATGTTTAGCCTCACAATTAATCGTTCGCAAAATAATCTCTCAATCTCACAAAAAAATTCACAAATCTCACCACAAGCTTTATTGGCTTCAAAACACTTGCAATTTCTTTTAGATGTAATTCACGAGCACGCCACACAATTGATTATTATGGCCTAAAAAGCTCCTATGCTCTAATGTCCTAAAACTAAAACCCACTTCTTATACGTATATTATTTTTTAGTAGAAAGTATAAGAACACCTTTATCACTGGAAATAGGTTATCAATTCGTATTTGGTTGGACTTTCAGTTGAATATCATTATCTAACATTCGTTACCAATATGCTCTTTAACCTTTTTGGACGAACGGACTCCAACCCAAGAGCCGAAGTCTCGCGCTCACTTCCTTTGCAAAAAAAATCTCTTTATAATTACTTATCGTGAATTTTTTTTAGCTCCCATCAATTTCTTAGAAAATAGAATACTTGAGCTTGCTAAGTCTCATCAATTTTTATTTTTTTAAATGTAGCAAGCCTGGAAACCTGACAAATGAGTTTCCAAGTTTCCAGCATAAAATGAGAGGTGAAGAAGCCACCATATGTAATTGATAAATCACGTCGCGTTAGTTCATCTTATATTTTAAGTAGCTAAGGGTGCATATGGTAATATTTCTATTTTCATGAATAATTTCTGAGCAAAAATGATTTTTTTTTATTCTATTCCCGATGAAAAGTTTCTAAATAGAAGAACATGTTTAGTAACTGTACAAAACTTCTATTCTCCGAATAGAAAAAGAACGGCAATGCATTTGGTATGGCTCTAAAAATTTTCCTATTCCCAATTTTTTTCATTTAATTATAAAAATGTTAGTGGAAGCAGCGATAGACCAAGAGCGGTAGCAGGTGGGTGGCGACGGTGGACTCGTGGGCGGCGGCTGGCAATGGAAAGAGTATTGAGAAAGGTGAAAATGAGATAAATGAGTTGATTCTTTTTTAAGTGAACATGTTTCTTTTTTTATTCCCGAAAATAAGAAGTAACTTTTTTTTAATTTTTTTTCTGTTCCAAATCTGTTTCTGAAAATGAAAGAATCAAGAATTAGATAATCTAAAACGTTATCAAACAGACCTTAAATTATTTCCTAACTAAACACGAGGTAACTTCCTCTAGCAAGAGACACTACCTTAGACGTCACTTCCCATCGTGTTAAATGAAAGACTTCGTTCTTACACACAAAAAGAAAATATTTATTCTTGTAAAGTCAACAAAAAAAAAAGGGACAAAATCACTAAAGATCCTAAACTATGCCAATTGTGACATATTTATCATATTTTTTGTGACACCAAAAATCTCAAATTTGTACCTATGTGACACATTTACCTTCCATCAAAATTCAACTAATATGAACAGCTAAAAATCTACCTACATGGATGCCAAAAAGTAAATAGTATTGACGTGGCTCCCAACATAGCTTAAGTGAGATAAAAACAACGTTGTTTTTGCTGAAAAATCATCTAACAAAACCTTGACGGACGGTAAACATGTCACATAAGTATAAGTTTGGAATTTATTATACCACAAAAAAAAGTTTATGATAGATGTATCACTATGGGCATAGTTTAAGGTTTTTTGTATCACAAAAAAAAAAGTTCGTAGTAAATGCGTCATAGTAAACATAGTTTTGAGTTTTTTTTTAACTTTTTCTCAAAAGAAAAATACAAATATGTCTTCCAAAAAACAAAGATGCGAGAAACAAAAGAGCCAGACAGCAGGATTCGGCAAAAAGGTCAAACTTTACGTTTGACCCAAATATTTCTCCACTTCTTTGCTTTGCCGGCATTTTGTTTACTCTCTCTCTCTCTCTCTCTCTCTCTCTCGCTCGCTCGTGATGCATCTGCAACTAGTGCCATGGCTTACCGCGGCAACACTCTCTGTAGCACTGACCCGAATATGCTCAAGCTCGACGCTAAGCACCATCTCAGGGGCTGACAAAATCGTCAGCTTGCCGGGACAGCCCAAGGTTAGCTTCAGCCAGTATGCAGGGTACGTCACCGTGGATGAGAAGCAGCAGAGAGCTCTCTTCTATTACTTCGCCGAAGCTGAAGCTGACCCGGCTTCGAAGCCTCTCGTGCTTTGGCTCAATGGAGGTAAAACCATCTGAAACTGAATTTGAGAGGACGATGGTGAGAAATGAAATGAGCATGTTGACAAACATTGGAGTTTGCTTGTGTGTGGGGTTTGCACTTTGCAGGGCCTGGTTGTTCATCCATTGGAGTTGGTGCTTTCAGTGAGCATGGACCATTCAAGCCCAGTGGAGACGTGCTCCTGAAAAATGACTATAGCTGGAATAAAGGTCAGCGTAAATTCCCTAAACAATGGATTAAGCGTATACTTTTAGTTAGCTTAAACAAATTCGAGCATGTTGTCTCTCGTCGCAAAAACTTAAATTGATAGGAAACTGACTCGGACTTTGTATCGGATATATTCTTTGCGATGTTAAACATGAGATTGATCACATTCGCTTTGATGTAGTCCCGACTGCAAAGATTCTTTAATTGGTTAATTCTCCCAGTTTTCAATTTATTTGCAGAAGCAAACATGTTGTATCTCGAATCCCCGGCCGGAGTTGGTTTCTCCTATTCCCTCAATAATTCTTATTACAATTCCGTCGACGACAAGATGACAGGTTCTTTTTCCTCGCAAATTACCGTATATTTTTACCAAATAAAGATGCAACTATTCCCAACGAAAATAATAGTGCGACTATGATTTAGAGATCTAATCTGAAGCTGAAACTAAGTACTAGTACCAGCTAAACAATGCTTCCACATTTCAGCAAGAGACAATCTCGCATTCCTCTGCAACTGGTTTGAAAAATTCCCGGAATACAAGGAGAGAGGTTTATTCATCACAGGAGAGAGCTATGCAGGTGAACTAGTGATCAAAATTTTGTGAACACCGATGGGCGTGGTTGAATGAATTGGACGCTCCGTGAATGCAGGATTTAACTTCTACCTATTTTCAATCTTACCAGGTCACTATGTTCCACAACTTGCAAAGCTTATCGTGCAGTCCAAGCTGTTCAATTTGAAGGGAATTGCTCTGAGTTTGACCGAAAAATCTGCAAACTTGAATTAGGATCTCATACTTATTAGATGGATACTGACTTGGATGAACAAATCTAATGCTCGCTGCAGATAGGAAATCCGCTTCTCGAGTTCAACACTGATCTCAACTCACGGGCAGAGTTTTTATGGTCTCACGGATTGATATCAGACGCAACCTACGAAAGTTTCAACACAATATGCAATTTCTCCCAAATTCTAAGACAAAGACACAGTGGCACCCTCACCTCGGTCTGCTCTCATGTCTTAAACGAAACATTGCGAGAAATAAGCAAATTCGTTGACGGGTACGATGTCACTCTTGACGTTTGTTTGTCGACAGTATTGTCACAGTCCGCTGTTTTGAATAAGCTGGTGAGCCTCTTTATCCATTCTGATGTACTTTTTTTTATTTTTCCCTTTAGCAACCTTTTGAATATTTCGGGTTATGCTTTTTCCAGCAAGAAAAAGAGAAGATAGATGTATGTGTCCAAGAGAAAAGCCTCAAGTACTTGAACAGGAAAGAAGTGCAGGAGGCTCTACATGCTCGGCTCGTTGGAATCTCTAGATGGACAACTTGCAGCAGGTAAAGCGTCAACTTAACTCGTCGGACCTTCATCTTTGTGAGGCCCAAGTTCATATAAAACTGGCATCGCGACCAATCTGGGGAGTCTTGTCAAACTAGATCCACATTTCCCAATTCCCGGACAAGATTCTCCGCGATCTTGTTGCGTAAATACTACTATCTGATTGGTTCTTCCTAACATTAATCGAGTGATGATTCTTTTGTCTAAATATCCAATAATGACGTGGTTTCTCCTGAACTTTCAATTCAGTAGTCCTTAGTAATTATTCTTTGACTTGTATTCTTCATCTCACGTCATGCTTCTTTTTCTTGTTAACCTCAGTTCTTGTGTGCTACAGTGTTCTCAAATATGAAATGCAAAATTGGGAGATACCCACTGATTCAATTTTGGGGGAGTTAGTGAAGTCAGGAATCCACGTTTTAGTTTACAGGTAAACAAAAAAAAATGGCACTCTTCAGAATTGGTATATCACTTCATGGGCTATTGTATAAGGTACAGCGTCGATTTGATTTTCCATTTGCAATGTCGACAGCGGGGATCAAGATGCAGCTATTCCATTAATCGGAACAAGGACTATAGTGAACAACTTAGCAAAGCAATTGGGACTTAACACAACCGTGCCTTATAGCGTCTGGTTCGAGGAAAGACAGGTCAGCTCAGTAATCAACCTTCATAAACCTCAATCCCCCCATTGATTTTAATAGGTGATTGACGAAACTAAGGCCCTTTTTCTTCATTTTTTCTTAGGTTGCTGGATGGACACAAGTGTATGGAGATATATTATCATTTGTGACAATCAGAGGGGCATCTCATGAAGCCCCATTTTCTCAACCGGAGAGATCGCTAGTGTTGTTTAGTTCATTTCTGGGAGGGAGGCCATTGCCAGAACGGCTCTCGTCGGAGTCTGTTGCGGAAAGTAACCACATTAATATTAAGTGGTCCTAAGTTTACCAAAATTGGACTACATCTGATTTGATTAGCAGAAAACATCGAACTCACCATGTTTCCGGTTTGCATTTCTTGGCTTCTTTTAAAATCACCGTTTGCTTCCCCAGTGCTGCTTTATGTATCACATACTATAATTCCGAGAGTGAGAAAAAAGAAGACATTTGTGTATTCTTAGGAAATTTTGGTTTCATTCATAATTAAAATCAAGATACAGGGACAACAACCCTTTTTCGTAGTTCTTCAGTTTTCAAGGGGTAAATATGCTTGATATACATTGGGAAAGAAACGATGGTGTGCTATGTGAATGTATCCTAAAATTAGATGATAACACCCACAGGCTTTGTGTGGGCTGGGATCACATTGGACTGTGGTACATGGTAACTGAGCCATGTGATCTCTTGGATGCAAGTAGCACGCCGATTTGGAGTGCATTGCGGTCTAGCAAGAAAGTAGCTTGGGATTATGACATTTCGGAGGTCCAACCATGGCCTTTTAGGTATCACATTGATCAGATCATCCATGCAATGCGCGAGAACATGTGCCAGTAAAGGCTTGGACAGATATCCCAGACCAAGTCTCAAGTATAGAGAGCCGAGAGACTAACTTGTGTAAATAGTCACCAACACCTCTGTTCTCTGTTTCTTCAGGAACTGTCCCAGCTTCATAACGTCCTTATATGTCCATGACCTCCCTCCCTTAAATAGGTCCAGCTCCAGCACAGCCTTAAGTATGAGAGGCCATAGCAGACCTGCTCGTCTTGGAGTGCCTGAGCTTAGACCCATGGACAGGTCCAGTCGAAAGTGCGGAACACCGACTCTGCTTCTGTGACCAAGTTCCAATTTTCTATACGAAGGTGAGGTAATCTGGCTATGAAATGCAATTTACTCATTCAAGATGACATTATCTTCAGAACCCAGAAAAGGTGGAGAGAAAAACAGAAACAAAAAACACGGAACATAGAGGGCGCCTCAAACCGGACAAGTGGACTGAGTCATGTTTGAAGAATCTTTATTTAGGATTGAAAGCAAATAACGAATTCCTAAGGAGTGCATTACTTAAAGGAGGGGCGACATGTTATGTAGTGTTTACTGTCATGTTTAGTTTGATGAACATGATTCGCGACATACCAGACTACCAGCGATTCCTACTACGACCCGGGATGCATCTCTTTGATTAGTCCTGTAGGGGATCAATGTGGAGCCGAGCAGATTGTGACTTCTCACCTTTTAAGAACTGATGAAAGGAGGGCACTTGAGCTTCCTCCGGATAAATAGCTCTCGTTGCTGCTATATGAGGAGACTAATCATCGGGACAGCGAAATCATTAAGAGACAGCTTGGCTAATTATGGCAGATTAGACCACGTCCTTATTGTTCTGATTTGATAACCCTACATTCAGATCTGACATATAATACCCTCAATGCCAACCCCTTGAACCGGTCAAGCATCCCGCCGAGGTGATGTGTGTACTGTAGACTCTAACTATAATTTTGATACCACGGATTTATCGATATTAATCTGCATATGCTTACTATGTCCACACTTCTTCAATGAGTGTAGGACATCACATTGACATTATGTCCATTGCGTTGGGCTTTGACAGAAAAATACTAAAAGTGCTAAAGTTACATAGAATGCTCACTTTAATGTCAAAAGTTTTTCTTTTTTATCATTGTCGAACTTTTTGAAAAACAATCTTTTCAATACCAACTCCGATTTATTTGGTCAGAAATCCGACATAGCCTTTTTTTTATTAATATTTGAAGACAATATGGTTCGCCGAAGGGTTCAATCAACATCTAAAGTATAAACGATATCATCGAATGCCTTTCTCTCAAATTTAAACCCTAAATCGCCCAATTGAAAGAGAACCCCTAATTTCAAACCCTAATCATCCAGAAAACTTTTGGCACTATAATTCCTGCTGATAAGCTTGCAACAGTCAATTTCGTGAATAAGAGCCGATTTCCACACACAAAATAGCTTCACAGCAAATAATCAAGCTCAAACCCTTCCTCGACGACAGAATACATCAGAAATCAGAATCAAAAGAAACGGGTAAATTCAGTATCAGTGATGGTGAAATATGAATGGTATCAAATCTAACTTCTAGCAGATTAATTGATAATAATCAACCTATGTCAAAACATTCTCAGATTTGAACAAAATCGCAGACCATTTCTAACTCGTGTCTCTGAGGCATTTTGTCATACAGGTTGTAAGCGTTTCAAATATAGGCTTCGGGTTCGAATTCAGCGTAGCTCTCGGCCTAAACATGGTATACCGAGACCCAAATCAACACTATTTACAGCAAATCAATCTCAGTTTGTCACGATTTATCCATGAGTTCACCGGTTGAAATTGATGTTCCAAAAACAGAGGGTCGCTCATCGAAATCCACCAAAAGAGAAGATGATATCGGACCACACAGCCAGGGAGAGGGTGAGACGAGGCGAGCGAGTGACACCGACCGTGCAACGGCAAGGGAGCGATAGTGAGCGGATGGCAAGCGAGCGATAGGGAGAGTGTACGACAAGGCTGGCCGCCAGCCTATTTACTTCATTTCAAACGACGTTGCTTTTACCGTGGATGGCGTTCAAGCCATACCCAGCAACGTTAGACTGAGCGGCAGTGTTTCGCATGTCCATGTGGACTGAGTTTTTAAATTTTAATGCCATGTCACTTAAAATTTTTAATTTCTCGCTAAAGGCACTTAAGTAATTGTATTTTTATTTTTTTTTGATTTAGCACTTAAATGAGTCGGCAAAAACTTTACACACTAAAGCAAGCGTCGTACCTAAATTTTGGCACTTTTTATGTCTTTTTGCTCTAGGATTTTCATAAACCTTAGGGTAATATTTTTCTTCAACCATATCTTTGATTGACAAGTTTCAAATTGTAGACATCACCCATATGAAAACTAACTGAATTAAATGTGAGTGATGTTCGTATCTATAATTCACCAATTAGAAGTATGCTCACAATTCAGGTTTGAGCAAAACATGGCCCTAAACCAAAAAGGGTGGGGAAGGCCAGCCGACTATGGCGACATCCTCTGGATGTAATCATAAGAGTCTTGCATCCGCTCTGAAGTAGCACTACTTATTTCACGAACAAAAAGGATAAGTCCTATATATTTCCAAGAACTGTAAAAATTACAGAATATTTGCTAAAGCTTGGTGGGCACTTACTGCTTGTCCCTGACCAATCTCCATGGGACAGATATCATATAGTCTAATATTTACCGAGTCTCGCTTTTCCAAGTTGGAAAATCGAGAAGAGTGTCCATGACTTTCATGGAGTCCTCTTTCCCTGCATAATCTAGTGCTCTTTTCTTTTTCCCATGACGTAATATAGTGCTTAAAAAAGCATCATCATGTCTCGTGTGAAAGTGACCATGCCCCACGACATGTTATTCACTTATTCTCAACTCCACATATCCACGACATGACCCCATCCATCCTTAGGTCTGAGTTGGGAATTATGTTATTAAAATTTTGGTGATTTATTCAACTACATTAGTTTGGAATGACGTCACTAAATTTGGATTTTGATCACACAAAGAATAATGAACTTTAATATTTCTTTTTTCTTTTTTCACTTGACGCACCTCGAATGGATTCATGCGAATCTTTAAGTGAAGAGCCGACTATTGGGGTGTGATTCTTTCTCTCCATAAACGAGAAAACACGGGAGTCCTGCTCCCTAGTGAGCAGGCGAGGGTCTAGGAAAGCCGCCCCAGCAGGGATCCTAAGGGGGCAATGCTCCTTAAAAGCTAAAGGACTTTTATAGTTTAAGTCTATATTTTATTGATAGTTTGGGCTTAATCCATGAATAACTATCGTTTATATATATTCTCTTACACTTGTAATTGAATAATGTAATTGAAAAGTGCAATGTGGTAATTTTAGTGGAATCATCTGCTAAATGTAGCCCTAGTTTAATGATGAATCAAGATATAATCTTGTGTCCCGATTTCTCTTTTTCAGCTTTTACTCTCTATTTTGTTGTGATTGTGCATCTAATCCTAACACCAGCAAGGCAGCCATGTGGCAACGATTTGGCATTTATAGAAATGACCCCATATTGGCTACGTCGATACTCCGTCACAATATTATTCGTACTCCTATCAAATGCATCAAACTTGTAAAAAAAAAAGCAAAAATTAACCTATTTGATGATTAAAATTAAAGAGCGATCCGATTGCAAAATTCACTAGACTTTTATAGCATACGGATAAAATGCATCCAGGGTCGTCTGTGTCTCTCGTGAGTGTGGTCTTCAATTGTCTTCGCGTTTTCTATGGAGTACTGCTTTCTTTCCTACGTCGTCGGGAAGAGGAAATGGGATGTGATGTGATGTTCCTTTGTTCTTATCCTCAAGAGATAAGCAAGTTACTGTCCGAAAAATTATGTTTCACTTCCTTTGGCTTCTATACGTAAATTGCATGGCAAATATATCATTCATCTTTTTCCACTCCTATATCATCGCAGTAATTATAGGTTTTTGAGAACTGCGTCAGCCGGAATCTTCTCCCCCGGATGGTGATTTAAGGCTTTAAGCCAACAGAATTTCGACAACTAAATTTGGTTGCAATGATCATTAGCCCATTTTTCAATATGTTACAGGGTGGGTAGGAGACAATCAGCGCAGCTTCCTCCTCTAGGTATTATCATGAGGGCTCTACATCGGCTACAAAATGTTCGGTTCGAATAATAGCTGCTCAGTCCATTTGTAAGTGTACAAGCCTATCACTGCAGCTCCATCGACATTGCTAGAAGTTGGGAAATCTCTCCCCATGAGGTAGGCGTTCACTTACGATGCGGCTAAAACCTGTCATCTCATGGAAGAGAATGTGACACCTAAACCACCGGGCTACCAAGTCGGTGTTAACAATTCCTTGCCCATGTTGACGTAGTACATAGGTAATATATGGTTCGCCCTTTTTTTTTCTTTGGGAGGTTCAACCTATGATAGCTAGTTAATATGAGTGGAATCCAGCTTTTCTTGGTCCGCTTGTGATTGAACAGTACAAATAAGGTGGGCGCATCTCTAAAAAAAACAGCGGAGGCACAGTAAAATTTGTCTTCCTCTGCATGAAAACATTCATTGCTTTCACTAGGAGGAGTGCACATTTCACAAATTGAATCATCTACCTCAAAAGTTCCTCCCTCTCTCACAAACAGAGTCAGACAAATACGACTTTCATGAGCATCCATTTTTTTGAATACTTTTTTTTTTTTAAATTATCCGTAAAGCACGCTTGTTAACTAACTAAATAAAGAAAACAGCTGTGATTTTCTCGTGTTATGTTTAATTTAATTTTGCACATTATTCACCAGTTTATATATATATATATATTAATTAAAGGAACTCGCGCCGTCCTTACTTACGCCGAATATGATTGTCAGGAGGGCCCCCACTCCTAGCACCAGATATCTCCGAACTGAATGTGTGAGGATGGATTCGAACTCGACACCAGAAGATGGACGGCATCAGAAGGTGGTATCGAAACGGCACCTCCACACATGCATTAATTCGCGAGGCAACCCTCGTTTGTCTCTCGGAGAGTTTAGTGGTTTAGTATGCTTAACGAGTGTCGTGGAGATAGCGTAACGAGTACCGTGGAGACACCCATTAGTATGACCCATCTTCTATTGACTTTTCTTCTCCTTAAATCAAAAAGCAGCAACTCCGATGCATATTGACTCTCGCTCCCCGTTGAGCAAACCCTCTTCTCTCCGTCCCCAAAGTCCAAGGCTTCTGAAGCAAACAAAATCACCCAAAAAAAGAAAAAAACCCCAGCTCTCTTTAACAGCAACTCAAGAACCCCAAGTCACAGGTCACCCTCTCATTCTCTTCCACTACCAACATCCACTTCCTCCAAGGGACCAAAGACACGCATAAAAGAGCTCTCTTTCTAGTAAACTGTCTTCTTGAAAAAATGGATCGTGTCTCCTCCAACTCCAAGAGACTTGGCGGTAGTAGAAGAAGAAGAAGAAGAAAGCTGGCATTGGCATGCTGGCCTCTTCTCTTCCTCTTGCTCTTGCACTCATCAGAGACAGCCTCTTCTTCAGCTCACGATGCACGCAGACACGGAAGGCCGAAGAGATCTGAAAGCGGGTCGGTCAATCATGTGTCCCAGACGACGAAGGTGAAGGGTGTTGAATCTCATGTCGGAGGCCGTGCACGTGAAGATGATGGCGACAGAATCTTCCGTGCTCAAGAAAGAATAGTCCACACAGGTCCAAATCCTCTCCACAACAGATAGCTAGGTTATTGTGGATGGTCGGTCAGTACGTAGATGAAGCAAGCAAGCTTTGGCAATTGTTGTGTGTTCCTTTTTTTTCTTTTTGGCCCTCCCTTTCTTGTGCATTTCAATGTTATAAAAATCCCTTTTCAATGCTGTGAGGCCCTAGTGAATGATGTGCACTGTAACTGATCAGAAAGGCTAACTTCCGAATAAGATATAATGCAGATGGCTCGACCATGAAAGTTCGGCTGTGTATTTGTTACATTGGAATCGACCAGTTTATACTACTTGTGGTTTTCTGCTGAGGAACAGTTGTGTGATACTGAGAGCAAAGTGCTTGTATACTAGACGAACATAATTTGAAGAGATAGGCACGCGCACAGGCACACGCACTATCGGCTGGGGGTTGATGATTTCGAATACCAGCCAGTGCTTTTGCACTGGAGAGTTAGGTGGTGGTTGTGGTGTGTTATTCATCATTGATGAAGCAGAAAAGAGCTATAAGGTTCTTTTATCCTTGGTCTTTAGTGGTCAAGAGCGTGTGTCATTGCTGTACTGCATTCTCATTCCTCATAGTAATCTTTTGATTTATAATATGTGGAATCAGACAATATCGTCTTCGATCTTATTTCGAGTTTAGATTAGCTTTAAAATAAGTCAAGCCATAGGAAAAATAATCACGCGACTTGTTTCAAACTTTTGATTTCAAATGCCCGGCCGCCCCCATTCACAAAACGAAGATCGAATCACCTTTACAAGGGGATAAGAATGCCACAAATGTCATAACTTTTGTACGGCACTCACTTAAGTGTCATAACATTTTTTTTTACCACTTGAGTGCCATAATTTCTACAACTCGCTCGTTTGAGTGTCATAACTTTTGATTGATCATTTGAATGTCATAATTATTTTAGAAAAGGTTCACCTAGGTGCCAAAAATCCAACGTGACATGGCACGTTTTTAAAAAGTTATAGCATTCAAGCGATCAATTAAAAAATAAAACGACACTCAAATAATCGAAAAAAAGTTATGGCGCTCACTCGAATGATTGGATAAAAAAATTATGGTCTTCAAGTGAGTGCCAAATAAAAGTTATGGTACTTAAGGGGTCCTTTTCCCAAGTTTAAGAGTTTCAACCCCAAATGCATTCAATTAATGTGTGTTTTCTTGGACGGTTGCCGAGGACTAGAAAGCTGAAACTCCAAGCTCTGGTTATGGCAGCAGGTGAGCAGACTGGTTTCATATGTCACGTCTCATTTATAAGGAAACCTGGACGACAGCCCGAACCATGCATGCAGTGTAAATTAAATTCCAACGCGAGTTTTCTGCCCGAGAGAAGAACCACCGGCCTTTGCCATTTTGAGGTTGTAGGAGAGCAATATTTCGGCTCATGACCGGTCCATGACCCCTCGCAACACTTCTTTATCGCAGCTATAACTGTTATGAAGAAGATACTTGAGCACCGTGTCTATGGTCTGGTCGCACCAAGATTGACGTACGATCGTATGTGTGAAAACCGACTCGGAACATTACTAGTGCAAGAAGTCTCCTTGATTACCACAAAACCAAGTTAACAAGTTTACAACAAATCTTGAGAATCCTTCACATCACTCAAGAATGTAAGCAAACAATCTCTCTCTCTCTCTCTCGAAACATCCCCACAAGGTTGTTAGAAGGTAACACAAAAATGAAAAGTAGATATAAATATGAAATTGTCTTTACTTGATGGAGTCAAAGCATTTTCTTTACCTGTTAAGAAATGGGTAACACTAAATAAACAGGGCTAAGCTACTTGGTCCGAGTTCCTAGGAACTCCGTCTAGATAACCAAGCCTATCCACTCTCATCTTACATTTTCTCACAATCTCCATATAACCCCTAGACTCCTGCATAAAGCAACCTTTCACATCCTATCTTCCCACTTGATGAGAAGAATTAGCTCTCGCTTATGCTTAATTGGTGATCCAACATGTGTAAGTTTCTCAATATCTGATTGCATCATCTTCCATCTCGGGCTTAAATTTTTCACCAGTTTTCTATCAGGAAGTAGAGAATTCTTTTTTCTTTTCTTTTCTTTTCTTTTCTTTTCTTTTGTATTATTTAAATATAATGGGGTACGATACTTAAAGAAGCCCTGGGGGACCTGGATCCTCCATTAATTAATTAGCCAGACCAAATGGCAGTACACTTGAAGAAAGCTTTCCTCAAAAACTGGGTCCCAACAGCCTTCAAAGCTTTTGCCAGAAAAGAGAGAGAACTAACTTCGAAGAGTTTACGAGACCCCAGAATGTGATATGAACAACTTGTAATTCCACCTGCAACGTCGGTATATCAATTAACCATCAAGAATTAATCGATAAGACTATGTACCGCGTGTTAGGGATTTTGTTAAAGAGTGCCTCAAGTCGCATGTTTAGCAACTAATTAAGGAAATTTCATAATTCTCAATGTTCTGAACGTCTTGCGTTATGCATAATCACTGCTTTCAAACTGTATAGTTTTCCTGATTGGTTACAAGGGACACTTATTAACAAATCTTTTAGGCTAGAAAGCGGAAGTACTCCATTATCGCTGCTGCTGCACCTTGCATTCACCAAGGGTTTTTTGCCTCCCGCGTCCAAATGCCTCGGGGCCAACCACCTCTGAAGGACAAGTTCTCAGAACTTTAAAAGAGAGTCTTTAATGCAGTCTTCTTTTCGGTTTGTTTCTCATATTACAGATCACCAACCTTTCTCCAACCCACCAACCAATCCGACATTCTCATCAATACTCCTTTTCACAAGAAGACCTTTTGCTGCTTATGAAGGGTTTCATGGGACATCTGAGGCATCAAAAACGTGCATTTTCCAGGAGCTCTCTCTATTTCTCCCCCCAAATCAGGCTCAGAGCAGACTAGTCCGAGTATTTTAAATCATACAAGTGAGAGAGGTCTTGGGGAAACAGTCCAGGCCAGAGTAGAAATTTAAATGAAACGGGGAATTTGCCCCTGCTTTATGTATCGCAGTACAGTTATCGCAGCTTGAAAATTGAAAGTAAGCAAGAAATGCGATGGCTCTCTCAAGTACCTTAAAGCTTAGACACATGAGCTGTGCTCGTGCTTAGGGCAGCTGCGGCCTTCGAGCGTGACGGACGTCCCAGATGCTTGCAGATGAAATCCCCAGCTAACATGACCTTCCTGAGGTCCACATTGGTCTTCACTCCAAGTCCATTTAGCATGTAAACAACATCCTCCGTTGCCACATTCCCAGATGCACCTTTAGCGTATGGACAACCCCCAAGGCCAGCGACTGATGAATCTACTGTTGCAATACCCATCTGTGCATAAATGGAAAAAGATGATCAATCTATTCCTATTTCTGAAACGTCAGCTAAGAAATACAGCGGAGTAAAAAAAAAAAATGTCGTATTTCCGTTAAACCAGATGCACGACCAAATTAATTACTCAGCTTTAAGCTCTTAAAGAAAAGGGCAGAGTATAATTTGTGTATTTTAAACTCTCCCACAAAGAAACGCTGATAGGACAATGAATATTAATACCTATCACGTCTAAACTCTAAATTGGAGAATAAGAAATGCGCGTATGAGGAATTAAACACGAGGACCTCCGAACCATAACACCATATCGAACGAAGCAGAAAAATGTTGCTCTAAAAGATGGTGAACCGTAAGCATGATGCCTTTGCAGGCACACACTGATGAGAAAAGGGAGGAGTTTGAGCTTGAATGCATAATTTTACCTGCCTTAAACTAATTTTTCAATTTCAAATAGTAAGCACATACAGATGCCCTCAAGTATGAAGTCGAGTGACCTGAATTGTTTAATTTTTTTGTTGATTCATAACCATTTCGTCCTAAAAGTTAATGCAAATTTATTTCATTCTTATATTGGCTTACCTTTCTTTTAAGTTCCATAAATTTGAACAAAGTTTTGGTATAGAACAATTATCACAGCAAGGCAGAAAAAATTAGTCAGCCTGCACTCGAAAGTACTGAATTTCCTCACTAGAAAAATGAAACGACATGTACAGCAGCTTTCCAAGATGCTGCCTTTCGCAACTTGTAAGACAATTGAATATGCATTTGACCTATCAGTCATCAAGCTATTTTGAAGTTGAATGGAGAAAAAGTGGTTT
Source organism: Metrosideros polymorpha var. glaberrima (assembly GCA_001662345.2). Classification (NCBI taxonomy): domain Eukaryota; kingdom Viridiplantae; phylum Streptophyta; class Magnoliopsida; order Myrtales; family Myrtaceae; genus Metrosideros; species Metrosideros polymorpha. The sequence goes on from BCNH02000001.1 coordinate 21,853,860, forward strand.
GCTAATGATTTCACTGACAGGAATGCGGACATTTGTTAAATCAACACTCAGCCTCCTCAGTTTCTTAAAAAAAATGCAAGAAGACATCCTGAACTCAATTTCTTAAAAAAGTTTGCTTACCTGTAAGGATGCTAAAATATTTGAAAGAGCCTGTCCATAAGTATCGTGAAAATGAACAGCTAGCTTATCAACAGGGACAACATCCATAACAGCTTCAAGCATTGGGACCACAGTACCTTTGTCAAAGAAGATCACAACTAAGTAACAGGTCAAAGTAGAACATAGGAATAAGAATAATTTAAGCCCCCATGGAGGGACCCCATGGAAAAAGAAAATGCCCCTTATCTTAAATTTTCCCACCTCTTCTTACTCGCTAAAATTTTGAATATTGCAAAACTTTCCTTGCAAATCTTCATTTCCCAAACATAGCATTAATAGCAGTTCAACATACTAGTCACCTAGCAGGTCCTTTTCTAAATCTAACCATCCTCCATATTAACTGTCCCTTCACCCGTTGGTCCCAGCAAAACATTATAATCTCACTATTCTAGAGTAGTATATCTAACCAATGGCTTGGGTAGTCAAGTAAAGAAACCAAATTTTTCTTTCCCAAAACCACGATGCTGCATGTTGGTTTAACCACACTCCAATCAACACTTAACATTATAGAGATAATGGTCCCTGAACGTTGGCCCAATGTGCAATGTGATCCTTGAACTTTGAATTTGTTCAATGTGGTCCCTAAACTTTAGCCCAATGTTCAATGTGGTTTTTTTCATATAGTCCAAGGACTAGTTTGAACATGTACCAAAAGTTCAGGGACCACATTGAACATTAGGCTAAAGTTTAGGGACCACATTGCACATTGGGTCAAAGTTCAAGGACCATTTGTGTCATTATCCTAACATTATATACACAAACTACTGGCAGAACATGTCATTTTTTCACAAGGCATGAGATTTTTATTTTATTTTTTGTCGAAACAAGGCTTGAGATTAAGGATGCGGACATCAGCAGCATTTCGCACAGACAGAAAATATGGAACAA
>BCNH02000001.1:21855079-21865951 GCA_001662345.2 Metrosideros polymorpha var. glaberrima
GTTCCACTGAAACAAAATAGAGATGATAACAACTCCTCTATGATGGCCAATAAAAGATGTCATGCATGAGTTAGATTATCAGAATATTCCAAAAGTTCTACTGCAAAAATAGAGCAGAAACATTAAGTATTACCAGGAGTACCGACACCGATCGTATCTCCAAGAGATATTTCAGAGCAACCCATATCATAAAGCTTTTCTGCCACATATGCGACTTTTGTTGGAGGTACCTTTCCTTCCACTGGACAACCCACAACACAGGATATGTATCTGAAAATGAAATATTAATCAGTCACATCCTGCTGGCTAAAGAAGAAACAGCAAAACCAGTATACTGGAAAACTTGGACCATATGTTTGTGAGTATAAATTATTGTTTGCAATTCTCATAATTTGACAAGGCATTCCCTACTTTTAAGAAATTACATGTCAAGTTATTAGTTGGCACACCAAGTAACAATATGCATCCTCTTTCATATCTGTCAGGATAATCACTGTTCACAATAGAGGAATTTAGTATGTTGATCGCAGAAATTACTCTTACAAACAGTTGGAGGCCTCACCCTATCCTTCTCGACTCACTCTCTCCATCACACATAATCTCCATCTTTTATGACTTTATCATTCCCTGTCTTCTACATGTCTTTGAGAGTCAACCCAATGTTGTGAATGAAGATAATGGGTACTTGATCTCATCAATCCAAGGATGTCCAGAGTGATTTTTGAAAAGTAGCTACAAAGTGTTATTTTCCATGTAATTCTCTTGAACCAACACATTTTATCCTATACAAGTAGCAGAATCGTTCTTTAGAATTCCATCTCGCCCTCGTAGGAGAAATTCATTTAGCCAAAATGAGAAGGTTGTTTTATGATGCAGTATATATCACAAGCATGAAGAAGAAAGTTTATCCAGTCTAAAGCAGAGAAATAAGATAACTGTACAAAACTATGAAGTGTGATCGCTAACATAGATACTGTACAACCAAAATGGTCAACAATGAGAAGAGAAGTACTTCTGGCCATGCCCATGTGTAGGCCAAGATCAAAACAAGCAATTACACTGTCTAGAGAAGTTCAAATATAATACGTAACTGCTATAAATCCATAAATTCATTGGTCTCCATCTACAATATCAAAAGCAGTTCCAACAACTTTTTTAAATACCCCAACGCCAGCACAAGATGTGTTATTTATGTGACTAGACTTGTGCCTAAGTTACAAAGCAATCACACCATGTCCTCGAACAAGCAATTGTTTCCTAAAACCAACATGAATGATAGCAGATCTCTCTTCACTTTCTTTCAGTAGGCTCCAAATACATAAACCATATCGACATCCTATTTCTCTGGTTCTCAGTTGCAAAAGAGATCATTTTAATTGACAATATTCACTTGGACCAGAAAGACAAGACTTCTCTTCTCTGCAGATTAGTCTAAGTCAAAAGACCTACCCACGGATAGGAACTGAACCCTTCTCAGCTGCAAGCGAAACATCATGGTAACGTTTAAGACTCTCCTCTATGCTGCAATTTATATTTGACTTGGAAAAAGATTCTGAAGCGGAAGCAAAGACGGCCACTTCCTTGGCTCCAGCTGCAACTGCAGCTTCAAATCCCTGAAAGGATGTGAAAAAATTTTCATCATGCCAGATGATCCCACATGCTGAGACATAAAATCGGTTACTAAATACTCAACTATACTTACTTTAAGATTAGGAGTTAATACAGGAAATTTAGCACCTTCAACATTTCGAATTGCTTCCATAACATCCTTTGCATCTCCTAGCTGTTCAGTCACAATAAAGTTCATGATGGCATCACTTTATATTGACAATACGGTTTAACTAATGAAACATAGTAAAATCTAGCGAAAAGGCCAGAAATATTTATTAAGCATTAAAGGAATACAAAAGCTCCAACTAACAGGACGACAAGAAAATTTGATTAAACTCACCCTACCTTATTAACCAAGAGTAAGAAAGTGTATATGATAAAATGGAATGAGACGACTCTGCACTCGATGTAGCACGCATCCTCACTTTCCTAAACGTTATGTATTATATTATTTCTCTCTCTGAAAGACATGTATAATTCTTCTCATCCAATAATTCAAAAGTTGGATGATAATTTACAAATATCACAGACAGAGGAAATTCGTTGCGTGGGAAAGAGATTGAAAAGAACTATCTAACCCATTAATAAAGAACACTTCAGGACAAAAAAAGGCTCCAGATATCTACACGAGAGGTTGACTACCTGTGGCACCCATTTTGGTGAGACAAAACTCGTGGCCTCAACAACAGGCAAACCTGAAGAGACTAGCATTTTTATCAACTCAACCTTTACTTTAGTAGGCACGATGTCCTTCTCATTTTGCAATCCATCCCTCGGACCAACTTCTACGATCTTGACATACCTTGGAATGCTTCCTAAAAGCTGCAATATGAAAATATTGATGTCACGACTTATTATATCAAGGAGACCAAACAAGACAAGTGTCGACAAAACCGTACAAACACAAAGATAACATGCACGGGCAACAAATCAAAAAGCTGAAAGATACAATTTGTTGCATGATTGCACCTTACCGCCCTCCCTTGTATTCTTCTCAACACAATGGCTGGTATAATCACGAGTTGAGAAACGCCGAGCATCACAAACATTGACGTTAGATGTGGCCTTAAGATCCCATCCCAAACTTCCACACGTTCGATTGAATAACGTATGCCGATACCTATTGCTTGAGTACCTACTCCAAGGTACTGAGTATCCCTGACTGCAGAAATGCAAGCATCTCGTGTAAGCACGAAGATGATCAATTCATTAAACTAGCGTCATCTACAACAACGTAAGAAAAGTGGCAAAATCTATGCCTCATCAATCGGAAAGATCCATTTTTTTATCATTTAAAATAACCATTTATCCAGCCGACAATCAGTCACAGTAGAGAAGCCGACTTGCCCAACCCATTTTGCACACCAACAAATAAACGAACCAGAACCTGAACTATGCAATGTTGAAAAGCCAAAGTTCCACGGAAATAGAACGAACCAGATGTTCAAAAAAATCAACAAAACAAACAAATTTCAGAGGCAATATGATTTCTTGACGCGATCTGTCTCCAAAGAATCTAAAAATCTCCCATAGCATACACAAAGCATTTGTAAGCAAAACCACATTATTAAGCAGCAATTTCAGACATTTAAAACAATCTTCCGAATGAGACAAAGTCTACTCGTCACATACTCGCTGCCGTGCCGCGAGTACCGAATGCTACCCTCGAGAGAGCAATCTTCAGCTCCTACTTCATCAGCCGCTGACGCGCAAAAGCTGGAAGAAAATCTCTCTAGCATGTCGCCTTGACCGCTCGACGCATCGATAAACGTAAAAGCTCCTCTCGCGTCGGCCTTCAGTGAGACAACCTTACGACCAAACAATGCGCCACGCCGCGGAATCTTATCCAAAGCCCTCTGCGTGAGCATCGAATCGCAGTAACGATGGCCAACTCTCCACAGGAGGAACCTGACTCAACGGAGCAGCAGTCATCAACGATGGAAGCAGACATCACCGAAATGAAAAATCAAACCAAACCAAGCCATCAAAGATCGAACGAAAGACTCCGAATCCGATGATGGATGGAGCCCGAAGATGCGGTCGGGTGCAGAAGAACGCACCAACCTGATCGATGGAGCTTCTTTCCTGGAAGAAAAAATCTCTGTCTAAGCGCTACACGCGCAAATCCAATTCCCCATACGGCATGTCCCGACGATCCTCCTGAAGTTCAAGCGGCGGAAAGAACTCGGAGCGATGATTTAGCAGAGGAGACGAAGAAGAAGGAAGAAGAAGAAGTGTTGGAACCAGCGACGACATTGCAGAAATAAAATGTGGCAAGGGATGATGACGTAAGAAAGAGTAACGGATAAGATCGACGATTAACAACTCACATGGGCCGTGAATGACAGGAGAGGCCTGGCCCAATAAACAGAATGTGGGCTTTGGAACTACAAGAAGTCCCACATCGCCGTTCTCAGGAAAAACCAAACAGTTTTTATCCGCCGGAAGGGGGAGAGAGTGGCTGTCTCTTCGGAGATATCCGATAAAATTGGAACGATACAGAGAAGATTAGCATGGCCCCTGCGCAAGGATGACACGCACAAATCGAGAAATGGTCCAAATTTTTTTTAATTTATGAGTGATTTTGTCTTTTCTTTCTTTCACTCCTCTCTCTCTCTCTAATTTGGCTTCGATATTCAATTTTAAGAGTGTGATTTTGGCTTCTCTTTCTTCCATGTTGATCGGGAACACGATGGTAACATCGAAAATAGTTCTCGTTAACATTTAGATGGCTATGACTCACCAATAATTCTCTTTAATGGCTATAACATCACAAATAATTCTCGTTTTCGAAAAGGTTATCGTCGCATCAATTAGCAAAAGAAGTCCCTTTGGGGCCAGATTTTATATGACTACTGCACATAACTTTCCATGCCGGGCCTGGATCGAAGTTCACTCGTTCAACTGCAGAGACCAAAAGGACATATGCAGTCAGGGTTGTGCTCATCTTCTTAGAATCACAATCTAATTTTTTATTGCAGTACAGCGGAAATTCAAATGGCTGAAGATCATTCAGTATTAACACATATTACTAGCAACACTTAGATCCACGTAAACTCGGTAGAACTAAGAACACTAAGATTCCGCAGAAAAGCAACTCTGCTAATCTGTTCGGGATTGCCTCGCCACACGGAAAAGTATCCGTGATTGTTGGTTGACCTTTCATAGGGAGGAGAAAATAGGAACGCCTGGCAAGGTGACCCCCGCATCAACGATGAAAATGTTGCCCGTGATGTACTCCGAGGAGTCGTGAATTAAGTAGCGGATGAGCGTCGTCAAAGCCGGATCAGAGGTCCCAAATGTTCTCAGAGGGACAGTTCTCTGAGCCACATTATTCAGCCAGTCTCTTTGCATGAGACCCTCCGTGATCTCAGATCTAAAAAGTCCGGGTGAAATTGAGTTCACTCTGATCTTGTGCGCCCCAAGTTCCATGGCCATGACCTGTTATCAACAGTATCGTCATTTGGTTAAAACTTTGATCCCCTTATCTCCTGGAATCTAGACATCATGTGAAACTGGCAAACCAAGCTCGAAGCAGTAGGAAGTTGATAGGATACAGAAAGGAGTCCTGTAACTCTCTATTCCAAGGAACCCCATTTGCTAAGAGCTTAAAGGAAATGTTTGCAGCCAGTAATTCTATTATAATAGAGAAAACTTGCTTTTCATATGTATGCTGAAATTTATCCAATCGGAAAGCAAATGACTTGACTGCCTGCCATGTTAAAGTCATCATTACCTTTGTCATTGTATTTAGGCCTGCCTTTGAAGAAGCATATGCAACGCCCCCAGGAAGTTGTCCTCGATTAAGACCGGCGATAGAGGAAATGTTGATGATGGATCCACCGTGGTGAGCATCACGCATGCGTATGCACACATACTTTGACACCAGCCATGATCCTGTCAAGTTTGTCTTGAAAACATGATTCCATTCCTCCTCAGACAAATCCAGTGGAGACTTTACAGATCCTGGGTCGCAAGAAACAACGATCATTCCATACGCTATTCCAGTATTTGGATAATAAATTGCCTAAAGAAGTACATCTAAAGAAAAAGGCATCTAATTAGGAGAATGGAACAAGCAAGAGCGAGTATGCAGTGATCATGCTGAATTGCAAGTATGTACCAGCCTCATAACAAAATACGAAGAATTTTCTTTCGCTTATAGATGCAAACTTCAATTGGCAGAAGGAGCATGTGAAGCATGTAAATCCCACAAAAGATGCCTGCAGTGGAATTAGGAAAATGAAGGTGCTGAGGAGTCAAAAACAAGGAAAGAGAAACAACAGTCATTAACACTCACTGAGCAAAGAAGAAGCAACTAATAGGTTGATTGAATCCAGGCACAGGTAAAAGGCCATATCTGAGGTGAACATGTTCAAATACCGACATATTCAATCAGAATCAAAGGCCGTTTTATTTGCACTAGTTTGTAGGTGTATACCCAATACTCCGAAAGGGACCATGACTCATCAGCCCAGATGGCATGTGGAAAAGTATAAGCATCAATTGCTCTGCTCTCACCGTAATCTTGTGCTTGATACGCAGCTGCATGATACAACATACGTCCTCCTTCAAATGCTTACTCGATGGCGTGGTGACTGAGGACTCAACACGAGCCAGTCAATTGCTCAAGGAAGAGATTCACAGAGAGATCTATCTAAAGGACTCACATGATACTGTACCATACATTATCATGATAATGATATCGCAGGCAAGATGAGATCTTTCTTTTGCTTAAACATCCACCGCCGCATTATCGTCATCTAAAGATCTCAAAAGCACAACCGAATGTCGTTTTCCGTATACTCTACTCGCGAATCATATACCGATTCAGTCTAAGCTCGAATTTGAGTACACCGACAGCTTCAAAATCCAACGGCTCGATGTCAAATTAAACACACTGATTCAAATTGTGGCAGAAACCAATGCAGCCATCAGCTAATGCAAGCAAAACCGACGATCGTGTTCAGGTGAAATTCCTCAAACACGTAGCGATGCGACAAGCGAGAATCACGTCAGCCTCCTCCTCAATTTCAGCAACCATTAGCACGAAATAGATATGGAGAAACTGAAAGTCGAAAGAAATAAGCAGGAATGGTTTTACCTCGAACCCCAGCGTTGTTAATCAGCGCATCGATCCGCCCGAACGCATCCCAAGCCCTCCCCACGGACCCCTCGACGGCAGCTCCGCCGGCCGCGATGTCGAGCTCCACGGCCACGGCTCTCCGGCCGCCCGCCTCGGCCGCGGATCCAGGGGGCGAGCCGAGGCCGTCGATCTCGTCGCAGAGGGACTTGAGCCGATCGACGCGGCGCGCGGCGGCGACGACGCGGCAGCCGGCTCTGGCCAGGTCGAGGCAGAACTCGCGGCCGAGGCCGGAGGAGGCGCCGGTGACCATAACCACCTTGTTGCGGAGGTCGCGCCAGGGCTCGAGGTGGTTAGCCGCCGGAGACTCCATTTCTGGAGAGGTCTTCCTTTACAGAATCTGCGACGAACAATGAAAAGGAAGGAGGTCGTGGACGTTGACTAGGATTTTGTGGGATGGATTGATTTGTGTTTGACTACAATTACTGGGAAGCTGCTGTCCTTTTGATTATTATTATTTGTTTATTACATGGACGGTGCACGCCAATAACGTGTCAACTACTTCAATACCTAAATTTGTCGGAAACGAATTAAAAGCATCAATTTGCATATTACACATTTATAATCCGTTTATAACTACTATAATGCCTCCCACAGACGCCCCAGTGGGGTCACTCTTGGAGGGCCTCGACGCGTTCGATTTGACTCGTCGTGGCCAAAGGGAATCCAAACTAGAGCTGACAATTCGCATTGGCATCTCGTAATTGTGTTTGTAATTCGTGTCGACTCGAAACATTTTGATTCTGATTCCATTAATGATCCTTCCACTATTAACACTCGCAGCATGCCTGTTGAAGCTACCTTCTGTCCTTCTCTTCTTTCTGCCATGTCACTTCCTCATGCCCCGATTCCTTTAGCGCCATATGGTGAGTATCTTCTAACGTATCAATGATCGATCATTGATATAACACTGTTATGACCCAAGATCACTCCGTAGGTGCACCAGCTGACGTAGATGAGCAAAATCGATCAAGTGTTCCCGTCGATATGTCTCTGCAATCTTCGCCAGCGAATCCCACTTTACTGCTCCTCCCAGCGCCGGGCCAAGGATGTCATCTTATGTTCTCTGTTTTTATCTTTTATACCTTGCTCCTTACTTCTTTCTGTTGGCCTTATTAGGTACTACAGAGCATCATGTATCAACTCCATTATCTTCTCCAGATCGAGTCATCAACCTGGGATCTTCTTCTGGTGAACCGAGCAGAGATGCTAAGCTTGTTACCTTACCAGCCTCTGTTCCTGTCAGGACTCTATTGAGTGTCTTGCTGCCGTCTTCTTCTTCAACTCCGCAACCGCATCAGACCAGTGAGGACGGCTCCCTAAGTCCCCTTTGTCAAGGCTAAACATATGTTGGAAGAAGCTTCTCGAATTCTAGCCATCAACCCCGGTGACTTATCTTTCAGTGATGCAGCTTCTGGTGATGCCAACATGAAAAGAGCAAGAATTAAGTTGCTGCAGTTTATCGAGCTTTCCAATGGTGGCTTCGCGTCGGTCATGAACTACAGGTTAATCTTCGACAAGCTCAGACATTTGCTTAATGAGTTGTGCGAAGACAATCTACTTTCTATTTTGCCTTCTGGACTTAAAGAGAAATGTCAGGATTTCTCGAATGGGTTTCTTACTAGAACAGAAACCTAATGGAGTAACTATGACTCGATCACTTTCTCGACTGTTTTGGAGGAAGATCGTTCTGATTCCAACCATCTTTTGGAAGACGCTAGCCTCAAGAAGTGAGAAACGGTCAAGCTGCTTTGCAATCAATTGTAAATGAAATATCTTACCTTGACGGGAAAGAAGCACTCCTTCAAAAACAACAATCTAAAATATCGTACCTTGATGGAACCTGAAGATGCTGTCGGGTGCAGAAGACACACCAACTTGTCTAAGTACTATACGCGTAACGAATCTAAGCAAAACCTTAAAAGGCTCCCTACACAATGAAGATAAACCCAATAAGTATGGAATTGGGCCAAGTTTAGGGTCTTACAACGATAAAAACGAATGGAAGTTAGATACAACTTCCACGTCTCAATAAAGATAATGGCTAGGATACTTCCCGTAAAACTTGAACCTAAGTAAGCCCTTAAACTATTTCATTTGAAATCTCATCCGAACCTTGGGATTTCTTGGACGTAAAACATTAAGAGGGTACTACCGGATACGGAGCAAGAAAAAGTTACTGTATCAATTAAGGGGGCTTGGGCATGTGAGCACCTATACCTAAAAAAAAAAACACATTCATGGAGCCCGTCTGGTTACAGGATAGGCCGCTGAGTCTCCAAGTGGTTGGAAACAACCTCTTCTGTGATGGGATTACCCTCGTAACAGACAACCAAACAACCAAAGATCCACAGGAGGCTTCTTTCTAGAAAAAATCTCCATCTTAGTGCCATATGCGTAAATCCAATTCCCCACATGGCATGTCCTTACCATCCTTCTGAAGTTTAAACGGCGGAAAAAATTCGGGGGATTCAAGGACGACGATCATCGAGTGATGATTTAGCAGAGGAGGCGAAGAAGAAGAAGAAGTGTTAGAACCAGCGACGACATTGCAGAAATAAAATGTGGCAAGGGATGATGACGTAAGGAAGAGAAATGGATAGGATCGTCGATTAAAAACTCATATGGGCTGTGAATGATAGGAAAGGCCTGGCCCAATAAATCCAATGTGGGCTTTGGAACTATAAGAAGTCCCACATCCCGTACCCAGGAGAAACCAAACAGTTTTTATGAGCGGGAAGGCGTGAGGATAATTGTCTCTTTGGAGACATCCAATTAAATTGAAACATTAGAGAGAAGATTAGCATGGCACCTGTGCAAGGATGACACACACAAAATCAAGAGATGGCTTAAATTTTTTTTACAAATTGCTTCGATTTTCATTTTTTCGAGTGATTTGGGCTTCTCTTTCTTTCACTCTTCTCTCTAATTCGGCTTCGGTTTTCAATTTTAAGAGCGATTTTGGCTTCTGTTTCCTCCCATGTTGATCAGGAACACGATGGTAACATCGAAAATAATTCTCGTTAGCGGTTGGATGGCTATGACTCGCCAATAAATTTGCCGATGTTGGAAGATAAGGAGGATATTGCTTACTAAACCAAAATGTGGCTAATTTTACCATTCATCTCCTTCACAGTGACTAACCACGAAAGACGAGCCTCTTCATCTATATATCTCCATAATCGGTCTACTCTGTTTTCATGAAGACATACCCTGTTTTCGAAAAAGCTATCATCGCATCAATTAGCAAGAGAAGTCCCTTAGGCGCCAGATTTTTTTATATGACCACTGCACATAACTTTCCATGCCGGGCCAGAATCGAAGTCACTCGTTCTAATTGCAGAGACCGAAAGGACATATAGTCAAAGGGCTGTGCTCATCTTCTTACAATCGCAAGCTAATGTTTGATTGCAGCACGGTGGAAATTCAAACGGCTGAAGCTAGATTATTCAGTATTAACACACATTACTAGCAACCTAAGATCCAAGTAAACACAGTAAAACTAAGAACACTAAGATCCCGCAGCAAAGCAACTCTGCTAATCTGTCCGGGATTGCCTCGCCGCACGGAAATGTAGCCGTGATTGTCGGTTGATCTTTCGTAGCGAAGAGAAAATGGGAACTCCTGGCAAGGTGACCCCCGCATCGACGATGAAAATGTTGCCCGTGACGTACTCCCGAGGAGTCGTGAATTATAAGTAGCGGATGAGCGGTCGTCAAAGCTGGATCAGAGGTCCCAAATGTTCTCGGAGGGACGGTTCTCAATGGGTATTAGATGGGTCACCTAACAAGTTTAGGTCAATCATAACTATGTCATTTTTATTTTTTTCTAATTTTCTGATTTTTATTTTTTAAAAGTTTTCTGATTTAACTTTTCTTTTCTTTTCTTTTTTTATTTTCTTCTTCCTCAGTCGGTGGCTGGCAACAGGCCACGAACATGCTCGCCAAAGGCCAGCGAAGCTCGAGCTCGTTGATCTAGCAAGGCCGAGGTGTCATTGGCCCGAACCCGAGGCCCAATGAGCTCAAGTCTTGTCAATCTGGCTAGGCCAAGGCATCACTGGCCACGGGCTAGCTCGAGCTTGCCAGCCTCAAGCGAAGCCTCACCGTGGCCGACAACTG
>BCNH02000001.1:21873195-21889684 GCA_001662345.2 Metrosideros polymorpha var. glaberrima
AATCCGGATTTCCCCCCCCCCTCTTTTTCATTTTTTTTTTTTTTGCTCTTTCGGAAGAAAATTCGCCGCACGCATCTGGGAAGGACGATGGATCGCGCGCTGCAAATGATGGCGTCCCACCACGCGACCTTGAGCCATTCGTAAGGGGTTGGTCCCCCCCCCTCCCCATTTTCCCAAATCTGAATATTCGCATTCTTCTTTTCGACAATATAAAAATAAAGAAAAAATCCATAAAAGAAAATTCATAAATTAGGTCACTGTTATATATTTATTATGAACTTTTATCATGACATATTTACTCTCCATCAAAATTGAGTTATATAATTATTCAGTTAAAGCAACGTTGTTTTTATTTCACTTAGCGCCATGTTAATACCGTTTGCTTTCTAATGTCCATATATACAGATTTTAAATTGTCCTCATTAATAGAATTTTGACGAAAGGTAAACGTATCACATAATTACAAGTTTTGAATTTTTATGTTGCAAGAAAAAATTTATAATAAATATGTCACAACAATCATAATTTAGAGTTTTTGGCAACTTTTATCCCCCTTTTTTTTCTTGCAGTCGATTTGATTTTGTGGATACCTCGATCTGAAATCTAACTTGATCATGGGACTCACTCGTCGTATTATATGCTAAAGATGGTGCAAGAATTTCTAAGGAAAAATATTGCGCTCGACTTTACCTAGGCTATTTGTTGGGCCAATTTTTTCATTTTCCCGCATACTCAATCCAAGCATGTCCGTTGACAACGTCATTTCAGAATTCCCGGCGCATTTTGTCAATTGCAGCCGAGCTATTTTCTAGTTTCATTGCGTCTCGCGAGCTCGATACATGTTAAATTATCTCTTGAAGTTTTGTACTCCATCGTGGTACTGAAATCGACCGGATTTTGATCATCCGACCAGTACATTTCTCCATATCAACTGTCTACTTCTATTAATGGAAGAACGCGTAATGTGTAACTTGGGATTACATCATATATTTTGAATGGATTACAAAAATGATGATCGCAATTTGCATTTGAAATTGGTAGATTGACCTAAAAGTCTGTTATCTTCAAGTCACGTACGTACTTTACTATAGTTAAATCTGTATTTTGAGGAAATTGTGGCATGATATGAGAAAGAAAAGAAAGAACTTCGGGGCTGAATTGTCACAAATGCAAAAAGTTTAGGACTAAATTGGCACCAATAAAAGGTTTAGGTCTGAATTGGCACAAATGCAATAGGTTTAAGATTTTTTTTACACTTATCCCCTTTATAAGGCGACTCTTTGTTTAAGATAACAGGCCCCCTCCCATCTAATTAATGTGGGATGTAAGGTATTGCAAATTCTTTCCCTGTTCATATATACTTATATGTTTAATTCGGATAGCACATATGATGACCCCTCTTTGCAAAATGACACTTTTTATCTCTGATAATGTATAGACTTAAATGGCAAGAAAGTTTGCTCCTCTCCTTGTTCTCTTGAGTTCGAGTATTGTCGAGAGCAGTAAAATCCGAGACACACCAAGCCGATGCATGGAAGTACGCCCTTAAGGTCGTCCAGTCGAAACCACTTGTGGCTCGGACACCGCCCGATGAAAACGAAACTTGTATATACAGAATTAGCTTGTATTCACACGAGATGAAGCAAGCTCCCTCCAAGTCGCCATCTGATGTGGGATGTCCAGCACCAGCACCCATAAGGTGAGCTGCTTAATGGAAATATTCCCATATGTGTCTTCAGATGTGTGCAAAAAGCTTTGCATCTTATGGAAAATGATGTTGCTGATGTTGGAACTTGACATAAGAATAAAGATGCGTTAGTTTAATGCAATCCATCTTGCATGCCCTCCAATGTGTTTGTGGGATTTCTTCCTAGAAGCTCTCACTTATTAAACTTTACACGCATCGAGATTATGTTAACGACTGTCTGTGCTTAAGTAAGTAATTAAGGAAATGTTTCAAATTTATAACAACATTTTCTCGTCGATTTGATTGATCCCTCTTGTTTGAATTTTCTTAGATCTTTTACGCCGTCGAATCCCAAATCCACCGTTCAATAAGGGCGCAAATTCTATCCGCCCCACTCCGGAACTCCGATCTTTAACGGGTATTAAACCAAATGTTGTGAGCAGACCACGATCTTTTAACACATTCTACGTCGTTATCACGAGCAGATTTAGCGCACCAGATTGCTCGCTTTTACAAAGCTCGACATGTATGAAAACGACATTATTCACTTCAAACGCTACCGCAAATGCATAGTGGCGAGACAAGGGGCCGCTTTCACACGCACGTCCACAGAAGGGAAAGCGATCGACAACATCTACATGCGACATTAGAAAACTCGCCTGCTTTGAATTTGACTCTCTCTCTCTCTATCAGAATCAGTGGGAAGGCAATCTAACGTGATCGAACCAGCTCAAAAAGGAAAGGACAAAAACAGGGGGGGAGGCATTTGATCTCTTGCCCCAATGATTTAAATTTGAAGTTAGTGGCGAGACAAATACCTGCGAGGTTCCACTTTGACTCGCTTGCATAGGTTGCTTTCAAGTGTGTTTTTTGTCGTCCCGGCTCGGTAAAAGAACAGAAAAGAGGAAGAGGGTCACTGTCCTTTTTGTAGCCATTGCATTCATCTTGCCCTACTTGGCGTGACCTCGTGCTGAGATGTATACTTGGATCACTTGCAGAGATTTGATTCGAGGGTGGAGGAGGAGCTCGAAGCTTCGAGGGAATGAGATGGCCGCATCTGGGTTGGACTATTCTCTAAGGAATTCCCTGTTCTGGAAGTGCTTGAGAGGGAAGGAATGGAGATGCCACGTTAACGAAATGGAAAAGTTCAAGCTGCGACACAGATTCGGATTTGACAGAGAGATCTAAATTGTTTCGTGGAAGTCTAACTAACAACCATTCACCTCTAGACTTCGTTTCGAGAGCGAAAATGAGTTATTAGGGTGACCCTTCAATAAGTCTAGATGCCCTTCTTTTGGTGGGGGGTGAGGTGATCCTTTTGGTAAGCCCGGGCACTAAGCTCTCTCTTGTGGCAAATTGGCAATGTGTTTGGTACGCCCAAGAAAGAAAGGAATGGCAATCGGTGTTTCCAACTTTTTTATTCCGACTATGGCGTTTCGCTCTTGAAGAATCAAAATTGCTGGGAGAACGACTCGTTCATTTCGTAAAACTAATGAATGTCTTTCGACATTCCTTCCTCATCATTTGTTATCCTATATATTAGGAGCTATTTTCACATGCATTTTTCTTCTAATGTTGCCAAGATAGTCAAGTATTTTCAATTGGACTAAGCACATATTTAATTTCATATTTCTCCATTTACTCAATCGTTCCAAATGCTTTCTCAAATTGATTTTTATATATATATATATCTGCAAATCACTCTATTGGTCTAAAACAGTCTTGAATAAAAATTAAGTCATGGTTGTGACTTTCTTCTTCTAAATATTTTCAATAACGTCTGTTTGCTCAAATGAACTAGTAATTAGTAAAAGGTCAAAAGTGTACACACTTTTAGGGAAGGAAATTCATGTGTGGATTGGTTAGCAAATTTGATACTTCAATCACCTGATGTAAATGACATTCTAGCATTTGATAGGCCATCCAAAAATTTACTTCCTTTGTTGATATGAGATGAGATGGGATTCAGTTTTATTAATAGAGTAATGGTAACTCTAGGACTTTGTAAAAATAAAGGTTAAGACCAAGAAAAATTCTAAATTGAAACATTTGTAACAAATTTACCAAAATTAATTTTTTAACCACAAAAAATCTCAAATTAGTATATCTGTGACAAATTTATCATAAATAGGGACACATATAATAAATTTATTCTCTGTTAATTTTCATCAAATTTTATCTTTGAATTGTTAGGTTTGATGACACGTGACTATTGACAGGATATACCAATTTAGAGTTTTACCCTCTATTTATTACAAGTGTGCCAATTTGAGATTTTTTTCATAGTATTAACATAATTTAACAGAAATTAATGGAGTGTAAATTTGCCACAAGTATATCGATTTGGAGTAAATTTATCATAAATATACTAATTTGAGATTTTTCGTGATAAAAAAATTAATTTAAAAAAAATTTATCACATAAATACTAGTGTTAAATTTTTCGTGATATTAACATAGTGAAATTGTTTTCACAGTAATAATAAGCCCAGAATCCGACACTGGGTAAGGGGGCCCACCTCCACATAAGCATGATGGTCAATGACGAGGGGGTGTACGTGACACGTGGTGGATAGTTGCGCGTGATATCGTGGATTTGTATTCCCTGATATGCGGCAATCATTCCTCCATCTGAGGATTCTTTTGATCCCTTCTTCCCCTTCAAAGAATAAATGAGGTGTTCTTTGTCCTCGAGGTTTTGGACTCCATGTCCCTCTTTGGTCCAAAATTAGAGGTGGCAATATTGATCAAGAATCCATATTCAATCCATATTTAAATGATAATGAGTCATAAATAATTTTTTTTAAATACTTAAGTGAGTCCTAAATGAATTAGTTAAAAACTTAGTGGGTCCTAAATAGATTTGAAATGGATCATAAATAGGTTAACTATGCTAACTAATTTAAGCGAGTCATAAATGGGCCACTAGCAATTTTATGATGTTTTTAATATTTTTTTATTTTAATCTCTTCTTCTTCTTTTTTTTGTCTCCTTCTCGACCGATGGTCAACCTGTGCGAGCCTCGAGCTTATCGGCCTTTGGCAGCCTCGAGCCTTGCTCGAGATGGCCGATCGCCGGCCATGGCGACCGGCCAAAGAAGAAAGAGATAAAAGAAAAAAATTATAAAAATTTTCCATTAGTGATAAATGGGTATGGATTGAGTCAAGGAATTTATATTACCGATAAATTGGTCATAAACAGGTTGGTGTGTCATTTTGAATCGGATTATTTATGACCCGATCCAAACCCGACTCGATCCATCTATTTGATAGGTCTATCCAAAATTCTCTTTTATTTTCATTGACAAAACAACAACTATAGTATAGTAAAGTAAAGTATAATGTATTTTCAAGGCGCCCTAGGTTGTACTATGAGGACCCATTCCCCAAGAGAACGTACAAAATGGCTCTCGAGCTTAAGGGACATCCCATATAGATATATTTCCCATCCCATGATTATACGTATCATACTACGAACTACTGTAACCGATATAAAGAATAGACGAGCTACAAATGAGTTTACAATCTGCCTCGACAAGATCCAATCAGGGTGTTTGAAGAAGTTTTCATTATCGCTTTCAATGTGCCTTTTTTTCTCGTATGACAAAAAGCAATATTTTTTTTTGATTAGCGAAAAGTAAGTTATCTAGTTCCGTTCGTCAACCGAGGCAGAATGATTTGTTCTGAGATACGTTTATGAGCGTTTTCATGACGATGTATTCAAATTATAATCAAACTATGTCCTAAGAGTTACTTCATGATAAAATGGGATAATAACACGCATGGTCTTTGAACTTTGATCAAATATGTAACATGGTCTTTGGATTTATAATTTGTGCAATATGATCCCTGAATTTTAACTCAATATGCAATGTTGTCTTTAAAATTTTAATTTGTTTAACATGGTCTTTGAACTTTATTAAATGTTCATATACTATGAAAATGTTTAAAAGTTTGGAGACCTCATTAAGGATTACATTGAATAAAAAAATTAAAAATTCATGAAAGACATTGGATCAAAGTTTAGAAAACACGTCGAACAAATTAATAGTCAAGGGATAACATTGCACGTTAGATCAAAATTTAGAAACTTTAACAGAATTTATGTTTGGACAAAAAACGAAAATGAAGAGAATCTTTTGAGCCTCTATCAGGCTACCCCTTTTTTTGATATTTCTCTGGCGATACTGTTCGGTCTTTGCCCCGCTCATTGGTCATGACCACACAGGCGACCATCACCTCTCCTCTCCTCTCTCTTCTTACCGTCTTCCTTCCTTTGTTGGGCCTTTAAATTCCATGATAATCCCCCCATACTCTTCCCTCCCTCCTTCTCTCCACAGGTGCGACGACCTTCATTTCTTCCCCTCTCTCTCTCTTTTCTCTTGTATACCAGAACAGAGCTCTCTCTCTCTCTCTCTCTCTCTGCTTTTCCTATTTCCGCTGTCTGCCACCCAGAAACTCATAAAGCCTTTAATATTCACTCGCTCTCCCCACTCTTCACATTCCTCTCTCTCTCTCTCTCTCTCTCTCTCTCTGAGAGTCACCTTGAAGCTGAAAGCTCCCGGACCAAGCCGAAGCTCTCAAGGTGTCTCTCCGGGTAATGGGTTGATTCTTGACCCTCGCTCTCTTCAAGCATTGATCTTTCTTCTTCCCAACTCCTCCTTTTCCCCTGAGAAGGCTTCGCTACAGCAGAAACCAGTGACCTGCTGAGCGGGCAAAACCAAGAACAGAGGAGAGAAACAGAGCGCTTCGGAGATGATAACGGCGACGGACCTGTACCACGTACTGACGGCGGTGGTGCCGCTGTACGTGGCGATGATCCTGGCCTACGGGTCCGTCAAGTGGTGGAAGATCTTCAGCCCCGACCAGTGCTCGGGGATCAACCGTTTCGTGGCCCTCTTCGCCGTCCCCCTCCTCTCCTTCCACTTCATCTCCACCAACGACCCCTACCACATGAACTACCGCTTCATCGCCGCCGACACCCTCCAGAAGCTCATCGTCCTCGCCGTCCTTACTGTCTGGTCCCGCACCAGCCGCCGCGGCTCCCTGGAGTGGTCCATCACCCTCTTCGCCCTCTCCACCCTCCCCAACACCCTCGTCATGGGCATCCCCTTGCTGAAAGGCATGTACGGCTCCGCCTCCGGCAGCCTCATGGTCCAGATCGTCGTCCTCCAGTGCATCATCTGGTACACCCTCATGCTCTTCCTCTTCGAGTACAGAGGCGCGAGGCTCCTCATCGCCGAGCAATTCCCCGACACCGCCGCCTCCATCATCTCCTTCCGCGTCGACTCAGACATCATCTCCCTCGACGGCAAGGAGCCCCTCCAGACCGAGGCCGAGGTCGGTGACGACGGCAAGCTCCACGTCACCGTCCGCAAGTCCACCAGCTCCCGCTCCGAGGTCTTCTCCCGCCGCTCGCACGGCCCCAACTCGGGACTCTCCCTCACCCCGAGGCCGTCGAACCTGACCAATGCCGAGATTTACTCCCTCCAGTCGTCGCGGAACCCGACGCCGAGGGGGTCGAGCTTCAACCACACCGACTTCTACTCCATGGTGAACGGCAAGGGCATGAGCGGCGTGAGCCCGAGGCAGTCCAACTTCGGGGGCTCGGGCTTCGACGAGGAGAGCGGGGTCGCTCCGGTGTACGGGAACGGGGCGAGGGTCAACGGCGGTGGGGCGTACCCAGCGCCGCCAAATGCCGGGATTTTCTCGCCCGTGGCGGCGGCGGCTGCGAAGAAGAAGGGAGGCGATGGGAAGGACCTGCACATGTTCGTTTGGAGCTCCAGCGCCTCGCCAGTGTCGGAGGGCGGCCTTCACGTCTTCCGAGGCGGGGGCGATTACGGGAACGAGCTCGGCGTTGGTGGTGGGGTGGCTCACCAGAAAGGTTTGGACTCTGTTGACCCGACCCCTTTTTATGCAGAAATAGTAGTTCTTTATGTCATGTGCTTGTGGTTGTCTCTTGGTCGATTGAAAATATGTCGATGTGTGAGCGTGCGATGCAACAATTTACTGTGCACTGTGCACTGTCGTTGGAGTTTTGTGTTTTATGGGGGGTGGTGGCGGCAACTGTATTTGTCCCTTTGAGCCCTTGAGTGAGGTCATTGTTCATTCTACTTTTCTGTGTTCTTGCTCTGCTTTTACGTGCTTGCGTGGGGTTGGTTTGGTGTCTCTTTTTCTTGTTTCTTGCCTCTGTTTGGCCTATTTGCTCTGTGTTTTTGTCCCTGCAAGTTGGGCGTGGCTGCTCTGGTTTTTTTAGTAGATAGATTTCTTACTTTCGTTACTGGTTTGTCTTGGTCTGCATCATTCCAATCTCTAGCTTAGGATTCCTTTCTGAAACGTTTTGTCATTTTCTTCCACTGTTTGTGTCGATAAAATAAGAACAACCCATGTTCGTTTTTTTGCATTGGTCAGATTATGACGAATTTGGGAGGGACGAGTTCAGTTTTGGGAACAGGCAGGTCCCAAATGGGGTCGACCGTGATGGGCCGGTGCTGTCCAAACTTGGGTCGAGCTCCACGGCGGAGCTCCATCCCAAGGCAGCCGTGGACGGCGAGGCCAAGCCGACTTCCATGCCGCCAGCTAGCGTGATGACCAGGCTCATCCTCATTATGGTGTGGAGGAAACTCATCAGGAACCCCAACACATACTCCAGTCTCATTGGCCTCACTTGGTCCTTGGTCTCGTTCAAGTATGCCAAATTACTGCATTTAAGCTACCTGAAGACACAGTGTCCATCTCATTCAGCTAATGAAATCTTTGATGGCATTCCTTTCCAGGTGGAATTTGGTTATGCCGGCCATACTTGCAAAGTCTATTTCTATATTGTCAGATGCAGGTCTTGGGATGGCAATGTTCAGTCTTGGTATGTAGTTTCCTAATGCACAGTAACGACTTTTTGCTTTTAAATCTCGCTGAAATTGATCTCTTGAATTTTGCCTAAACCAAAAAAGCGATTGGGATGGTCTTGCAGGTTTGTTCATGGCATTACAACCAAGGATAATCGCTTGTGGGAACTCAATAGCGGCCTTTTCGATGGCCGTGCGGTTTCTCACTGGTCCGGCTGTCATGGCAGCCGCATCAATTGTCGTTGGTCTACGAGGTGTCCTGTTACACATTGCCATCGTGCAGGTCAATTAATCGATTTTACCAAGTTCTTGATTTGAAGAATCGCTCTTCAATTTCTTTGGATGACAGTTTTGATTATCAATCTTCCAGGCTGCTCTTCCCCAAGGGATTGTGCCCTTCGTATTTGCCAAGGAGTATAACGTTCATCCGGACATTCTAAGCACAGGGTCTGTTCTCATTTCCTCCAGCTAGTGGAACTCCTCTCCAACCTTATGTGCGTATGCATGTGTATAGTTCTTATTCGTTCAATCCTTGAAAGAACTCTTTCGATGTTTCATTCCGCAGGGTTATATTCGGGATGCTAATTGCTCTTCCCATCACTCTGGTCTACTACATCTTGCTGGGGCTGTGAAAACGCTGGAGCAAAAAGCTCCCTAATTGAAATGGACTCGAGCTAAAAAGAAGTGCCTCCATTTTGACTGGGTTTCCTACTTCTTTTTGTGGCTTTGCCCCTCTCATCTATAACCAGAAGAAAGACAACATCGGAGAAGAATCCAAGGAGAGGAGAAAGACAGCTGACAGTAAAGGAGGTGGTCTTTTTTGCAGAGCAAAGAGGCGGGATGAGTTCATTGGACATCGTTAGGCTTTAGGGACTAATTTTCTTCTGGGTCCTTTTTGTTGATCTTGACTTGAAATCTCTCTCTCTCTCTCTCTGATCTTTTGGCGAACTTGGGCTGTGTTCTTTTTGATGAAGAAAAGTGAAGATTGTTCATATGGTCGGGGCTTAACTTTTCTGCACTTTTGCGCTTTTCCCGTCGAGATATGAACGATCCTGAGCTCTGTGAGTTGTGACCAGCTAATGCCATAATGCTTCGGCTGCTCTAATGATGGAAGCTAAGCTCTAGCGTGTGCTTTTGCAACTGTTAAAAGACGGCGAATCCTGACACATGTTGGCTCTTTGCCCAGCAGAGCCATCAATGAAAACACCAAGCTTTACAAAATTCTCTGAAATCGACACATCCCAAATTCGACATAAAAAATACAAAAAATAAATAAAAAATTCCCAGGGTACCAAGTGATGGGTATTTCGGATTTTTGAAAATAAACGGTCCCTTTAAATATTATTGGAACTTTTGCAAGATTTGATAAAATTACCATGGACTTCGGGCGAACGCTGCGAAGGGTCCTGAGGTATAGAAGTTAGGTCCTAGACAAGAATGAGGTTACGAAAGAAACGCAAGAGAGAACATAAACGTACTGACGGGACTCGGGCAAATGGGAAACAAAAGGGAAGAAAAGATGATTATGCTCCATCATTTCATTGCCCCCATCAAAAGCCGTATCATCCGCCAAACCCTGCTGAATCTCGGGGGCAATGGCCATATAGTGTACACACATTAAAAATACCAATTACTAAAATATACCAGCTGCCGAATTTTGTCAACATGCCCCACCCAAGTGCCAATGCCATCTTTATGAGCGAAGGTGCCACTATTCTCAATCAATGCAGACAAATGGCTCTGTCCCTCCTTTCCCCTTAGTTTAATCCGGTCGTGTCCCGCCTATCTCCCACCATTTTCTTTAACTAAAGCCCTCCCGGTTCTCAAAGCATCACACCCTCTGAGCATTTTATAAGCAGAAAACAGCGCCATAAAGTATGAAGTGACTGAATAAAATTGGTGTTGTTACCAGCTTTTCTGTGCCTGCGAACTCAAAGGGGAGGGAGGGGGGGGGGCCAGAAACGAATGTGCAGCACATGAACCACTGATAAGTCACTAACCACAGAGCTTGAGTTCTCAGCGAGGATCTGGGCTTTTTAGCTTCGTGGGGTGGGTGTTTTGATTCATATTTTCAGCTTGAAAAAGCGATGTACTTCCTTCTTTGGGTGTGACCGAAATGGAAAAAGGTCTGCTCACTCATGGTCGGGTGACCCATGTGACCTGTATTAGCATTAAGGGTCTTCGTTATTTAATCCCATCACTAGTTGTAAAGGTATGATGAGAGCACTTCTTATGCCCCCCCGCAAAAGGCAATGAATAGGTTAAAAGATGGGTTTGGTCCGAATTGTATATCGTCTCCCTCGCGATTTTCTTTCTTGCTTTTCAGCTCTCTGCGCTATGAAAAGTTCCCGTCGGTTTCTTTATGTTTTTCTAAGTTATAAAAGACGAGACTCGACGCGATTTCGGGACGAAGAATGAACGAGCAGGGTCGATGACATCAGGAGGATGAGAAGACGGTGTCGCACTAGTTATTTTACAGTTTCCGGATTCTGGGAGCTGAATGCTTTCTTAAGATCAGAAAGAAAGAGCTCATAGAACTGGCCATATATGGCAATTTTTAGCCAAAGCAAAGGCAGTAATGAGTTCGTGGTACTCCATTGGAGGAGAAACTTCTCCCAATTGTATATGCATAGGTTATTGACAGCATACAACGCCGATTGATTACTTGGGACTCCCTATGTCAAACATCGTTCCCTGTCGATGACAATCAAACCAAAGTTAGTATTAGGACCATCTAAAATGATTGATGCGACAATACAAGAGGGCTAAAGCATAATCGGCTATCATTCGACAATCCTATTATGCTTTTTTTAAAAAAGAAAAAAGCATAATGGGATTGTCGAACAACGCTAGATTAGTCAATTATTGTCCTTTGCAATTTTGCATCATCATATGACCGGAAAAGTGGAAAAAAAACACAATACATATGAACAATTTATTACATATGGACCAAGACTTGGAATTCACAATTGGGCTTGGGGCAAACCACTTGTCAGCACACAAAATAGGCTCAATGGGCCTTGAAGCCCCATTTGGACCTTTAAGGATGCTTCAGCCCGGATCTGCATTAGTATTAACCCGTTTGAACACATAGCTAAATTAACACACTTGCAAATCGAGTAGATAAACAAGTGGCAAAAAATTACCGGCAAGACCATTCTTTCCTGTGAAAAGTTGTCAAGTCAAATGGCTAACAAGAAAGAAATATTTAGTGCTATGTGGGGTAAAAAATTTACACCTAGAGCAGGGTCGGAAGGCACTGATAGCCCATGTAGACATGACGGCCCCATCCCGCCCCGCACGGGGATGTGCCGGTGGTGGGGCATGTGTGCATTCCATGGGGCGGGGACGGGCGCCATGATCCCTGAGTGAGAGAGGGATCATGGAAGGAGAATTCGTGGACCATCATTATCTCCCGAACAATGCCACCTCCGCTTTCTTTGTAGTGGGGTGAGCAATTTGATCTTGAACTTTCACAATTCGAATTACCTCGCGTTGTGACGGTTTCTCGCCTTTTTGCCCGAATACTTGCGCCCACGAAAGCATCATGTAGCTCCTCGTCGAATGAGACTTACACCCGATTAGGCGTTTTCTCCATCTGGATTGGACTTATTGTTGATCGCTTTAGGTCTTGCATGTTTGAATCGTGTTTTGGTTGGTGTACGGTCATCCTAGGGTTGTCGAGGTAGACTTCGGGGAAACTTTTAGGCTCGGTAGTTGCTGAATGCTCACTGTTCAGGCCGTTCCCGTTGTCCCCCGGTCTGAATAGTGGGCATTTAGCTCTGTTAATTTTGCCCAATGAGGCTCAAATTTATTCTCTCTTTTTTTTTTTTTAGTTTACTTGTTTTTTAAGTTATTATTAGAATTGGTTTATTTAATTTATTGATCGCACACTTACGCATGGACGTTTCGAATTACATGAGTAGGAATTACACAGATCATAGAATGTTGCACGAATCAATGTTTAGCTGATAAAGAAAATGTATTGATGGCGGGTGTTAGGTAATACTAGTGTAACCAAATTCTCGAACTTGAAATATCTAATTCGTAAAAGTCAGACAGTCTCTCATGCTCTCGGCTCTGAAGAGGCATAGAATAAATTAGTAGAAACTCTAGCCTCATTCGATTAATAGTACACTAGAAATAATACTGTGGTCGGTAACACTTGGGAGAGGATGTTCGAAGCGTATGCATCATCTCGCAAGCCGCAAGAGGATTATACGATCTGCCTAGTAATCTGTTAAATTCATCTCGAGGTTTGTCTCACGTGGGTCACGGCATTACTTGTGAGTCAATAACCCTCGATAACACAATTCAGGTTTTGATACCGGTCTATGGACGATAGTAATTAGTTAACACCGATTAACTCATGAGAAAATTGAAAGCACTTTATCTGTGGAAATCTTTATCTGAAAAAGACGTAATCAATACAAATAAAAAAGAAAAAGAAAAGGTAAATTAGATATTGACAGATAAATAAAAACCTTGCAGACAAAAAGAAAAGCCAACCACCGAAAGCACTTTGCTACACCACTTTCACTTCCCCATCATTCGCACTCTCTCCTCTTATCCTTCTCCTCCTCCTCCTCCTCCTCCTTCTTCTTCAGTCAAACGCACATCAAACCATAACCAACCCCCACCACCACTCGACGCCGTCATGCAACCGGAGGGTTCGCCGGAGAGCCCGTCCCTCTACCAGCTCCTCGCCGGAGCGGGCCTCATCGACGTCGGCTCCTACGGCGGCTTCCCCGTGGGCTGCGAGCAGCATCAGCTCCTCCCAACCGGGCTCATCCAGCAGAGCTTCTGCAGCAGCTCCTCGAATTTCAGCTACGGCCCTTTCGAGGCCTCGGCAAACTTCCTCTCGGACGCCGCGGCCCCGGAGGACCGGACGATCGCCGCGCTGAAGAATCACAAAGAGGCCGAGAAGAGGCGGAGGGCTCGGATCAACTCTCATCTCGATAAGCTCAGGAGTCTACTCCCTTGCAACTCCAAGGTATATATAATTCACTAGTAAGCATCGGAACGCTATGTTTGCCAGGAACATTATATGTTTTCCCCCCCTCATTAAGCCGAAACTACAATCGCGAATGAGATGTCCTAATGCCGTCCGATGAACTGGGGACGACCCTCGAGGGTTCTTGTCCAATTGGTTCTGTCCATCGTTCCACGCGAGTTGTGAATTCGAGTCTGTACGACGCCATAGGAAGTGAGGGAGCTCCAAACTTTACCTCCCAGGAAGCCAAGTGTGAAAACCCCCACTAGTTGACCGGCATGTATGCTTTGCCCGACACGCAGCGAATTCAAATTCCTCTCGTTTGATCAAGCTGAGTCAAAGAAAGCATCCTTTGGAACAGTTTTGTCTGCCTATTTTCTCCTTTCTTTTTGGTTTTTCTCTTCCTCAATTTCTTTGTTGAGCCAAGTTCCTGAGCTAGCAACCTCGTTTACACATTTTGATTCCAAAACTTTGGACCTGCGTGCGTGCGCCCCTTTTCAGCTTTTTTGAATATTCAACCTCTCTAGACAAACTGTGTCTGAAAAAGAAGGAGATTGCAAAGGCTTCTGTGTCTTAGGGTTGCTGTATGCTCGGCCAAGTCAGCTAAAGCTTTTTAGCCCTTAGGGTTTTTTTCCAAGCATGCACACTGGCCTCACTTTGATAGTTCCTTTCTTTCTATCTTCCCTTTCTTCAGACTGATAAGGCCACGCTGCTTGCGATGGTAGTCCAACGCGTGAGGGAGCTGAAACAGCAGGCGTCCGACATAACCGCTCTCGACATGTTCCCTTCGGAGTCCGACGAGATCTCGGTGCTCTCGAGCGACTGTTCGAGCGACGGCACGCTCATATTCAAGGCCTCTTTGTGCTGCGAGGATCGGTCCGATCTCCTGCCCGACCTGATCGAGATCCTGAAATCCCTCCACCTGAAGGTCCAGAAAGCGGAGATGGCAACCCTCGGAGGGAGAGTCCGCAACGTCCTCGTCGTGGCCGCCGACAAGGATCACAGCGTCGAGTCGATCCATTTCCTGCAGAACGCGCTGAAGTCGCTGCTCGAGCGATCAAGCTCTGCCGAGAGGTCGAAGAGGAGACGCGTGTTGGACCGTAAAATCATCATGTCGTGATAATTAACGGACCATAGATCGCATCGAAACTCGGCATCACGCGCGTGTTCTATAATCCTAGTCTTTGGTTGTAATTCTATTTAAAATATATATTGAGTGAGAGAGCTTGCTGCATCTTTCTTTTTTTCTTCTGGGTGTGTCGAAATGTTGATAGCCACAAAAGGTTTGAAGCCAAAAAAAAAAAAAACATTAGGTCGAGAGGAAGGGAGGTATCGATTTGAGTAATGTGTATTATTACATTTCGCTTGATCAAGACTCAAGTGTTCTAGGGTTCCATCTTTTTCCCTGCATGAGATCTCTCTTTTCTTGCACGTACGGATGAAGAATCTTGAACACTGCGAACTTGTGTGAATAAGGAAGGCGTTTGCGATTGTGAAGTCTGCAAAAAGCAAGCTCAGTGTGCGAGTTTCCAAAGCTCAAGATGGTACAGCATCGTCTGTTTTCCTTCTGTGGACACAGATATGTCGAATCCGAGCACAGACTGATCTTGGTTCGTCTCTGAAGCATTTACGCTGATTTTGATGATGCCGCGATACAGGGATGAGAGCCGATTGTGCTCGAGGCGTGAAGAAGATGAGAGAGTTTTTAGTCGAGAACGGCAGCATCAGACAGTGAAAGATCCGGACACAGCACAGGAACCGAAAGCCTTGCTCGTTTCGAGCTCTCGTTTCCCAGCTCTTGCCTCGAGCAGATTTCACCCGAGCAAGAAGTTATTGTCTGAATCATTCCGCTGAAATATACTCTTCATTTTTAAATATTTTCAAGCAAAAGATTATGAGTGTCTATCACAATTATTCAAAACAAGAAAGAATCTCACAGGCTCATCTCACGAGGAACAGAAGTAATTCACGAACCGGTCAGATCACCTCGTGGTCAGGCTGAATCTTTGACCATTAGATAGAATGACAAAAGATCTGAGCCATCCATTCCTCTACCTGACGAACCGGTCTGCCTGTTTTTCAATGTTAGGTCAACCGAGTTGCACTCTCGGTCAGCCGATCTTGTCGTGAAACGATCTTTTGCTTGGTAAAAGAATCTAACATTCAGTAAATATGACTATTTTTCCGGTAGGAAAACACCCCTATGGTAGAACAACTTATCAGTAGCAACGAATCTAAATCGATAGTAGTGACCACTTTCACTTGGTTGACCATATTGAGAGTCGGTCTACTAGGAACCACTTGCATTTACTAGTTAATTTACCAGGAACAAGTCATTTTTACCACAAACAATTTATATTTATGGAGAATGAATAGTATTTACTAAGATCAAGTTGCGTTTACCATCGGACTCTACTTATATAAAAACTTGCGGTTACCACGAACGGCTTGTATTTACCAAGAACAACTTCTATGTAGCTAGAACGACTCGCGTATACCAAAGACAAATCGTCTTTACTGACAACAAATTTTATATCACAACATACAACTTATATTTATAAAGAATAACTAGCATTTACCAAGAACAACTTCTTTTTACCTAAAACAACTCGCATTTACAGAGAACGAGTTATATTTAAGATTAATGGGGGTAAACCGAACAAATAAATTTTACCACGAA
This sequence comes from Metrosideros polymorpha var. glaberrima, assembly GCA_001662345.2. Classification (NCBI taxonomy): domain Eukaryota; kingdom Viridiplantae; phylum Streptophyta; class Magnoliopsida; order Myrtales; family Myrtaceae; genus Metrosideros; species Metrosideros polymorpha. Next base: position 21,889,399 of record BCNH02000001.1, read on the forward strand.
CAAATGGTTTTTACTAATAAATAGACTCACTTTGATCTTAATGAATGTGGTACAGTACAAAATATATTATGTCGGCGTTGATAACCCCACTTTGCTTTACAAGAAATTTTATTTTCCTTTTGAAAATTAAAGAATTGACCAAAAATGAGGCCCCATTTACTTTCAATGAATACAATTTACCCCGACTAAGCTTTTGACCTGATACTTGAAGTGACAGTGAGTTCACCTCACCATAGAAGGTCTCTCTCTTTCTTCGGAATTGATTTTGTTTAAACGATCCATTCGC
>BCNH02000001.1:21889902-21923405 GCA_001662345.2 Metrosideros polymorpha var. glaberrima
ACATAAAAAATCTTTTTTAAAAAAACATTTTCACATCATTCATTTTTCGCGAAACAATGAGAATCAATTTTTTTTTTCCAATTCTCAAAGATGATTAATGAAGGTTGACCTAAAATCAAGGGTTCCTTGTTCCTAAACTAACCTACCGAGCGAACCGATGCAAAACTCATACGATCGCCGTTTTGGATGCATTCGATACTCAAAAGTTCTGTCATCTAATAACCCTAATCGACGATGGATCGTAGTTAATAACCAAAATATGTAGTCCCACTGTTCTCCGTGCGCCATGGTATAAAGATAGATACTGTTGAGCAGAGGACGGATTTTCCCTGTGGAACCAAGGGAGGCGTGCTCTTTCCCTGTGGCGCTTCCTGCCTAAGGACGGGAGTTGCATACGCACGACGCAATGCGCGCGTCACGGAACTCATGATCCGAGCTGGCCACTGTTGCTTGGGCAAAAGGACAACGGGGACCATCGACCACCACGAAAGAGTATTGGCCGCACCGAACTATATGAATCGAGCGCATGTAGGATGTTTAAAACCGTACGGATCCCAAGTGGGATTCATAAGATTCGATTCGACGCCAGATCGATCGAACCGAATAGTTATTATAAGATTACATCCACCATGGATTTGGCAATTCGGAATGTCGTCGAGATGCGTCTCTCGTGTCGATCGAGAGAGAGAGAGACAGGTGGGGGGAGGGCGTGCAAAAAGGTGGCTGACAAAAGGGTGGGGGCCAATGATGAGCATTTCTAGGAAAGGCAAGAGATGAGACGACAGCCGGAGTTTAAAAATAAGGGGAAGAACGATAATCACAAAAAAAAAAAAAACCATTCTAATTAACGAGAATTGAGAACTTTTGATCAAAGCATGTGTATGAGAAATTCTTTTTTTTTTTTTGTTGGCCATACGTGAGGATAAATTAAACATTTCATCAGAACAATTGATCGATTCACCCGTAAATGAGGAAGTTTCCTTTATGGGTCACTATTTCATGGAAAGTATGCCTAACTTGTGCCGTAAGACCCTCATTTTTCATTAGTATTCTCCAAACAAATAATAAAAATAAAAATATAACAAAGGGCCTCATCGTATAAAGCAATATGTACTCATGTGGACTTGTCATTAATCACGAGACTTCGCTTGGGGCTTATGTTAATCAATAGGTGCAGTCGTTTTGGTTTGATGCAGAATCGAGTAAGATTGGTCTCGCGTGTTAAATAGCATGTGATGTTGTAAAATCCCGATAATGACATTTCGCGATAGATGTATTTCACGAACGATATGATGAACAGATACGTAAACGATGGTTGGTGACCCATGCGACTTCTGGGCAATGGGCATTGTGGTTTAGCAATATGGATCCAATAGCAGACTTCATGGTTATGAAGTTAGGAGTTGATGGAGATTTAAGATGAGATATTATCTTGATGCCAAATGATACTTGAATTAAATGGGAGCGGATTTAACACTGAGCTCATACGTAAATGAGAAATTGATAGGATGCACGTGTGAGTGCATTGTGTTAAAAAAATCTCATATCAGAGAATTGATGTAATATTGGCCTATAACTTCATCAACTTAAATTTTTGAGTGAATATAGGTCTAACTGAATATATTAAAAGGCTTGAATTTGAGTTTCCTCTTGGCAATTTCCTCAAATGAAAGTATTGAATTTCTGCTGTATGATCCTAGCAACAATGAGCAACGTCACCATAGTGGGGAGAAAATTACGTAAAACACCGACACATGTTACCGTCCCCGACATGCTCATATGCGCAGTAGCGGAGCAAATCGTCGTCGTCCAGAACTAACTATAACACGATGAATGCGAATTCGGTAAAGTAATCGGGTTGAACGCGCAGGAGGATAGTGCGGTGGGGTCGGGGTTGCGGGTGAACCCCGACAGCTGCATCGGTCGGAGAGCCGGCGTGTCGGAGGGGCGTGGATGGGTTTCGCTCTCAATGTCTTCTGTCTGCAGGCGTGAAGGAACTACCCCCTCTGTTTCAACGAAGGTCGCCTTTTGCCTCCACCCCACCCCCCCTTTTCTTTTTTCCACCTTTGCAATCATTACTCCCCTTCCCTCTCTTTCTTCCCCCCAAAAATTCCTCATTATTATTATTTTTTTTTTACCTCCTCTGTCGTCGATTTGATGCTGCGTGGGACACTGTCGTTGCCCCCGTCCGCTGCTTCTTCTCTTCCTTTTTGGCTTGTTGGGTTTTGCTTCTCGTCTTGTATCCAATGCCTGGCCCTTCTCGCTCGTAAAGATTTGCTACTGAAGAAGAAGGAGATGCGGCGAAAGTCATTGCCCTTTTTTCAAATTGCCTTCGGCGCTGTTTTCCAATCTCGTCTCATTTGGTTACTAGATCGGACGTGCACAGAGTAGCCTCGTCGCGTATGTTCTCACGCGAGCCTAATTGATGAGTAAATTTGTGATGTTAATCGCGAGAACTTATGTTCGGAAGGCTGATTTCACAAATCAGAAGGACCGAAAGATAGATTAGCTATGCGAATGTATTGCTAGGACTGCTGTTATAGTAAAAAATCGGGCTTCAAAATAAAAAAGATTTGGATAATGGGTTGAAAGTCGGTTATGATAAGGTTAATATGGCCATGTATATCTAGAGATGCTGATTACAAAAGCCCATTGTTCTTGAATTGCTCTCTTCTATGTTTGCTAGCTTAAGGCAAACAGCTCTTGTTCTTCTGATACATTGCGACTTCATGGTGCCGAATGTTGCCCCGAGGCGTCGCGCACAGCCAGGTTCGCGGCGGAAATAAATTCTCCAGCGAGATCCACTTCAAATTAGAGAGGACCATGTGTTTTTGAGACCCGTGATTCGATCTCGAGTCTCCTTTCCTCCAATATTTTTCCCTGGGCCGTCGCTCGGAGGCCTCAATAGGCCTTGCCGGATCCAAATGCTGGGCTTTTGTGGCTTTTATTCAAATGGGTCGAGAGCCCATCTAACTCGTTGACTAGAAATGACAACTTCCAGCTCTTTTTGTCCATCAAACCCGTCGCAATACCTGGGTAATTACTCGATCTGCATTGATTGGGAAATTGCTATAATTCAAAGAGGATAGATCAATAAGATGTTTCGAATATGTGCGGTGTGGAACTCTTACTAACGCCCCGGAGAAAGATCGATGGCGAGCCGGTCGCGCTCCCCGCTCTTTCTACTGATGAAGACCCTCAAGTGATAGTCATTGACCACCTTTAGCTCCATAAGTCCACATCGAAAACTGGCCAAGGTAACAACAACTGGACGATAATCTGTGCTTTCATGTCTTCAATTTTGGTATTGCTAAGTTACATGACCTATTACACGTGATTGCTTAAAGAGTACATTCAAATCTATATAACTTGCTTAAATATACATAAATGGATAGCACCGACACAAATAGGACGTCGATCTATTTAACCAGACGTATTGATATATGTCACAAGAAAATTAAGAGTTGACTCACCCAAAATATATTTGTTACATGTTTATAAATGGGTCACCTCATTTATGAAATAATTATATCCACGTAAACAAGTCAGTGTCCAAAATCATTAGCGCTACAATCTTAAGAAACTACTCATGGACGAAATATCAAGCGTAATAGATATCATATTGAATTCACATTGACAAGCATTGCACAAGTTCGATCATTTGTCAGAGACAATATATATCCTAAGGACGCCAAGTCATAAAAGCATATAAAGCAAAGAGAATAAAGGAGTGCTCCCATGATCACGAGCCCGAGACTTGACAAAGTGTGCCTTAAACGCTCCTGATTCCGCCACGCCATCGCAGGCCCCCCCCCCTGCTTTAATCGAAAGCTGTTGGGGGACCCACATGCTGCAATCCCACGGCAAAAGCGGTCGCGTCCCCGGGACTTGGAAATGGATTCTAGGGTGATCGGCTCCGGTTCGATCCGTTCCAGATCGGTTTGGTTCAAAATAGTTCAGTCCGATATGATTCGGGCAGTTCTCGATTTGATCTCTCCGTCTTGCTCAATGTTAGCATCTACTACCCGAGCCAACAAAGATTATAAGCATAACTTGAACGAGTTTGAACAAACAATTTCCTTCTTATACACGGCGGCTCCAACCCTCTTGCATCGGCTCACTTGGGTCTGCTGCGGGTCCAGTTGTTTCATGAGCAAGATTCACAAAACTTTCGAATGATTGGCACGCTAAAAAAAGAGACATTTGGGCCAAGTGTTGGGCTTGGACCGTCCAGGTCCGCTAATCGATTGACTTGCTACACGACCGTGATTGATGTGACGTTTAAAAAGAAAAAAATAAATCTATCACTTAATCATTTTACTTATTGGTGTTTTGAGAAATGCATCTCAATGAATGATTCTATCAATGTAAATGCGATATGTATTCATTGTCGCTTGGTCTTTAATCCAAATTCGATACCATATATTTTGGCAATTATTTCGATGCGATTTTGGCTACAATCAAATTTACCTTTGAACTATACACATTATAAGACTATCATCTATTTTGCTTATTACGAATATTCATACAAAAAAAATACCAATTGCGCATAGTAGAGAAGAATGGAAGATAATTATACAAATGGTCTCTAAACTTTAGATTAATGCGCAATGTCATCTCTGTACTTTTAATTCGTTCAATGTGATCCTTGAACATTAACTCACTGTGTGATCTTTTAGCTTTTGATAAATTTTCAATCTAGCCCTTAGATTGTATGAAAAATATCCAATGTCACACTTCCATTAATTTATGTTTAGGGACTAAATTGAATATGTGTCAAAAGTTCAAAAATCATATCGAATAAATTAAAAGTTCATGAATGACATTATATATCGGACTAAAGTTTAGATGCCACATTGAATGAAATTATAAGTTCGGAGATGGCATTGCATGTTGGGTCCAAATTTGAGTCCAAATCTAATAAACTATTCGTGTCATTTTTGCAACAATAAATTAACGAAAACGGAAAACATGCGACCGCACGTGCGGCAACCCTGTATTATACGTGTGTCGAGCAATTCGGCATCCGAATTACAATATCCAACGTGAGGACGAGCAGCAGCAGCAGAGAGAGAGAGAGAACAAAGTGTCGCTTCCCTCGCCGGAATATTCCGATTCTTTCAGGTTCTTCCTCTACGTTCTCCGTCTCTCTCCGTCGTTAATCCGATCATTCGAGATACGGCAACAAACGATCAAGCACTTCATTTGTCTGGTTTTGGGTCGCGTGTCGATCCGCCGCTCATCGCATCGAGGGGAAGGATTTGAGTATCGAGGAGAGATTTTTTACAGTTCTTTTTTTTTTTCCTTTCTTGGGAGCTCGAAATTTTGAATTTTGGCTGTGATGACGTTCTTGTCTCGTTGAGTCGAGTATATTCACGCTGTCTAGCTGCTGACGTGAGAAGAAATACTGTCCGTACGGATCGAAGTTTGGTTGGTCTAGTTAGGCGGAGACGTTTTGGTAATAAATGATTGAGGGAAATACAAAGGTGAGGTGCGGCACGGCCTTGGCTAGCGAGAATCTATCTCACCAGGTGTTAATGTTACTCCCTGATGAGCTAAAACTGATCTGGTTGTGGACATTGGTTGCGCGTTTTTGCGCCTTCTCTACCGTTGGGACAGTATTTGTTCATACCCACGTGCTTTATGTGCTTAATCTCTAGATTAGATGGCTGTTGATATGAGGTTTCTCGTATTAATGGTGATCAGAAGGAATGATGCATTTCAATCTCCTTGCAGTTGAGAGATAGTCTTGGCTTTTGGGGGGAGAAAACCGACTTTGTTCAGCTGTGATGCACCTTGTTCGTGAAAATCTGTTCATTGGGAATATTTCAGATGCAGCAGAAGTCCTCCAAAATGGCAGCGCTGAGGTTACTCATATTATGTCCGTACTGAGCTCTGCCTCCATATCGTTTTTCTCCGAGTGGCGTAGCAGTTTAACAATACCCAGTAAAGAAATCAAGAAGGTCTATGTTGGAGGTTCAGGTGGCGCTGTGAATTCTGAAGGTGCTGGGGGTGATGGGTCCAAGAGTTGTTTGTCGCCTGAGAAGCTCTTGTATTCACTGGAGCATGCGGGGAAGGATTTGATGTTCGTGAGAATGGCGGTGCCGATTAAGGATACGGAGAGTGAGGTCTTGTTGGACTATTTAGATCCATGCTTGGAGTTCATTGAAAAGAGTCGGAAAGAGGGGTTGATCTTGGTACATTGCTTCGCTGGAGTGTCTAGAAGGTGTAGCTTTTTTTCTAGTGTTTAATTTACCATTATTATATATCCTGGAGTGGTCTTACATGAATGATGCTTGCATACAATTAGTTTATTTCTCTCTCGCCTCTTAATTAAGTTACATGGCTTCATTTGTCTTGAGTTGCAGCACATGTTTCAGAAACCACATCTTTTTGCCATTTCGAGACAGATGGCAAGGCCTATAGCTATTTAAGTGAGTGATGTATGTGAATCGTGTACTGGTAAAGGTGCCTATTTGTATTGCTACCTAAGGTTGGCCATATGATATCTTCTATCAAACCTTCTATTAACTATTTCATCGTAATAGTTGCCTGTTGCTATATGCATCAGTCTCTTGCCTTGTTGTTCGACATTCAGAGTATGGTCAATCTTAGATGAGTCAATGAAAACTTAGGTGTGTGATTCATCAATGGCATGGCAACTAATTTCGTCATAATTTAAACGCATAGAAAAAAAATGTCAACAGTGTGCGGTCGTTCTGTCTGAGTTTTATGAAATGTATGTATGAATCCTCCTATGACAGAATCAGATGCACTGTAGCTGCCATTTTCTCTTATCATGTTTATGAGGTCAATTAAAGGTGGATTAATGTGTCAGGATTGCTATTTTCCTCCTATCAGAATCAACCTGACGTGTGAAGATAACATTTAGAGGATGAAGATTGACCTTGAGCAATCAAAGGAGCTACTTGAAATACGTTCTGCTTCTTTTAAGTTTGTTAATGCCATCTGATGATTGCCTCATAGATGTGGCATACGTTTGGATGATGATAGTCGTTGACATGTAACATTAGTACATAAGTTGATTGGTTATGCTTGGTGTTGAAGTAGTATCTCAGTGCTGAATGAATTTTCTGCTGACGCTGATTATTCTATTTAAGGTCACAGGAACCAGTCCTATTTAATTGCGGATATTGGCTTTATCAGTTGGTCTTAAAATCTTGTCTGTTGATGAACCGATGGTTTGAGTACTTTATTGAATTAGATTTGTAGTCACAAATCCAAAACACTCATGCATGTAGCATTTCTTTTTCCTTCTTTTCTTTATCGATCTCCTATCATCTGAATATGTATGTTTTTGTTATATTAACTTAATTCTGGCCCCTTTCTTTTGTAATTTCTTTTGTCTGGGTTGCATTATTTTGTCTTGGTTGCCGCTTGTGGCAATTCTAGCTTCAAAAGCGCCCTCGTTTGGGATGTGCATCTTCCGGTTGTATGTCCCAGCTCAGGGCCAAGTTGGAGTAGTTCAGATGTGCTTGCCACAGCAAATCATGACTTTGAATGTGGTTTTTTAATGTCTTTTACAAGAAATTTTATGAATTTTTTTGCCGTGAGGTTCCTAATATGTGTAAAAAATATTTCGGAGGGTGCCTACATTGTGTTGTAGCTTCTCCGCTATCTGTTTAATCAAGTCCTAAGGAGTTTTTCCCTTCTTTCCATGTGTCCGTTGCAGTGCAGCTATTATTACAGCATATTTGATGAGATCAGAGCAACTATCTGCAGAAGGTACAACTTATTTCCTTCTTTACTTGGATTGAAACATTCTGAAAGTCTGATTTCAATGTTGGTGGCTTTCGTTTCGTGCATGAAAAATGTGAGAAGATATCTTCATGTCATTCTCCTGATTATGAATATATGAGCGTGATCTTTTTGCCGAATCTTGCAGACGCACTTGAATCCCTGCGGCAAAGTTGCGAGTTTGTTTGCCCAAATGATGGTTTTATAGAGCAGGTGATATGCTGTCATACTTGCTAACTCTTAAGACATGATTGGAGGACAAAAATGTTAGTATTTCTGTTGTTTCTCTAGTCATCGATTCCTAAATACATTTGCATTGCAGTTACAAATGTTTGAGGAAATGGGCTTCAAAGTCAATCGAGACAGCCCCATCTACAAGAAGTTTCGACTGAGAGTTCTGGGTAATTTCATTTGTCTTCTCTAGATTCTGGTGGGGCTCATAGTAATAAGAAAAGATTCCCTTTCCTGTTTTTTACCTGTATGGAAGAGATACTACTTATTTTGCTTCACGGACCTAGAAGTCAAGAAATTTTTCAAGGAAAATCTGCTGCTGTGACTTCTATTGAGCTGTGAATATATATGGTTATGTAAGGTCTGTCAAATTTATCTTCGATTAATGCTATATGGTGAGTGACCTTCCTTGTAGCCTAATGATTGGGCTTCCAAACTTGAATGTCGCTCATGAGGCACACTCAGTTAGTTACTTGTTACTTCTGTAAAGTTTCAATAGATGTCTTCAAGTTTGAAGTTGCCGTAGAATCCCTTTTATAGTTTCAATTGACTGTCTCAAATAGGTAATAATCTAGTGAACCATAGAATTGTACATTTGGTCAGTTGGTATTAGAATCCATAGAGCTGGCAAGGCATTTCATCTTACTATACTGGCATGTATGTGGAAAAGGTCTCTTAGTGATAGTGTACCAAATTATGTATTATTAGGTTTTAATCATCAACCATCAAATTTTTCTCGGTGCTTGAGGAGACCATCTTTTGACTAAAATAAAATTGCTTATGTTGACCTACTCAAATTGAAGGTGGTACTATTTTTGTACTCAAACGAGTCATATTGTAGATAGCTTTTTTCTCCTCGTTCATTGTCTCCACCATCTGTCCCTTTCTGCATCCGCCACTGCCTGTAATTGTATGGTAACTTTTATTAGAAGTGACCCACAAATGTCAGTATGTTATGTTTGCTTTGCCGAGCTTTTGTATGGACTGAGAATGAGTGTTGGTATGATGATATCTTGGACAGCTTGCTTTACCAAGCTTTTGTATGAATTATGAGGAAAGAGTGCTGGTTTGATGGTATCTTGCAATTTATTTTAGCTGTATTTACTGAATTTAATTCGATTCCATGGTTTAGGCGATTCTTACAACCGTGGGGAGAAAATAGACAGTTCCAAGTTTGCAGCAGATCCTGGCTTGCCAACAGAAGCTCCATCTGAAGTCAAAGCATCTCAAAATGGACCAGTTGATCGCAAGATTGCCTACCGTTGCAAGAAGTGCAGAAGGACTGTGGCTTCGCAAGAGAATGTTGTGGATCATGTTCCAGGAGAGGGCGAATCATCCTTTGGGTGGAACAAGAGAAGAGGCGGCAACCCTTTTGACAAATCTGATGATTTCGAGTGCTCTTCTATATTTGTCGAGCCTTTGCGATGGATGACAGCCGGTAAACTATGTCCTGCAACTTATTCTTCTAAAGTATCTTCCTTTAAGGAATTAATGAAGCTGCATATTTAAACACTTAAAATTGAGTGTCTGAAGTTTTCTTCCTTCGCTCCTTGAAGTAGACCAAGAAGGAAATAATCATCTGATTACAAGTGTTCTCTGTTTTCATTCTTAACCAAGAAATTCAGGCTCCATAGATTTCACTAGAAGTATGACAACATGTGGCGTGACTTTTCCCCAAGTTTGGCATCGTCATAAGCTGCAGAACAATGATTCCAAAAGCGAAACCTTTTCCTTTGCCCGGGAACCTGTGGAGTTACCTACATTTTGTCCACCTAAGACCCAGAATTAGCTTAAATGCAAACATGTTAAACTATCTCTTGCATATCCCAATATTAGTGCTTAGTGAGACAATTGATCTCTCTTTTTGCTGGTGGTGGGAGAATTGATGTTATTTCTTCCCTACAATGGCACATGGGGATCATATATTTGAAATTCTTGATGTTCTTATACCTTGCAGTTGAAGAGGGGGCATTGGAGGGCAAGTTATCTTGTGCACATTGCGATGCTCGCCTTGGTTACTTCAATTGGTCGGGTATCCAGTGCAGTTGTGGGAGCTGGATCACCCCCGCTTTTCAGCTCCATAAAAGCCGAGTCGATATCAGTACTGTGTGATGCTAAGAGGTCAAGAGGGAGGTTATCCTGCTCGTACTTCCAGTGTCAAATATACTGCCTATAATAAATCTAGACCTCAATTAGGCAGCTCAAAGCACAGTACACAATGTCAATACACGTTCATGGGAGAGGCCTCATTTGTTGGTGTTTTTGCTATTCTGATAAGATGGGCATTTCCAGGTCGCCACTGGAGATAAAGCTCGAGTTGGGTGCTTTTTGGCATATGTGTGGAACTGTTTTGTGTCTGAGTTCCTTTACAACTTGCAAGTTCCCATTTTGGATCTATAGGTGATGGCCTGGGTTTTCCGAGTCGTTGCAAAATAGTGACGAGCATAAAACAAGAGTAGGATGTAGCATTAGGATTCCCTTTCGGGCCTTTGTCCCCTGGAGAGTTGATGGTCATCACTTGTATTTGTGATTCTTTTTAACGGCTCGAGCCATCGAGCATTCAGGAGGAAACGGTTTCAGAGAGTCTTTGCCGTGTAGTTGATCTTGACGGGTACTTGAGAAACGAACTTTTCGTCTTTCATGTATTGTGGCTTGGCTTAAGCCGCATAAGAAGAGAGTGGTTGTAATGAAAGTTTTTCGCTTTTATAAGTTGCCTATAATTATTCAGCATTTCAAAAGCTGGGCATTCCATATCATTGAGTGCTTAATATTGATCATAATTGCACGACAAGAGAAATGCATTGACAAACTTAAGTGAATGCTCTCGTAGGACCGTGACAATTTCAGATGACAGCATCCCTCAGCCACATTCACCTAAACAGCCTGCATTTGTCGGGGTGCCGTCATACACATAATTTCTTCTTCAAAAGGGTCCCAAAGAGATGGAGGAGAAAAGATTGAGCTTTTTCCTAAAACTGGACGACGAGCAGAGACTAACAATGTGTAAGGAGAGAAGCTCAAGAATGATGGTATAAGCCCATCGATGGGCCAACTAAAGAAGCTCAGTCAACAATAAGAATAAGAGTAACCTTCCCCATGTCACAAGAAATTCTCCAAAGCTATATTACTGGGATTGGGATTCGAGAAGGATATTTGTTGCCCCATTGACATCGTTTCTTGCTCGGACGAGTGCTTGTCTGGCAGAGCTCCGGTCAAATCCCATCGAAACAAGTGTGGCAATCGACGCCTCCGATGGCTCTGGGGTGGAAGGCGCTCGTGCGGGATAGTTTGGCTAAACACAAAGAAAAGGATCAGATGCCGTGGTAGGAGAGTTGAACTAGGTAGAAACAAAAAGAATGAACACTGCTCCCTGCCATGGGAGAGAAGTATATGTCTACCTGCCCCAAGAGGGAGGAGGAGGGAGGTGAAAGGTACACTACGACTTTCAAGCCGTTCCACTAGTTTTTTAAGCACATGGAGTTAAAATTCACTGCCACCTACATGCTAAGAGCTTCTTCAGACTTGCACAAACCTAGCTTGAAGCTTCCCCTTCCTGGTTTTTGGGTTTTTAATTGCTCACTTTTGAATGCACCAAGATAAAAGAAAGAGGCGATGCCATAGAAGCCACGCCCAAAAGTACCCCAAAACGGGAACACAAAAGCATACTAATCAAATTTCTAAATCTGCCACTTTAAATTGGAAAATGACAATTTGATCCAGTCACCATGGCCACTATTGTTCTCAATGAACTGTAGAAGGCATTTTGAAACTACGATAACTAATATTGCAGTGGCAATGTCTAATCAACTTCATCTAACCAGTAAACTAGGGTGCAATTAAGTGCAAAGTAACATAAAAGAAAATTTCAATGACAGCCACCAAGGAGATGCACAATAAATGATGAGATCAAGCAGATAAGCTGAGTCAGATCATTTAAACGAGTTGGCCATATAAGTTTCACAGTGGAAATGGTAACACATTAAAAAACCATTTTAAGCTTAACTCACCTCTACTGGGCGAACTGCATAGGATGGCATACTTCCCATGACATTCCTAGTAGATGTTGCAGGCATGCTTCCAATAGACGGCCATGAAAGCCGCGCAAAGAATGAAGAAATGAACTCTGGAAACTGAGAAATTTACGAGACAGGCACCAACCAAAGTCAGTATAACAAGGAGCAAATGGCTAAGCCGTATGAGCTTCATAAATTTGACAACTCCGAATTTTCACTGAAAAATCAACATTTAGAAAGCAATGCCACAGACTGGGCTATAGAGCTATTGACTCTGCATTTCAGTTATTAATGAAAGACATTGACATCGCTATACATGGATGGAGAAAATACGCCCCAACGACTCCCACCCATGGCATCCACAAGATTGGCACATCAAAGAATGTAAACTGAGCCCTTTTCGTCCACGTGCCGTGACAAAGCCAAAGAATGTGCAGCCAGCAGAATATTTTCCAATAACATTTATCCATTGATTTAAAGATTCTTGGAAAAACTTCACAGTTACATGTAGTTCAGTTCAGGCGGTCTGCAACTTAGCCCGCCAATTGTTACGAGAAATCTGAGTGGAAAAAAGAGACAGGTAAAGACAATACTGGAAGAGCATGGACATAATATATCTCTCACAAGCCTTATTCTCTGCTTATACCCTTACGATCCTCACTTCACCCTTTATCTCACAAGAAAGAGAAGAGAGGGAACTGAGCTTTCTTTTCCCTTTTGCCTTTTTCATCTTATTTGAAAAGACTGCTTGTGTAAAGATGACTTGGGTGTGAGGACGGGAAAAGAGGTTGTTCATCTTTTGTTAGCACAGCATTTTCATCAGGGTCAGTGCACTACTATCAAGTATATGGAGAATATAGGCGAGAATATTGCTAAGTCATCATGCATACATCGGGCAGAGCTTCTCGCCTCCAATCTTATAGCAAAGAATATAAGGACCACTATATCTATCAAGCATCCTAAACAACTAAGATGATGCACTTACAAGGTCAAAGTTCGTTGATAGAATATAGAAGATCTGAAACTAGCTTACTGGTGAATCTCCTAAATGTAAAAATTTCAGAGATGCATAGTAAATAAATGTTCACCAACGATAATAGAGTATAACCTTTGCCTTTCTGATGTAAAAGAAGTTCAAACGATACAACGAACCAGCTGCAAAGCCACAAATCCCTGGGAAGATAGATCTTTTCCAAGATGAGAGCAGAAGCTGAAAGACACAAACTCTTTAGATGTTTGCAGCAGAAAAAAGAGGCATATAGAGCAACATAAAAGGGGATTAAAAAAATACGACAAGGACCAAACTTACCTGCAGACCAGCCAGATAAATGAAAGATTTATCTGAGAATTGGACACCAAAGACCCGAATTTTCGTCGATACCGGAATGTCCAAGTAAAAGGGTATGAATGATGCAAATATAAGACCATAAGGTCCAGGAGTAAATTTTAAGGAGGTATCTGCAAGGAAAAACGGTTATAAATACTTCAACCAAAATTGACAGCAACATAACGTCAGTTATTGCGAACTTCTCCTAAATTTTTAAAATAATGGACCATGAGTGCAACTGTCTAAAAGTAACATGAGTAAAAATCCAGTGTTGCATATAAATTCTCAGAAGATGGTTAGAGAATTCATTATAACACCCTTGGCACTTCAAACAAGAAATGGGTAGTAGAACTGCACTGAAACCTCTTCAAGAGAACGAGGCCTTTAACATGTTATCACTCCAAAAGAATTCTTCTCTTATGCTCTTAAAACAACCTGGTTCTTCAAGCAGCATTTTTCAGATTACATAATTATTGATCAAATGTACACACATGATTTCATTGTCTAAATCCATCGAGTCCAGAAACTGCCAGTACATTACGTTTAAAGTTCTGTACGTAATGAACCACAGTCGTTTCTGGAAATAACTGTAGTTTCAAAGTAAACTTGCTTCTAAGTAATGTATCTTCAAGCATTAGAAAAAAATGTGTTACATGCAAGTTTTCATGACATCCATGTTATTTAACTAACTTATCTTCTTCAAAAATTAAAAAGAACACTAGTGGATGATGATCCATCCCATTCAAGAGTATAAGCGGATTCTTTTTGGCCAACCAAGAGCATAATCAGATAACACTCCTAAGAAATGAGAAAAAGAATGACAATCAGTTCCAATGAAATGCTTCAAACATTATTTTTCAAAGATTGGAATTGAAAGCACCTGTTAAATGAAGCATATGCATAAAAGAGCACTTAATATGGATGTACCAAAAACTTCAGTACATAATAGTTTTCTCACACCCAGCAAAGTGCAAAAAGTAATGTTCTTTGCTCATTTTTCCAAACAGCTATAAGCACCTTAAATGCCTTGGGCATAAAGCAGACTGAAAAGAAGATTGGAAGAAAGTTGACCTTGATATATTTTGTGCATACCTTTAAGGAGAGCAAGTGCAAGGACTTCACATAAAATCGATGTTATGGAGGAGAACAAGATAAAGGCCTACAATATGACGGGTGAAATGTAAGACATCTACTTGATGACACACGCACAGTAGTCAAGGTCACCAAAGTTAGCAAATCTTGGCAGAAGTGTCCATGCCAGCCTACCAACAAAAGGAAAGGAACTTGTCTTCTACAACTTAAGCCTTCCAAAACACTATCCCTTCTGAAAGTAAGTAAGATATTCAAAAAGCATACTTCTATTCATTTTTCCCTCCCATAACTCATTAACGTTGTGGTTCCAATAAGCCTACCACACGCTTCACAAAACAGTCTAATTGCAACAAATAATGCAAGCTCAATGGTCTAACTTTCCTCTCACAAGAGAGGAGTTGTCTCGTTATGGGTTCTATAAGCACGCTCTTTCTCTTTGTTTGTTGTCCATTTCTTAGACAGATATTCCCTCAATGGAGGCATTACACCACATTAGCACAAAATTAGAGTCTTACTCTAACTATAGCAAAAAGGACTACTCAATGGAATCCAAGAAGAAAGCACATGGCCAAGAAAAAAAGGCAAGCCAATTAATGAATTGGACAGGCACTTCATTTCCTCTCTTAATAGAGCATGTCCTCGCAACTTTCTTTCTATTAATGCAATGTACTTACTTGAAGATCATGTATGTGTCATACTACGTCTCAAAGTGCACTTTTAGTATGTTGCTTAGATTTTTCGTAATGTACTTATGAAATGAGATATCCGTTTCCAGCAACAGTTTCAACTTTTCAGCCAACCTTCAGCAGAAAACAGACACGTAACAAACTTTTCACGAGGACAAAAAATCAAGCAAAGGAGACTCACCGAGTACTTATTGGAACCAATTTGTCTTTCAAAAACCCGAAAGTAGTATAGCATGTAGAGTCCAAACATGAGCTCTGGTGTAGATGAGAAGGCGAATGCCGACTCTACCATCTTCCAGAAATTAACTTTTTGGTATACATCCTGCCATCGAGATGAGAAAAAAAAAATTTGAAGCAAGACACACCCTGTGGTACTAGCAGTATTAATATCTAATATGCAATCAGTTTCCATCAACTAGAAGTGTAAGACAGACAGCCCCAATATTAACATCAGGTTTCCAATTCAACTTCTATGCTCATCAAATAATTCCCGGCAACTGTGCATATGAATACAGTCATTCTGCTATTCAACATCCGATCCTGTTTCAAACTAAGCAAAATCATGTGAATTACCAGCAAAACACCAGCTTTCCGACATCAACTGGTGTTACAAGAGAATTGAAGACTCAATTGAACGAAAAATAAAAAAATTTAAAGGGCAGAAAGAACTACTCAAATCGAGACGTGGCAGAGGAAAAAACTCGAGGCACCTGGTAAGACAATCCGAGCTTGTGCGAGCGACCTTGGATGCCGGAGAAGACGGTGAAGATCGCGGAAGCAACAACGAATGATCTGGTGACCAGAGCATTATCTACAACGCAAAAAGGGACACGCGGATTACGGGCTCCAGTCGACGGATTACGTCGAGTACGCACGACACGAAAAGCAGAGAGACGCCAGAGAAGTGCGTACTGAAACCGGAGGGGCCGCCATTCATCTTCACGGCGGTGTTCGGCGAACTTCGGTTGGGTTGTTCTATTCCGATCGGTTGTCTCCCCCGACGCGGCCTGTCTCGACGAGCATTGACGACGGGAGTGCTTCGTTCTCGATGCGTTCGCGAGTGGCGATGTGCAGACCTGCTCGAGAGGTCTCTGGCCTCGGCGATTCTCGGACGCTCTTAGCTCGGATCAGGAGAAATGCGAAGAAAGTTGGACTTCCAGAGTGCTCAACACCCAAAAAAAAAAAAGAAATCGTCGAAATTCGCAAGTAGGAAAAAAAAAACATTATAGACATTAATCTATTTTGTTTTCCGGGACAGCATGGTGTCGGAATTTCGATACGACTAATGATGCTTGGGATAGCACCAAAATTGATCTTTCCATTGTTACACATGGCGATGAATGTGATGAACTATTTAACACTAGATTTATCGCCTCTCGACCATTCATAATATACTTTCATTTATTAATTTTATTTTTCTCGCGCACTGTCGTGGCATCTCATGTATTGACGGCGAAAGCAATAAACAGGAAAATGATTCTTGGCAAAGATTTAGCACCCTTTTGTTGTCTCGTCATTATGATACTTGAGAGTGATCGGTTTTAGAGTAGGACCGCTCTGGAACCAAACTGAGCAAAGTGGGTTCCCAATTTGTGGAATCGAGAACTGACCCTGTCCGGTTAGGATTAGGCCCAATGCCCCCGGAGAAGAGCAATGACCCCATCAATCAACATTTGATCTGGGGCAACAAAAAGGACCAAAAGATGGACTCGTTTGTCCATGTATAATGTATGTTTGGTGAATTCTATGCCTTGGAGATGGATGCTACTCTCATCTAGCAGTGAAACAAGTTCCCTTTTCTTGGCCAACTATTTCCAATTGGGGTCTGCTCGCGCGGGCAAGCTGCAGCGAAATCTGTGATTAACGGTTTCCGTCCAATTTGAGACGATCACGAGTTCGTAAACAGGGCTGAAATGAAATCTTCCTTCAACTGTCATCCGTGATGAGCCTTGGAACTCGATATCCGCTGGTGATGTTCAGACGTACCGGCGATATCGTCATTTCTGGTGTTTAATTTCCACGGTATTATGTCTTAATGTTCTAATGGTAACTGCATATATACCGAAGGCATTTCTGTTCGATTGAGATTCCAGTGAATGTCAATGCACTGAAGGATGCACCTGATAAGACCAGAATGTTTTTCAGCTCAACTGGTACTGATATGTACAGGATCAGCAACACTGGATTACAATTGGAAGCTTTTCTTCAACTAATCATTGTACATCCCCTAGCCCAAATGCTAGACATGGACATTCGTCATACGAGGCCTCTACACACTAAAGAAAAATGAAGCCTGATATCAATCTTCTCACCCTAGAAATCCTAGGGTCGAAAAACCATCCATGTTTCGGACTGGTTGAGCCAAGCAAAAAGATAGATGGTTTATGTACAGAGTCGTTAGAGTGCAAGGATGCATTGCTGCTAAGGACTATTCCATTACATGAGAGGGCTGGAGCCTCTTCCACATTGAGATTTCCTCGTTCGTGTAAAGCTTTCTGATCCCTCCATAAAAGCCATTACCTTCGATTCCGGATTCTCGGTGTTCCTTTCGTTTTATGACCGTTCTTCTCCATCTCGAGTCAGCTGGGTACTGGTTGAACTCTAGTATCACATTATCTGTCGAAAAGGGCTTTATCGTGAGATTCTGGTAGCATTACACATCAAGCACCGACTCAAACTGTGGGGAAACTCTATATAATTAAGGGGATAATGAAGAATGTGGGAGCATGATTAATGCTTTTCCTAGAAAGGAGGTCTAAATATTAACTTCAGCCTGGAGATCTTGACCATCTTTTTGCTCAATTTTAAGAATGTAGCAACATCAGCAAACATCTGTATTATGGTAATCATCTGTATCATAAATATAAAGCCGAAATCTGGCCAGGTTTCTCACCACTATAATGGCATTGACAACGATCTTCATTTCCATCACACGACTCCAGATGGCCAACAACGCCATACCACCAACCTGCAATCCACATTGGATAGATCATATCAATCGACAGTCAACAAAAGGTGAATTTCCTCGAGCGCATGAATATGGTGTTGCCGGGAGGAAGTAAAAATTTAAGTCCATCATGCAGGCGCTTACCATAGGGAAACTCCTTGGATTTTCTCCATTGGATTTCGATATGGTTGCCAGGTCTCAGGTCATTTAGACAATCTGAGTTATGAAGCTCGTGCGGTGGAGTATTAATAGGGGGTGCTCTGAGTCTATCCCACGGTATGTTCTCTTCCACTGTGCGCCGTCCATGCGACGAATACCTGTAACCAAAATCAACATATTACATTATTAGGATTTAGGACTAAAAATAGATTCGATCAAGTATTTAGAAAGCAAAATGCAATTTTCCTAATCAATGTTCTGATTATAGAGAATTCCTTTCGAAATTATTAACCAAACGAAATGATTTCCAGGTGGGTATTTATCAGCTGAGCACAGGATGCAGAGCAGGTGTTGATAAATAGGATGATTGGGAGATCATAGATCTGATCTCAGATGTGTGGAGTTTGTCTACTTGGTGAAGCAGATACCCAAATAAGAAGAGGAAAGAAACCCGTTGTCCTAAAGATTCTCGTGTTCCAGAATGGAAAGAAAGAAAGAAAGAAAGAAAGAAAGATTGAAGAAGTTACATAGGAGGTCACTGTCTGCATACCTTGCCTGAAAAGTGTCTGTCTGAGAATCATAGCTGACATGAGCATCGTAGCATGAAAGCATGAACCCAGAATGCCCATTCTGCAATTCAGAAAAGCAGTGAAATTCAATTTACAATTCCACAATTTCAGGACAAGAAAGTGCAGTTCATTTGAAACCAATCGAGACAGCTCAAAAGCAATTAAGCCACCTGAGCAATGAGTTTCAATTTCCTAAACCAGCAATTAGAAAAAAAAATGATCAAAACCAAGTTTACCTCACGATTGTACACCTGAGCTGGAAACCAAAACTTGCCATTCTCCAGCGACAGATACAAACCCATGATGGAATCAACAGGAAAAGCACTTCTTGGGTTGTTACTGCCACATTCCAAATTTGGCCACATCCAAGTAAAGGGCCAAACCTTAAAAAGCAAGTGTTTCTTGAACCCTTTTCTCCTGTCCAGGCCATAGAGGCTACGCCTCTTTCTTGAGGCGAGATGGCATTGCCACTCTCCTGTAGCAGCATCACCAATCAATCTGTTCCATTTTTGCTTCATGTGTTTTTCCCACAGATGGTCACTCCTGCACTTTTCCCTCATTGAGCTACAAACCTCAGCCATACTACACAGCCCGGCCGGCGAGAGCCTCTCCAGTATGCAGTCCAAGGTCAGTTCAGGCAAGTCCAGCAGGGAAACCTTTTCCTCCCCAGGAAAGTGTTGAACTTGCAGGACTTGAGAAGGACCGGTCGTCGTCTTCTTGAGTGGCTTCATCATGAGGACTTGGTTCAGCTTGATTCTGTGAAAGAAAGACATGAGGAAGCTCGAAAACTGTCCCCAAGAGAAGGGAGACAATAGGGTCAACTGGTTTCTCATGGGCATGAGCGGCTTGCAAGACATGGATCTAGAGATTAGGATGAATGAGAAGAATGAGACAAAGAATAGAAGCATTTGAAAGTTTTGGAAATGACTAAAATTGCAGGGTTGGCGTGAACTGAAGCTGAAACGGATGGAAGTAATGGGATTTATTTATACTACGTAAAAGATCAACGGGAGCAAGTCCTGTTTCGAATGGTGACAAAACAGAGATGGGCCAAGGTCTGTGTTCATTGGCAAAATCGAGGTTGTGGTGGAGTGAGAGCGAGGGCTTTGATATCAACCCAAGGGACATGCACAGACACCGCAACCGACAAGCTTTGATTGCTGGGTGGTTAGAGAGGAAGGTGAGCCAACAAGGAGGAACAAGGCAATTGGCTTTCTTTCTTGGTCTGGTTTGAGAAACGAGACATGCGCATATGCGATTGTATCTCTTGCATCCCATACACTGAATTTAATTCCTCCCCACCGGTTGTGGTCCAAAACTATGAGGAGTTTGAGGGGACAGCTGTCGGTTCGCGGTTGGCGAAATTGTAGAGAGAGAGAGAGAGAAGAGTAATGTTGAAAAATACCGATAGATAAAGTAATGTAATGAATAAGCAGCAAGCATATTTTAAACAAGAAAGTCATGTTCAATATTCAAATAACAGTACTTCATATTATAAGTTAAGCTTCACCAATTCATATCGATAAACTTGGCATTATAAAAGGCAAAAGTATTAAGAGAATAGAATCCAAAGATCAGCTTCTGTCAGATTGCACTTGGGAGATTTCAACAAGTCACCAACAGAGCCACCGTGAAGAATGGAGTAAACATGTGTATAGACCCCACCTCACAATGTGAGAACTTTCTTTGGAAAAACAAATGGTTGTCAGAGAGAGAGAGAGAGAGCATTGGTCAAGGTTTACAAGACTTCAGTAAGGAGGAAAAATTCGTGCCTTGGATTTAATTTTCTCTCCATGACAAGAGTGAACATTATTAACACAGAAAGGCCTGTTATTAATTGCTGATGTTAATGATCTGTTCTTGATAATTTAAATGTTTGCCCTCACCAAGCTACAGAATTTGGAGCAGAAACAAAATGGCAATGAACAAGAAGTGGGTCCTTCTCAATTCATGAAAATGCTTGATTTATCAATACACACTGACTCCGAAGCAGAAGAAAAGGACAGCTATCTGATTGATGGGCTTTTAGGGTTTAAAGCATTGAAGGGGACCTGTCTTTAAATTTCCTTTAGGTGGGGGTCAAAAGTGATCTGTCACAACGCCATAAAAACACCACCTGATATTTGGCCTAACTTCCACCAAACTCCAACACCACTTGTCCTTGCTCTTTACCACAGCCATGAAAGTTGCTCCTTCATCAATCACCTCCCACCGATGCGTAAATGGGATCGTGACATCTTCTCAAGTCTTGTGTCCATGTAATGCCATTGGTCATCCCAAAGATATATTGGGAATTCCCTCTCTTTGGCCTCGTTGCATATGATGTTTCCTATGTTATCCTAAGTTGTTCCCCTTCAGCCTCTAGGACCAGCCTATGAATCCACTTCAATCTCTTTTCTTGTTTACTTTCTTTTATCTTTGGATTAAATTTAGACCCATGATCTCTTTCGTGGGGGACAGAAGTCTTTATGGACAGAGCCACACCTACCGTTTTGTTCGTCCTTTCCTTTGCATCTTCCTATTTTCTCCTCAACCTTTTGCCCTTCTCTCTCTTACCCTTTTCACATTCTCATGAGCTTTTGTCCCTCAATTATTGGTCGAGAAGGATTTGAAGAAGAGAGAGAATATCGAGGATGCATAATTAACCAACCAACAACCATACACGAAGCTTGAATGTGGAAAGAATAAGGATGCATCCTCGCATCATGCTTGTGGATATTCCCAAGTCTAGTGACAGAATAGTACCTTGCCAGATGAATAGTGACGAGGACAATCAACATGGTTAATGAAGCTAAGCGATTGACCGGTTAATCCACTTTCATTAAAGATTGAAATGAAATTGATACGATCGAAAAGTTTACATAAATGTAATAAAATTAAGTGGGAAGGATAAGTTTTATGGTTGTGAAACCGCATGGAAAGATCCTTTCGGTTTCCTATTCCCACAAGACGAGATGTCTCTCCCTTTGAATAGTTTGTCCAGCCGTATTCACCAATGATGCTTGTAAAGATGTATAGTTGAACTACACAACGTTAGTATCATTGATAAGTATGTACTTAAAATGGGC
Organism: Metrosideros polymorpha var. glaberrima; assembly: GCA_001662345.2. NCBI lineage: Eukaryota > Viridiplantae > Streptophyta > Magnoliopsida > Myrtales > Myrtaceae > Metrosideros > Metrosideros polymorpha. The sequence continues at coordinate 21,911,753 of BCNH02000001.1, forward strand.
CACCTCATCACCAACCCATAATAAAGGATCTTAAATTATATAGTTGGCCAACCTCTTTGGTCTAAACATGGTTGGGTATGTTCGCCTAATTTTATTTAAATTTTCACTAGGAAATCAGAGGTTTGGTCAGTCTCTACAACCTCTTCCCACAATATGGCATGGAGGGAAAAATTAACACGGAAAGGAGAAACGAATAACAGCATGCACACATGAATTGGGAACTGTTTTTACAACACGGAGTATGTAAATAGATTTCGTTAATTCTCACATATACATCTCACAAAAGACAAATGCATTTATGTGCACCCAAATCATCGTAGACCTTGGAAAAATCGTGACCCCGCAGCACTTATCTTAGTCACAGGGTCGGGTATAAGCAGGACTCGGCTATGAATCAATAAAGATAATTTTTTTTATCCTACGCAAAAAGTTAAAACTCAAAATTGGAAATCATTTTGATCGATCCCAGATTATATACATCGACCGCAAGAAAAGCTAATTTCTCTAGAATTTTTATTATATCCTTTTAGTATATTACTTTATATTTATTTTATTTTTCATTTTCTAACGTGTGATTGGTAAATCTTTAGGATTGGCCAATCCCATTTCCAATTCCCATACCAAATATGCAATTTCAATAATCAATGGTTATCTCACTCTTAGACAATGAATTTAAAGTAATATTTTCTTGGAGTGAGTGGGTGAGCAGTTGGACAAGAAAAGGGGCATGTGATTTGCCACTATGATACTATATGTATATTGATAAGAGATACTATATGTTTTTGTTTACAAGGAGGAAAACTTTCATCGGATCCATCAAATCATAGCCATAAAACAATTGCGTGAACCAGATCTAGAGATATGGTATGTGGGCGACCAAATGTACTCGAATTTAGGATGGAATCGATGGATTGTAAAGTTATATATTATGCGATTCCCTCGACTCTTGCATGTGGTATCAACATTCTATGCCTAGATATTCGGCAATGATGCTTGACATGCTAAAATTAACTTTTAATAATAACCATTTAATAAAAAAGTTAATGATGTAGTCAGGATCAAATTAACTTTCGTGCGATACCGTTCTTTCTCTTTACTAATTATTCATATCTTTGCTCATCTAGCTGTTATCGAATGCGCCGGTCAATCATCTCAGAAAAAAATAAGATAATATGAGATTTGTCCCGAAATTGAAATGACCCATGATTCAAGTTTCCTTCTAATTTAATGCTATCGGTTGAGTTTTCCGATTGAGGCCGGTTGGTACGTCTACATCGAGCTGCTAAATGGCTATGAGAATGCAAAATTGACACGCAAGAGAGGGGGCAAGAAAAAAAGTGAAAAGAGCATAATGCAAAATGAGTGGGATTGGAATTGAAAATTGGGGGACCCTCTCTACTAATCCCCACTCTTCCCAATAGTCCAAAGCATAGTAGAGATTTGCAGACCTTAGACACCTGGCCAGCTGCATCGCTTTCAAATTGCTTCGTATTATTCAATTTGGTGGTGTGTGGCGTATGATATGCCACACCCATGAAGCAATGATGGAATCCAGATCTTGCCCAAAAGTGCAAGAGAATAGCATCCAAATCTTTTGATTCACTGCTTGTTGGATTCATGGATTGGCAAATTTGTTGATTTAACAACTCCATGGCACATTTCCTTGTGTATACACCAAAGATCTTCCACCGTTTGGGCAAAAGGGATTGGGAATCGTGTCCGAGGCATATAAAGAGAAAATTGTCCTTCTAGATCTATTGTACGACTGTCAATTTAATCATGAACTTTATTATTTTACCGATTTAATCCTAAGCCTCTGCACAAAATTTTAATGTAGCTATTCTGGCCAATATTTGTTAGGGACCATTGACGTGGTGGTATGGTTAGCAATGGCTAGACCACCACGTGGGCAATTTCCCGCGAAGATTAGCTGGAAAGACTGCGTTGAAATTTCGCACAAAGGTCTAGGATTAAATTGACAAAATTATAAAGTTCAAGATTGAATTAACGTCCGTACAATAGGTCTAGGACTGATTGAGTAATTTTTCTTCCAAATAAGGGACACGCACAAGTTAGTTCTCTAAAAAAAATTGGTCCATGTAATTGTTCTTGGCTGAGACAAATTAGGGCTTGATGAATGTTATGGGACCTCTTGCTCAGCTTGCATTGCCTGTACTATAGCAGACCGACCGACCTGGTTCTCAGTGTCGGATGGGATTGGGGCTCTCTCATGAAGCTTTGGAGTCTTGGACCAACCATGGTCCCTGTGGTTCGGTATTGGTCTGCCCTGGATCAGTCAACCACCCCCAACTTCACTTTATTAAACTGAAAATCTGACAGGCCAAAGGATTTAGAAGAAGTGCAATGAAAACTTTAAAATTGATTGATAGAGAAATGCATGTGAAATTTGGAGTGAAATTAATTTTTTTTTTTTATTGAAGTACTGATCCGATTGCATGACACAACGGCAATGTGGCTCGTGTGTATTGCTCGTAATTTATGGCACAAACAATCGACGTGTCATAGGAAAAAAATTAAAGAAAATAATGGACGTAATCACAAGCATCGTAGGCGTTTTTATACAAGCATAAATGCTGGAACATCATTAGCAAGTTTGATTTTAGACCGTGTTATAGAATGAGCACTTGTCGATGCCAACAATATTCATGTGGCATGGCCTCTAAAGCGACAACAATATAGCAACATCCGACATCTATAAATTCCAATGGTCCTTGATAATGAAAGACATTCCCTAACAGAACATTATAATATATATATTAAATGACTAGAAAATGAAATGCGTCTAAAAAAGGGATTTTCTATGAAAGAAAGAAAGAAAAACCACGCAAATATTGAATTGCATTAAGTTTGGAAGGAACAGAGCAAATGGAAAGAGCATTCCTCTTTCTATGCTTTTTTCCCGCACATTTCTCTTCCTGTGTTTGATACTTGCCTTCCAAGGGTAATGTCCGTTTCATTTGTAGAAGAGTCGTTCGGACGTCAAGGGGCAACTAATTTAACTACTTCGGCCGAAACTTCACGAGAATTACATAACTGTGACAAAGTGTTGGAATGGAAGATTATGAAATGGGTCACTAATCAACATCACCGGGACTCATTATTTCGAGGTAGGCGAGCCTCATTGCCATAGCCGCACGGAGATGCTCAAGGTTAGGTTTAGAACGGCGTCGATCAAAGTGAAAAAGCAAGCGCTAGTTAAGAGTCAGGTTTCATATAGGTTCCACCTAAAATCTGAAACCTACCCATTGGAACATTGTTCCTCGTTTTTTGGAACTTGAAACCTACCATGCATATTGTAGAACCTAAAACCTACCATGTCATAGGTTTTAGGGTCCACCCAGGTTCTATTAGAGTAATTAAATATTAATTCACACTTTCATCTAACAGCTTAAGCTTTTAGAACAGTTGGTAGTGATCTCACAAAATCTCACATAATATCAGAGCAATGAGGTCTTGAGTTTGAATCTTTCAGGCCCTTATTTGCCTTCTCAATTATATATGTCCACGCTTAGTATTAAGCAAAAAGACTAGATTTAAGCGTAAGAGGAAGTGTTAGAGTAATTAAATATTAAACCATGTATTCAGTGGCCACACAAAATCTCACAGGTCCACATGTATTTTTTATTAAACGATTAAATAAATCATCACATTTAATGACCACAACTTGCTTCTACAATCCATTGACCATGACTTATGTTTAGACATGAGAAGAATATAAAATATTAACAAAATAAAAGTCACAGTCATAAATATTATCGAAAATAGAAACTCAAATTAGTGGTTCTAAATTATACACTTATCATTGAACGCTATGGAATACTACAAGATCGCGCAAAAACATAGAAAAAAAAACACAAAAACTTGTTACGGGTTTTAGGTTCTACATATCTAGAAACTAGAATCTACCTGTCGAAACTGGTTCCTCAATTTTTAGAACCTGTAACTTACTCTGCATATTTTGAAACCTAAAACTGGACAAGTTTCCACCAGTATGATTCTCGGGTTCCTAGTTTTATCATGAAATCATACTCACCCCTAGCGTTAGCTATCATTAGTGGATATCGAACTCAGTCACATTTGCGTTTGGGCCTTTCAATCCGTACAACTAGGCTATCGCCAACTGCGGTTGAATTTTTTTTGGGTAAGAAATGGAAGCAAAATAATCTTCTAATTCTATATATATATATTAGAGTCATTGGTTGATGAGTAGTAAATGATGATGTGGCATGCTTGGAAACTTAGTATGATTTTCTTTTTATGTTTAAAGTTAGTTGGAGTTGTTGGGTACTCAAAAACTCCACCTTTCATATTAATTCTAGATATTTAGTCAGTATTAGAAAACCAATTCTCGCTCTTTCCTTGGTTTGTGCTTTCAAAAGCAAATTTAATTACTTCTAACCTTAAAGAGTATTTTTAAAACAAACCAATTCAACATCCATAATTCATTCATTTGACAAAAATGACGATTATTTGGTACGTTGTATATAAAATGTCGTTATTTATATACAATGGTTATCCGCTAAGATTTCGACACTTGTCTCATCGGTAACACAATCGATCCCTTATTTGTTGTGTTTGTTTGGATGAGTTATCCTATGTGAATTCATATTAGTTATGTAATCGATCATTGCATCCTTAAGTCTTCAATTATCTCTTAAATATATTTAAATCGTAACACTAATTTGACGTATTAGAGATGTTTATGCAATAATAAGGCATCGATTTATTATTTTTTCTTTTTGGCCCATGAAATAGTAGAAGGCGGATTGTAGTATCTGTATCCAAGTCATCACCGAAGAGATGGGCTGGGCCCAAACCGCTTCACACAACAGAAATTATTAGGATTTCATAATTCCTTCGTATATGGCAGAGACCTACTGTACCCATTTCAACGGATATACCGCACAATTTATATGATGAAATAATGGGTACAGGTAAATCTATATTTTTAAGACACAATGCATATTATGAGATCACCAGTATGGTCTAATAGCTAGGAATATTTGGATCTTCCTCAATTTAGGGATTATGATAATTTGATTTACTACGATGAGAAATCATTGTGTCATTTCAAGAAAGTCATTTAATAAATATGAAAACACTTTCTCAATCTAGTATCTTTAAACTTTACATCAATTTGGGATTCAAATTTCACTGATGTTTAATTTGTTAATACCAGTCCTCAAACACATGCTAAACGTTTGTACAATTTCTTTTCACTAATACAAGTTTCAATAGAATAGGTATTATCACTAAAAGGGTTTAGATTTTTTATATGCAAAAAGAAAATGTTTGAAAGCTAACTTCGAAAATAGATGTAGGTAGTTCTTGGGAAGAGTAAAGTGATAGAGATTAGAAGCAGATATTGTGCTTGGCAGTTGCAAGCTTTCCATTGCGGAAGGAAAGATGAGCCACTATAATAGGAGCAGTTTCACCACAAATTTTAAATTTTATCATGATAGTGCGATTGAGTTGTAAGATTTTCAATACACTTGTATTCTTTCAATTCAAATTGAATTGAATCGTGGCCAGGTTTTATTTTTGGGGATGGACATCGAATTTGAAAGTTAACTTTGTCTATAGTACAAGATATATTTTTAACGGAAAATTATTTTGATCATTGAAAATGATATTTTTTACCCCGAGAAATAACATTAAATTGTATATACTCTCATTATGATTGCAACCGGAAAAAAAAACCCAACAAGGAGTGAAAAAGGAAATGGGGAATATTCCAAACAAGAACATGAAATGTCATTTTTTTTTTCTCAAAAAAGGATTAAAAGTGGACATTATTTTAAATAAGAACCTAAAATGGCCATGATAGTTACAAATAAGGACGAATTGGTTAAGAACTTTTTTGTTCAAAGACAATTTTAGTTTTAAATTATTTTTTTCTTTCTTTGTTGTAGTGGGCAAGGGCCTAGTGACATTCGTCGACCATTAGGCGAGGGTCGCCCGTCACAAGTGAGGCCGGCCCTTGCCTGTGGTCTTCGAGGGCAGCTCTCGCCAGGTCAAGCGTGGGCGACCCACGCCCAACCCTCTTCGAGCATCACTTGATACTGACCACTAGTGAAAATAAAAGAAAACAACAGAAAAAGAAAAAAAGAAAAAGCCAAAGACGAGAATACCCTTGATTAGTCGAAAGATTTGGCCGGCCTTTAGCTGTTATTTGAAACAAAATTTACTTTCGACCCTCTCTAAGAAAATGAAAATGAAGGCAGTTATCCAAGAAAAAGGGGTTAGGGTTTAAGAACTTCCTGTGGGATAAATTGCTGATCGCCAAATGCTAGTAACTATACTCCTCCATGTTTGATCGATTCAGTTCCTCATTGCTTGGTTCAAGAAACCCTCCTTTGATTTCGAAGGACATGATTTAGTTGATGACCAGCAAGGAAGCTTCGAGGTCAGCATGTGGGCGCTTCGCCGAGCCTCTGGTCCTCTCAAGTAACCACCTTTCTCTCATCTCGTTGCTCCTCTGCTGTGTTCTTTTTGGACCCACTTCTGTTTATTCACAGTCTTATCCGATGTAAGGGGTCATTTGCTAAAGCTATGGATTGAATGAGCTTGCCTGCTAGTTGGCTTGGTTGGGGGTTGAGGTTAACTTCTTTATACCCGTGAGCTGGAGAGACGATGATTTTCTTTGTTTTTGCGGATTTTCCGAGCAATCAAAGAGAGCCCTTTTTGCTTCCGTGTCGTTAGGATGCTGGTTGCTTAGGATCAAAGAGTGGAAACATCAACTGGGATGACGTCTTTTGAGGTGTAAATTAGGTGTGCTTGCGGAAAATGGACTATAATTATGGAAATGGACGACAGGGGGGTGTTCTAAGTTTAGTCACATTATCGCCCTACTTGTTTCAGTACTTCCCTTGTGGGTTGGAGGCCATCTTGGTTGTGTGCGCATCCTCATTTAAGTGCCGTCTTTTCATGCTTGGACAATGAAGTTATTGTTAGAACTGTGGTCGGAATTTTTTTTTAAATGTTACGTATGTCGCGTTTTGAGGGATTTCAGGACACTAGATGCAGCAGCTGATGGCACGACTTGTCTAGGACAGCTACTCCTAGCATCTCAGGAATTCTTCATTCTTTTTTTTATTCTCTTAAACTTGCTCCTATTTGGAAGTTTTTCTCTGGAGAATTTTTGTATCTCTATGCACGCTGGAATGAGTGTGTGATTTGCTCCTTGCATATGCAGAAACTGCAGTTCTGGAGTTGTACTAGTGCGATCCAGTTCTCTTAAATCAGAAAGCCATGTGGATGATGTCACGGGCATTTTCAGGCTCCTCATGTTAGAGAGTTTCTACCAAGCAGGCGATATTTCTTCACGACCGTGCGCGAGGGTTTTCAGTTTTTCTTCAAATGCTTGTGGAAGAACCTGTGTAGAGGAAGATGACTATAAAGCTGAACTTGGAGCATCAATTAGTGCCAAGTCCATCTCAGAGAGCAAAGAAGACGTTGATGATGAGTTAATTTCAGAGGTGGAGGTTTCTGATTCTGATGATGAAGAGTCTTTTGGAAGTAGTTTGGAAAAACTGGAGAGAAAGACTGGTACTACAAAGAGAACATCATTGAGAAGAGCTTCTTCAGCACTCTCCAAGGCCATCGTTGGCACTTCAAGTCATTCCTTGCGGACTGTCCTTGATAAGTGGTTAGAAGAAGGGAAAGATTTGGGCAGGGATGAGATATCATTGACCATGAGTAACCTCCGTTCCCGTCAAATGTATGGGAGGGCCTTGCAGGTGGGTTTCATTTGTTCTGCTTTTCTTTTAAGGGTTATTTCTTTTTTAATTTAGGTTTATTTCCACATTGTAGTTTGACATGCAGTTTTCAAACTCATTAGTGCCCCCCTCCTCTGTATTTGTGATTCTCTTTGCTGGCATGATTTTGAATTTGCTGCTCATTAGATACCTGTTAACACAATGTTGGTTTGCAGCTCTCAGAGTGGTTGAAGAACCATTTCCCTTTTTCAGAGAGAGATTATGCATCTCAAGTTGATTTAATTGCCAAGGTGCATGGATTAGAGGAGGCAGAGAACTACGTTGAGAATATTCCCGAATCCTTCAGGGAAGAAAGAGTCCACAGGACATTGTTGGCAAACTGTGTTGTGGCGAACAACATTAGAAAAGCAGAGGAAGTTTTCAATAAAATGAGGGATCGAGAATTTCCTTTGACATCATTCGCTTGCGACCAGTTGCTCCTGCTTTACAGTAGGCATGACAAGAAGAAGATCACTGATGTATTGTTGTTGTTGGAGAAGGAGAATGTTAAGCCCTCTCCCTTCACTTACAGGCTCTTAATAAATGTCAAAGGTCTAACAAATGATCTGAAAGGCATGGATCAAATTGTTGAGATGATGAAGGGTGAAGGCATGGAATTTGACCTTAAAACAGTTGCTAGCTTGGCTCAGCATTATATCTCAGGTGGAATGAAGGAGAAAGCGGAGGCTATTGTGAAGGAGATGGAAGGCAGGGATTTGAAAAGACACAGGCCAGCTTGCAAATACGTGCTTCCTATTTATGCAGGGCTTGGAAAAGCGGATGAAGTGAGAAGAGTTTGGGCGATTTGCATGCCAAAGCCAACGCTATTAGAGTCTGGTGCCGCAATGGAAGCTTGGGGTAAGTTGAAGGATATCAAAGAAGCAGAAGCAATTTTCAATTTAATGATGGAAACAGGATATAGGATCCCCTGGAAGACTTACTTGGTCCTCCTAAAGATGTATGCAGACAATAAGATGCCGAACAAAGCAAAGGATCTTGTTAGACGCATGTCAGATAGTGGGTGTAATATTGGGCCATTGATTTGGGATGCTCTTGTGAGGCTCTATGTAGAAGCGGGTGAAGTTGAAAAGGCCGACTCTTTTTTGCAGAAGGCGATTCAGAAGAACCCGCAGAAGCCATTGTACTCATCTATGATGGCCATCATGGAGGAGTATGCAAAAAGGGGCGACGTCCACAAGTCTGAGAAGATCTTTCACCAAATAAGGCAGGCTGGTTATGCTGGTCGAGGACGGCTCTTTAAACTCCTAATTATGGCTTATATAAATGCAAAAGCTCCAGCTTATGGGCTTCGGGAGAGGATGGAAGCAGATGATATATTTCCAGATAAAAACTTGGTGGGGCAGTTGGCTTGGGTTAATCCATTTAAAAGCATGAGTGATTCGAATTTATTAGACTGATGTTTCCTGGGCTACCTATTTAGATTCATCTAACTTCCGCTTCTTACCCGATCGAGAGGAACAAGTTAACGAGTTGTATCTGGGGATGAGCCTCTTCTGCCTCTCAGATTTTCTATTTTGGTCTCCTTCTCTTGATGGAGCACACCGCATGTTGAATCTAAGCATACTTTTGGAGCTGTTTGTTTTCAAGATCAACTATAAGAACGATACGAAGTGGACTTGTCTTTGTGCTCGGACCGAACTCAATAATGTTCCTCGATCATCATCTCTGGGAGAAACGATAGCTGGTCTTGATTTTGACGACAACCTCGCGCACCTCTTTATTCTGCCATATCCTCTGCACTGAGGTTCAAGCAACGTGTGACTCATTCAGGATGTATGCAGGTATACTGCTCTATCGGTTTCAAAAATTGAAACGTCAGTTATGTGTCACATTTTCGTAATGCATCGGACTTTAGCCTTGATAACAGGATGGAAAGAAAACGTGTCTACACGGTGCATTAATTGGAAAAACAAAAGACCGATGACTGTTCACAGATGAGATTTCCCTTTGAACTATCAAGCTCTTTGCCTGATGAAAGCATGTGAAGAAACTTAAAAGAAAAGAACTCTGCAATCATTTGCAAATCTGAGGTGAGATTATAGTATATATATATATATATATATATATATATATATATATATATTGACTTAACCGCTTAAGGTATGGCTTATACACACTGCAACATAATAGCTTTGAGTGCAGAGCACTTGCTGCGGCTTCGTGAAAATGCAGTTAAAAGCATAAATAAGCCTATTGTTGTCATATAAAACTGAAATTTAATATATTAAGACTGCGATAGGATAGAGTAAGGTGGGATTAAAAGTTTTCTGCATTATGGAATATCCCATCATATACCTGACTAACCCAGGATAGGATACAATGGAAAATTCCATCTCGAGCCTATCGTCCAATAAATCTATCAAAACCCCGACTCCTGACACCTTCCAGAAGGGGCCGATGTCACCATTGTTTCTTCATTAGTATCTTAACATTATCGGATTCTGCTTAAGTTTTGCTAGTTTTTCCTTTTAGTCCCGAATCCTGATGCTTCCACTTTGTCGAATTAGTTGCATAAATTTTGAAAAAAACAAAAGAACCTGCTTCATTGTCAAGTCTCTCCAGGTATAATAAAAAGTTCAGATGTCCATCCAGCTTGTCTGTATTTTGATCGAGAGGCTCATAAAATGTGCTAACAATCTTCATGGCTTTGGTCGTTCAGATATGGAGGTGTTCATGAGCAACTTCTGGTGAATTTTCAATGGCGATTTCGACAAATGATGGAGGAGGCTATACATGACGCTTAATGAAAAGAGAGGGTTGAGCCATTGTCGGAATTGCCAAATACATGGAAGACAAGCACCAACGTTGGTGCTACTTGGAAATCTTTTGGTTGTAACTTTTCTTTCAGTGTTAAGGGATATGCTTTTCCCATCAGTGCATTTCGCTCTTTTTTCGTGAGAACGTTCATGCTCCATTTGTTTCACCGAAAATGAGTACCAAATATTTTTTAAAAAACGATTGTTTGTATTGCTTGGAATAATTAGCTGATGAAAAATCTTTTGCATTATCGACGACAATTTATGTTTAGATTTTTTCGTTGACGATGAAATTTTATAATCAATCATTTTTAGTAAAATATTTTTCAAATTACTCATTTTTCGTGAAACTAACGCCTCCTCATATGTATAACATATATACCATGTCGCTCCTTGCAATTTGATATTTTCTTGCAATCTCGGATCACACATTTAACTTTTCAGAGACATAATGAATTGCAATCATCTTGACATCAAAGTTCACTCTCTGTTTGAATAATCTATGCATTTTTACCCAAAAAGCCATATAAGCATTTTTACCCAAAAAGCCATAAACCTATTATATGGCGGCTAATTCAATCATAAACCTTTTAGTTATGCCAATTTACTCCTAAACATTTTAATGATTTACCAATGTAGTTTTTCGACCAATTTTGGCCGGAAATCATTGACGTGGATGCCGGCTGACGTAAACAATTTTTTGTTTTTAATTTTTTAGAATACTTCTTTATGTTTTCTTCGTTTTTTGCTTTTTTTTCAACTCTGGGCTCTCACCTAGAAAGAAAAGAAAAGAAAAGAAAAAACAATATAAAAAATTAGAAAAATTTTTTTTGCCCAAGTTAGCGTCGACCAGCGTTCACATTAACGATTTCCAATTAAAATTGGAGAAGAGGATTACATTGATAAATTGTTACAAGGTTTAGGACAAAATTGGCATACTTTAAAGGGTAAATGCCACAAAAAAACTTCAAATTTTACCCACTATGACACATTTACCTCAAACTTTTTTTGTGACACCAAAAACTCTAAACTTGTATCTGTGTGACACATTTACCCCAAACTTTTTTTGTAACACAAAAAATCTCAAACTTATATCAA
>BCNH02000001.1:21923536-21945902 GCA_001662345.2 Metrosideros polymorpha var. glaberrima
TTAAATATAATATTAAAAATATTTAAAAAAAAGGAAAAATTAGGGCTTGAGCGGCAGGCCCTCACCGCCACCCCCGTCATCGGGGCCTCGGCAAGGGCCAGTGACCCTCACCCAACCCAAGGTGGTGGTGAGGGCCGCGACCCTTGCCTAGATCTGGGCGGGCAAGGGTCATTGGGCCCTCGCTTGCGGTCGACAAGGGTCCCGGCCCTCGCTGAGGCTCCGAGAATCCTTGCCGGCCCTCTTCAGCAATGGGGGCGATGGCGACAAGGGCCTACTAGGCCCCGATTTTCCTTTTTTTAAAAGAAATATTTTTTAATATTCTATTTAATAAAAAAGTGAAAAAAATTTGGAAGTAAATGTGTCTTTTTATTTCAAGTGGGGTAAATGTATCATACGGGTATAAATTTGAGAATTTTGGTCACATAAAAAAGCTTGAGGTAAATGTGTCACACGGGTATAAGTTTGAGATTTTTGGTGTCACAAAAAAAAGTTTATGGTAAACGTGTTATAGAGGCAAAATTTGAAGTTTTTAGTGGCCTTTTTCCTATTTTAAAATGCTTAAAACTGAATTGATTGCCATATAATAGATTCATGACTTTTTAAATAATTTTCCTCTGACTTGGGTGAATGCGTGATGTGTGTTCCGACGTGCTTATCCTCAACAATAAGCGGTGGCAGAATTTGGTGACATCCATGGGCTTGACTGTTATGTTACGGAACTTGAGAAATGGACATTGTCCACTCCAAATCGAAGGCATCTTCCGCACCATGTTCTGGATCACGGTCAGATGCAAGCACGAGACTTGCAAGCATTGGGAGTTTGGTGACGTGAAGAAACGAACGAATGTGGCCCGGGAACATCGCTACGTGCATTCCAGGATGAGCGAATCTCGACTTGATCCTGGATAGATGCATTACATCGATGAGAACCCCTACGCACATTGACCATAACTTTAGTTGTCGATATGATTACCGTCGTGCTGTTGAGTTCTTGAGAACGTGACATTATAACACAAATCGAGAGTTTTTACGGAAAAAGCAATACCGAGTGTGCTAACCCTGATCTAGAAAAGTCGATAATAGTTCATATCCCGATTTATGAATTGGACTGAGTTTTTGAATTTGTGCCAAAAGAAGATCACTCTGAATATGATATCTCTTTCCCGAATTATTTGGAACCCGAATCGAGGGGCTCATCCTTGACCGGATCTTATCGCTTTTGAGCCAGAAATGGAAGGGAAAATGGCCTGAGACAAGAAGTTTGTGATGTTGAAGAAAAGTTCTGATTAGCTCGAGGCTAGAAAAACCTAGACAGACCCTAAGAACAGCAACAGACCCACAAGCGAATAAGAATTCCATTGGTGTCCAGGTTCACTTTCAGCATCGCAGACAGGTTCAGATTAAAATAAATTCTCATTGCCGCCCACGTGAAGGGGGAATGATGCCTCGAAAAACGTCCAGATTCACCGGCCAAACAATGTCGGAAGGGACCGAGTAATGTGGATGCTGGCGAATTTTGAAAGAGAAATTGGAAGACCGAAGAAGAATAAGAAAAAGAAATTGGAGGAGAGAAGTAAAAAAAAAAAAAAAAACGAAGAGCAAGAACGGAGAACGGAACGCCCACATGTATTCATAGAACAAAGCAAGGAGCGCGCAAGGGTTTTGCTAAGGATGTCCCGAGGGCACTAGTTAAATACACCCAATGAGGGACGATTCGATTTTCGAGGGACGATTCGATTTTCGAGTGCCGCCGCTTTAAACAAAAGGGTGGCACGAAAAACCTCAAATCCGTACATTTGTAACAATTTTATCACAAACTAATTTATTTATCACGAAAAATATCAAATTCGTACATTTGTGATAAATTTACTTTCCGTTAATTTTCGTTAAATTAGGTCAATACCACGAAAAGTCCCATACGACAAATGAAGAGTAAGATCCCAAACTGGTACACCTGTCAACTATTATGTATAATTCAACTCAACAATTTAATGATAAAATTTAAGAAAGTTAATAGATAGTAAATATATCATAAGTATACCAGTTTGAAGTTTTCGGTGATTAAAAAATTAATTTGAGATAAATTTATCACAAATATATCAGTTTAAGATTTTTCGTGATATTATTAACCCTTAACAAAATCAACTATGGAAGAACGCGATCCCGCTCATGTTTTCGAATTGCCCATCTCTCCTAGTCGAGGCTCTCGAGAGAAAAAAACGACTTTCTAGAACGTGACCGAACGATATAGAAAAGGCCTGCTCAGTTGGCTTCTCAATCGGTTACCACCTTCATATATTGGACAAAAAAAAAACAAGAAGGAGAGACTTGAAAAGATGGGTCCCTAACCTTCTTTCCAGTTCTACACAGCCCTCTGTCTGAGTTGGCAACCTCCGTTTGACCCACCTTTCTGGTAAACGCGTTGTGCACGCGCCATTTTTGACAGTCCTCACGCCAAGCCCGGTCCAAGCACGATTCCACAGAATCCTTTGATTTCCCAAGTGGAACCTCCCTCCCCCCCAGCTATCTCTCCCATGAACACGAGGGATTCTGCCATTACGATGCCCTTTTAAACTTAGCGTGGACTCAATGTCCGACGCTGGAGATAAGATATGGAGTACTGGTGCAGGTAATCTAAACTTGTGGACGAGAGAGAGAGAGAGAGAGCCTTCACGCAATTTCGGCTTTTTCCATAAGAATATCGAATCGGGAATAACTCTCGATTTTACGAAGACGCTTTACTCTTCAATGACTAAAAAAGATCGCCTCAAACACAAAAACTTGTTCCGTTCAAACGCCAACAAGAGCCTGCAGCGTCGTTCCGCTAACCCCATTTGGCATCTCCAGCATCATTTTCTCGGTAAAATTTAAGGCATAAGATCAACCATCCCAATCCATTCATCCTCCACACACACACACTCTCTCTCTCTCTCTAACATCAAGGGTCCACATGTCCACCAGCTGGGGCAAAGAATGAAAACAGGCAGGGCCATAATTGGAAGTAAATACAGGGCAGACAGAGCCATGCAAGAGGAAAGTCAGCTGGCGCATTTACTGGCGTGCCCACCAAAGTCAAAAGCGAGTTTTCCCATTTCTTCTCTAGGAACTCGTCCACATCCACAGACTGAACTTTTGTCCCCGCCAAGAACAGAAAATAGGACAAATCCCAAATGAAGCAACTGAAACTACGAATCTTGGTGGAATTTTCCTTCCCAAGCCTGCATAAATAGCACTCGAGAATCCATCGATCGTATTTCCTGTTTGGTCGACTTCCCTAGAAAATGTCGAGCCTCAAAATCACCAAGAAGCACCACAGGCACCTCAACAACCCCTTCCCTTCTGCCCCAAAGTCTCTGCCTTTCTTTCAGGGGACTCTGTTCTCTGAATCCCTAACATTGACGACGCACCAGATCTTCCCAATTGGGAAAGATTTTCAGCTCACTTGGCGGTCAAGAAATGGTGGGTTCCTCTCGGTTTCTCACCGATTGCAGCCCAACAAATCCTTATGGTCCACCATCCCCGGACAAGCCTTTGTTTCCGCGGCTCTGGCCGAAACAGAGATTCAAGAAAGCAGAGGATCATTTGTTGTCAAGGACAGGGAAGTCCATTTGGTCTGCGATCATCAAACCGTCGAAGACATAAGGGTGATCGATCATTTGGACAGTTTCTTGGACACCACCGATCCTGATTTCCCTTCGGGATGTTTAGGATTTGATCAGAATGATGTGAAAATAACAGAGTTTCCTGTCCTGATAATTAGTGGCAGGATCTTCAGTAAGAAACAGAAGCGGCCTCAAGACTCCAGCTTGAGTAAGAACATGACGCTGGAAAAGGATTGCACTTATGCAAGATACTGGGTATTCTTTGATCAGAAAAGCAGTAACCAAGTCGGGTTTCAGGTGAGGCTGGGCAAACCCAACTTCAGCCTCAGCCAGAGGATTTCTCCAGCTGGTCTGAGAAGGCGTCGGGTCATGAGACTGAAGCTGGGCCAGCTTCGGAAGAAGAAACTTGGATGGTGTTGGTTCTTTCCAAGGCCGAGAAACTATGCTGCGGTTTCCTCTGCTGAGGACGAGATAGTTGGAATGAAGCCTCCAGAGTCCACAGAATTCAATAGGATTTGTCTCACTTATTCCAGTGAAAAAAGTGAGAAATTCTACGGTTTCGGGGAGCAGTTCTCTCACATGAATTTAAAAGGCCGAAGGGTGCCAATTTTCGTACAAGAACAGGGCATTGGACGAGGTGATCAGCCAATAACTTTTGCAGCTAATTTGGTTAGCCACAGGTTGGTAGCATTAAGCTCTGTCGTGAATTCGCTGATCACACACGGAAATAATTGGAACATTTCACTTCTGCTGCAGGGCTGGGGGTGATTGGAGTACCACTTATGCTCCTTCACCCTTCTACATGACATCAAAGATGAGATCACTTTATCTTGAAGGATACAACTATTCCATTTTCGATCTAACAAGGCATGATAGAGTCCAGATACAGGTACCTCTTGATAACTGATGTTTGCATTTTTCTCCTTCACCACTACAGATCTTGTGGAAGGTGGGAACAGTTGAACTCTGCTTGGACTATTAAGGAGAATTGTTGAAGTGACAAGCGAAACATGTAGTTCAAAGCTTACAACATAAGCTTGCGGCCCTGCACACACACACTAGAGTGATAAATTAACTTGTGGGTTCTTTCACAATGCTGTCTTCAAGGACTATCAATATTTTCTTTATGCCGCTGTCAAGATATACTGAGATTTGTTTCAGAAGAATAGACGGAAGAAAGTGAAAAAAATGTCCATACTTGTTTTTTCGAGAAAGAGTCACGTACTTTGTATAGGTACAGGTGAATGGACCAGTAAATTAAATATACAGTGGAGATTATACACCATCCTGAACCCGTCTAATTTCATCCTCTCTTTTACTGGGCTCGCAGATACATGATAATTCAATCCAAGGAAGTCTAGTGCACGGGAACTCACCTACTGAGCTCCTTGAGCACTTCACAGGAACTATTGGGAGGCCCCCTGAGCTGCCTGAATGGATTATATCTGGAGCTGTAGTTGGTATGCAGGGTGGCACAGATATGGTTCGCCATGTGTGGGATGAACTGAGGGCTTACGACGTTCCCATTTCTGCCTTTTGGTTGCAGGTAATGCCAGGGCTGGACAAAAAAATTAGCAAAAAACAGTAAATACTTATCCAATTTCAGTAAAACAAAGACAATGTCACTAACTTTAGTGGTCACTTTGCATTTGATGATAACGACCTAAACTGGAGGATTTTAACTGATAGTGAAGTTGAACGCCATCACTATAATGTCTAATTAAGATGAAAAAAACATGGACATCAGCGCCAACCATCAATACGCAATACAGTTTTACACGCATAAAAGCTCCTCTGTCCATCAAATTGTAATGACTCAGTAGCGTTCCTCAGGATTGGGTTGGGCAGAGAGAGACATTCATTGGATCGCAACTCTGGTGGAACTGGGAAGTGGATTCCACAAGGTACTGGGGATGGCGACAACTAATTAAAGATCTAGATGCTCAGCACATTAGAGTGATGACATACTGCAACCCGTGTCTGGCTCTGGTATTTAACCCTTCACCTTCTGTTAAGCATACTTCTTTCTCTATCTCAACGGGGAATCAAGATCTTCGTTATATCACCTCCCACTCATAAAATTTTTTTAGTTTGTGAACTTATCAAAAAGCTTTATATGACCAAAAAAAAACTTATCAAGAAGCTTTCACTCCTGCTTGCAGACTGATGAGAACCCAAACAGGAGGAAGGATATGTTCGAGGAGGCAAAAAGACTGGGCATCTTGGTGAGAGATAAGACTGGGGAACCGTACATGGTTCCAAATACAGCTTTTGATGTTGGAATGCTGGATTTGACTCACCCAGATACAGAGAGTTGGTTTAAACAAATTTTACAAGATATGGTGGACGACGGAATCAGAGGATGGATGGCAGATTTTGGCGAAGGCCTTCCAGTGGATGCCAAACTCTATTCAGGTTCTTAACTGCCATCCTTTTTTCCTTTCCGAAAGAAATAGACTAGATCTTTTATCGCATCCGTGTGACCCCCAACTTCATTCTAAACTTCTATATTCAATCCAATATTCTTCCCATTGGGATAATCTACCAGAAAGCAACGCTGTGGACAGCTTATACCAATTCTTCTCCCCCTTGAAGCTGAATAACATGCTTTTGGAAATAAAATTTAAGCAAGTCGCACGCTTCACTCACTCTCCAAACTAATTTCTTCATGTGAGTCCTGAAAGCCCAATGCTGGGCTTTCAACATTTCTAATACCAGAATTTGGCCAAAAGCTGCTTGTCAAACACCCCAGCATTTCCTCAAGGAGCTTTAGAGGCTGAAAGCTCCTTGAGAATGCTGAACCAAACCCATCCAAAATATCACCATCAAACTCCATTGCAATCTTTCTGCCCCAAAACCTCAGACTATTCCATGGTAAATAATATATTGGAACCATCACAGATTGACGATATTGACATTGATATGCAAGTTTTTTAAATACTCTAATACCCTGATTCCTAAATGCACATCCTCCATTTCACAACCTAACTGATGGAAGGGAACTAGAGTTGAAAGCCCTTGTTGCAAACATAGCAAAGCATAGACATGAGGGTGATAATGCTACTCTTACAGGATGGTGTAACTAGCAATTAATTTTATTTTTTTTATTTCCACAACACCATGGAATTAATGATTTCAGGTGAAGATCCAATAGTTGCCCATAATAGATATCCAGAACTATGGGCCAAAATAAACCGACAATTTGTGGACGAATGGAAGAGCAATCATGAAGAGGGAGAAGACCCGGAAGATACATTGGTTTTCTTCATGAGGGCTGGATTCAGAGATAGTCCTAAATGGGGAATGTTGTTTTGGGAAGGAGACCAAATGGTCAGCTGGCAAGTTAATGATGGTATCAAGAGTACAGTTGTTGGCCTACTGAGCAGCGGATTGTCTGGATATGCTTTTAACCATAGTGATATTGGAGGCTATTGTGCAGTAAGCTTACCCCTATTCAGTTATCAAAGAAGTGAAGAGCTGCTATTACGCTGGATGGAGTTGAATGCTTTTACCACTGTATTCCGGACCCATGAAGTAAGTATTATTTGCTTCCTGAATTCATCAATATCATTGTGTGGATATTGCACTGCCACTCACGCATAAAGAAGAGAGATGAATATGTTCCGTAAAAAATAAGCTACAATTCAGGCAGCTTTCCTCTCCCTTTTCCCCCAACCATCCAAGAACATGCAGGCACTTCTTAGGAGACCACTTCCAGAAAGGAGTGATGCTCTTTTAACTTCATTGAACACATAAAGAGAATCGCTTAAAAACCATGGAACTACAACTTGTTGGGTATAAAATGCCAAAATAACCAAAATTGATTTAAATAATGGAAAGGTCTAGTTCTTCAGATATTATCCTTTTAATGTCCCCTGGGAAACAGGAATTAAGTTCTATCTATCTCTTGCAAGCAGGGAAACAAGCCATCCTGTAACAGCCAGTTCTACTCAAACCATAGAACCTTCTCACATTTTGCACGCTTTGCCAAAGTATACAGTGCTTGGAAGTTCTACAGAGTCCAACTCATCAAGGTATTATCTGAAACTCATCTCAAACTTCATATTTTAATTGTTACGATTTCACTTCTCATAGTAGTTTATATTCTAGTTAATGAAACATCAGTAAATTACATTCATGCTTCACCGATATCATGTCTGTTTTTGACCCCCCCCCCCCCCCCCCCNAAAAAAAAAACTGATATCATGTCTTCCCTTAGTTGTGGACATAGAGCAAATATGTCCCAAACCTCATACTTTCACTGAAACCCTCGCTTTTTTCTAAACCAGGAAGCAGCTCAAAAGGGCTTGCCTGTTTGCCGGCACCTGTTCCTCCACTATCCTGAGGACGACAATGTACATAAGTTAACTTATCAGCAGTTCTTGGTAGGTACAGAGATTCTTGTAGTTCCCGTGCTCGACAAAGGCAAGAATAATGTTAAAGCATACTTTCCGGTTGGAGAAAGTTGTCCATGGCAACATATCTGGACAGGAAAGTTATATACAAATCAAGGTTCTGAAGCCTGGGTAGAATCTCCAATCGGCGAGCCTGCCATATTTGTTAAGGCTGGCTCATTAGTTGGGGAGACCTTTCTAAAGAACCTAAGAGACTTGAACATATTTTGAAGAGACGCAAGCCAACAGTCTCTGATTCAGGGGGGAGAGAGATAGGTGGAGGAGGAAAGAAAAGTGAAATGTTCAACATTTTTTGCTAATCTCTGTACATATTCAGTGATAAAGCCAATTTTTTGGAAATCATGTATGATAAAAATCTTTTTTCTACTTTCATCATTCAGACATTGGCTGAAATAACCTAATCAAATTGTCATCCAGAGGGGTTCGAAGTGCAATAATTGGATAGTCAGTACACCTATAGCATCCTTCAAGTCAAATTTGTTTTCCTTATGATATGTTAACCCACCCACAATGAAGATGTGGGTGTTATACACCATCATAATATAATCCAGGAGAGAGGTACGACATAACTCAATGTTAATTTCCATCACAGAATCACATTGATGGCATAGTTTAATTTTGAAGAAATTGGTGAGTACTCCTACCAAAATTCTAGTTGCCCATTCGAGATTCCTTGCCATACAAGTTTGCACTGTCCACCCAAGAGTGCTTTTTTATCGACACAACGCACAGTCAATGACTTATTCCAAAGAAAACCGCAAACACAATCTCCATCTAAAAACTATTTCTCTAGGCACTTGCCAAGTCTGTAGGTAATCATTCCTCAGTTAAGTAATTGGCAAGCATTAGCAAACTGTACTCTCGCTAAAATTTCTGGATTGATCATAAACGGCAGAAATTAATAAGACCATGGTCGCCTACAGGCTTCCTACACGCTCTCGATATCATAAACTGGCAATCAGAATCTCATGCGCGCGGTGCATTATTCAGATTGATTAGTTTCATTTTTTTTTTGACAAGACAGCGTAGTCCCGAACCGACTTCAAGAACCAAACAAGCAAAATGCTCCGAGGATCAAATCTCCGCCGTAAAAATCCTCACTTTAAACTCTCGATAATCAGTGAGAACTCAAAAGTCGGACAATTACGTACCAACATCATCCGATGATCCCGACTTCTGGTCATCCCACGAATCGAACACGAACAGAAGAACTATACCAGCGGAGCAATAGCCTGGCATCAACAAGTACATGCAGGTTTATTCCATCGTCAAACAACGGCAAGTCAAAGGTCGAAAAATTTGACACGGCCGCTCGTTTTCGGGTCGAGTTCAGCGAACAAATCAAGGGACGAAGAGCTTACAGGGGGCAGTAGCGAAGCTCCGGATGCAGAAGAAGGAGAAAGGAGCTCGAGGAGTGACCAACAATGGCGGTTTTCCAGGTGAGATGTATGGAAAGGACAGAGTCAGATGAATTTTGATGCTCCTCCCTCTTTCCTTGGATCCGGATACGAGCACGGAATATTCTCTCTCTCTCTCCCTCTTTAACGAATTAGGAAAATGATTAGATATATTTTTCTGTGCCAATTAATACCATAAAAAATTTCAAATTAACATGTTAAAAAATTCCAAACTGGTTCAGTTTGCGCGGGAAACTTCTCAGACAAAAATTGAGGCTTAAATTAAAAATTTTAGCGGATTTTGGAAACATCGGGGAGCTCTTATGTCAACATTAGCAGATTTAAGTAATTGAAATTATTTGTGACAAGAAAATAAGTTCA
Organism: Metrosideros polymorpha var. glaberrima; assembly: GCA_001662345.2. NCBI lineage: Eukaryota > Viridiplantae > Streptophyta > Magnoliopsida > Myrtales > Myrtaceae > Metrosideros > Metrosideros polymorpha. The sequence continues at coordinate 21,933,332 of BCNH02000001.1, forward strand.
GAGCAAATGCGGCACCGGTATACCAGTTTGGTATTTATTGTGACACAAAAATTAGTTGGGGTTAGTGTGGCACGGATATTATAGTTTGAGATTTTTTTTAGTATTAACCGAATTTTTGGTTGTGTATGAACAAAACAAGACTGAATGAAAAACACGAACATAACTATATTTGCAGGGAACCGAAACCAAAATGCCGATCGGTTTGCTAACCACGATAAACCTACGCTTACCAAACTCCCCGAGAGTTTCGAACAAAAAAATAAAAGATAACAAATAAGAACACCCCGAGAGTTAGCTTATATTTTTTTAGTTGGTAATTTACGATATAATAAATTGTAGATTTTAGTGCGGTATTTGGGTTTCGGACGAGGCCAAAAACTACGCCTCATTTTTTACTCAACGACCAATTATATATCTCCATTTTTGCAAATAGCATTCACATATATCACTAACCAAACCCCCATTTTTGGCATTTTGCTTGCGGGTTTAGGTGGTTTGGTTTTGAAGGCATTAGGTGAGTGCGAGAACGGAAAAACGGTCAAAAAGTCCTAAATCTATTGCACTTTTGCTAATTCAGTTTTAAACATTTTAATTTTGCTAATTCAGTCATAAACTTTTTAAGTTTGCCAAATGAGTTTTAAACATTTTGCTTTTGTGCCAATTCAGTCCCAAGCCGCTGGCCGACGCTGATGTGGTATGCCGACCGATCAAAATAATATTATTTTATTATTTTTCGGTTTTCTTAATTAATTTTTTTTTTATTTTTTCTTTTCTTTTCTTCCTTTTTCTTCTTCCTTGGCTTGGCTTGCTATTGCAGGTTCTAGTTTTGGCCAGCGAGGGTCGCCGGAGCTCGCCGGCCACTAGGCGAGGGCTGTGAGCAAGGCTACCTCACGCAGATTTAGACGAGGCTAGCCTCGCCACGGCCTCGTCGGGCGAGGGCAACCCCTACCGAAGCACAGGCAATTTGGACTAGACAACTCTCTATACGAAGCAAGCGGCAGAGCTAGTCGAAATTACCAAGAAAAGATGAAGAAGAAGATGGTGCAAGTGGTCACGGAGGTCCCGGTGAGATGGCCCCTGCCGAAGCATAGGCACTTGGTGACGCCGTTGACTACCATTTGGCTGACCAGCAATAGTCCGAACGCTGACAGGCCGTAAATCATGGACGCATTGGAGTCGTACACGCAGTGCGAGTGCTCGTCGTACTCGTCGGCCTGCACCGTCGCCTACGAGACGCAAAAGGGAAATTGAAATTAGCAAACGCAATGCAAAAGCGGACATGCTCAAGGAACGTCATTTCATGTCAAAACTTCGATGAGAGAGCTAGAGAGAGAGAGAGAGAGCTACAGTGCTGTGGCGGCGTTCGGCACCAACAGCGAAGACAAAAGCGACGAGGTGGAGAGCGATGATGACAGCAAGAACAGGAACAGAGACGGCCATTCTTCCCAGCAGCGAGGAGAGTGAAGGAGAGCGAGTGGACTCACTAACTCGCGTGCATGACTTGCAGTTGAATATGTTTCTTCCAAGGAGCGAGCAAGAGAGAGAGAGAGATGGAAAAGCGACACCGAGTGAGGGCCGTGACCCTCACTGTCGGTCGGCGAGCTGAAAACTAGCAACAGAGGAAGCCAAGGAGGAAGGAAGAGGAAGAAGGAAGAAAAAAAACACTAATTAAAAAATTTGAAAAATAATATTATTTTGGCCGGCTGATAGCTTAAGACTAAATTGACACAAATACAAAAGATTTAGGATTCAATCGATAAAAGTGTAATAAGTTTAGAACTTTTTTGACAATTTTTCCATGCAAGAACATAAGATCCGTTGGACCCTTAACGAAAAGAAATTAACAATCTTGCAAATAGAGACACGCCAGAACGATTGATCCAATGGTGCAAAGTGATTTCCATGGATAAAACTCGGGCACGCACCCGATATTTTCAAAAGCAGAGCATCGACAAATGAAATATCACGAATGCTCCTGGTATTTTCACAAAAGGAGGAGATAAAAAAAACCCTGCAATTTCTCCTAGGATGACTCTTTAGAAGCTGGCCAAGGACCACAATGACTTAGACCCAAAAAAAGGACCACAATGACTCTTCAGAAACTCTTCCATGTGATGTGGTGTGGCCTTTGGCCAGGCCTCGTCAATGGCTACAAATGTTTCGCTCTGTCCTGTAATTGCTGTGTCGCAATCCTTGTCAATGCGATCCCTCTTTACAGAGAACGACAATGTTTCGCTTCGTTGGGATTTGATCAAGAAACCGGCTCCGTTGCATCATATGCGCATACCAACATAATATAGTACGTCAACAGACCAAGTCACCCGTTTGGAGCAACCAGAGCACAACCACAGTTTGCAATTCATCACAGAACATCATCCAAGCCCTAAGGTTCGTCAAGTGTTTTCTAGAGGGTCAAAAGCTTCACCGTTGACTTGATATGAGATCCAAAACCGCGACCAAATGGCTGCAGAAAAAAGATATGAAAATCACCCGCCAAGTGCATCGAGCCAAGGAGCTGGCAAATTCTAAGTCCCGAGCATTCCGAAGTAGAAGCTTATGAACCCGATGCACACGTCACTCCGTCAAAGCACCGGCAATGCTTGGAAAAATTATGACGTGCACCGACGTTTAAAAGATCTCTTGCTTAAAAAAGCACATTTTCGCTCTACCTAATATATAAAAAAATTAAGAATTTACACAAGAATGCAAAGCCCTATCCCCCTACCTTAGAACACAACAAAAAAGTGCTATAGTCAAACGCTGATGATCATAAATTCAATGCCCCAATGTAATGCCAAGATGCAAAGGTGAAGCAATTAAAATTTGCTCGTTAGCCCGTCGTAAAATGTATTGAACTGAAGCAATCTGCCTTCTACTGTTGAGCCTTTATATGTCCAGCTGATCAACATCGACCATAGCTGCAGATTTCTGAATAAGTTCCTTGCGGACATCCACCTGATATGGAAAATTAAGGATTAAAACAGTCACAAATGACAGTATTATGGCAGTGAATGAGTTTATGTATGCTTGGCCTTTATAGCCCGAAAAAAGGGGTTCGCCCGGCCCTTGTAGTTGTCCTAAGCTTCTTCACTTTTCTCATGGGATAGACTGCTTTTCAGCAAAGCTCCATCATGGAAGTGTGAGATGATAAGTGATTAACTGAAGCTTATCTCCAGTCAGTATTCCCAAAATTGTTGGAATAAGTAATTGTGAGATGATAATCTATTCATGGATTAACTGTAAGCAATTAACTGAAGCCTTATTCTTCACATGAAAAATTAAAAGCGCAATCATTATTAAGAGTAAGCAGAACCAACAATGAACACATGACCACATACCCGGGCACCCATGAGAGAGGAGAAGACCACATTAGCTTCAGCGGCATCCTCCACCACCAACTGCTTCAGCAGCCTTTGTTCAGGATCCATTGTCGTTTCCCAAAGCTGCAAAGGCATCATCTCTCCCAACCCTGCATCAGCATCAGTTGAAAGTGTGAACAAGCGTTGTCCTCCAAGCAAAATTTAAGTTCATGACTCAACGAGTGGAATCAGACTGAAATGCAAAGACGAATCCCAGTAGTGGCTCTCATCTACATCACCATGCCCCTAGTTGCGGCTTTTACCATAAGTTTTCTCACCTTTAAATCTCTGAATGTTGTAGGATGCATTAGGAGGGAAGGAATTCTGAATCTTCTTAAGTTCTGCATCGTCGTAGCAATAGTAAGCTTGCTTCCCCCTCTCAACCTGACATTTCAATAGAAGCAGATTAAAGCTAGCAAGGGTCCACTATGGATACACTGTATCAAGATGGATTACAAATAAGTGAAACCTTGTAAAGTGGCGGGACTCCAACATAGATGCAACCTTCGTCAAAAAGGGATCTCTGCAGACCAAAAAGCGGGTTCAGTATGTTGGGAGTAAATTTAACATCTCTGCAGTTTGCTTTTTCGAGTGAAATAAAGGAATAATCACCTGATATCTGAAGAAAAAGGTCAATAACAGAGTTCTAATGTGAGCACCATCTACATCAGCATCTGTCAGAATGATGATCTTATGATAGCGTAAAGAATCCTTATTGAAGTCCTCTCCCTTTAATCAAGGAAATCAAGTAGACAGAGTAAGCTTTGCAAATTCATGAAGAGGAAAAGAAAAGAAAATTTGTGTTGATAGAAACAAGAAAATTTATGACCTTCACTCCCAGTCCAAGACCAAGAATCAGATTTTGTATCTCCTCATTCTTGTACATTGCTGCCTCGTCTTTCCTTTCAATATTCAGAATCTTTCCCCTTAGAGGAAGGATAGCCTGATAAAACGTATTTATATAGTAAACACGAATATTCACGTGTCATTGGAGTAGACTACAGTGAGCATATTAAAGCAAATTGTGCATCATTACTTAGATGCAGATTTTCCAGATAACCACAGCATCTTGCTGATGACAGGCTATAGGAAAGAACAAAAAGAATGATGTAGCAATTCCATACTATCGAACTCAGAGATCAGGCTAGACCAACAGCCAGAACACAGTTTTGATAAACACAACATGGGTGAAGTTTAGAAACAAACTGCACAGCTTTCTAGAGGTGACAATGCCTCAAAATACTTGACTGCCTGTTGCAAAGACACTCCAATCATTGAAACAATCCACAACCCTGCCTAAGGCGTAAAATTCTGCAAAGAAAGATTCAACATTCTTGACCACACCAGGAAAATCAGCATACTGAAAGGAGAGAAATTATAAACCTGAAGAACACCTATTTCGATTGTGGTTGGATTTTCTAATCAAATTTCCATTTGAGAAACTTTTCCAATCAATGATAGGTAGGAAGACAACAGAACTACACATCTTGTTAAATACGGAAAAAAAATATAATTCTACAATCAGTTCTTCTCTGTAAGGACAAACCATTTCACATTTCTAAAGCAAACTGCTGTTAGAACTTTGCCAACCCCAAATATCTGACAAGCAACTGTCACTCAGGTTCTCTGTTTCCAAAGGTGAGAGCATTTATCACAAAGCTAATGCTATAGCACCTCTACTGAATCGGCTTCAGCACTCCAAATAAAAATCATCCATAATCATATCACCAAAGTTGGCTGCTATTCTAAAAGCTCAAAACGGCAAAAACTGATTACTATTGACAAATTAACATCTACAAGAATCCGACACAAAAGAGGTCACATGAACCAAAATTTTACCTGGAAGCGCCTATCACGGCCCTGTTTTGCACTTCCACCAGCTGAATCCCCTTCAACTATAAAAATTTCTGTAGAAAGTTGAGCATTCAGATATCAAATTTGTAAATATTTCAACATAAACTTGATGGTGTTTTTCAACTTCAAGTCCACCTAGAGCATCCCAATATCCTTGTGGAGAAGAATTACATATTCTTAGCTTTAACATGATTTTTAGAGAGGAATGCAACCTAGATAAAAGAGATCGGACATGCCTAGTTAATCATGACAAGTCAAGAAATTGTCATTGCAGTAAATGGACCTCCAAGGTGAAGACAGGCTTGCAAACTACTTCCAATGAATGATTAAAGCATCCTCTCACAAGGAAGTACCAACAAGACACTTCCACAAATGCTATCATCTACCAAATGTGGGATCTTCAAGTACATATCTTGAGCTTCACAGTAATTGCAAAACTGATGCAAACAGCATACTGTATGCTACAAAGGATCTCCGATGAACTCCAACCTTTGCTTTTGCACGATCATATATCAAGACAAACTTCTCTATCCATTGCTGATAATTCCAAAAACGCAACCACTCATCACTACCCTAGAGAAATCTTTTCCAAAGGAAACAATTATAGACAAAAGATTGCCCAATGATAACATTTATGCCCTGATACATCATCCTCGGATATATATATATATATACGCAGAGATAAGGAAAAAGTTATCTTCCTCACCTTTAGGAAGAGCCGTTATTCATTTTAATAACTCATGGAGAAACAAAACATAGGCAGCTTGATGTGAAAGACAAAAAGAAAGAACTGGAATATCTGACATCAAATAATATTGTCACAATCATAAGCTATGAAAAGCTTTACACGAGAAATGCAATTTACCGGATTCTTCTGGATTTGTATTCGAGCAATCTGCTAGCTTCCCAGGGAGAGATGATGATCTCAGAACACTCTTTTGTCTCACCAACTCCCGTGCTCTCTTGGCTGCCAAAGCTGCCTAGACAAGAAAAGCATCACAAGGGAAATCAGAGAAACTTGAAGCTCACAATTAGTGGTAACCATTTCGACAGTCTGCAGCACTTTATCGAGTCAACACTTAACAAAACAGAACATTTTTCCAGCAAAAAAAGTGTAAGTGCACCTTGAGGGCATTCAACGACTTGGAAAGGATCAAATCAAGCACATCCGGATGCAACTCTAAGTATTCAGTAAGATACTCTTGCACAGATTGATCAACCAATTTGCGTACTTCCGGGTTCCCTAACCTTGTCTAAAGGAAGAAAAAGCAGTCAGCTAAGTATAACTGATGATACAAACAAATGCCATGTTGAAACATTGATAAAGAACTTCTGGTGAAAACCCATATGAAGTTTCAAGTGAATATTGCAGTAGACAATACCTTCGTTTGTCCTTCAAACTCTGGATTTGGAACTTTGACTGAGATAACACATGTCAGACCCTCCCTTACATGCTCACCACTCAAATTAATGTCTTTGTCCTGAATGCAAACGATGTGCATTTAGATGTGACAAATACATTTATTTTCGTCTTCCACACACATCTCATGTGCTTATTTTTTAAAAAAACCAGCCAGAGAAGATGCACACCTTGATAACCTTTGACTTCTTCCCAAGGTTGTTGAGTGTTCTTGTTAATGAAGCCTTTAAACCCTCTATATGAGTACCACCATCAACTGTTCGTATGCTGTTGGCATATCCAAGCATTGTATCGGAATATGCATCTGAACACCTAACCAACATTGCATGAAAACAACAAGGTTAACTATTGTTATTGTTCTACTCACAGTTGGAAGGAATACAAGGGACTGTCAGTTTGCTGAATATGACAACATCACCACTCTTATAGTAACCAAAATCATCTTATGTCAAAACTATCTTATGGTAACCAAAATGTTGTTATACAGTGAAGCAGTGGGAATATTTACTAGATGAAAGTTCCAAGTCTAAATAAATTGCACTGACAGAAGGCAATAGGAAAGTTAATAATTCCTTACCCCAGATAGCATGTTGGACAATTGAATACTCAAAACAGTATAAAAAAAGGAAAGAAAGCATACCACTGAAAAGCGACGTCAACTGTGATTCCATCTATTTCTCTCCTAAAACCGACGACATCATGAAGTGGTTTCTGTGTCAAAAAACTGTTAGCAACCCTTCAGTAGACACGATTTAAAAGAAATAGAGGGGCACATATATTAACATAAAGCAAGAAGGATTTTCCTGTAGGATCTTCACATGGCTTTAGTTAAGGCACTAATTTCAGCGCATCAGAGGTATTACAGCGCTGAAGAACTTCAGATTACAAAGAAGTAAGTCGACAGTGTCAACCAAAATTAAGAAGTGACCCAGACAGCTCAACCTTTCAACAGCTCTGTTAGCTGAAGAGCACTGGCTAGCGATGGCAATTTGACCCACCCCATCAGATACTGGCATTGCCCTGCCCCTAATGGTGCAGAGAAAACCCGCAACAAGTGGGTTTTACGGGGGGTGATGGGGTCAAATCTCTTACCCCACATATGGGATGGGGCAGGGATTAATCTAGTAATCTTTGCCCCATGAACCGCCCCAGCCCACACCTTAACTATTTTAAATATTAAAATTTAGTGTTTTCTATTCCATGGTTTATAAATAATAGGCCTTTGTCGTCTTTGTTCATTGGTCTACTTATTCATAATCATTCTTTTTTCAATCTTCTTTTAATGAGAGTTAAGTTCAACATTAACATGGAGCAAGACAGATGGGCTGGTGAAACCCGAATGCTCCAAGGGATTGGGATGGGGCGCACAACCTTGCCCTGCCTGGGCATGGGCTGTATATGGGGCCATCTAACTTAATCGTGGGGCAGGTGTTAGGGGATGCAACCCCGCTCCCGCCACTTGAGGCACTAGACCAGAATTTCTACTCATTCATAAAGATCCAGACAAAGGTAAAATTTTCTTCAGTAACTTTAAAGGTTGAAGTTAACCTATTCAAGAAGATAATTTGAAAGAAAGATCAAGAACAAAAAACAATCTAAAGATTACCAACATTTCCTGGCAAGCAGAAGGGACAGTAAAAAAGGCAGGCATACCTTGTCATTGTTTAGCCAGCTCACATATTCAACCAATCCTCCTGCGTAGAAGTACTCATTGTGCTGAGTCTTCTCGGGATCATCATCTTCTTTTTTTAAAGTAATCCTGAGCTGCAATGCCCAAATCACAATACAGAGTTGAGCAGAAGCTAACAGAAAACCATAAGATTTTCACATACAGTCATGCACGCAACACAAAGAACCAGAAAAATATTGACTGCCCAAATGCATCATCTAAAAAATTGTCCATATCTGCTGAGTAAATGCATGCTAACATAATACATACTCAATGTTATGAAGCAAATTTTTGTAAAACCATACTTTAGGGTTCAGAAAAGCCAGCTCCCTGATTCGCCCAGCTAGAGTATTGTAATCAAATTGAATTTCTGTCGTAAACACTGTAGCATTGAAGAAAACAGACAAAGGAGCATGTATCAGCACGTATAAAGCATGAAAAGTATAAATAATTTCCAACAAGGTAATCCTGTAGGCATGTGGTGTTGTAAAGAATTACCTTCTTTGTCTGGCCAAAACTGTATGCATGTCCCCAGACAATCCTTTGATTCAAGTGGAAGCACACGACATGTTAAAGCTGTCACAGGTTTCCCACGAGAATATTTCTGTTGGTATTCCATTCCATCACGCCATACAGTAACTTCCAATGCCTGACACCAGCAAGTTACAGGATTCAACTTTTAAGATAAAACGAAACATAGTCTGCAAATCTAAAAAGAAATGCATGTAAGAAATTGTCAGAAAGATCATTGAGATATTTTGGACAAAATTCTTTCAATCCCACAAAAGTAAAACCATGAAGAGTACCATGTTGTAGGCTCAAAGAGAAGTTTCTGAGGCTGTGAGTATTCTCTACCATCTTTTGTAACACTCCTTAGAGACCGCTAAGCCTGTATTTCAATGGAGGAAGTACTAGGCAGAGCCTTTATCCACACTGTTTATGAATTCCTTATAGATCCTGAGGAAATTAACCAACTTAAGGACTAAAAAGATCCCCTCCTCCATTTCCCGGTCCAAGTTTTAAAATCTATATGGAAAGTGGAGTAGAAAAACTTAAGTGATTTTCTAGAGAACTGCTCAGTAAATCAGCAAGGCTATACTTCAATTACACAGGTTATGATAGATCTCACGCACCTCCCTTGAGCCTAGCTACCATTTTAAGATATGACTGGCACTACCTAGGTCTAGGTGCCTTGTTCCTCCTTAAGGCCCTTGACCTACAATTTTTTTTTACCAATAATAGAAACAAAATAACATCTTAATATTCTCTACCAGATAACCTCATAAATTTTTAGGAAGCATCTCCTCTATGCAACAAATAGGCAGAAAAGTTGACAGAAAAGAGAAGGCTCACCTCAGACAACGCATTAACCACTGATAAGCCAACTCCATGCAAACCACCTGAGACACTATAGCCACTACTAGAACCACCAAATTTACCTCCTGCATGTAGGACCTGCAGAATGTAATACAGGTGAGATACATTGTACTCTGTTACTGTTTCAATGATAAAAGATGTTAGAAATGGCCAAATAGCCCTTCCTAATGACAAATATCAGAAAATTCCAAACCACCTACACCCCTGCCCATACAGATAGATCCATGCCAAAAGGCTTGAATCAAAATATGAAAAAATCAGAGCATGAAACAAAAAGCAATTCAATGACTCGTCCCAAGCATGAAGCGTGTACACGTGTGAATGCTTGTGCAAGCATAAGGGCAGGCAAATGCAATAATACATAATTCACATAAAAAATTAATCTCACAAAAGAACCTTTTTAGCATACTATCGGGCAAATATCTGACTCATAAATCATTTGAAAAAAAAAACCCATCTATATATGCTTTAGAATATATTCTTCCTTCTCACAAAATAAATTCAGGCATCTTCTTGCCAACCCATATATTTTTAAACAGCTTAAGATAATATATTGGTTCATGAGAAATTACCGTTAGCACAGTCTCCAATGCAGATTTCTTGGTCACGGGATGCAAATCTATAGGAATCTGCAATTTTGAGAAATGCTATAAATTTAGCAGAACATATTATCCAATAGAATTGAAATGACTAGTTTCTCAATTCAAACTTCTGCAGCTACTTGTAAGGTAAACTGTGTAGAACTCTATTGGTTGAGTGATCAGCCAAAGCACCAAGAGAAAGTTTATTGTACAGTACATTTTGCAAAAGATCATGTTAACTAGTTCCCGAAGTGCACTTGGTAAGCATACTAAATAATGAATGATTCATTTTCAAAGCAGTGGTTACACATACATAAGACAATCAATGCATTAAACCTGCAAAGTTTCCTTGATTAATTGCTTAAGAAGTGCCCCAGGGGTACTTGTTAACATAATCCTTTTTAAAAAGGTCACAACAAGAACTCATGTTGGTCAATAATAACATCTCCAACTCAATATTAGAGGGAAGTAACATTGAGTTTCAAAGTTTCTTGCAAGAGGTTCTTAACTGGACCATAAAAACGAGGATCAAGATTATGTCAAGAAGCAAGTAACAAAGAACGTTTTAATAAAATTCTCCCACGTTCAATTAGCTTATTTATCAACAATGGAGAAGGTATTGTCCTTATGAGGGCAGGCAACTATGAAGAAGTAAAACTAACACATCCACCATTTCTCCTCGACAAAGTAGACAATCTAAGAGTTCTAATTCAGATGCATGATATGAAGGTATCTACTGAAATTACACAGATAGGATATATACCCCACGCCCATCATCAGTGATGCTCACAGAGCCATTTGCATATAAAATAACATCTATGTTGGAAGCAAATCCCGCCTGAGCTTCATCAACCGCATTATCCAGTATTTCATAGACCTGGTAGACCGCAAATACCAGAGAATTGTCATATATTGACGATTTGTATCGACTAAATTGATTCACTAGTACTAGTACAGCAACTGCAGATGAAAAGGGAAAAAATGGCCATACCAAATGATGCAAACCACGTGGTCCGGTGCTTCCAATATACATACCTGGCCTTTTTCTAACAGGGTCTAAGCCCTCCAGTACCTAAACACATCAGCACACAATCCTTAGTTGACGATGCAAGCATCAATGACAAAGATGAATAAGCGAAACAAAACATCAAAAATATAACGCAAGCTAGTTAATCCATGACAAAAAAGAACCAAGATATAACTGTCGAAAGTTATACAGCTACTAAAGCCAACTTGAAAATAATATAACCGAATAGCTCAGCACAATAACGTAAGTACGTGAACCAATATGGGGGAGATTTATAGCGTATCGATAACCTGAATTTGCTCAGACCCATAAGCTTTTGAGCTTGCGCTCCCTTGAAAAGCTTCAGTCACAGCGCTGGTCGACATGAAGGCCCTTGCAAAACCTGCTTGGCGGCTCGACAATTGAATGGTTACTCTCCTTAATGGATAACCATTTCTGCATCCATAACACACGAATACAACGATTCACGAGGCCAATAGCAATTAGAGCCTACTTTCAAGTTCCGGACAAACTCAATGAATAGGGAAGTGCAAAATGCTTGTTCCACGGCCACGAAAAAAAACGAACTTCTAAAGAAAACAACACTTGGAAATCCAGCAAAATTGGTACTCGAAGCCCAAAATGCAGAGACTTTCCAATACATCTCTGAGCACTATCATACTAAGCTCCCCCATCAACTACAAGCCCCGAACACCATCACGAAACGGATCAATCCGCCCAAAAAGCTCGCGACTCTACTTCACGCGCAGAAAAAGCCTCTAGATACGAACATGCGAAGAGGATGAAGAGGAGGAGGACCTGGGTCTGAAGAAGACGGAGGAGCGAGACACGTGAGCACGAGAGTGGAGAGGGGAGCGAGCGAAGAAGCGAGACGCCATGGTCCGCAGGTTGAGGTGACGAGGCGGTTTCAGAAGAAGCGCCATTGGAGATTGCGAACCATAAGGAGCCTTGTCTGGGTTTTTAAAACCCAACTGATGTTCTTTTTCGTGACGATGAAGATAAAAACCCCGTAATTCTGTCTGTCCAAATTGTTTTATGGGAAAATTTCGATTAAGGGCCCAAAGTGGTCTCGATTTTTCAAATAAGGATCCGAAGTGGATCCTGTTTCAATTAAGGACCTGAAGTGGCCAAAAAGTTTCAAATAAGGGCCTGAAAATAGGGGCATTTTCGTCTTTTCACATTATTGATTAAATAAAAAANNNNAAAAAAAAAATTAGGAAGCAGGCAAGGGGCTGCCACCCCTTGCTGCCGCCGCCCCGTCGCCGGCTCAGTCAAGGCCGGCAG
>BCNH02000001.1:21945939-22029770 GCA_001662345.2 Metrosideros polymorpha var. glaberrima
CCCCTTGCCACATTCCTCAAAAAAAAAAATTCGTTTTTTAATATTTTTTTATTTAATCAATAATGTGAAAAGAAGAAAATACCCATATATTCAGGTCCTTATTTGAAACTTTTTGGCTACTTCAGGCCCTTAATTGAAATAGGGTCCACTTCGGGCCCTTATATGAAACTTTTTGGCCACTTCAGACCCTTAATTGAAACAGGGTCCACTTCGGGCCCTTATTTGAAAAAACGAAGATACTTCAGGCCCTTAATCGAAATTTTCCCTTGTTTTATTTTCCCTCCTCCCTCGCCATAAAACCCTACCGGCTCTCCTTCGCCGGTGACAATTCGCGGTGCTCATTTTTTATTTAGAAAAGGGAAAATTTCAAATAAAGGCCCGAAATATTCTCATTTTCTCAAAAAAATATATAAAGTTGACCTTGTTTCAAATAAAGGTCTTAAGTGACTAAATCGTCTCAAACAAGAATCTAAAATGGCTAAATTGTTTCAAATAAAAGCCTAAAGTGGCTAAATCATCTCAAATAAAACCTTTCAGCTGGCCGACGACTATTCCGACCGTCGAAGAAGGGCATTTTGGTCGAATAGTTTATAGATTTATTTTTTAAAACTTTTGATTTTTTTTACTTTTCTCATTTCCTTTCTTTTTTCTTTTTTCTTTTTTCTTTTTTCTTTTTTCTTTTTTCTTTTTTCTTCCCCTTTTCCCCTCACCTGAACATCTCGCCGGCGACACCAACCTTAGGCGAGGAACTTGCGAGCCCAAGCGAGGGCGAGGGTTGCCCTTATTTAGATTTTTTTCCTTTAAAAATGGGTTATTATCACGAAAAATACTAAATTGATACATTTGTAACAAATTTACCCCAAATTAATTTTTTGATCACCAAAAACTCTAAACTTGTACACCTATGACTTATTTACCCCAAATTTAGGGTTTGTTGGAAAAGATGAATTGAGTCATGTCCTAAAAAATGAGCTAATTAAAGAAACGATAATTAACTAATTTTTACTTTTAAAAAAACTAAGTTTGAGGTATATTTGTCATAGGTGTACCGGTTTTGATAATTTCTCAAGTGTATCAATTTTGAGTTTTTCGTGGTATTAACCCTTAATTCTTTAAGAACTTGGGGTGTAATTCTAGATTAATTTAGAGTTTACAAACTATATTTAAAGATAACTATATTCTAGAAAATTACGTATTTGTATTAGGGCCGTCAAATAAGTGGGTTGGGTTGGGTTCGGATTAGATTGAAACTGATCCAATCCAAATTGTTCCATTTAATCATCTTTGATCCATTTATATGTAATGCAAATTTAGTGATTCATACCCGACCCGACACATTCACTAAATACTTCCACATTTAATAGGACCTATGAAAATCCATATCCACCTAGTTAACCCACTTTAAATTCTTCATATGTATATGTTATTTAAATCAAATTGGTATTTTGACTATAAGATACGAAAGAATTGACTTTCAACGTTGCATAGAATTTTCAATTTTTGTGTTAATTCACTTTGAAGAGATCAAAGAAAGTTAGTACTTGATAATGAATTTACAAAATGGTTAATACCATGAAAAACTCCAAACTGATATACATGTGACAAATTTACCAAAAACTTAGTTTCTTTTAAAGTAAAAATAACTTAGTTAACATTTCTTCAACTCATTTTCTAGAACATGGCTCAATCCATCTTCTCCGATAAACCCTAAAATTTAGGGGAAATTTGTCACGGGTATATCAGTTTTGGATTTTTTGTGATTAAAAAATTAGTTTTGGATAAATTTGTCACGAGTGTATCAATTTTGGATTTTTCATGGTCAAAAAATAGTTTTGAGTAAATTTGTCACAAATATACCACATTTGGGTTTTTTGTGGTAATAACTCTTTACAAAATTACAACAACAAATAATGTAAAGGAATTGAAATTTTAATTAAATGGAATGTAAGATATTAAATAAGATTATTTATGCTAATCATGAATTGCAATGACAAAAACTAAGATTAGAATATTATGTAAAAATAACAATGTCAAATGCAATCAACGAAAGATATACTCCAATAACTAACAGATGAAACTTACAAGATTAACAAATTTAAAAAATATTGGGGAAATAAAGAAGCCTTCTTGATATATTTAATAAGGGTGAAGTTGAGCCCATATTACGAGCTCACCAAGACTTCTCTAAACTTGGAACAGTCCGACGAGTCTATTTTTTTCTCATAGAGAGTGAAGAGAGAGCCACAAAGATGTGTTGGATTTTGATAAATTTTGAATCTATTTAACATCCATATTTTTTTGGGCTTTGACATTCTAAACACATTCATACTATATTTACTTAACATAACTAACCCATATAATGATTCAGCCTATCAAATATGGGTTAAAAAATAAATTTATGACCTATCTTGATAGGCCTAATTTGTAGTAATTTGTTACTTCGTGCTATGAAAATGACTTTATACATAGTTTATGTACAAGTAGATTCGGTTTTTCATACCATCCAATACCAAATAATTCCATGTTTGGATGGATGGATTTATGTATTTCATACCATCCAAAAACAAATAATTTTAATAATGGCGAGGTCGAGCTTTGCCAGGGGTTGGCAAGGGTGACCTCGTCGGCCCTCGCCTCTGGCCGATTACTGAGTTCCGATGACCGGCTGGAGAAAGGAGGAAGAAAGAAAAGAAAGGAAAAGAAAAATAAATAATATGATATACTATAAAAAAAATTATCCATGTCAGAATCGGCCAGACGGCCGGCCAAATTTGGCTAAATGGACTGAATTGGCACAAATACAAAAGGCTTGAGACTGAATTGGCAAAAAAATAAGTTTAGATTTGAATTGGCGCAATTACCATAGGTTTTAGGACTTTTTTGGTAATTCTCCCTTCAAAATGCATAAGAAGTTGTCCCTCATGTAATCGTTTTGAAATATAATTTATCTATGGTATTCTCTACAACTCTTAATTAAGTATTTATCCATAGCATATATACAAAAAGATAGCTATGAGAAGACCCTTTGTTATGATATCTGATTTTTGAAATAGCATCATGCGAAATTTAACTATACACAGCAGAAAATATTAGGTAAATGCTATATATGTATTAAAATGAACAAACATATCGAAAGTGGGTCTCATAAAACTCTCCTACCCAGAAACAAACTGCTAGTTAGCGTTGACTGATAGCAGATCGTGAAGTACTCCATTCACTGCTTACTGATATCAGCCAATTTATCCTCGCGCCCATCGGCTTCCCGTCACACCCGATGGATCGGTTCCATGGCGATTGATACATCGAGTCGAGACGGATATCTACAGAGGCTCGAGGTCGCGAAAAATTTAAAGCTAACTTTGGCACAAGACGGCAGCCAAAGTAAACGAGTTCAATCTGCACAACAGATTTGCCAATCCTTCTTCTAACCCTTAAAAGAGAAAACAAAAGGACCCAATTCATGATCTCTACACTCTGCAGAATATCTGGATCACATTACGTACAACACCTGGGAAGAAAGCTACGAACAGAACGCACTGAAACTTGCCGATTTCACGGGGCGTAACAGTGAAAACTGTAGAAGCTGCGCATGTCAGCATCACCGATTCTGTCCTGCCGAACATCTCCGAGCTAAAAGAGGACGTGCAGGTGAGGAACAATCCGATTGCGAACATTGTTGTGGACAGGAGCGCGACGGTGCTCCGGATTAGCTCCATCACCATCGTGTTGAACAAGACCATGAACACGTACAAGGCGTTCTTGAGATAGTAATACATCGAACGCCCTGCATAATTGCCGTTGTTATGACGATCAGTGTCGTCCTGCCCTCGTACAGCACCAGAAGAATTTAGTGCTCCGGCTGGGAAGAGCGTGAATGACGCAATCAGAGTCACGTAGACCAAAATCAGCAGCGCGATCCAGGCTTCGGCTGGCAAGTCCCTTATCTGGCTGCAGCGGAAGAGGTTGAAGAAGGGTTTTCTGGGATTGCTCGAAGTTGGGGTAGCCATTGAATTGTGTGTGTTTGGACAACTTGGAAGATGATGATACAGTGTAAGCAGACTATTATATAGAAAGAAGAAGCTTAGACAGGGACAGGGTCAATTCATGCATTTGATTATTAATCAATAAACTAATTGATCAACGGGTATTTGAGTGGAAAAAGCCAGTACTTTGCGCGTTAAAGAAGCGTGAGGTGTCACATCTAGGGTTTAATTCTTGTTCGATACAACATCTTGGGGTCATGTTGCGTAGTACTTAATTCAACATGAACGGCCTGCCTTTAGTACTTTGCGCGTTAAAGAAGCGTGAGGTATCACGTCTAGGGTTTAATTCTTGCTCAATACAACATCTTGGGGTCATGTTGCGTGGTACTTAATCTCAACATGAACGGAGGAAATAATTACTGTTCTCTAATTCCGTTATTTGGTTCCAAGCTTCAACTGTGGATGATTGCTCGACCACAGTGAAAATGTAACTTAATATGATGCGTACAAGTTAGATTCGAGATACCATCGGAACACTTGAAATCTTGTTTTTTTTTTTTGTTCAGATACACCTAGTCGTTGGCTACTAACTCCTTCTGTGTCTTTTCCAAGTCAATCCGCTAAACGCGTTTCTTCTAGCGAAGAAATTGGATGGAAAGTTCACGAGATAGTCTTGAATTAGTTTAAAGAGATTCAATGTCCAGGATACTTCCTAAGACATGCTGGGATAGTTAGATATGACTTTGAGTTAAGAGCGATGTTACAACTAACTCTATACTATTCAAAGGCCACCTTTTAATATGTTCTCAAGCGACGGCGATGAAACTAAGAGGAAACAGACGCCTGAAGACAACCTAGGAACACGCCAAGGTACATAATAGTATTGTAACAACAACAAAAACTATTACATGAATACCATTCATTTCGGTATCCACTGTCCTAAAGAAAATCATACGGATGACAGATGCAGCATAACAGTCATGCATGAACATTTTTTTTTTTTTTCGAACAACGACGGTAAATAAGC
Source organism: Metrosideros polymorpha var. glaberrima (assembly GCA_001662345.2). NCBI lineage: Eukaryota > Viridiplantae > Streptophyta > Magnoliopsida > Myrtales > Myrtaceae > Metrosideros > Metrosideros polymorpha. The sequence goes on from BCNH02000001.1 coordinate 21,950,950, forward strand.
TCCTCGGCAATAGAAGCACGCATAGTTGCCGACTATCCCTGGCGAAATTCAATTTTTTTCAACTAGTAATTGAGGGCACAAATGTTCAACGAAAGCGCTTACTGATGAACGTAATAATAGCATTAGAGCAGCTGCATAAAATCCACCAGCTTGCCTAGGAACTGCGAAGAGCAACCGCCATCTCTCAAAGCAAGCTCCACCATCTCCTTCATCTCCAACGCCCTCTTCTTGATCTCCCTCCCTTCCTCACCCACCATCACCCTCCGGATGGCCCTTGAAATGCTCTCTCGCTCCAACCCACCATCACCATCGCACTCCAGCTCCAAGCCAACCCTCCAGATCTGGCTCACGAACCCGGCAATGATCCTCTGGTCCCCAACCCTAGGCCAGCACAGCATCGGCACCCCCTCGGTCATGCTCTCTAGGGTCGAGTTCCACCCATTGTGTGTCCAAAAGCACCCCACCGACTTGTGTGCCAGCACTTCCTCCTGCGGGGCCCACGCGACCGTGAGCCACCGCGCCGACAGAGTGTAACTATCACGACGTGCAGCAGCGGAGCACGACAGCTCTTCCCCGCTTGGGATGAGTCGTGCGACGTTGTCGTGCTCCGAGCTCGGCCCGACCGCCCACAGGAAGGGCTGGCCGCAGTCGGCGAGGCCCCGGGTCATCTCGGCCAGCTCGGACCGGCTCAGCCTGACGAGGCTCCCGGTGCTCACGTAGACGACCGAGCCCGGGGGGTGGGAGTCCAGGAAGGACATGCACTTGATTCGATCTTCCTCATGATGACCACGAATCACAGTGGCGAAGTGAGAGCTTTGGCACTTGTGGAGAGGGCCAACGGGGAAGATGGGAAGGGAGAGAGAGGACTGGATGTGGTGGAGGAGGGTCTGCTCGAGACTGTGGAGAGTGTTCCATATGATTGCTGAGGCTGTGCTTGTGGATTCATGGATTTGGGCAAGGACTTGCTCTGTGGTTTCTGGGCAGAACTTGTGGAAGACCGGCATGTCCCTCGCTCTTATCGATGGGATCAGCTCTTGGATGGCCTTGTCTGCTCCATCTTCACCATTCCACACGCGTGGGAGTTGATCATTAGAGATGAGAAATTGCTAGAGCTATACTACTTGCCCCCGCCAGAGATTACAGCAGACAAATAAGACTGTATCATTATGTGAAATTCATGTTTTTTTATCGATGATTATTATGTGACAAAGAGTGTAAAACAGACGCCGGTGAAACTTGTCTGGGAAAGATAGGTTGGCTAGATGGGGAAAGCAGTACAAGGTTGTACAAATTATGCATGAAGTAAGTAAATTTGAATCCATAAAAAGAGCAAGTTCGTTCGAATCACATAGTCTCAGGTGACTCGAAATACACAATTCTAGAAGCATTGGATATAAGCATCGTTCTTCCCTATTCAGTGTTATAATTTCGATTTGCATCTTAAAAATCTCAAGATTCTAAATTGAAAAATTGAACAAACGGTTCGATCTTACCTAGGATGTTAATGTGTTAGGATCTTTAGAGAGTTCTGGCTCGAAACAAGCAAATCATACTAGCAGTGCTACCACACGTATCATTATTATCAATTTAATGTTCTTGTTGTAGCAAAAGTGCATACATGTCGTGTGTTAGAAAATTTGACATTTGAAAGATTTTTCGAAATCAGTTTATTATGAAATATTTGGATTATTAATTAATGGAAGAGACTATGGACACACGTCCAAAGAGAGATATTTCGAGATTCGAAGTTTTCTTCTAAGCTTGTTTATGAGATAGAAAACATTCCAATTGTAAATAAGTTTTATATGATTAAACTAGAAATTTCTAGGTTTTTGAGATTTTAGCATACAGCAATGAAGACTTTACTTACCAATCTAGCTTTATAGATCCATATAAATTCAAATTACTACTTTTCTGAAATTTTGGTAAAGTCGAAAACATAATTAGTCTTTTAAACGAAACATATCAACGACTTCGACATAAATAGTCACAATTCATTATGTGCAGATCCCGTGAATATCTCAACAACTTTATTGGCAACCAAATTTGTTAGAGGGCATGGAGTGAAAATGAGCATATTATACATATATATACGAGCATTCTCGTCTCTTAATCAATAGCTTAAAATTTCGGATAAGCAAAACATATAACTTAGAATCTTATGATGGTTCATATATGTCACTCATAGCAACTAGTTATGTGGTTTTTAATGAGTCAAATACTCATAGACCAGACAAAATCCACTACCTACCTTGAGCTGGAAGGCAGGCCTTCTGATTGAGCATTGAAAGGCCAAGAAAATTAGCTGCAGTGCTGGTCCTCAAGACCACCCTTGGGATCTCCAGTTCGTCACCAGCTTCTGCTGCAAAATACATGACAGCGTCATAAACAATCCATAGTTTACAATCTCTCAGCCGATCCATCCGCAATCGTGTTAAGCAATCTCGCAACGGCGATTTACACTTCGAGTTGACCTCATTCAGGAAGCACATGAGATCCATGCCGCAAGCATCCGGGATATTGACACCAAAGCCACCTAGCGATTCAAAGAAGAAGTCATTTGATACCCAAGAAGTAGCGACGTGATGAGAGGCCGACTGCACGAGGACTAGGGTTACAGTGAAACCCTTGGAGTGGAAAATGTTGGCTAGATTGAGCATTGGATTCAAGTGCCCTTTTAGAGGACACGGAACAAGGATGAGATGATGATTTCCCATCTCTCTTTCTATTCTGGTCCATGGAAAGTAAACCATTGCTCTTTCCCAAAAAAGTTCTTCCCCTTATAGAACCTTTTTGTGTTTTTTTGTCAAGAGGCAGGACCAAAGCTTGATGTGATGATTGACATGTAGATAGGAGGAACCTTTTGGCACAGCTGCCTGCAATTGGCTAGAAATTTATGTGGCCATAGTGCCCACGGCAAAGGAATGACCAGTCAAATCAGTTGAGAAAAGCCGTGACTTTTGGATGTGGTTCAAAGAGATAATCTTTTGGGACAGAAGAAAATCTTTAAACTATTTCGTTTAAGATTACATTCAGATCTCGAGATCTTTTAAATATAAAATAATTAGATAATACAGTCGAGAACAGAATAAAAAAAGATACTATTCTAATTATGAATGTTTGGGTGTGTGGGTATCGACTATTAAAATGAAGAATGCATCCGTGAAACTCATCTGGTTACAAAACAGGTTACGAAAGTTTCAAGTGGTAGCTTGTTACTTCTTTTGTAATGAGATACCCTCATAACCAAACAATGAGGATTCACAGAAGGTTCCCTGGTTATGAATGCATTTCTCGGCCAATCCATCCGCAGTCGTGTTAAGTGATCTCAAAATGGCAATTTACACTTTGAATTGATCTCATTCAGCAAGCGCATGAGATCCATGCAGTGAGCATCCCAGATATTGCCACCAAATCCACCCAGCGATTCAAAGAAGAAGTCATTGGATACCCAAGAAGTAGCGGAATGATGAGAGGCTGACTACACGAGTACTAGGGTTGTCGTGAAACCCTTGGAGTGGAAAATGTTAGCTGGATTGAGCATTGGATTCAAGTGCCCTTTTAGAGGACATGGAACAAGGACGAGATGATGATTCCATCTCTCTTTCTATTCTGGTCCATGGAAAGTAAACCATTGCTCTTTCCCAAAAAAGTACTTCCTCTTATAGAAATCTTTTTGTGATTTTTTGTCAAGAGGCAGGACCAAAGCTTGATGTGATGATTGACATGTAGTTGGGAAGAACCTTTTGAAATTAAGCACAGCTGCCTGCGATTGGCTAGAAATTTATGTGGCCACAGTGCCCAAGGTAAAGGAATGACCAGTCAAATCCATGGGGAAAAGCTGTGACTTTTGGGTGTGGTTCAAAGAGATGGTCTTTCAACAAGTGTTGCATCTATTATCAAGGAGATCTAGAAGTTCCACTCAATGTAAAGTGGTAGCTTTTGGGCAATCCGAACCCTTTAAACTTAGATGAACGTTCGACGGCTGCATAATCTTCCCGTTGCTTAACTATAATTCATGCAAACAGTCAATCTTTTCATCGAAAAAAATACGCATCACATATGCGGATTGTGTAAGATGCACCTTGTAGTATTTGCTAGGAGTGATGCACCAACAATTACCGTATCACGTAATTCTACAAAATGGTACCCAAAACCCAATTCCGTTCTTATGGGGAAGAACTTTAATGAAAGGCAGATTTATGCATAGAGAAACAACACTTGCATAACTGAAAATCAAGTCACATTCATATTATTTCTCCATAAGTTCGAGCGGTCACATTTTTAGGACTCTTGTAGGATGCGTAGGAAGGTGACATGCACCATAACAAATCATCCAAAGAAATTGGAATTTTCGGAGCTCCAATTTAGCCACCACGTCTCGTGCTATTTACAGAATGTTGCAAAGATCGACAGGAAGTGATCCGACGAAGTGAATACAATTGAAATAAAATATGAAAAAAAATTGGTCTTTTCGTGGGCACTTTCGTGGATAGCTCCTCGAGACCCAAAACCTCATGTTTGTATATGGAGGGCAACTCAATATTAAAGGAGTCGGGGACCACACAGGAAGACCACGGGCTCCTCCATTGACATCGCGGTCAAATCGCACGTTGTTGCCTGCAATTCGTATGCTTTTGCACGTGGCATCCCTTAGGGGAGCCTCGCGAGGCCACATGGTTGGAGACAAGTTTTAGCTCTGGTGCCACCACGTCGAGCACTTCCCCGGCGTGGTGTTTTGGGTCCACTTGGTCGGGTAATTCATTAAGGGTCAGTTTCTGATTCGGTTGTCTATTCTCTTTTTTCTTTCCTGTTTCTTTTGATTGTGACTTTATGGGTGAAGAATGAAGATGCACGGGAGCCAGATTAGGAGCTTCGCGGAGTAATTCGATATAGAAAGGCTTTTTATCGAAAGAGCCCTAAATCTATTTCATTTTTATCAAATCGATATTAAACTTTTTAAATTTGTCAATTAAATCTTAAACTTTTTGCATTTATACCAATTCAATCATTTTGGCTAATCAACACTGATGTAGACAATTTTTAATAATGTTTTCAATTTTTTTTTCTTCCCCCTCTAGTGACCCTTGCTGGCCGCCGACAACAAGGGAAAGAAAACCAAAATAAAAAAGAGAGAAAATATTATTAAAATTATCCACGTTAGTGTCGGCCGGCTAAAAGAACTGAATTGACACAAATGTAAAATGCTTAGGACTCGATTAACAAATTTAAAAAGTTTAAGACTCAATTGGTAAAAGTGCATTAAGTTTAGGACTTTTATGACAATTTTCCCCAATCCATGACGAGCTGTGTCAAAGTCTCAAACAGAAATCGACGAGCGAATCATGCACCTGCGCAGCGGGAAAACATATGCACAAATGAACATCTTAGTTTAACTACGACGGTTCTTTACCATATTAGCAGCCTTGTCTCAAAAAGAAAAAAGAAACCCAGAAACAAAATGAACATAAGCGTAGCATCTATTTTATCTTTCTCCCGATGTGCAATCAATCTGCATTACATCGCTGGAGGAGCATTTAACCAAACAGAAAAGCACTTGCGCTATATTTTTTTTATGGTTGGAGTTGAGTTACCACAATATTTGGACAGCCTCCATTTGGCTTCCGCAAATTGAGTGAGTCAGCTTTGACCTTAGCTATATAGATACAAACATGTACAAGATTCTTGAATCCTCAATCGGAAAGAGAAGTCGGGCCCTTGCAAATTGACTGGCTGGCTGGAGAAGGGACGACAAACACGGATGATCACACCAAAACCACACTAATTCGTAAATTGCTCGGCAAAGTTATCTCAGCAGGAATTCAGTGGAAATGCCAACTACATTGCCTACAAGTTCCGTGCATTCCTGTAATCAGAACATGATGAATAGAGTAATTCAGAAGACCATCAGATGGGAAAACTTTTCGCCATTGGTGTGAAATATCTGATTCTACATTGGCCATACAAGAGGTAGAAGTCAGGTGCATGCATTGATCTGAAACTAAGCGAAATCTTGAGCAAATTGGCCTTTCGAATTAGTAAACTCTACTATGATTCCATCTTTAAAATTGATGAGACCAGCACAAGTTGAAAAACTTTTCTCCTTGCGAATTTAACATCTAATAGCATCTTATTTTGAAGTCACAGCATTGCATTTAGTTGAAGAAGCATCTTTTTCTGAAGTCCCAAACTGCATTTAGTATTATCAAGACATAATAACTGTTTTATGATTTCAATTGTTAAATAATAAGGAAATATAATAGCTCATCTCTCTTGCTTACAATTAGTTACCTTGCAGAAATTGATTGAGTGCAATTCACAGCCCCTCTGGGAGCGCTGAGGCGTCTTGTCCTACTATTGTGCTCTTTGCTAACACGCATAGCAGCAACCTCCTTTTCCATGGAAGCTACTTCTCTACGCATTCTTTTCGCTTCAACTTCCATTGCTTTATTCAAAGTATCAACCTTCTTTGCCAACATCTGCTTATTCAACAACAGCAAATATCAAGTACTCAGAGACGAAACCGGTGATGAGGAAAGCATAGCTAATCATAGTATAGGAGGCAAATCCATCAACCTCTACAGCATCATCCTTCTCTTTAAGGCTCTGATCTTTGTCATGACAAGCTTTTCTCAGGGCTATAACCTCTTTTTGCAAGATATCGTACAAAGTTCCTGATACAAAGTCCTCATCTTCTGGTTGCGCTTTCGCATTATGATTCCCATTTGCAATATCTTCGACTCTACCTATCATCTCAGTGCTCTTGATCTGTTCTCCTGCACTATCTGTGGCATGGTTATTATCAGTTGAATTTGGCATCAGTTTATCCAGGGACTTGCTGCCACCGTCAAATGATGCAGATGACACTCTTGCATGTCTCAATAGTATACTGGCACTGTTGGATCGTAGCAGGCTAGTTGGTGCATTCGACGCTTTCTTCTGTAAAGAGCCATCGGAGTGCTGTCTGGACAGGTGCTCCAATCCACTAAGAGACAGACGCCTTGAATGTCCATTAGTACTCTTTCCTTCTGAGTGCGTCCGAGCATTGCCATTAGATCCTTTAAGCTTTTCCTCCAAAACTTTGAATCGCAGTTGGTACTTTTCCTAAGCATCATTGAACCAGCCTGCCATCAAGATAAATTGCCGAAAAAGGAATCTACAGCTATAATTGATGATTTTCGCACCTTCAGCTGGGCTTCTGCCTTTGCAGTGCGCTCGGCTATGGCAAGTTTATCCCGAAGCTGTTGCATTTCACCCTATTGATATGAGAAGATATCAGTAAATCCTGCTTTAAAAATTAGATTCCCCTGATTTCCCCTTCAGATGAGTCGAGATGCTTGGAATAAAAGAAGTTCCAAGAACACGAGTCAATGTCATTAAAGAAGTTCTTGCATCTACTTAGCAAAGAAATTTATCTCTGCCAAAAAAAAAGCTTTCTAGATTTTCGTGAATTGATATAGTTAGAAGCCTACTAAAGATTAAGAATTGTTCGAGGCTTAAAAATTGAAGAGCTGTTCAATGCTTTCAAGTTTCAATTACCGCAGTTTTTTTCACCATTACGCCAAAAGCATCGCATTAAAGGGGCATTGAGAAGGTCCTTAGTATCTCGACTATGTAATTAATCCAGCACTCTCAATAGTACACCTACATTGCTTTGTACGTGGTTGTCCGACGAACTCTTTCAACACTATATGGTAATGCGGCATGCACAGTCATTACATCATTAACAATCCTTAGTTGTCGAGACATTTGCCGCTTCTTTGGCAGCATAAAGTAAGACAAAAAAGAAGTTGTTGCATTTGATGTTCAGCGGTTCAAGTTAATCAGGGGATGAACAGAAAAAGATAAGCAGAACACCGTGCTTGCTAAAGATGGCATATTGCCATTGACTTGCCTGAAAAAATCTTCTTTCTTCGAGCCATTGCTTTACAGGCATCACTTTGTCATTGCCATCTTTCCATTCATTAGCAACTACAGTTGCAACTCGGTTTGCAGAAACCTTTGCACGGGCAACTTCCCTTTCCAAGGTCTTTCTCTCCTCCTATGTGAAGCTTCAGTGTCAGAAAAAGCTTCATATGTTCATGACTGAATATGGAAAAGCATTCAACGACACTAGGTTTCGAATGGAAAGAAGAAGCTTCAAAGAGAGATTACATTCATCTCTTGAACTCGTCGCTGATAATCCCGAACAGCATTAGCTGCAGCTCCACCAGCCAAAACAGCTTCCTCAAGCTCTCGAACAGTTTGCATTAGCTTTTCAACCTCAGAAACTTTTTGCCTATGCATCTTGTCCAGAATTTTATTCTCCTCCTGCACAGAAGCGCAAGATATAGTCAATATTTGCATACTTGAGACAGCCTCGATCTACATCATATCATGAAGAAGAAGAATTATTCTCAAAAGAGAAAAACCTGGCAAATTTCAATTTGCTTCATTAGCTCTTGGTTCTTGTTCTGCAGATCATCCACCAGTGCTGCTTTCACTAAAGCAATCTCGATAGTCCTTTCAGCCTCGAGTAGAGCAGCCTCCTTGGACTTTGTGAGCCGATCAAGTGCTCTGTTGTCTTCTTGCAACCTTGCAGCCTAGAAACAATGCAAGACTTACAATGTAAGACAACTAAGCTCACTTTCTAAACAACCGGAAAGAAGATCTCAGGATGTCAGGATGTCTCATCATAACAGAACATGAGTAACATCACAAAAGACAATGAAATGCGCCTAGCAAGCAATTGATCAAATTCCCACATATACCTCAAGCCTAGCTAGCTTAAGCTCTGCCTCAAGTGGAGCTATGATTGCCTCAATTGGAGGCATCTCATCATCTTTTTGGGCAGCATGGACTCTTCTAAGTGTAGCTTCTGCAGCAAATTGTGCAGCCAGAGCCTCTTTCTTCTCATCAATTACCTTCTTAATCTCAAGGTTCTGTAAAAACGATGCCCATTAGTTCATGTCGAAGGTCACATTCTTAAATTGATGTGGAAAAGAATTGCAAGCAAGCGACAAGTCATAATGGTATTTCGTACCTTGCTTTCTAAAAGAGCTTCTGTCAATTTTAGCTTCCCGTCCACTTTCTTCAGCTCATCAGTCAACTGATGTCAATCATTGCACAAGACGATGAGAAACCTTTTTTGACCATTTGATAATCCTCAAAAACATGATAACATCTAGCCATCCTAAGGAGCAAAAGAGGTGGAAGATGCAACTGCCCAGGACCCTCAGCTAATTTTACATGGAATAAGCACGATCAATATCAGAAGTTTAACACAAATGAGGTTAAATGAAAAATGAAGCAAAGCTACAGATCACTAACAAATAAAGCACCAGAAAGAACATCAGAAAGCCTGGTTTATCCTCCAGATCGTACCAGAGGCACCAGTTTGGTATATTGAGAAGTGCCGAAGAACTAAAGTTTCAAAGACCATGCTTACCAATATTGGTTTCCCAATGTCCAAAGAAGGGATATAAGACTCTTGGATACAAAGAAGAAGCATGTTTTTCATCAAGCCGACATGCAAGATCAAAAATTTCGATTTCCTTTTAGTGGAAACCTAGGTGAAATCAAGAATTAAATCACATTCGAATTCAGGGTAAACCGAGGATCAAATCTATAAGGGCAACTTGTCTAGCCCTAAAACTTCAATCGTTGTCACCTTTCTTACTCAGTGAAAAGTAGTCATCGCCGTAAGAAATTGCAATTCCTTCTCAGTTCTCACCAAGCCAAAATCAAAGATACTCTTCTACGAGTTGATGATCTGAGCTGGTCAGCTCATACAATAATTGCATGTGATAGGTCATCTCAAAAGAAAGAGACACATTGCAGAGAATTGGGGGTATGTAATTACCTCTTCAACTGCTTTCTCTTTAAGACGATCAGAATACTTTAAAGCTTTAATTTCTGCAAGTGCATCCCCCAGTTCTCTATCTTTGTCTGTGAATAGAGTACAAAAACTAATAAGATCACTGCACATCACATGCACTCAACAGTGAGAATATCAAAAGGATATAATTTCCTTGACATCTACTAATTTTTCTAAGAAGCTCAGCCAAGGTAATAAGCTAAGCCCAATCCACGAAACACGATCATAAGAAACATTAGACAAAACAATGCAATTTAAGAACTGCAGAAATATACTTCAAGGAAAGTGTACATATTCATTTCCTCCATTCACTACTCTGACAAAGAGCTGGACCATCGAAGGGGCAAAGCCTAATAACGTGAAGGTCCAACAAATCTCAACCTACTTCGTGAACAAGTTTACAAATTTGAATTCCAATGCTTATTGAAATATATCTCTAGAGATGACTCGTTCCTGCAAACCTCATAGACTAGGGCATCCATTATTCCCCATTATGAGGTTTGGCAGGTCGAAAAGAGCCAAAAACACGGCACGTTAAATGTTCACTGACCAGGACATTGAAGCATTTCATTGCCATCACATGGTCAAATGTACGATGAAGTGCATGTCATGTTAAAGAGCAGAAAAGGAATATGTACATGGTGTACTCTGCCGGGCAAAGGTTACGAGGAATCAGCATTCGTAAGATTGTAACAGGAAGAATATGATCCAAACACGGATGAACAAAATGCAGTACAGCCTAGTGCGAGAAGAATCACATTCACATGGATAAGTCATATAAGAAGTCAAATCTAGCATAAGTAAACAACTGCGTTTGTGAAGCGACCAATGCTGCAAGATCTTTGGACAAGAAAAGCCAGCAGAAGTCGACATTTCTATTCATAATCCGGCCCCCCACCAAGTCTACTGATACAATTGCTTGATTAGAAAAGATTGCGCCATCGATTCGTGTCAAATTCAACCTCAATAAGTTGCTCGCTGCACATACACTGCTGGACTAATCTAGTCGTCAAGTCCTACTGCCTCAGCAAGGACTTGACGACAGCATGATTCAGGTATTATCGCTAAAAGAACAGACAACTTGCTTAAACTAACTCCAAATTGAGTCGAAAGCAAGGAGAATCGATATACCTCCGTTTCGACAGCATGATTCAGGTATTATCGCTAAACACGAGTAAATGCAGCATGAGAAATGAACAGTCGCTACTGCCTCAGCACACACGACCACACACGGACGCTTGAAGACAATCGACGGAATGCGCTAACCAACAAGAGGAGGTCCTAGAGAAGGGAAACGGAGCGACGACCTCGGACTTCGTTCTCGAGGCGAGCGAGCTCGACGCGCACGGGATCGGAGCCGTGGAGAAGAGTGATGAGGTCATCGGCGTCGGAGCCCGCTCGCGGGAGGGCGTAGGAGGCGCCGTTCGGCTTCCGACGAGCCGACTTGAACGAAGCCGACGAGCTCAGGGCAGCCGGCTTGAGATGATCGGCTTCGCCGTTGGCAATGTGAGGGCCGGCCATCGGAGATCTTCCGGCGCACGGCTGTGACGGCTGGAGTCTGAGCTGAAGATGCCAAAATCAGTCACAGGGAGAGAGAGAGAGAGAGAGAGAATTGGGTGCGATGTGATTTTGGTATCTAGAGAGAGAGAGAGAGTGCGTAAACGTTGCAGAATTTGTTAGACAGAGGGTTGAGAATTAAAAAGGAGGTTTAGGCGGGGGCTTTAATTGACCGGTGGGATTAAGACAGCATATTTACGTCTCGATATTCGAATTTTTCGACTAGACAAATTTCTAAGGTTAAGCTTGTTTTCTTTTCACACTGGATTACGAAATCGAACATCGACATGGATCTTGCGCTACGCGGCTTCGCTCGATCAAATTTCGAATTTGAGCGTCAACTCGTTTGGTCCTCAGATTGCACGTCGTTCGCCTAATAACGTGACGACTCTCAAGTCACCGAGAGTAGTGGCTAATTTTGATTCGAACGCGGAATCCGTTGCGTCTGAAATGAACGTGGGTGGCTCTCGGGTATCGACCCCAATCCATTATTAGGGGTGTCTAAAATGTCATTAAAGTCTATGGTTTTGTGGAGACAAGGCTCGTGGGCATCGCGTGCTAATGTCATTAAGACGTTGCGAAATGGGGGATTTACAGAGAGGGAGATGGGGATTTGATTTCGAAACGGGTGGGGCCCAACCATTGACTTGGAGCTGGACTCCGGGGCTGGGGGACCGGTGGATCTGTCCCCTGTGGGATAATCACAGCCGTCTGATTAAAAATTGCGTGCGGCTAATGCTCAACTACCATCTCGACCATAATTCTCTCTCTCTCTCTCTCTCTCTCTCTCTCTGTAGCTCGTGAGAGAAGAGATTGTCCGAAAAGAACATGATTTTTTGTACCTTAAAAATTAAAAAGGACAATCCAGCGGGCCCCACTCCTCCGACCCCCCCTGATCAGAAAAAATCAAACGGGGCCGAACTAATGCAACCGTTGAAGATGATAAGGTAGGCTTCCACCCCCCCCTTTTGTTCTGTTCCATTCCAGCACCTCACAAGTTTTCGGGGCAATGGTTTTTGTTTTATCTCTTTATGTTTTCCATTTTTTTGTCTCTCCCCCTCCCTCTTTTGGATCGTACGCATCGTCATTTCATCGATCCATGTGCAGCGACCCAGAGCCGATGGATCGCCGTCATGGATCATCTAAAATTCAAATCACATCTTATCTAATTCATGATGTCAAGAGTAATCTCGTCCACCAAAGGCTATCCATTTTAAAGCGAGGTGTTTTCCCTTGCAAGAGCAAGGGAACACGATAAGAGCGGTGGGGTGGCAAGGCAAGAGAATATCGAAAAATATGGAGAGAGGAAGCGAGAATGATAATTGAGAGGGGAGGTGGGGGACACCAAAGACAAGCGCACATGCGCGAAGAGAGATGGCATGCGCTTTTCTCAATTCTCTCTTTCGTGCCATCCCTTCATATAAGCTTTGCTCGAATGACACTCACGTGAGGTCGACATCTGTTTAGTCGGAAAACGCCGCCATCCCTTTCTAATTGTTTTTCGTGGGTTACAAGATTATCCGTCATTATCGTGCTCGAAACTCCGACCCAACTCAACAGTCAAATTGTACGTTGCCGCCCCCGACGTCCGATCAGGAATCTTACTCGACCCTAAAATAGCAAAAAATTGCGTGCTTCCGTATCATCTCATTTCGAGGAAAACCTCGTTTCCTATTCAAAACCGTCCATTTTCTCGGACCACCCGAAACACTCAAGACCGATTCAAAATCAAAGCCACCTAAAATCCCCCCAAAACCACGTTCTCAAACGAGTTTGTAAGAAAGGAACGAGAGGCGCACTGCAGATAGCCGGCACGAATACGGTAAATGCGGCACAAACCGGGCGGATCAGCCCTCCGCGCACGCGCGTGCCAACGCAAGCGTGCGTGCATTATTGGGCTACGAACGGACTACGGAAGCTTTGAGCCCACATATTCTGTGGGCCCCCCCTTCCCCTCCCCTGGCTCCCGCCCAACTAAACCTCTTTGTTTTTTTTTCGTTTTTTATCATGCTGATTCGACACGTCAGAGCCGTCCCACGTGGGCACGTGCTCGCTGGAGGGCAATATTGTCAAAGGCCATTCATAAAGTCGATCCCAACGATAAGCGATAAGCTTATTCCATTTTTTTTTAGAAACATAAATAATTTAGAAAGCATTTTTTTCAAGATGGCTGTTTGTATGGTTAAAAATAATTAATCGTTTCCATTTTTGCAAATAATAAAAATATTTTTTTGTTCGTTCATTTTCTTTAAATACTTTTTAAACTGTTCATTCGTCAAAGGCCCATTCATAAAGTCCATCCCCACGATAAGCGATAGGTTTATTTCGTTAATTTCGTGAAATATAAATAATTTGAAAATTCTTTTTTTTAAGATGATCATTTGTGTCGTTGAAAATAATTAATCATTTTAATTTTCTTAAATAATAAAAATATTTTTTCGTCCATTCATTTTTTCGAAATGTTTTTTAAATCACGAAACAAACGCGCCTTCAAGATTTAGAGGGGGGCCAAGAACTCAAAAGCTATGGGCTCACTGAGTTTGCAAGTCTTGAGGAACAGCTGTGGGAGAAGTGGCACGTTTGGTGGGGTTTCCCCCCCCCAATGGAGTGACCTCCAATTTTCACCAAATGCTGTTCCTTGATTTTGTCCAAAAGACCAGTAACTGTAACCCCTAAGGATCCCCCCCCTCCACTGCTACCTTGCCCTACCAAAGGAGCATCCTTACATTTTAGGGCACATACCTTTGCTTTCCTTGTACTTCATGTCAGCAAGGCCGGTTCAAGGTTGAGTCTCCTTCCAGAAAACTCCTCAAAGCTTTGCTACTGGAGGAGCCAATCCTGATGAGCAGCTAATATCATGCCGGTTGGGTCATGCGTTTCGACTTCATCATGTACCAGCTGAATCTTCTGCCCACCCCTAGACAAGGTTCCTATCTCGACGAAAGAGACGGTTGGAGTCGAAGACGACGATTTCGGTTCGCCGTCGTATTATGAATTTCGCCGTTCAGAAGCTTGTTAAGTTGAGCCCACAAAAGGATACCGTAGAAAATCCTGATTATATCCAAAAGGCAACTCGAGATCGATAGTAGCAGATTTATTGAAAAACAACTCTGTAAAAGCTCCCTTATAGAGTAAAAGAAAGCCACTGCACTAACTAGCACCATCAGCAAAATCAGTCCGATCTAATCAGTAGAACCCACCATAGCGAAATGTCAATAGAATTCAACAATTATATGCACAGCTGCAATTGCACATTCAATCAGATAGAAACAGTAATCAATCGATGGCTTGTAAAGAGAGAGCATGCTCAGTGATCTCGACCAGAACTCCTCGTAAGGATGCAGACCGATTGTACGGATAGGTATGGATGAAAAATAAACGAACTCCGGGTTGGGAGACATGGCACCTTGGTTGATTCTATGTCGATCCAGCACCAGAATCCTTAGCTAAAGCAGCTTCTCGTTCCTGCGACGTTCTCTCTGAAACAAGGAAAGACTTAGGATGTCAAAGATGAAAAAGATGGGCACCTCTTTCGATGTATTCGCAATTTCGAGACGAACATTTCGCATCGATCTTAATAATAGCTTGTGTATAGTCCAACCATAGGAAACAAATGGACAAGCCGATCATCAGGGCTCGGTCGTCACGTATCGACTTTTTGGGAAATATGCTGCAACTGTTACTGCAGCCTTGCCTATGTTAAATGAATGGTGAAACACAATCCAAGCCAATGGAGATCCCTTCATCATCCAAGACAAATGATCTTGACAAAAGCGCATGGCACAAGGGAAAATCAGACCACATAGTCAATGGGAGCTACAATACAAGCGAGTACCTATCAAAGAACTTGATAGGCTAGATAGATGCGCAGGATTCAAAAACAAAACTTGAAGCCCAGGCTGTTTTGGATAGTATCCTTTGATATGATTATTTTCCAAAAGCAGGCCATCGTGTAACCGAACCTGGATACGTTCCACCAAAGAGACGATTACACAAATGATCCATGAGCTTTAGTTCAATATATAATGTCATCCCTGAACTTTTAATTCGTTCAATGTAATCCCTTAATTTGATTCTGATGTGTAACGCCGTCCTTGAACTTTTAATTTGTTCAATTTAGTCCCTAAACTCTTTTTAATGTTTAATATGGTCCCTAGACAATATGAAAATGTTTAATGTCATTCCTGAACTTGAATTAATGAAAACGCAACATTGAACATTTTCATATAGCCCGGCGACCAAAATTAAACATGCATCAAAAGTTCATGGACCACATTGAACAAATTAAAAGTTTAAAGACGGCATTGCACATTAGATTAAAGTTCTTGGACCATATTGAACAAATCAAAAATTCAGAGTTGACTCCGGTAAACAATAACAGCGCCGTCGTCGGACGGGTCTTATGTGGTGTCATACCAAGTAATCAGATACCTCTCTACAAAAATAAGGTGCGAAATTCCAGGTTAAGACAAGAAACTATTGATACTTATGCAAATTAAGCTAACTTCGCACTCCATCGATAATTCACGGACCGTTTTGAGCAAATAAGGCTTCATCTGTACATTATCCTGTGCGCAGAAAAGAAGAAACACAAAATATTGAATGACAAGAGGCGTTGCAAATGACAAGACAAGTTCCAGAGAATCAAACTTACATGGACAGCATCCGCTCTCGAAGCCCGACGACTAAATATTGATAGAACGAATGACTGACAATCTCAGCTCCCCCGGCGACGGCGACAACCTTAGCAAATGGTAGGGTCACATTGGAGGAGTCGGGAATCGAGTTGGATATATTCGGAGTCCTCACGGTCATGCTACTTCACTTTTGATCATACAAAGCTGCCCAAGTTGGATTATCGAACGCGCATGTCTCGTTCATGTCGAATGATCGAACGTGTCGCGTTCGGATTAGTCGTATTCATGGCTCAAACTAAGTAATATTCATTCGGTATCTAACCCAGTATCTTTATTTTTTTCATGGATTAATGATGTGCTTCATGCACTTTGAACTCAAATGTCTTCTTGATATGACCTCTCTCGTCATGAATGAGGAAGCTGCCAACACACAACCACGAGAGAGAGAGGGTATCAGTCTTACAAAGATTTTTCACTTCGGACTGCATCAAGAACTCATTAAGCAGCAGAATAGTTAAGCAGCCCGATAAATTATTCTAATCCCAACACAACACAGACATGGGTTTATAACTTCCTGATATCTTTCAACAGCATCTCCCCACTTCTATTCCTCAAAGTTAATGCATATTAAACAGAATACATTAGGAGTTCCACAAGAACTAATAAACACTGACATGGCTATAATGTTACAACAGCACGAACACTGAAATCGCTGTAGTGTTATGATGGCGAGAGTCTATAATTACAACAGCTAATCGTCGTCGCATTGCAGTTTGGACATTCGACGGTCTTTTGACCTTCGCCGAGCAACGGCAATCTGCATCGTCTCCTGTCAGGACGCGTAGGGGCAGCAGTGGATTTCAACAGGTTAATACTATACGACCTCGCCTTAAATGGGATTTATCACTCACGAGGCCGGGCAAGCCAGAGAGAGCTGAGCGCTCGAAGACGGGAGAAGTAGTCGTTTATTGCGAGAAGAGCACGTGCGGATTGCCTCGTTGTTAGAACTCGGTGCATTTGCTGCAGAGTTTGTTGGCGCAAATTGTCCGCCTGGAAGTTAAACAAAGATGAGAGAATAAATGGGCATCAACATCTCCTGGGAGGGGTCAAATCCAGGAGGTAGGTCTCCTCTACAAAGGCAAACAGGTAGAACAATAATGCAGTAACAATTACTAACATATATCACCTCCATGAAACAGCTAACGTTTGGACATTTTCTTAGTAGATACAAGTCATATGAAAACATGCAAGGAATTACTCCATACTACTGACTCATATAGGGAATATATGCATTTATTAGTTAGGCAAAACCTTGATCGCTCGAACAATTCATTGTCCATTTTTCAGTTAGACGTACACCATTTTGCCAATAACTAGATACCATAAGAATGCATTCGATTAATTTCAAAGAATTGCAGTGAAGCCTGGTACCAAGAGCTGTAATAGACAGATAGAGAGATTCGTATCATTATGAAAGACTTCCCCATAACCAGCACAACCAACCTGTTAGTTTGTACATTGAGTAATTCCTGAAGAAAAGGGGAGTTTAGGTAAATATATTAGAAGTGAGCCATGAAGGAAGACTTAGAAGTATATTACCTGCCGAAGGAAACCCTCAAGAGTTCCAAGTTTGCCCATAGCCATGGCCATTTGACCCATATAGTTTGCCACATTACCAGAAGGTCCTGCCGTTGCAGGTGAGCTGTTGGCTAATGTCTCCGCAAGAGATTGTTGCAATGCCTCCAACCCTTGTGACAGAGCATCTTCTGCCTGTTGCGATGACTGCTGTAAGTTGCCAATACCCACCAACTGTTGCTCGGTCAAAGGCTCCAATTGATTCACAAGAAGCTGCAAAACAGCGAATTGGTTAACAGGATGGACTTGGTAACAAAAAACACAGTTTCTATTGAAGCAAGCTTCCATTGAAAAAATTTCAAAATATCCAAAGGGTCGAACTCAAGGCAGAAGAGAAACAGCCAATTCTGTCACTAACGGCACGTCTGCACCAGCTCAAATTCTCATTGAAGTTCTAACCTTATGCAGTTTATGAACAGTCAAAAGTACCCCCAACTTAAAAAGGCGCCACACCGTGAATAAATCTACTTCTCCTGAATAAGAGTGAAAATGAGAAATGAGCTTAAGGAGTAGATCCCGTACCTTAAGGACTTCAGATGAGCGAAACCCACCGATCCACATAAAGCATCGCTCTGCTGGAGTTTTCCACATTCCAGACAAAATGTGGAAAACATCAGCTTTTGCTGCAGTGCCTTTCAGCTTGAAGATTTCATCAAAGTGAGTGGTGACATTGTCAACAATTGTCCTTAGTTCAGTGTCTCCAGCGTGAGAATTGACCGCATTTCTCAGCTCATTAACTAGCTTGTTGTGCTCTTCTAGCCAACGTACATATTCAACATCAAAGGCCAGGGCACCTGAGGATAGATGGTTTCAAAAACTCTGACCTTTTACTGATGAACATGTAACTTGAAGAATCACATCCCAAGAATTATCATTCCAGGAAATTAAAGACAAACAAATTACTTATTAAACATGTGAAAATTGCTTAAGATTCTACCACCTTGATTGCTTAAGAATCTACCGGATGGATCCTGCGCAAAACATCCAATATCAGGCGACACAGGGAAGTTCTGTGAAAAACTGGTGAATGAACCTGTACCTTTAGATGGTAAGGTATAGGAAAAAGAATTTGGGGTGCTTAAATTTTGCTCCTCAGGGGGCCAGAATCAGCAAATATTGAGCATTCAAGATGTTGATCAGTCATCAAAGCACAACTGAGACATCATGAATAAAAATGCCTCAGCCCTTTTTTGGCTTATGCAAAGAGGGAAAAGGGCAAAAGCCTCTACAGGGATGGGTTAAATTGTGCTTCCAATTTTCTCTCGTTAGTTCGATTGCCAGTGGAATGTTGCTACTCTCAAGTTTACAACTTCCTGTGCTCTGGAAAATTTATGTACATCACTACAAGATTGGCAACCCCTCCACGCTATTTTCACCTTTCACAATGATAAAAACAACACCACCATATAGTTTTCTAGCACATTATAATTTCAACCAAAGAAAACAAAATTCATAACGAGAAGAGAGAATGAGAAAATGTTGAAGTACCATTTCCGCTCATTGAGTGGGATTGGTCTCCACTACTTGAAATGAAAATGCCCTACATATATAGCAAATAAGTTAATTCAAACACATAAGGGGGATACATTACCTATATAAGTCAAAACAGAGCAATACAAAATTGAACCTGCTGACGGGCTCGCTGCAGTTCTTGCTCTAGATGGGCGAGTTTCAGCCTGCTACTCTCTAGTTGTTGGACATATGCCTGCAAATTAGATGCAAATAGAAATGGGAAAACATAGATTTAACTATTACCCAAGCTGGTAAACATTTGAAGTACAAAATGATTGACAACGCTGGATGAGAATTCAGCTTTTCCACTAATGGCAAAAACACTAAATATGAGACCTACCTTTTTCCTCAATCTACTTTTTCTGGCGGCTTCACGGTTTTGAGCAAGCCTGCGCAAAGTCTGCAGAATTTGATAATAAACCATGCCATCATAATCCCCATCTGAAGTGACATTAAGACAAATAATAAAATTTGCACCTTTTGATCTGTGGCTTTTTCTTTTGATCTGTCACTGGAATCAGAAGCTGCTGCAACAGCCAATTGACCCCCTTCAAACTGCATGATTGAGTACACAAGACTTAAAAACAGTAATCAAACATCAGGCACCACACCATATCGCAGAAAGAAGCCATATGTTTGTCTTTTCTTTTGTGCCATTAACTCCAGATGATAGTTACTTGTCAAATCAAATAGTAAATACTGCAACATCCTGAAAAGAAAATGGCAAATAGAGTGATATAAGCTAAAAATACATAGAGATGGTGTAGGAGACATCACCCTCTGATTCTTGTCACCTGTGTCGTCGGTTGAGGTATCTGTCCTTGGACTCGAATCTGCCATCGTGGAATCCCCCCAGTTCTCACGATGAGCACCAGGTATTGATACTAGGTTTGATTGTGATTCTCTATGCATGGATAGTGTCTGAGACCCCACAATATTCGCAGAAAGATTTCTGTCTGAGGATGAAAGGGACTGAATCCACAATTTATAAGAAAAGAGTAGAAGAGACAACAATAAGTTACTTCTCGGTTACTATGAGAGATAATGCATGAACAGGAGAAAACTTTACCTTATTCAAAGAGCCAAATTGGACATCAGCCCCAAGAGCATGGGCACTTGATTTCATCTGATTGAAGACAGGATCTGCAAGCAACAAAATCACCAAATAGCAAACGTAGCTCAGGTAACACGGAAGGACGATAAACCCGAAAATTACATGTGTTAGCAACTTATTGTTCATTTGCAAATTAACAACAAGGTGCTATCATCGGTATTTAAGACAAAATAATGATTTGATTCTCAAGACAGGCTACAAAGAATGTCCACAGGAACGTGCTGCCAAATTGAAAGAATGAAATCCTGCAATTATTCATTTCATACCAATTAGTGCATTGAGCACAACTTAGCAGATAAGGTTTTAAAGTGCTAATAACAGTAGCAGAGCCTCAGCTCCAATGTCACCTCATAGGACCATGGCCTTGGGAAGCAATATGTGGACAAATATACAGAACCAAATTGAATTAAACTGCAAATCAGCCACCAGCAGCTAACCTAACTGGTGGGGAACATGCAATCACGTGCTGCAGGCCCGACGTAAAGCAAGAGTTCAATTAACTATTCATGAGCTCAATGGAGCAGAAAGCAAACAGAGTTATTTGTATGGCTGTTGCACATCATCCATTTGGTAATATTATCAACTTCTTGACATTCAAGTAAACTTGTGTATTAGACTATCTGTAGAAGCACCTGTTGAAGCAGAGAATAATAAAACATATGCACAAGCACTTACTTCTGCTGAGGTCAACTGCATCTTCTATGTGGTATAGTGTTCCAAAGTCTGTAATTCGAGAAGAACGAATGGAGTTTCCTTCTGATCCCCTAAGATTCATAAACCCCCACTTAAGTATTGATTTTCAAAACTAATCTACATTTCATAGAATGACAAGAAATAATAGAAGGCCACACTCGGGGCAATTCAAACTATTGTCAGACAGGAGAGAAGCAAAACACAGGGACAAAGCAATTTCTTATCTCAATAAAGCATTTATTCTACACCCAATGATAGAGATTTCTCCATTTATTTGAGTAACTCGAGGTTCCTCATTTCATAGACGATAAATACAGAATCTCTTAATTAACAATGCTCAAAGAAGAATACACATTCTCTTTCAGGGAAGCGATAAACAGCATGTCCTTATTGATTCAAGATGAACCGAATCAAATTGCAGCCCACCACAGCTAGAGGAACAGAATATAGATAAGGCAAAGTCTTCCACTGCCAAGCTACTTTCTATCACCTTTTCATTTCCCCATATGTTGATAACCGTTAACACTTTGAATTCTCTCGATAGAGCTTACAGGAATTTGGCAAGCTACTTTCTCCCCCTCCAACAATCGGAGAAATTGAATGAAGTAGTAATCCAAAAGACCAACCGGAAACATACTGGCATGGCTAAGGAAATCATACCCCGTAAAAACTTGAGAAATTGATTGCAAACAGATCATTAGTGATTGTGTGGCAATTAAACATGAAGAATGCAGAGAGAACATCGAGTTTAACACCCTCCCACCAACTCAAACAATCTGATAAAACTGCAAAAGAAACTAAGACATGGATTGCTATTTCTTCTATTTAAACAGAAAACTACTTCATATAAAGAACATAGCCAGACCTTCACAATAAAAGGCACACAAATTCAACACAAGCAATCACATGTAGTCATGATTTCGACGGGGACAAACAAAAGAACACGAGATCCTTGAAAAATAAAGCAAAATGATTGATCGAGGGAAGAATTTACATGGAACTTGAAGTGGGTAACTGAGGGACGAAGCTCGGCAAGCCGTTCACAACTCTGCCACCATCTCCACCACCGCCAACTCTAGTCGTTCTACTACCCATAAATCATCATCACCACCACCACCTCCTGAGTCAACGCATGCTGACCGGACCAGAACGCCCCCTTTGGCCTCAATTAGCTCTGTTTCCTCCCAAACACAACCCTGGAGGCCGAACTTGAAAATTTTCGAACTTTACCAGGTCAAGCTTCCTCGCTCCACATAAAAATCGCAACTTTAACGGAAAGAGACCTCACGATCGACCCAACTAAATCCAGCAAAACAAACTAAGGACCTACATAAATCTTCGAAACACCCCGCTTGCGATTATGATTAGGACATCCCCATAAAAGCTAGACATCACCTGAAAAGAAAATAGCGCACGCTACACAGTGAGGCGGCCCCGTACGGAACTGGTGCGAAGCGCTCGGAGCTTTTCTAGGTGGACTGGGAGGGAAAAGAAAAGAAGAAAAGAAGATAAATATTGGGGTGGGAAAATCAAGAAAACCCTAATTCTAGAGACCTTATGGAAGATGAATAGTACCCATCGTGCTGAGTTCTTTGACTTTCTGGGTCCACGGCGGGCGTATCTTTCTGAGAGCTCACCGTGAGGTGAAGGCGCAACGAAATGGGAAATCTCTCTCTCTCTCTCTCTCTTCTCTCACCCTGCAAATTTTCGACAGACCCACCTCTTAAAGTTGGAGCTCTTTTCGTTTTCTTTGACTGTGATTCTTGGGTTGGTGAAGAGAGAAGGCAGAGGGGAAGAGGCAGAGAGAGAGAGAGAGAGAGAGAGAGAGGCTAGAGTTAGCAAGAAGCGTGAGGCTTTAGTGCATTGACAATCTTCTTTTCCATCACGTCCTTTTCCTCCCGAATTTACTTTTGTTTTCTTCCACCGATTTCTCGAAAGCGGATCGAAATAAACAAATCCTTCTCCCCTTTTGTTTTTCCACTGCCACCTTGAAAATTGCAGCTCTCGTTGCGATTGTCCCTTTACTGTTTTCCTTTTGTAGATGTTATCAGAATGTAAATTCTTCTTCTTGGAGCGTTTAATCCCACTAAAATGTGTGGGTTTTTTCTTTTGTTTTGCTCTTTTAAAGTGTCTTAAAATGGCGCCATTTCTACTTTTAGTTTTTTTTTTTTGGGTCAAATTTCTACTTTTGGTTAACTATATACTAGTGGTACTTGTTGAGAAGTTCTATCATGTTAAAAGTCCAACTTCTTTCTTCGAAAACGATATATGTGAATTAGTCTTCGCGGTTATTATATGCAGATTTCGTCAATTTAGGCATATGGAATAAGGCGTTGGCTAGCCATATGGCGGGCATAGAATATGGATATTGATGATCACAGCAAGTCGAATTTATCGGTATAGCAAACGTACTTAAAACGAGCATAGTTGCCGGAGGCTCTAGCAGTACAAAAGTATGCTCGTACGAAATCCAATGGCGTAAGAAAATCGAATTTATATTTAAATATCGACGGTACTAGATAATTTATGAAATTTAGTTATCATCACTCCTATATAAAAAATATGAAAAATACGTGGGCTGCTTGCGTGAGAGAGAGAGAGAGAGAGAGAGATTTTTTTTTATGCTACCATCTCCATGATATGAATGTTACACCCACATTTTTTCTCTGATGCAACAATAGAACTCTGGTTAGTCTTTTCCTCTCTGATGATTTGATTAAGAAAATTCAAGTGGACACCTGAAATGATAAGATAATAATTTGAAGGCATGGGGTGACTCGAGTCAACTCCTCGAGAGTCGGGAAGGGGGCCCCGGGAAGTTGGTGAGAATCTCGGGGAGGTAATTAGGAATTTGGAAAAGATGAGGGGGCAAAAGGATAAACCGCGTAAGGTGGGTAATAGCTTTTCTGCAAAAACAAAAAACAAAAGAATCACTCTCGCAGCTCCGCCGCCACCGTGCGGTAGGCGTGGGGCCCCGGGACACGTGCGAAACAGTGTCTAGCTTGAAGAGGAAATTATGAATCATGAAAATGGCCAATAATCTCAGATTACAGGTTTCAATATTCACAGATATTCTGAATACTAGTTTAATTTTTAAACCAATCGACTTTTATTGTATTAGATGCCTCGTGCTCGAAGCCATCAATGAAATAATTTAAATATTATTTTTTTAAAATGAACACTTATATTACTCACGAAAACGAATTAATCGTAACGTTTCTATATAAATTACCTTAAAAAAAACTGATCTTTCAAAATAATATAAACAATCATTTCATAAGATAATTTTTTATATTATTTTCGTAGACAAAAATAATTGCCTCATTAAGTTTCAAGTTTTAAGAGTAAAGGCTGAAAAAGAGAAAGTAAAGTTATTATTATTATTATTATTTTGGTCAAAACAAAGGGGGGCTTGCAGAAGTCTGGAATCCGACCGCGTCGACATCCCAAAATTGGCTAACTAAACCGTAGCTTTGCGAAGTGCATATCGATTGGAAACACACGGCAAGACCTTTTATGCGATTTTTTTAAATGAAGAGCAAAAAACATAACTATTTTTACCACACTTAAGATATGTTCGCGAAAAATGAATGATTTTCAAAATATTTTACACCGAATAATCAATTGTGTCGCTTGGAATAATTACCCGATGAAAAACATTTTTCATTATTGACAGTAATTTATGTTTATATTTTCTTGTGATGATGGAGAATATTGTTCATTTATTCATTTTTATAAGCGATATGAGTAATCATTTTTAAAAAAATATTTTTCAAATCGAGATTCTCAGGGACGAGAAACTCGAACCAAATGACCAAAGAGACTCATCGGAAAGGCTGGTAATCGAGGGAGAGGAGTCGTGCGAGAGAGAGCGCTGGCAAGAGGTCGTCAGATGACGTCAATGGAGATGGTTGATTAGGTTTGACGAAGAAGGAGGAGGAGTGCGTGACGCTATCCCTCCTAGAGAAGAGAAAAAGAATCAAGAGCCCATCCTCTCCTCTCTGTGAACAATCCTTATTTATAAAAAAAAAAACAAGTTGGACAGAATTAACAGAATAATTCGATTGCATCAATTTGATAAATTTTAGAATATGATTATACTTTTTACAAATTTTATGACTTAATTGCATTTTCGTAACAAATTTTAAAATTTTTAGTGAACATATATTCTTTTAAAAAAAAAAAAACCTTTTATTCTCAAGATGCCACCTTTTTTCTTGTCCCTCAACCGCCAACCCCAAAGGAATTGATAACTAGGCTTCTATCGTGTGGAGGGTCAGCTTACGCAAATAAATCATGGAATGCCAAGCGTCATGCTCTAAATAGTCCATCTGCTCCATAGGATTTTAAAACGATCCAAGCTCTCTAAATTTCATTGTCCCTAAATCAAACATTTAAAACAAAAAATTTTCAAACACTATCTAACCATTATATCATTAACCGTCCCTACTTGTTGTTGAGACATTTGCGGCTTCTTTAGCAGCATAAGACAAATAAGAAAACGTCGCATTAAGGGTGAGCAAAGTGGACTAGAACCGCCTGGACTGGATCGGCCGGGTTGGTTTAGTCCTTGAGGATATCGGTCTAGTCCCCGGTCCCTATAAATGGAACTAGTGGCCAGGCCGTCCAGTCCCCAATTTCAGGGGGATGGGACTAGACCGAACCAATCCAAATATATAATATATATATACTAGTTTTTTTATTTCGACCATTAGTTTTTTATTTAATTTTTTTAATTCAAAAGAGTTTTTTACGGTGATTCTTTTTTGGGATCAATGGGGAGTATATGTCCAGTATCTCATTGACCTTTGCTCTTCTCAAAAATTGTTTGTGTCTCCTTCTTGCCTTTGGAAAAATGCATTTTTATTTTTTTCTCTCATGCGTAATATTCACAATGCAATTTTCATACCTCTTTAAGGAAATAAAAAATCCATGTACAGCATATGGCTGGCAAATTGCCATCTTCTAGACAATTTACAATTCTCAGAAAATTAACAAAAAATATGGGCTGAACCCACTTTCCCTTGGAGAAGATAGTCTTTAATTGACTAGTTATAAACATAAACATCGTTCGCTCGTGTGCAAATTTAATCACAAATAGATGTCGATGATGTCTATATTCATTATCCACCAATCACAAAACTAATTACAGGAATGGACGTAAAAGAAAAGCCCCTGTGGAATTATAATTTGGACTCTTATTTCACACGTTTACGGTAAAAAAAATAAAAATTGAAATGCAAAGAAAGACACAGTATTTGTTTACCGGTCCCACTGAAACTGGATCTGACCAGATCGAACCACTAGTCCCGGTCCAGTCCGGTCCCCAATCCTGAAAATTTGGGGAATGAGACTACCGATTCGGTCCCCGGTTTCATACGGGGACCGGACCAACCCAGACCATGCACATTCCTATGTCGCATTTGATGCTCGGCAGTTTAAATTAATCAAGGGAAGAACAGAAAAAGATGAGCAGAACTGAGAACACTGTGTTTGCTATGGATTGCATATTGCCATTGACTTGCCTGAAAAAAATCTCCTTCCTTCGAGCCATTGCTTTACGGGCATAACTCTGTCATTGCCATCTTCCCATTCATTAGCAACTACAGTTGCAACTCGGTTTGCAGAAACCTTTGCACGGGCAACTTCCCTTTCCAAGGTCTTTTTCTCCTCCTCTGTGAAGCTTCATATGTTCGCGACTGTATATGGAAAAGCATTCAACGACACTTGATTTTAGATGGAAAGACTAAGCTTCAATAGAGATTACATTCACCTCTTGAACTCGTCGCCAATAATCCCGAACAGCATTAGCTGCAGCTCCACCAGCCAAAACAGCTTCCTCGTATATCTTCGTCGTTCATTCATCTTTGGAAGCGATACGAGCAATCGTTTTTGAAAAAATATTTTTCAAATCATTTATTTTTCACGAAATGAACGTACCGATTAAAAATCAGACCGCCTAAACCCCGAACAATAGAACAGATTTCATAAGAAACGAAAAATTTGGATATTTTCGACGCTGGGTATCGCTCAGACATATGTGAGGTACTTTCTGAAAATAGGAATATGTGGATGTTCATCAGGTCGAAGATGAACTTTTCTATCCACAGGTCAAAAACGAATTTTTCTTTTCAATGATATCTTCCTCTTTGGAATTTGACGCAGTAGGAATCGGGTTTGTCCTTAATTACGAGAGACGCACTACAAGTAGATGGTACAAATACAGCACGAACTGATGACGGATCAGTCCGTTGCGCACGCGCGTGCCAAACCTTATTGCTTACATTATTCAAGGCCCATAAATAAGGTCCTTTAAGACAAAGGAAAAAAAAAATCCCATTCTGATAATAAACGATGACTTAGCACTTTAACTTGTTGCTTAAATTGTTGCTTGTTTAGTTAACTTCTCTTTTGAATATCAAACATACCCTTTCTCTACGAACATAAGGCCCAATTTCAAAATTGCCTAAGCTCCCCCTGTTTTTTTCTCTTGGAACAAAAGAAAGTCAAGAACCCAAAAGCTATGGGCTCACTGACTCTGCACCAATACGACACGCCCTCGAATCCCATTTTTGCAAATCTTTTGGAGGTACAGTTGTGGGAAAATGGCATGCTCGGGCCCAATCGAGTGACCTCCAATTCACCGAATGCTGTTCCTTGATTTTGTCAGAGACCAGAACTGTACCCACTAAGGATCCCCACTGCTACTTGCCCTACCAAAAGGAGCATCCTTACTTTCCTGGGCACATTTGCTTTCCCTGTACTTCATGTCAGCACGCCGGTTCAAGGTTGAGTCTTCTTCCAGAAAATTCCTCAAACTTGACTACTACAAGAGCCAATCCTGGTGAACAGCTAAATTCATACCAGTTGGATCGTGTGTTTCAACTTTATTATGCACCAACTGAATTTTCTCTCCTAGAGGAGGTTCCTATCTTGGCGAAAGAGACGCTCGGGAGTCAAAGATGACAATTTCGGTTCGCCGTCGTATTATGAGTTTCGCCATTCAGAAGCTTGTTAAGTTCAGTTCACGAAAAGATACTGCAGAAAATCCTAATAATATCCAGAACGCAACTCGACACTGCAAGCAATAGATTTGTTGAAAAACAACTCTGTAAAAGCTCCCGCATGGAGTAAAAGAAATCAACTGCACTAGCACTGTCGGTAGAATCAGTTCAATCTAATCAGTAGAACCTACCATAGTTAAATGTCAATAGAATTCAACAATTATATGTACAACTGCAATTGCACATTCAATCAGGTAGAAACAGTAATCAACCGGAGGCTTGCAGAGAGAGATCGTACTCAGTGATTTCGACCAGAAATCATGGCAAAAGGATGCGAACCAAATGTATGGATAAGTCAGGATGAAAAGAAAGGAACTCCAGTATAGGAGAAATGACACCTTAGTTGATTCTATGTTAATCCAGCACCAGAATTTTTAGCTAAAGCATCTTCACGTTCCTGACGATGACATTCTCTCTAAAACAAGGAAAGAATTAGGATGTTAAGATGAATAGATGTACATACAGTATGGGGCACCTTTTTCAATGTATCGCAATTTCAAGATAAACAAGACTATTTCGAATTCCTCTTAATAGTTTGTGATAATCCACCCACAGGAAACAAATGCACAAGCTTCTCATCAGAGCTCGGTCACATGTCTCAACTTTTTGGAAATATATTGCAACTGTTACGGCAGCAGTGCTTATGTTAAATGAATGGTGAAACAAAATCCAAGCCTATGGCGATAACAAATTATCTTGACAAAAGCACATAACACGAGGGAAATTAGAACACGTAATATTCCTATGAGAAAGCATCTAAATAGTCAATGGAGATAAAATACAAGGATATTGCACCTAATTACTGATTTAGATCCAGCAGATAGTTATGATAATTAATTAGAGTTCCGAGCAAGATGAATAGTAGCACTTATAACTCTTGCATCCTACATAGTCTGTTCAAGGCTATTATATCAAAGAACTTGATAGACTAGATGCGCAAATACAAAAACAAAACTTGAAGCCCAGGCTGTAGTGGATGTTATCCTTTGATATGATTATTTTCCAAAAAAAGGCCATGATGTAACAAAACAAGGATATATTCTACCAAAGAGATAGTTACATAAATGGTCACTGAACTTTGTCCCAACGCACTATTTCGTGTTTGAACTTTTAATTTGTTAAACACGGTCTCTAAACTTTAGTCTAATGTGCATGTTGTCCTTGAGTTTTTAATTTGTTCAATATGGTCCCTGAACTTTGCTACATATTCAATCAAGTTCCGTAGGCTATATAATATAAAAATGTTCAATATTGTCCCTGAACTTGAATTAATGGAAGAACAACATTGAATATTTGAATATAGTTCAGAGACTAAATTGAAAATGCACCAAAAGTTCAAGGATCATATTGAAGAATTAAACGTTCCAGGACGGCATTACGCATTGGGCAAAAGTTTAAGGATCATTTCTGTCATTTTCCCTCTACCAAAAAGGATCATGTATTGACATTATCAAGAAGGCATAGATGTGGTACATCTAGATCAACTGCTCTACCAAACAGTCAGAAATCAGCTGATTCACAATTCTCAATACCGAGTTTTTCTGTAAACGTACAACTTTCCTTGGGAAGAGGGAGGGGAGAGAATGGGAGGAGGGTGAGGAAAATACCTAAGAGTTTGAAATTTTTGTCAAAGAAAAGTTTCTGATCTTAAAAGATTTTCTCTCCCATCCCCTCTTCCCAAACAATGCCATAACATCAATGCAAAAGAGAATGAAGATAACGACCATACCCTTCTCTCCCAGTAAGGTAGAAAGCAGACGAAGTCATAGACGGGAGTTATAGTTGAGACCAAAATGGCATTGACTCCAGTAAACAATAACAGAGCCGTCATGGGGCGGGTCTTATGCGGCATTATACCAAGTAATCAGATACCTCTCTGCAAAAATATGGTGTGAAATCATAGGTTAAGACAAGAAACCATTGATACTTATGCAAATTAAGCTAACTTCGCACTCCATGGATGATCCACAGACTGTTTTGAGTAAATAAAGCTTCATCGATACATTATCTTGTGCGCAGAAAACAAGAAACCCAAAATATTGAATAAGAAGAGGCGTTACAATGACAAGACAAGTTCTAGAGAATCAAACTTATATCCACAACATCCGCACTCAAGGCCCAACACACGAAAAAGATAGAAAGAATGACCAACAATCTCAGCTCCCCGGTCACAAAAATCTTAGCAAATGGTAAGATCACATTGGAGGAGTAGGAAATCGAGTTAGATTATATTCAGAGAGGGATTGATGAGAAATTCATTCAGAGTCCTCGGTTATGCTACTTCACTTTGATCATACAAAGTGGCCCAAATTGATACGGTACTATGTAGCCTTGCTCTCCCACCTCTAAAATTAGCTTTTATAGCGTTATCTTATCAATCGGTACTAAAGTTGTTTACCACGTGTTTCCCTAGTCCTTGATGCGATTGATATGACCCTTGGGAAGTTAACGCACAACATGAAAATGGACGGGACAAAGGGATACAATCAGAAGGGACAACACGAACTTCACAGAGGATCGGCACCATTTTTTCGCCGTAAGGCCATAACCGATCAACCATCACACGACACGCAAAGTACAGAACATGGAGAAAGAAGACGGATTCAGCAAGGTTCTTGGTGACAATGATATATGGAGGCAATCGTCACGCCTAATAACCATTAAAATAGTCTATCAAGTAAAACGTATGGGTACGCACTCAAAGTAATCCACAGCCGAGGACAAACTAACATGGGTTCGATTCATGCATTTCGTCGAGCATGTGGTGGGCGCAAAGTGAGGAGAAGATATTGACAATTTCTTAGAACTCGAACTCAGATCCAAACCCAAAGAAATCATCAAGAAACATCCGAAATCAACTATAGCAGCTCACTCAAACCCAGCACGCACGCGTATGGACTAACGAAAGAACGAATCTTGGTTTCCGGTTTGACCAAAACAGGATGGAGCAGGGGAGCGTTTAACCGCGGAGGTCCCTACCCGGCTCGAGTACGGCGGCTAGGGAGCGAGTTCGAGATGAATCGAACTATGGCCGGCCGCGTGGCAATGTCTCCGAACCGAGATCCCCGGGGACGAGAGACTCGAAACAAACGACCAAAGAGACTCACCGGAAAGGCTGGGAATCGGGGGAGAGGAGTCGCGCGAGAGAGGGCGCTGGAAGGAGGTCGTCGGACGGCGACGGTGGAGATGGCTGATCGGGTTCGACCAAGGAGGAATGCGCGAGGCTGTCTCTAGAGAATGGGTGGAGCTGTCCCCCTGGGGGATAAATGACAGCCGTCTGATTAATGCACGTGGAGCAGAGATTGTCCGAAGAGAACAGGATTCGTACCCCGCGGGCCCCACTCCCCGGAGCCAACGAAGACGGTTGTGGCCAAGGACCGAAGGGTAACTTTGTAGTTCATTCACAGCTTTGGGTGTTCCATCGGTCGAGAGACGTGAAAAAGAAAACGAAGCTCGTGTGGTTCTCGAAATAAAAGAACCCGCGGTCATGGAATGGATCCGGTTGATCATTTGAACACGTGATTAACACCGTTGATTAAATTTGGGGATTCGGATTCGGATCCGGGGCTACAAGGTCCGTCTAATCCAGAGGAGGAGGAGGGGCGAGGGAACGCGTTAAGTGCGGTGGGATGGCGGGGCAGGAGAATAAGCGAAAACCCTTGGAAAAAAAGCGAGAGCGATAATCGAGAGGGAGGTGGGGACACCCCAAAGACAAGCGCACGTGCGTGTAGAGATCACACGCGCTCAAGCGAAAAGAAGGAAAAGAGAGAAGAAAAAAAGGGAATAAAAAATTAATATAAATTCAAAAAAACATTGAAAAATTAAATAAAAATATTCACGTCAACGTCAGTTGTGCCACGTAAAACAACCGCCGTCCACGTCAGCGATTTTTAACTAAAATTGAATGGATTGATTGAATTGGTACAAATATAATAAATTAATGACTTTTTTGGTATTTTTTCCTTAAAATGAGCATAGTCACCAAAGGTCTCGATAGTTGTCCATATCTATTGGACAAAGTATGCTCATATGCAATCCAATAGTATAAGAAAATCGAATTTATATTTAAATGTAGTGGTATTCAAGAATTTATGGGATTGGTTATCATCACGACTATATAAAAAATGTGAAGAATACATTGGCTGCTTTCGTCCCCGAGAGAGAGAATTTTTTATTTTATCATTTCCATGACATAGATATTCAACCCACATTTTTTTTCCTGATGCAATAATAGAGCATGTACCATGGAAGATCAGGCACTGATTAGTCTCTTCCTCTGATGAGGATTAAGAAAATTTAAGTGGACACCCGAAATGATAAATTTAATAATTTGAGAGCATGGGGAGATTCGAGTCAACTCCGCGAAAATGGGGAGGGGGCGCGGAAGTTGGTGAGAATCTTGGGGAGGAAATCAGAAATCTGGAAAAGCTGAGGGGCAAAAGGATAAATCGCGTAAGGTGGGTAATGGCTTTTCTACCAAAAAAAAAAGACTCAACGTGGGTTTGGTTCAGCTTTGTAAAAAATTTCTCCCTCCAGCATTGGGTTTTTAACATTTTAAAGACCAGAATTTGGTCGAAAGCTGCTTGCTAAAACATCCAAACATTTCCTCTAAGAGTTTTAGAAGCCGAAAGCTCCTTGAAAATGCTGAATCAAACCCAGCCTCATTCTCGTGGAAAAAGGCACGAAATGCAGCTTCATCGCCACCATGCGATAGACGTGGGGTCGCAAGATTTGTGCGAAACAGCGAAAGTCGAGCCTCCATGTTCAACTCTACCTTGAAAAGAAATTATAAATTATGAAAATGTCCAATAATCTCATATTTTAGGTTCCAATGTTCACATATATTTCTGAATACTAGTTCATTTTAGAAATCAATTTGTTGGAATAAATCTCATGGAGAAATCGACTGACCTTTTGATGCACAATGAAAGAATTACTTAGGAATATAGATTGAATCACCAGCGCGTAATCGATGAATCTTCAACTCCACAGAGGTTCGAATATAATCACAAGGAAAATATTATTGTTCCACAACGTAAATGCCAATTGTCTTCTTAAAATAATGATGGAAATTTTTTATATGTTTTTCTGATAGAGAGAAGAAGAGTCGTTTCTCATGTACCTTCTTTTTTGTACATTCCCCTAATTAATGAGACGGTAGTAGTTATAAAAAAAAAAAATAACTGCTCCCAACATTTCAAATGGTGCCTCTCTAACACACCACGTCATGGGTGCACACACCATTTTGTGGGTTAATTGCCAAAATATAACACAATCGACTTATTGAATTAGTTCCCTCGTGCTTAAAGCCATCCATGGAATAATTTGAGAAGTATTTTCTTAAAATAAACGCTTGTATTATACGCGAAAATAAATTAACAAAAAATATCTTTATAATTAATAAGAACATTCCAACATAAATTGTCTTTAACACAGAAAATAATTTCCGTTAACCGATTTTTCAAAACAATGCAAAGGATCATTTTCAAGAATTTTCTTTTATAAAATATATGAATTTCGTGCAAAATGAACACGTCATTGAATTTCGAGTTTTAAAAGGAAAAGTTGGAAAAAAGAGAGTGAAAGTTGTTATTGTTAATATTATTTTGGTCAAACAAAGGGCTATCTAGCCAGGGATTCAAAACATGACAAGATCTTTAACAAATGGAAACCTAAGTATCGGCTATCGAAAGGGAAACAACACCCTTGACGAGGAGAAACTTGCAGAAAGTTGGAAACCCGACCGCGTTGACATCCCAATATTGGCTAACCTAAACCGCAGCTTTACAAAGTGCATACTGATTGGATACGCGTGGCAAGACTTTTTATGCAATAACGAGGATATGTCCACTAAAAATCTTAAAACTTATCACGAAAGTGAAAAGTGCAATCAAGTCATAAAATTTGTCAAATTGGTGCAATCGAATCATTCTGTTAACTCCGTCCAACTTGACTAACAAAAAATACTGACGTGGCTTTTTTTAATAATTTTCTTTCTCATACATTTCGATGACGTTGTTAAAATGATATCGTTTTAATCCAAATTTGATTTAAATATAAATAAAATTTTAACTAAAAAAAAGAGGGCTTGCTGGCCTTGGGCCGAGGCCCAGCAACCCCCACCAACCGTTTCCCCACCGTTGCCAGCCCTTCCTAGCGGTGGTGGGGCGGCAACCCTTGCCGCTTGGTTCAAACCCCCCTTTTTAATGTTAGCATATTTTTTTTTTTAAATACAAATCATATTATAAATCATATTTTGACCAAAACGATGTCGTTTTGGCCTTAAATTTCATGTTTAACCATGTCATCGCCACACAAGCGAGAGAAAATATTTTTAAAAAGTCACGTCAGCATTTTCTGTTAACCAAGTT
Organism: Metrosideros polymorpha var. glaberrima; assembly: GCA_001662345.2. Taxonomy (NCBI): domain Eukaryota; kingdom Viridiplantae; phylum Streptophyta; class Magnoliopsida; order Myrtales; family Myrtaceae; genus Metrosideros; species Metrosideros polymorpha. Next base: position 21,985,389 of record BCNH02000001.1, read on the forward strand.
AGATGGAATTAACGAAAGAATTCGACTGTGCCAATTTGACAATTTTTAGAATTTGATTGCATTTTTTATGAGTTTTATGACTAAATTACACTTTCGTAACAAGTTTTATGACTTTCAATGCACATGTCCTTTTTTTTTTTTGTAAAAAAGTGCAGAGTCCAAAAATTACACCACTACTCTCCTATTAAAACATGATCCAATCTAATTCCCTAATAACAATGGAAGCAAACCTATTGGCGCCCTATCTAATACATGTTATCACCCGCATTGTTGGGTTGGATAACCTTATTTTTTGTCAATCATATTTTTAACTCTCATCTTTATGATTTTTGCTATCTTTTTGCAGAGCGCAGAAGTCGAATCTCACACTTATGGTACTACTAGTGTCCTCACCCTTCAATCTCTTTACCAGTAAGGTCGCATACCTATTGACTGATAACCCAATTTGCTAACCAATCTTGTAAATGAAGAGAGAAGAACATACTATTTCACCGTACTTGAGCACGAGTTGATAGTATCTCATCAATCTCGAAACGTGGACATTAGCCCCCGTCGTCAGCCAAGTTCATTTTTGCATCATCTTGGCTTACGGGAAACGTGACATCCGAATGAATTCCGAGGACTTGATTCAAGTGCTAAGCGTGCTCGTTCTCCAAGCTCGGCGTTCGGGTTCAAATCACTGTACTTTTATGCCTTTGCCCCTGATGTATTTCAAATCTAAATACAGGATTTGGGCTGCACACCAGAAAGGCCTGCTGAGAAGTGTTGACAAGATCGAGTGGTCCTTATATAGTTTTCCACTGGGCTTTCTCAGTACATGTTTCGGCCCTTCAAACGAACATCAAATGTCATCCCTGTGAAGTTCATGCCAATTTTATTAGTGGTATAACAGCTAGTCTTATCCTCACTAGAGAATAAACACTTGCTTTCACGCTCAATGAACTGCTGCTTTGTTTTTCGTTTAGAAGCACAAAACTAGCGAGGAAAAGGTAATTTCGAGCACCTAATTTTTGTGTATTCAATTTAGCCAATCCAGTCATAAATTTTTTAATAATTTGCCAATATAGTCTATCCAGCCAATTTTGGCCGAAAATCGCTAATGTGGATGCCGATCATCCTACGTGACATGACCGGCATTGATGTAGACAATTTTTACAGTTTTTATAATTTTTTCCTTTCCTTTCCTTTTTTTTATTTATATATACTTCCCTCTGCTGGCTACCAAGAACTTGGCGTCGGCCATCACCGAGGCCAACAAAGGGATATAAAAAAGGAGGAAAAAATTACAAAAATTGTCGACGTCAATACCAGTCATGCCACGTAGGACAACTACCGTCGACTAGATCGCACCATGTCAGCAATTTATTGCTAAAATAGATCGGAAGGATTACATTAACAAATCATCAAAATGTTTAACATTAGATATGTCAAGATTAAAATATTTAGAATTGAATTGACATCTATAAATTTTTCATCACTTAATACATGTCGACCTACTTAATCAAAGGTAATTATAGCATACGAAGATTCATACAAGCGGTCTCGTATATCATCGATTCGAGAAAATGAGTAGCTACAACAATCACCTGAAAAATGGAGATCGAGATCGAGAGATGGACGGGACGAAAGGACAATGAAAAATATACATTTTGTCGCTTCCCAGATGCCGTGGAGTTGGGGGTACTTAGTACTGACGAGTTTCCTTGCCTCGTTCCTGGAATTTTACTAAGACGGTCCAACACCAACGCCACGGTCGTGTTAGCCACGAGTAAGAGAGAACAGAACGCGACACGCGGCTGCATAAATCATTTGATGCGGTGAAACTTCGGGTGCATCTTTCCCGTCCTTTGCGAGGGTTTCTGCTTCTACGATCCAGACCCTAACCCTACTGCATGTCAACTCACGTCCCGTGCATTTAAGGCAAACGTCGCCACTGATTGATCGTAGCTGGGCGGTGGGATATCTTGCTCGCGATACTTGCCCCGGTTCATGCGTCGGAGATTTGATTGGACTTAAGAGGGAGGGAGAGAGAGAGAGTGTGAGTGGTGATGCACCAGCTAGCATGAGTGCGAAGCTTGTACAATCCCTTCTAATTTTGCAGGCTGCCCTAGAGAAAAAGGAAGGTGGGTAGGGTTCTCTCTTCTCTCGGTACGATGGGTTCGATTCGACTTTTATTTCGATAAGCATGAGTGGAGAAGTAATCGATGGTCGAGATGTAATCACTCGGTGTCGATCCTGGATTTTCTTTTGATTCACGTGTCGAATTTTCAAGGAGGTGAGGTAATTCGATCCGTCGTTTTTCTTTGTTTAAGAACGTCCCGATTGCAAACAATGCTCATTATTTGCACGAATTTTTGTGGCATTGATTACGTCCATCGGACCATATATTGCTAGAGTTATATATAACTTTTTTAGTTATGACAAGGAGGAGAGAAGGGAAGGTGGAGATGGGGACTTGTTATAGTTTCAAACATGAAATGTCAATAAATTGCGCGGCACCAATAAAGTAAATGCATAGCTGAAAAACAGTGATGCCTCGTCGTATTAAATAATTGATATCCGTATTTCCACTAGTCACGTGATATAAGTACGAATATGGGGAGATCAAAAGAATGATTTTACAGAATCATTGATGAAATGAGGGAACATTTAAGTGTCAAATTAAAAAGAAAAAAGAATAATTTCAAATACCAAGTCCGCTTTTTTATTTCAATGACAATTTACATCCTGAATTTTGCAATTCGCATGAAATCTAGGCTGAGCTCCACTTTAGTTCTGTTAGTGTCGACTCTGGCTGAGAGATCTATCAAGTTGAGCTCGATGTTGACGGAGCTCGACAAATTTGAGTCGAGTTCAATGCCAACAAAGCTCGATGGGTCGCGGCTCAACTGTGGTGGTGACGGCATGGTAGGCATCGGCAGCACCCAAAGGAGGGGCTGAGCAGTAGCGGTGGATGGATTTGGGTCCTGAACAATTGATTTTGCATCGTGGGTGGATTTGGAATGGTGAAAAGAGCAAGATTGAGGCCCAAGTTAGGACCAGACGTTACATGTAATTCGGGATGCCAATTGAAAGTTTTCAAAACTAACGCTGCAAATTGATACGAGAATGCTTGGTAATATTTTTCCAACAAAAAAAAAAAAAACAAGCACGTCTGAAAAATTAATAAGTAAGTCGTGTTCAAGAATTCTTTGGTAAAAGACTATTAAATTACCCAATTCTTCGTGTGCAATAAGTGCTGCATCGGAAGGGAAGATGGAGATGTTAAATGCAGCCAATAGCAAGTGACTATTTTTATTTTTCTTTTACTTTTAAAATTAAAGAAGAAAAATTGGTGGACGGAGGCAATAAGCAATTTGACTCTTGAGTTGGGGTCGGCTCCTTTGCTGGGTGAGCTGTCTGGCCCCTACCCCGCTCTCTTTCCCGACAAGTACTTGTTGTTGACACGGATCTATCTGGATCGTTGATCGTGTGAGCCTTAAATATACGAACCACGTGATCAAGGGCTGTAAATGTTCTGAACTCGTAGACCTGGTTGAGATAAGACATTGTCCGCTTGCACGACACCTCGTTTCTCCACGGATGGTAAGTGCCTGCAACTCTCGACAAGACTCGTTCGTACAATACGGGCCGACACCTAATTAAAACAGATTTGGACTTGACATATATAGGTTCGTGTCATAAACAGGTCCCCGGTTTACGACACGCGCGCACACAGGAAGAACACATGCTTGTACACGGGTTGGCAATCCACACATTTCAATTTATGTGTTAATGTGCCGTTTGTTTCAACGCGAAGCACGTTTTATACTCGTTTTTAAAGATTTTCTTATCATCTTAAAAATTAGCGCCCGTTTCAAAAAGAATAAAGGGTAAAATTCTAAATATATTTAGGAAGTCGAGAGTTATTGAATATAAAGAAGAGTAAATCGAAGATACACTTTAAATGTAACGTGACCGTGTTGACTCGAGGAGTTGTTGTGTATGAACGTGTTTATCTATTTTAGGTGTTTATCGTGTACGCAAGTTGACACGTATATATGTAAATAGATTAATGTGTCGTGTCGTGTCGTGTTACATCGACACTCGACATGATGACGCGTCTGATAATTGTGACAATCATGTTATGTGGTATGACGCTTTCTATTAAACATGCCGTGTTCGTGTTGAGCCGGTTCGACGCGTTTATTAAATTCGTAGTGCTCAAGTTGGCCATATGCGCGTTATACTCCTATTTCGACGCAAACTGCATAGCTAGATGGTTGGGTCTAGGAGCCCACGCAGCCCAACCATAAACACTGCTAATAAGTGAGCTCACAACAGTATTAAACATGCTTCAACAAAACAAAACAAAAAAACAGTATTAAACATGCTTATTATGGAAAATTAATTTAATATTTCGAACAATCTCAAGGGATGATAAACATATTTGTCTTCATCGTTCAAGATTGAAATTTTCTTTTTGGTCAAAAGAAAAATTATATTCATTGCTCACAATGATACATCAGAATTACAAATACTTCATGGCAAAGTAAATCGAAATAGAGCAAAGCCCTGAATACTTCAAGACAAAGCCAAATCCAGAAAACAAAGAAGATCGACAAAGCCCTAGCAGGGTTAAGCACATATTTGTTCCACAAAAAATAATCAACAGCTAATCACTAGATTTCATATATTCGTTAGTAAAGAGTACGAGCCGGAAATTCCTTCTCCAATAGTTATAATGCTGTCAGTTGGCGATGTGCACCTAAATTTGGCTTCATTTACTCCGTCGTTATACGGAGACGGCCAAAAAATATCGAACAAACACAAATTTAACATATGGAAGAGTAAAATTTTGTGTTTCAGTGAGACACCAAAGCTCTTGCGATCACCATTGAAGTTGGAGGCAGAGAACTTGTACACAGACAGAACAGTGTAGTATAAAACATATTTATTAACCTCCCAAATTTAGGATCGAGAGAGTTCAGACTCTCAAAACTATAATTATATTGGGAGAAGAGAGCTCCTAGATCTAAATCAGAAGAGAAGAAAAAACAAGAAAAGAACAATAAAACACAAATAAAATCAACAAGAGAGGGAGTGGAGGGTGGTATTAGCTCCAACCTCCCTATGGCTGAAGGCTGAAGAAGTCGATGAGTGAGAAAAAGAGGGAGAGAAAAAGACTTTTCGTATGTTTCTCTGTCACATGCACTTGAGTTTTCTCCAATCTTTTCACTCTAAGATTGAGTTTTCGATCACAAAATTTGCACATTCTTTTTGAGCCACTTATGTATCTTTCGTACTTAATCGGTACGTGGAGACGAGAGAAACATTAAAAATTGTGAGGGTTAGTTAGGTGCTCAAAAAGCCATAACCCATAATCACCACGTTAATAATTCAAAAATTGCGAAAATTTTATTTATTTTTAAATCTAATTTAAAAAAAGATGGACCAAAACAACATTGTTTTGGCATTGTCTTCCATTTTTTAGCCACGTCAGCCCCACGATGAAGAGATAAAATAATAATAAAATATCACGTCAGGGTTTTCTATCAATCAAATTGGACAGAATTAACGGAATGACTTGATTCCACCAATTTGATAAGTTTTACAACTTAATTATACTTTTTGAAAGTTTTATGACTCAATTATACTTTTCTAATAAGTTTTAGGACTTTTAATGCATCTATTCCATTGTTTTTTAAGTTAGGATGAAGTCAATCCTGAAAGTAGAAATGAACAGACTTGGTAGAGATCAATCTACGCCTAATCAAAGTTATGGCCAGTGGAGAAATTCCAGGGCTTTCTTATTACCGTGTCCATGACAAAATGAAAAGGAAAGAAACCAAAGACAAGTCACAATCAAAATCATTAGTTGGTCCCTCGACACTGGCGTGTTTGGTAACATTTCAAAAATTCTAATTCTGCTCTAGAAACATTTATGAAGCTGAAATGCGTTTGGTAAAAAATTACTTCTTGAGCATTTTTCTACTTCTAAAATAGAATTATGTTTGGTAAAAGAAGTAAAAATTTATACTTCAGAAGAGATTTTCTCTTCTTCTCCAAAAGTGTTTCTTATTCCTCCATATCAAAGGTAAGGGCAGTAGCCTTTGCCGCTGCCAACCATCGCCAGTCACCGATTGCCGAAGTAGAATAAGGGCGCATTTGGTAACACTCTAGAAATGTATTTCTCATTCCATAGTAGAATCGCTTTTGGAGCAGAATGGTTACCAAACGAGCCAACTTGCACGGTCAGGTAACTCCAGTCTCTATAAAATATGCTTCTCCGTATGATTCGTATGAGTAAAGTTGGATGACGAGTAAATGGTAAAAAAAAAGAGGTAATACAGCTAAAACTCTCGAACTGGTACAAGTATGCGTTATTTATTCCAAATTAATTTTTATGTCGCAAAAAATCTCAAACTGCTACATTCATACTACATTTACTCCAAACCGGCGCACCCTTGCTACATTTTCCCCAAAAATCCCATATTTACCACAATTTGGAGTAAATGTGACGTGATTTTACTAATTTGAGGTTTTTTGTGATAAATACAATAACACAACATGCATAAATCTTTCTTTTTTTACGGTGATTGTGTACTCAATAAAAATCATTTTATAGTAATCCTAACTTTGAATTGTCTCAATTTACTGCCAATCTTTACTACGAGTATCCAATTACCCGAGGCCTTTCTAATTCAACCACGTTGAACCGCTCGCGGGCATTTTAGAGGAAGAAGCCGTCATTTATATGATATTTGTTAATCCATTTCTAGAGTTGAGCAGGCGTTATGAGGGTGTGCAAAATTAAATAAGTATGTAAAGAAACTAATAATAATTTGAGAGTTGTTTTAAAAATGAAAATAATAGCGATTTTTTCGAGTGGATGAAATGTGTGTTCAAACAAAAATGAATAAGGGCATAAATGACAAAATTTATGTTCGAGAAATCAATTTTTAAGTAGAGAAATGCGTTTGATAATATAAGGAAATTTCTATTCCTGAAAATAGAAATAGAAATTTCTATTTCCCTGGCGTAAGTCAACAGATGGCAGGATAGAGGGGAGGGAGGAGCCAGGAGAGAAAGGAGAGCGAGTCGTGAAGATAAAGAGAAGAGAAAAAAATGAATTTTTAACTTTTAATTTCTGTTTCAGAAATAGAAATAGAAAATTTTAATTTATGATTTTTGTTTCAAACCTATTTTTGGAATAGAAATTTATTCTAAAAATTGAAAAATAAAATTACGTTACCAAATGAATTTATATTCCAAATCTATTCAAAACCTATTATTTTACTCCAGAAATTTCGCGGTGCAGGCCCTAATTCATGGAAATATTTTCTTCGATTTTCTTTTGAGCTTTTGGAGTTTTCGTCCATCTTTGTCACGAGGAGAAACGGTGTCCACGTGTTAGAAAATGAACACGATGGCCCCACATTTGTTTTCTCGAAGCCTCCTTACAATCGTATTACTATTACGGACATCAATTTCCACCTTTAGTGAGTCTACGATCTCAATCAAAAGCCCGACGCTTTAAAGTCAAAAAAACATGGTTGAAATTAACAACATATGAGATGCATTCGCCGACAGATATGCTATAAGTTTCCCTCTTCTTATTTTTGAAAGAATTTTTTTTTTCGTGATCTAAAATTAGACACATCACGTAGCTGGCGATTTGGGCTCAGTAAGCCCAATCGGGGGCAAAAGCTCTGAGCTTCGATTAATTGTCGACTCGCGAGCACAATTTGAAATGAGTTTGGAATGGTTGACGTCATCGAAGTCGTAGATTTGACTTGCTCGATTGAGCCTCGAACCCGAGTCATATTTTCGAGTTGGATTCCAAACCTAACCACACCAACACGTTGGAATTCGGTCTTGCGTCGAAACTTGTGTGATTAACGCCTCTTCTCACATATTCGTTGTCAATCTAACGGCGTTATTTACGTAACACTACCATTACTAACTCTATTAGTTTCTTTAATGAAAGATCTTGAATTTATATGGAATTTTGAAATTGTTAATAACCCATTAATATCTGCATAGGTTCAAAGCATTAAATGCGAGCACAAAGAAGGATTGGGTCGCGGCTGTCGAGAAGGAGAATCGTTAGTCTAAGGGTGCATTTATTTCACAAAAAATTCATAATGCGAAAAGTATTTAACTAAAAGATTATCGTTTTTAAAAAATGAATGAATAAAAAATATTTTCATCGTTCACAATAATATTTATACATAAGTTACTGTTGATAATGAAAACAGTTTTCATTGACTAATCATTTCAAATGACGCGGACAATCTTTTAAAAAAAAATTTTTTTTTTATTATTCATTTTTCGCGAAACAATATCAAACGTATGAACCCAAAATAATCTCGACCGTGGGATAAGTGACGTTCACGCAATCAATTGCATAAGTAGAATTATGTGGACTCGGACGGATGGAAGTGAGTTAACGGCGGTCCCCCGGCCAGGTCATGCGGTTCGGCCTTTTCTCGTCCGAGTCGAAACACGTGCGCGACTTGATCGTCACAAGCACTTTCGGGGTTTTCTCCCGTGTGGCCACGCGTACGTACGGACGGACTCATCTCTATTATCGCTCTCGAGCTAATCCCGCAGGAAATTTTTCACCGATAAATCTCAAGCCACGCGATTGAGCCACGGCGTCGCAATAAATTCCGCCGATGGATCTCCTCCTTTCCAATTGAAATTAATAAATATAGAAAAGAAGAAGAAGCCGTGAATGTATTTTTCGAGAAATGTGATTTAATACTAGGATTGTTTTATCCAATTGTTTATATTGCACATTTTTTTCATATGAATATTTGACACTGCAGTGAACACCACATCAAAATGTTTTTATCCATTTGGTTCGGCATTCGGGAAAAAAACGCACGTATATGTGGAAAATAGATGTACAATATAGATGGGGTTCTTATTTCAAGGGTGAATAATTTAGAATTTATATCATGAATTTGGGCAGCCCATCAAATTAGGGTGGCATTCTACAACAAGAGTTACGGACACAAATTAAGGATTATGGGACTCCAAGCATGACAAAAATATGCACTTCATTACTAATGTGCTTACAAATTGCGATGCATTTTCTTTTTTTGGAAATATTAGAGTTACGATGCATTTAATCATGAGTGATATACTAATCAATCCTTTCTATTGATGTCCAACGTACAGGATAGTTTCTTTTTTTAGGGCCAATTTTACGATAGCGTCATTTAAAAATTGAATTGTGCACGTTATGACTAGCTCGACACATCTATGAAATATTCGTGAAGCGATAATTGATATCAATGACTAAATCTCGTATCGGTGTGTCAATCTAGTTATATCATAATATTAGTGCTGTAAAAAAAAAACAAAAGGGACGAAAACAGATCTCAATTTGGAACAGCATCTACTTTGAAGTTTTGCATTTTCAATTAAATCCAACTGCACTGGCACTTTGACGTTTATATAACGCGAAACACTCGAAACTTTTCAAGATAACAATAATATCGATTCGGGAAAAAGTGTACAAATTACTTTTAATCTTTTTTAACATTCAAAATATTTTGTTCGTTTTCAAATTTTGAAGGGAAAGTAATAAGTGGAAAATTATAAAAAGAAGAAGAAGGAGAAACCCACCTAAGCAAAGTTTATCGGATAAAAGGCGGTGGAGTGCATGGTTTATGGTGCCCCATCAGGTGATGTTATCCTGCTTGAGCATCTAAAGCAATTTGAGCAAAATAAAAATAAAAAATAAAATAATCCGATCTCTTTTTTTCTTGGGCAGCTGTAAAATCAATTAAATCACGTGCATCCCGAAGCTAATAATTAATTAAACGGAACGCAGCAAAATGGGCAGAAAAGGGGAAAAAGGAAAGAACTCCGACCGAATGCAAAAATGGTAGCTTTACCCAATTAAAAAGAGAAAGAAATGAAAATGAAAAACTCCAGCCGACATGACATTCTCGGAGCCGAGCCAGAGACAGCCAAACTCGCTTTCCTGGGACATCGTCTAAGATCAATCAGACGTCATCGTCTTTCGTACCGGTGACGTGTACACATCTTATCGGGCCAATTGCCACATCGCGGCATTATTGGGCGACTGTTGCTGTCAGCTGGATTTCTCCACGCGCTAGTGGTCGACTGCCCTACACGCTCCCTCTAGATTGGAGTTTGTCATGTTCATACCTTTTTTTTAGGCCCGTCCTTTCATTTCTAATAAGTGTCTTCTTTTATTATTGGATAAAAGCCACAAAAAATCTCAAATTTTATCTACAATGACACATCTATCCTAAATCGATTTTTGTAACACAAAAAATCTCAAATTTGTACATATATGACACATTTACCCCAAACATTATTTATGACACAAAAAATCCTAAATTTATACCTGTGGAATAATTTTTGAATTTTTTGTGTGACAAAAAGAAGTTTGAGATAAATGTGTCACAATGTACAAGTTTGAGATTTTTTGTGTCACAATAAATAGTTTGAAGTAAATATGTCAAAGTGGGCATAATTTAAGGTTTTTTTTTGTGGCTTTTACCATTTATTTTACTTTCTCTAGTTAAATTAAGGAAAAAAGCTACAAAGAGAATTAAATTATGCTCAGTGTGACATATTAACCCTAAATTTTTTTTTGTGACATAAAAAATCGTAAATCTGTACCAATGCGACACATTTACCTTAATTTTTTTGTGACACAAAGAATCTTAAACTTGTATTCGCGTAACACATTTACCTTAAAATTTGAAATAAATATGTCACATAAGTACAACTTTAGGATTTTTGATGTCACAAAAAATATAATTTTGAGTAAATATGTCACAAAAGTATAAGATTGATGTTTTTTATGTCACAAAAAAAACTTTGGGCAAATGTGTCACCTGAATACAAGTTTGAAATTTTTTGTGTTACAAAAAGGTTTAGGATAAATATATCGCAATGAGCATAGTTTAACAGACAGAAAAATATCTGCCATACAAGATAAATGCTAAAGTTAATTTCAGCACAAACATTTAACAATCCATTAAACATGATTCCTCTATATACTAATTAGAATAAAGAGGTAGTTATTTCACCAGTTGCATTTCGATAAATTGGTGTGTATATAGCGGTAGATGATTAAATTTTAATCATTCGATTTTTCTTTTCTTTTCAAAATCTATGCAACATTATCAATTACACGAGCTATTGTTATTCATTTAAGTTGAATACGGATCGCTTATTTTGAAACGTCCCCATAGTATATGTTGAAAGGATATGTCTATATTAAATTAGAACGGATGTTGACTACATATTTCTTATGGTTTTTAGAAAAGAAGAAGAAGAAGAAGAAGTCTTTGGCCAATAATTATTTTAAGGACAAAAAATCCTAAACTTTGCTCACTGCGACACATTTACCCTAAACTTTTTTTGTAACATCGAAATCCTAAATTTATATCTGTGTGACATATTTATCCTTTATCAAAGTTCTGTCCATGTGAACTGTAAATAATCTGTCTGCGCACAAACGATATTATTTTGGCTGAAAAATCATTTAACAGAATATTGATGGGAAGTAAATGTGTCACATAAGTAAATGTTTGAGGTTTTTTATGTATCACGGTTAGTATAGTTTAGTTTTTTTTGGGGGGGGGGGTTCTTCCCTTGTTTTAAAAGTAAACAAATTTTATTAAAAGGAAGTGTGGTGCACTGCACGCGCCTTTAGCAATGCCTGGGGCAAGTACAAGCAAGGAGCCCAAGATATCTCCATTTTCCTTCGCTAGCTTCCATTTGCTGCCATCAAAACGCACACTTTTTTCCACCATTTTTCCGCACTTATCTTCCCCCTCCCTCCTTCTAATCTCCTTTGCTTTCTTCCACAGCAACTCTCGTTTGCAGCCTCAAACCCCGAAGATATCCCCGCGTGTGAGAGAAATCCCTCCTCGTTTTCCTCCAATCTGCGATAAGAACCCAACACGATGGACGATTTGCTTTGCAGCATGCAGAAGAGAAAACCCACCAAGAGATCCAAACCCAAGAGCAAACCCATCAAAGTCGTCTACATATCCAACCCCATGAGGGTCAAGACCAGCGCTTCCCAGTTCCGGGCTCTGGTGCAGGAACTCACCGGCCGCGACGCCGAGCTCCCCGACCCCGCCAAGTTCGACGGCTCCCATACGGACGTCGTCGGCGGCGCGGCGGTCCCCCGGGCCGTCGCGAAGGCCGACGACACGGCGGAGGATGACGACGTTGTGGAGCCAGGGAGGAGGTCGAGCCTCCCGAAAGCGGGGTCCATCCAAGATCATCACCATCATCATCAGAATCGCCCGAGTGGTGATCTAGGCAGACTGGGTGTCGGCAATTATGAGCCGTTGGATGACGACGTGTTCACTCCTCAAATGCTGGAGACTCTCTCGGGTTTGCTTCCGTCGAGCCTGCTGTACGAGTCCTCTCATGTGGATGTGGCCTGAGGGAGAAGCCCGAGAAGTTAGACGCAGAGTGCGAATAATTGTGAAGTAAGTACCGGCAGTGACTTCTACTGTCGTCTTTTTTTTTTTACTTCTTCTTTAGTTGCTGTGCATGTATGTAAATGGCACTACGGTAAGGTGTAATTATGCTAGTAAATAAGCAGTGACCAACCTGAAGAAGCAACTTCATGCTTGGATCGATCTGTTCTAGACCATATAATATGCTCCTGTTATCAGAATTCTATGACTAATCAACGTTCTTCGATCTTTTCGTCGAGTTGTTGGCCCAATTAGAAGAATTTATACCCAATTACGTACCTCTGGCGACATCCTTTCGAACCGGTTTAGATGTTGGATGATTAGTTGGGTAAATAATGGGTAGGGAGATTTTCTTACACGTGAACTTACAATGATTTGGGAAGAGTAATAGCTTTCAAGTGAGTTTTCACCTTGCCGATGGGCGGACCGAGTTACTATGGTTAGGATTAGCAAATACCTAACCTGGTTCTTGATAGATTGAGTCAATCTAAAAGAGATGGACAAAAAAAAGAGAGACGAAAACGTAAAAACGGGGGACTGATTTTTGAAAAATCTAGCTCTAGCAAGGTAGCCGGCACCCCCAAGCCCTCCTCCTGCAGATCTTCTTGGGGGATCCCCCTGTCTCCCTCCCTCTTCCCTCTTCCTTTTTATATCCCTATTTATTTCCCTACTTTTCTTCATTAAGAATCTTCAAGACTTCTTCGATGATTTCGTGGATGTCGTTTCAGACGTTTCGCAAATCTTTGAAGATCTTCTCTCACAGTGTTCAATTGTGAGTTTATCTGATAGTAATTTCATCATTTGTATTTGCTTTGCAGCTCTTTTTTCCCGATTTAAAGTTTTATCTAAATTTGAGAGATATTCTATTCCGATCTAGATATAAATCTTGGATTTACAAAACGTTATTTGGACTTTTTCAACCTATTGGTGTTATTGTCTCTATACAGTGATGGTGCTGGGGACGCCGAATTTGAGCATACACCACTTTTTGACCAAGCCGTAGTTACTAGAGAGGAAGATTTCGGCGTGTGCTTATCATCAAAGATGATATGAGTTTCGACGGTCGACTATCAATTGTGCATTGATGCTATGACAAATTCGTTATTGTGGAAAGAAGAGAGTTGATGCATGTTATATCAAGTTTTATTTTTCAGATTTGCACCGGATTGTAACGCTATATGATTGGTCTTATGTTGAAGTTATGTATCTCTCGTTTATGTAAAATGAAAATTTCCTTTTGGCAAAAAAAAAAAAAAAAAAAGGTAGCCCACACTTTCAGGGAGTTTTCAGCAGGGTTCTACTTTTTGGCTGTGAGGACTATTTACATCTAGCTCTTTGGGTTTAGCATTGAAGATGCGAAAATAAGCTAAATTGCCCGTTGGTAAAAGCCACTAGTTTTGACAACATTATCTAGCATTCTCGTGCGCCATCTCCAGTTGATGACTCTCCCAGAAAGTTAGCCCGAAAGTGCAGTGGTAAAGATGAAGATCTTGGCGAAAAATATGAAGATGGTTGAAGAAGATCATCCGAGTCCACGATAACACAACCCACTTTAGAGCAAAACTGTAAGAAAGTTATCTCAGTTTGCTCTTTTTCCCTGGTTAAATTAGCGTTAGGTGCTGATGTTCTCATTCATTCAGATATAAGAAACAAATTCATGTGCACAGACATTGTGTTCAGTCCCAAAAGATCGCAATTTGCGAATTTAGACCGTTTTTCTATACTCTCGAAGGAACTACAACACGACAAGTGCGATGTTCTCGAAAAGTTTGACACCCGAGCTGGAGGTTGGAGTTAGAAATTTCTTGCCTATACATGGCTAAAGCTTCTAGCTTCCTCAGTGCAGGTGTTCTCGCTGTAAGAAAATGGCTTTCATGGTTTTCACTCTGGTCAAAAGGTAAGACGACTTAACCTAGCTCTACAGAGAGATCTCCCAAATGTATGTATACCAGCAACAGTAGATTGCGTATACGTGCATGTAGCTTCGTCGTAGACATCTGCCAACGTGCACGTGCGCGCAACGTGCAAGCTAACTGATCTGGTCCAGCGCATTGAGCCGGAAGCGCCGCTTGTTAATGAGCTGGAAATCTGGTCCGAGAGCAGCCCTAGCCCAAACTGACGCGTGCATGTAGTGAGCTAGTTCCTATGGCGTGCTCTTCCAACTTGCACAAAGATCTCGCTGACACTTTTCCGAATTCAATGCGTTGATTTTTGTCTGGCTCGCGGGTTCGCTGTCTTTGGCCATCTGCTTCGTTTTTTGATGATGAAATGGGCAAAATATTCACTTGTCATGCAATGCAAGTGATGCTTTCAGCATTCATCTTCTCTGGATGTATTAGACGTGGTTGCCATCTCTGGACGGGTCATACGGAAGGTTAAAGTAGCTTGCAGACGCAAGAATGATTTCATTTATGGCATATTTATGTAAATATATGTTTAGTCCAACTAGGGTTGTTGGATTTATTTCCATGATAGTTATTGGGCCACGCATCGGTGTGCCACGTAGGATTTCTCTCATGCACGTGCTTCTGAAACGTTTTGCTTTCTTTTAGAAATATACACCATATCTAGCATTTCCCAAAAACTTGTTACTTTCTTTTTCTCTCGATTTATGTCGTGGCTCACGAGGTCAAGTGAGGTTTACTCGATTAATGGTGCTAATTTATCTTTGTAAGGTCGGCTTTCTTGCCATGTCTATATTTAAAGCCATGTTTTCCTCCGCAAATGATTGGTGGGTATAAATATGGATATCGCCTGCATTTATTTTTTATTAATTAGCTTGCACATGAGTGGATACTCATAACCTGTTCATCCACCAACCAAATGCATGGTTCGCGCCTCGTAGGCTGTCCTATTGATCGCGGTCTATTCGGGTCACGGCAATATTAATTCGGTCGTACCATGATTGGGTAGGACAGGAGAGGTGACCTCGTTAATTACTCCCTTGTACTAATGCAAGTGGACGTGGATATTTCTCCAATTCTCCAATTCGAACAATGGACCAACATCTCTATCGACCCAACCTGGCTCTTGTAGCGCCAGAAACTTTTCTTCTTTAGATTGGATGTGTGTATAAGAAAGTGGAGGCACGCGTATGATACACACTGAAGCGTGGGAGGCAATCTTAGGTCCAAAGCTGTCGTGCATCGAGAGAGATTTCAATGAAGTAGGGTTCTAATCCTAAACACGGGTCGAACAAGAACATCGGACCCGAATTGGGTCTCTTCTCAGCGGACAAGACAGTGTGTTTCATGGGTCCCTCCTAAATTGATGTCACGAGTCGTACCGAATCACTAACACCACTTGACTCTACTTCGATATAACCCCCCGATGCATAAAATACCTCAAGCAGTGCTTGCTTGATTCGATTGATTGGGGCCTCTCGACCAGATTACACCACTGGACTCAAGCTCCTTAGGGTCTGTATGGTAACGATTCTAATCCGAAAAAATAATTTTGTTCAGAAGTGATTCTTTCTGATTCTGATTCCTGGATGAGTTTCAGAGAATTAGAAACGCGTTTGGTAACTACACAAAATTTCTGTTCCTGAAATAAAAACGCATTTGATAACTGCATATAATTTTTGTTCTCAGAAACAATTTATCTTCCTAATTTTTTCATTAAAGTCAAATTATTACATCATGTAACTATAAAGTTCCTATGTCATCATACAAATCAATCACAAAGAAAAATGATTTTTTGCAACATATTAAATAAAGAAGTGATGAAAAATATACATATGTACATTTATCTTAAAGAAATGAAAAGTTATTGTTGATGATGAAAAATATAAGAGAAAATATATATAAAAAAAATCAGGTGAGGTTGTGTGTGTGGGAAGGAAAGAGAGAGAAGAAAGATGTGACTCTTGGCAATTGTGTGTCAAGAAAAGAGCAGAAGGTGTGCCTTGGTAAATTGTGAGGCAACCATGGAAACGAAAAACGCTATTGCATGGTGATGCATTTACCTTCACTAATTTTAGTCTCCTCCTCACAAAAAGCAGCAACAACAAAAAGAAAGATTTAAATAGCTTCAGGCGTTTCGAATACCCTCACAAAAAAAGCAACCACCTTCATCCTCTCCTTCATCATTCCTTGCTGCACCAATATTACCCAAAAAAAAGGAAAAAGAAAAGAGAGAGAGAGAGAAATTATTTAAAAGTAGTGTGTTAACTATATATGTATGTCTCCTCATGCGAAATAAGAGAAACAAAAAGAAAGAAGAGAAAGAAAAAAAAGAGAAAAAAAATTAAAAATAAAATAAAATAATATTAAAAATTGTCCACATCAATGTCGGCAGGCAAAAAAGATTGAACTGACAAAAATGCAATATGTTTAGGTTTTTTTGACAATTTTAAGAAAAAAATTAATAATTAATTAAAAAAATAAATAAAATATTATTAAAAATTGTCCATATTAGTGTCGACTAACCAAAAAGATTGAATTGGCAAAAGTGTAATATGTTTAGGTTTTTTTGACAATTTTTCCTTTGTTTCTCAAAAGTGATTCTAAAACAAAAAATCGTCTTTTTTATGATTCTTATTTAGACTTCAAAACTGATTTTAGAAACACTTTTTGGGATTAGAATCATTTTTTTTACCAAACGAAATTCTGCTCCGAAAAGCAGAATCAGAGAACCAGAATCATTATCAAACAGGCCCTTAAAGTTACAGGAGTCTCCGCTGAGTCTTTCCTGTTATGGATGGTGGACTCTTCTACTGGACTTCTTCTTCTTCAATCTAAGGATTCGACAGAAGTCGGTGAAAGATTTCTAGCGGACAAGCTAAATAACCTCAATGCATATGCTAATTTAAACTGAGCAACCGATGGTTTTACTCTCGTTGGTGCTTCAATATGATCTACTTATATGAATAACCACTCACTGTTCACCACTTCACTTTAGATGTCGATTTTCTAAATAAATCTTTAATCCCCGACATTACTATTCTTAAGAAATTCACCATGACAAGAAAAGATCACAGTGCTTGTTATGAATAAATTTTCACACACGGGGCATCACGAAACATCCCTACTAAGGTACTATCGTGCAAGGTAGGCAAGGAAGGACTAGAAAGTCATGTACCTCTGGAATATAAAGGTGCATCATTGCCTTCTAATTCGCGAAGGGTTAAAAGAAAAAAATTAATGGGTTAGTGTAAATTAGTAGGCAAGGTTGCATCTTTAGGGCCTTTCTTTCCTTTTTCTGTCTCTTACATTCTTGCAATACTAACAGGAGAATGCTAAAAAACAGTGTGTTATCTAGTTGCAGAATCAGCAAATGACACCCAAAAAGGATAAAGCGAAAATCGGCTAAAAGTACTCCTACGAGAGCAAAACGGTGAGAAACTAGAGTGTGCAAAAGTTTCCAGACTCCTATTCCTAACCTCCATTTAGAATAAGTAGGGTTAATTTCAGAGATGAAAGTTTGCTGTTGTCCTCCCTGAATAGCATCCAGAAACCTGTCGATGTTAGTCTCAACGATGAGTCGCGAGCTCGGCGGTTCTGCTGGGTCTATTTTCTTGAGACCCGATCTGCATGCCACCTGGAAAAACCTTCTCCCAAGGCCTCTCGCATCCACGGGTACCTACAACACTCCATGGCTTCAATAACAGTTAACCAACTTCTCTGGCGAGTGCTCTGCTCAGGCCAAGACTTGAGTTCCTCCTTCACTAGTAATGCAAACACAGCAGCTCTGCACCAACCTTCAGGACTAAGCTCGTCCTGGAGCGTCTTGCTCTTGAATTTGTAGGAGCCGATAAAATGCTGAAACGCAGAGAGTTTGCCTAAGAACATCGTGGACAAACAGGAAAAACTGAAGGAAAACTGATACTTGTTTGTCTGGTCAAATACAGTAATATTTTCACAAAGCTGGCAAGGGCATTGAGGTCACTTAGTTTTTAGGTCCGAAGTTAATGCACCAGCTAGACAAGTTCAAATCAAACAAATTACAGCACATATAGCCTTTTAGAGTTATAGTCGCGATGAAAACAATTGCAACTTGAACTCTCAACCTAGCTATGAGTGTAGATAAAAGACAACACGCACTTCACTCTTACCACTAAATCTCCTCTAACCCCGGCTTCCTCAAGAGCTTCAAGTGAGGCAGCCTGCTCGACAGTGTCATCATCTTCCCAGCCACCCTAAAATTTCAGAAGTAAGCAATCCTTGAAGAAAATTTATATAGCAACAAGCAACAAAATATATGCAAGAACTCTCATCGACAGCACATAACATCGCTGTAAAAAATGTGACCGTGGAGAGGAAAGTGAAAGAATAGGAAAGTTTCTCCTCTTCCTGGCAAACAGACATGACAAAATTTAAGTGATCTTAGTCCCAGTAACCGAACAAAGGGAAAAAACAATTTTGAGCTTGCAGAAACTCCTCTGCGCTTTTTATCTGTGAGGCTTTCCACTCTAACAGCTGGAACAGTCAAATTATGAAGGAAAAAAAATGCTCTTTGCAAGTCTCCAATAGGCTGTTGTTGATGGTAAAAGAGAACTTCCTTTTAAGAGATTTTTCTCTAGTTTTTATAATTGAGTTATTTTGCAAATAAATTCAACCAAGAAGACAAACTGCCCACCATTCAATGATACAATGCTGCATTGCTTCCTAAGCAAATTTCCATACTACCACCTATCTGGTTTACACATTAGGACTCGTTTTTTATCTGCACATATCAAGAGAAGTCCTACAGTACCCAAAGGAAAATGAATAGACATAGTCTGGTTCTCATGTCTCTAATTATTGACCCAGAATCACTCTTCACATCTCTACATCTACTGGGTAGCTAAAACTTCACAGAAGAATTCTGCCACAGATAGTTCCGAAAAAACACTGAATGCTTCAATGTGACCTCTGAGAATAAGGGTCATTCAATCTGCAGCGGTACATTATGCCTTGCAAGCTAGCCTAGCTCATGCAATGAGGAGTCTGATGAACAAGGTTGTTAAAATTGAAAAATGTCACTGTATGAGGAATTAGAGTCATGATGTTGGAATGCATATTGTCATATTCTTAGAATTTCCAACCAAAATCATGAATTTAGAGATACATGCTACTCATCTTAATCTCAACATTGTCCAGAAAAAATTCCAGGGGGTTATTACTAAAACGACCTGTATCAATTGTAAAGCTAAAATCTCAAGTCAATTCTACATTTGCATATATATCAAATGGATTTTGTTAATGAGTGTCTTAGGGCACTTGTTAAAAACCTGTGCAAAGAAATATTGTAATTTCCAATGCATTGTCTCTCTCATGTTATATATAATCAATACAATGTAATCAAAACATGTTCTTGTTAAGTTTACTTAACAGGTGCCCCAAGGGCACGTGTTAGCAAGAGCCATATCAATTCACATAAACATCATATTGGTAATATCTTAACATCTCACCATGATCCTGTGATTTTATCAATTATGATGGGGTCTGTATAAAGATCCCAGCACATTAAGATCATGGTAAGATCCAATTCTTTCTCAGGTTTCTAACTGTTTCTATGGTTTTAGCTCACCGAATTATAAGATCTCAAAATCTTATATGGATTTCAACAACAATTCTGATGAGAGCTTCAGTGAGAATTTTGTTTTCAAGCCTTGCAACTTAATCTCTCGAAAGTCATCACAGACATTGATGCTAAGGTCGCAGAAAGTCGGAAGTTTCTCAGTTATACATACATGGAAAAATTAACTCACTACTGACTAGATCTTTTGGTTCTAGAGAATACACTGAGTATAGCAGGAGACCACCAATCTGTTTACTTTCAATGATCTGGCTACTAAACTTCTTACAGATGCATAGGATCAGGAAAAGAGTAATATCACCCTGGAAGAGCCATCTCCTTGCAGGAACTCATCAAATAATAGCTATTATTCTGAACTTATGGGATTCCTCAGAGGCTCTCATGTCTATAAAGTTCTCGAGGAAAAATTATCTGACATATAGTTGGATGCTTAGCGTGCACCATTTGCAATAGTTCAATTCAGTGAGGACACCATAAGAACTGCTTAGATTACGTATGCTGAAAGATATGTTGACTTCTGATTATCATCAGGAGCACACACAAACAGAGAAAAATGGATGATGCTAACCACTTCGAGTAGCATTGCACATTGTGTCATTTAAGAACATTACAATAACAAAGTAGTGATGTATCTACGTTATCATTGTAATATTCTTCAAAGGGGCCTTTTCTTATTTTCAGTCAAGATTCTTTGAAGAATCAGATGAAGGGCAATCTTTACACTTCATATTATGTACCTTTGGAAACAGAAGACCAGGTCCGCTGGTAGAATTGATCATCAGTATCTCTACATCTCCATGATTCCCCTGTTCGATAGCACTTCTATACTTGAAAGGAACACATCTGTTTCCATCAGTAAATACTGTAAAGACTGTCGTATTATTTCCCATAAATCACAAAAATGCCCACATATCCTATCAACATTAATGCATGTAGCGAAACCATACGTCAAACACAAAGAAGCTCTCTCATCTTGCAGGAGAAGAGATTCAAGCTCGTAAACCGACACCTCAAGTGCAAGACTGCTGGTTTTTTTTTCTTTCTTTTAATAGGTTAACTCCTTTCTGTTTCTGGTACATCTTTAGTATGACACAGTTGAAAAAACACATCAGACTGAGTGACCTTGTGAAACCTTCAATGGCATCAGCCTGGTAAAGGAAGTGAAGTTGCTTTTACAATCACCAAACAGGATCAAAGTCCAGCAAGCAATGTCTCGGCTGTTGGACTCATCAAAAACTGAACCTCCTAGACTGATCACTCATAACAAGCGAAGCCGCCATGGCCATTGCAAAACTGAGGCTTCATTCACTTCCAAAATTAACACCAGCTGAAGCTGACGCACCGATCGATCAATCAGTCAACCCAACTTCCCCAATCTTCACAAGTCTTGCTCAACTCGCTATTCGCCAGAAACTTCCCTGAGCCGAGTCACAATGAGAGAGAGAGAGAGAGAGAGAGAGAGAGAGAGAGAGAGAGAGAGACGGGATGGAACCGACAATGACACACGGGCAGTCAAAATACAGAGACATGGAAATGAGAAGATAAAGAAGGAAACTTTTCATGAAATACCCGGCCACGAGTCGGAAACCGTCCTTGTAGCGCGGCTGGTGGCGACCGGTACGAGCCACCAATCTCTCCATCGCTTCGGATCTCGGGAAAAGGAAGAAGGGGGGCAAAATGCTACCGAACTCCAAATTCGGCGCGGTGACAGAAGAAGCAGTTCCGGTACGCGATTTCGCTCATCGTTTCGCACGAGCGCTCCTCGGAATGGAGAGAACGAGCACAATTTGCCTCTCTCTCTCTCTCTCCCCGCCGCAACAAACGGTGCCGCCGATGACCAACACAGCTCGTTACCGGCAACGCTCTGTGCCACTTTGCTTTAACTAAGATTCACAGTGAGAGAGAGAGAGAGAGCCAGCATTAAATTATAATCTTGTTCTTACATCGATAAAAACTAGGTGGCTCTTCAATCTGTTTCTGTCTCTGTCTCTCTCCTGCGCTTCTGCGTTCTCTTGGTATTATCTGTTCATTATAAGCTGCTGGTCTAAAAGTAGAGAACCTTTCAGTTCTTGATGGGTATCTTGAGGGAAGTGATGGCTCCTGCTCTGAAACTGAAATCTTTTTGTACTTTCTCCGTGTGCCTGATTTATTTATTGGGATAAGGGGTCCATCTGAAGCTTTGCAATTTCTTCAATCTGATCTTTGAAATTTTAATTCCTTGGCCAATGGTGGCGGCACCATCCACGCACTGGCCAGGGGCTGGCCTCCCTCGCGGGGACGCCATCGCCACCTCAGCCACGGAGTTATGCGAGGATGGCGAGAAAGCACCACCTTAGCTGCTGAGTTACGTGAACAAAGCGAGCCAGCCAGGCGAGGCGGCGACCATCGCCGGGCTCGCCACTGGCTGTGATGGCCGGGTCGACGAGGGCCAGGCTGGGAAGGGGCAAGGGGCCCGCGCCCCCCCGACTCGCCGCAAATTTGGGCGGAGCTAGTTAATCCACGAAGCATTGAGCTTATTCTGGATTCAAATCCGCTTCGTTCATTCGCGATAATTACTGCATCTCATACTTGCCATTCGTACTCCCAAAACCCAGGTCAACCTCTTCCAAATCACTCGGGGACAATCTAAGCTTTACACCACCATCTTATGACGCAGATCTGTGTCGGAAGATGCATCTTGTTCCTCACCGAGGCTCAGCCTCCCTTTAACTCTCTTTTTGGGGGGCGAGCGGGACGGGGTGTTGGAGGCGATGGCATTGGCTGCGATTGCGGGAACATGACACCGGCGAGGGTCTCTGGACCACCGGCCGGTCGCTGGGTAGCGCGGCCGCCGCCGCCACCTAGCTACCGTCTCTGTCTTCGTCCCTTCGGCCTGGACATGCTCACTAGACTTTCGCTTCTTCTTTTTTTCTAATGTTCCCCCTTTTTTGGTTTCTCCGTTCTTATATTCCACGTCAGCAAAGGTCGGAGGATCGCGATGACGTGTCGCCGGCATGGCATGGCTGGCCGTGCGTCGATATCGCGCGGATGTGGTCTTCCATCTCAGCATTATTGTCCATATATATATTGGACAGAGAGTCTAACTCGAATAGTAAATTATATATTTAACGACTAAAATCAATCAAAATCTCTCGAAAAATTCGAGAAATAAAAGCATTTTATATTTCTGTTTGGACACATTATTTTCTTGATGTCTTTTTGTCTTGTTAAAAAAGGAACTTGCACGATGCAAACCTATTTGTAAATTTTAAATATGGCCAAACTATGGCTTCCTAAATTTGAATTTGGATAAAAATGTAGACGGTTTGGTGAATGAGGATAACTATGTCAAAATCGATGTTGAAAATGGATGTAGGTAATTTTTTTTTTTCACGAGAAAATAAGGATAGAGATTTGAAGTGAACAACGTGCATGTTTCTACATGTTGGTAACACCGATAAGATGAGATAAGACGTAAGAGAAAATGTGAGCGTAATTCAACAATAAAATGTTATAGATCGTACCTTAAGAATTCCTAAAATTCATATGAGGTTGCTATGTTTTAAGCACGTACACTATTGCTTGGAAGAGTTATTTTTTAGAGTACAATCACGGAAGTTATATTTGAAGAGGGATATGTCTTCGGTTTGTTCGACTTTTGTTCAGTTTTTATCGAATTCATATTCAAAATATGTTGGTTAAAGAGATTTTTATTTATTTAATTAATTATGATCATATATGAAGAGTTTAAAATAAGTCACACCAGTCAAAAGTACATTTGAAAATGCTTCATCTAATTAATCAATTGTTTTCAGCTTTAAACTTTCCAGATCCAATCCAAATTTTCCTCCGTCCTTAGCTAAGCGGAACTTTTTTCCACCTCCGATCGATAGGGTTATAAACACGAATATCACCCGGACGAGTGGAAGAGGGATGCTAACCAGCATTACTAGCGTACACGAAGCAACGGACACGGATGCCTAAACCTCTATTAGATAGAGTGGCTGAATCTCCTGTTCAGTAACTCTTTGCAATCTGGGAAATGGAAGAATACGTCCCCAGCGCGGCGCTGACAACGCCCACGGCCGCAATTGCAGCGCTCAGAATCACCTGAACATATCCAGTGAAAGAAAATCTATCAGCAATTGGAGCAGTGGACAGAAGGGTACTTACTGCAATAGGATCTTAGTGTCTAGAATTTTATTAAATAAGATGGATGTGGCGTCGTTCTGCTTGTAGTCGCCGAGATGACCATCGAAAGTCCGTCTTCTCCTGAAAAGTTCTACTTTCCTACTTTCTGGCCCCAAAAGGGGGACAGAAGAGCAAATATGATCTAAACTGTAAGTGCCACACAGCCTATCTTATCTACGCCACGTTACCATAAGCCTCCTACTTATACTTCTCTCCTTCGAGTTGAATTCACCTTCTGCCAATGCAAGTTTTACCCAAGATCAAGTCTGAAGTACCTGCATTTTTGTTGCTTTGTTCCCCATAATCCTCAGAAAGCACAAGGCTGGCATAATTACTGCCTGAATCAAAGATAAAAAAATTTACACGGTTCAGAAAAATACTTGTATATTCTTCAATAACAGGTGAGATGGAGATTCCCAACAGACAATAATGAAGCCTTAACAACGTCAAGTTATTGCTTATACTCCTCATGGAAGATCGTTGTCAAATACTGTGAATTAACAGCACGTAAACAATTCCCATCCTCAAATATCAAACGGTCGAAACTGATAGAATATCAACAGAATGGCGCAATTTTACCAAGAAGAATTTGAGGATCTGCTAAGCTAAACCGACTAGCTTTGTTCGTTTCTAACCGAAAATTAACCATGAATTTTACTAGATCTTATTTTGTTGGAATTCAAATTGCTTCTAAGTTCTCAAAACATGCAAAACATGCATGTGTCTCTAGCCAAAACTGAGAGACGTCCTTGTTTGGTTCAACTACACAATTCCATGTACAATTGCCGCGGCAAAACTTAGTCCCATAATAGACATGGAAGTGGGGACTAAAAAGAAAAGAAGGGGCAGAAGTGTGCCAAATAGTGCCTATATGCTCATATGCAGACAATAGTAAAGATGAGGTCTATCTGCTGGAAAATGTGAATGAGATAGGATAGAAAAAGGTTCAGGGTCGATCAAATCTTTCATAAAATCAGCACAAGACATGGTTTTGACTTTGTTAAGAAAAAAAAAATGGTCCATTTATCAAAATTCCAAACATGAATGGACGCAAATTGATTACTCTGGAAACAACATCAGACACAGCAAGGCTATACAGAAGAAAGACAAATCCAAATTCAAGTTAATGAGGTAATATCCCTACCACAAGAACACTTAGGAGGGAACCAATTAAAGCCATTACAAGACCTGCATCAAACCAGAAAAATTAAACTTACAGCACCACATAAATGTCAAGTACTTGTATGAAATACTAGATGTAGCCGGAAACCAGGGGTAAGCAAACGGTAAAAGTTGGAGCAAAGCTGTTGATGTTCAGTAATATGAGATTTGTGCTGATGCAAAGTTTTAAGTACTTTATCTACTCTTTGTGCAGTATGCTCTTCTGAAATTCTAGAGACAAACATCCCTCATTGGTACGTGCGGATTCACTTGTAGAATGTGTTCGAGAAAGTTCCTAACATCGAGCATCTATTAGTGTCTCAATGTGGGTTTCTCATAAAAGAAACCTCAAAAACTATGTCAAGTGTGGCACTTCAATATGGATGTGACGCATACCTCAACCTAGAATATTTGAAGGTATTACCATAAAAAAAATACTGAGGAATGGAATGTTTCGTAACAGAGAATCCATCTGTTTTTATACAATTAAAGCGCACTTACCTTTGCTACATGTTAATGAGAAAACGGAAAAACGATTTTAAGTCTCCCTAGTAATGGGAGTATTAATATTGAATGAAAGATTTTTACAACTCAAGTTTTCAAATAGCCTCGAAGAGTAAAAATCCAGTAGTCCTTTATTTTTAGTTTAGCTAATATCACCTTTGGCAGTGCGCAAGCAAAGGGTCACTAACCAAGGAAAGAGAGGGAGAGAACAATTTCTAGTTTTCAAAATAGAACTTAACAAATGTGAGGGGGGACCACTGAGCTAAATCAAAGCTTTTTTCTTTTCTTCTGTTCAGAAATGAAGATTGGAAGCGACACGACACACTCCCAAAATATATCATTAACTTTAATCCCAATGCATGCCAATCCGCCAGCTACCTCCATAGTCTTACGTAGGTTTCATATAACTAAAGGATATTTCGACAGTTATGATGAGGATGAACTGTTTCTGTGAAAAGGAATTTTAAATATTTACCAAAGAAAGGAAGAAGGAAAGCAACAAAAACTGAGGAGATGACCAGGGTTGTTCTAAGCAGAATATAACATAAAAAATTGTCCGAGATTCCTGCAGGCAGCAACTCTTCTATGCTCCGTGCCAATGGGTTCATCAACAGCGCATATGTATCCAATGTTCAGGATACAAAGTATGTTATAAATAGTAGAGATTAAAGGGAAAAAGAATTCATCAGTTTAATTGTCACGACTCAAAAATGCAATGCAAAAAGGATATTTAGTGAACGGATTGATGACCTGCCACAGAAAAAACGAAGGGGCGCTTAGAATCCACAAAGGTATTCATTTCAACCAGGCATAGAAGCATTGTAGCACAATGCACAAAATCTCCTACTCACTGTTGTCCATATGGCGACTTTGGAAGCAATGGAATGTCCTGGCATATTTAAGGTTATCTGGGATAATGTACTTTGACCAAACATGAGATATCCCAAGATTGCAATGCCGCCATATATTACGACACATAAGATGAAGCTGCATATACAAGACAACTTTTAGGATATAAAAAGAAATTAAGCAAACTATGTTAAGCATGCACCAGAAGAAAGTCCATACCACACAATCAATGCCTTGTTGAACTTTGTTTTATCAGCCATTGACTGATAGATGTTTGGAAAAACGGAATGTCCAGAGTAGCAAAATCCATACACACCAATGGCAAATGGAATGCCACTCCAATTCACTAAGGGACTTGTTTGGTGAAATCCAGTACCCTCTGTAGTACCAAGTATCACCACACAAAGAAATATCAAAGCTGTAGCAATTACTCCTCCAGCTGCCAGGATGCAACGAACACAGATGAAATTTTGCAGTTTAGATACTAAGAGAATTATAAAGGTTACTAAATCAAGGAAATGCTCACCTGAGAGGTATGAGATTACTCGTAGATCCCTCAACCAAACTGTAGGTAGTACAACGAGAGCGGTTAAAATTCCAAAAAGGTGCAAAGAATCCAGCTGAAAACCAGCCCAATTTAATGAAACTCCAGGAAAAAGTCTGGTGAGGTTATCCCCTTCCAAAATAATAAACTCCACACAATATGACTGCAGACAAGAGCTAAGATAGTGAATAGGCTGTATTATCACAGGAAAAGTAAAAGCAATGCTTCTAGTTGGAACTTACATATAATTCGGTGTACAAAATGATCTGCAACAAGAAGCAAGAAAGACAACTATTAGACTAAAGGCAATCCACTGCTGTGCAATGAACCTTTCTTTTACTCTCCATAAATGACATTTTACCCCACAAACCAATTAATAATCAGGCATTATTACAACATGAAATCACAAACTCACAGAGATGAAGAGACGCCCATATCTCCCAAAGGCAGCTTGTCCTAGATCTGGGTATGTAATGATGCCTTCTTTACTTTCGAAGCAGTCCCTCATGAGAGAGGCAGTGTAACAGCATATGATGGCGAAAAGTACTAAAATTGCAAGACTTGCCCATCCAGCTTCTTTTATTGTGTAAGGTGTAGATAGAAGCCCCACTCCGGCCAGCACATTGACCCCTATTTTGGAATCAAGGCATCATAAAACATCCGGCAAACAAAAGGGCTTAATTCATGCCAAACGACTATGGAAACAAGAGAGCTAATGGAAAAGTAAAAATATCGAACTATCACTTGAAGATGTCAAGTGGCCAATAGTGCAATTCCCTACGGACCATTGAAAATAGTCTGGGTGAAGCTACATCCATGACTGATAGGCAATTCTCCCGTAAGCTGTCGGTGAAATGAAGACTTAGCTGAATATGACGATTGTGCTCTTGATATCACATCTTCCTCCTTGGGATGTTTACTTTCTTCAGTCAGTAAAGGAGATCTTGAACCTGTGTCTAGGTTACTCTTGGTGAAATCATTGTCATAGCTCGAATATCTAATACTTGGTGAGTGACTGAGAATTCCAAAGTTTGGTGACATCGAGATGGTATACGAATCTGTAGTCTCCCTGCAACAAAGGGTAGAGAGCGGCAACAAGGATAGAAATAAATAACAAGGTTAGCACTTCAAAACTGTAAAGAATAATTCTACAATGCAAATTGTTGAGTACAACATCTCTACCGTTCTGGTTTAGCTCAAAATGTTACTTGTTCAGCGCAGAAAGAAAGGTCATAGTAGACTCAAGAAATGCTGACTTCAAAATGCGGAACTACACTACAACAAAATATTTTGTTACGCACAACTATTACTCATACTATTTGTGAGTACCAGACAATATTGCTATACTGTAGCAATTTAATCACTCTTATCATTGCTCTGACAGAGACATACACTTGATTCTTTATTTTCCACTCTCACGATTTCTTTTCTCATCAAACCAACACTACTACAAAAGCTGCTATATAGAGCAAACATCCACAGCCGTGTTTTGTAATCATGTGGAAAAAGAACTTGGCTTCCTGCTTCAAGGTGACGACACTTTCGCAAATCGTATGTACTGGGAACGCTAATTGATGTGGGACAAGCTGTATTTATTGAGAGTCGAATATGTTTGGTTGTGGTAGGTGGACTCTTTGTGTCACGAATACAAGGTAGGTGGATTATAGTAAATGTGATGGTTGAGTGAAGTGCTATATGTTGCGGGAAAAAAAGAGTGATGAACACAAAACATGGGTCAATCAGTGTCACAACCCCACCGGGAGAGCAGCACAAAATTCCACTATAGATCAACTGATACAACGTGGAATACAACCACATTGGGGTCCCTCAAATACTCCCGGTGTTTATTAGCCCTCAAATGATACCCAACAGCTCGGTAATTAGCCCACGCAATTGCTCGCGGAACAATCTCTGGATATCACAAAGAAATTCACTAATCTATTGGCTTCGAGCACACCGCACAACTGATCGTTAAGCTCAATCTCTGATGCGTGTAAACTGAAACTCAATTAGAAACCAAGAAACCTACTTAAACTAGAAAACCACTCCAACTAGGAAATCTACTCAAAGTGATCAGTTCGCAATTTCTAACTGAATCTTTGATGAACTCTTCTTTTTCTAAGAATCAGCATTGCAACAAAGATCCAGGCATGGTTGTAGACTTCAAGTTTTAGCAAACAACTTTCTGCACGAACTAAAATGCTCCTTCAGTCTTGATAAAGACACAGCTAAAATGGAGGAAACGAAGAAACTCTTGAGGAAAAACAAGCAGGAAGCGCAAAATCTATCCTGCCACAGGGTACATTTCCATGGCCAAAACCCAGGATTCATCGACAGAGCAGAACCTCCTTCGCTATGGAATACACCGCCCAAAAACCAAACGAGCAATGAGAATTCAGGAACACGGCAACTCTTTCGTCATGCCACAGCGTCGCCGTGGACCAATTGGTCGGGGGAAATAGAAATCAATCTCGGTAAAACCGGAAGCAAACGTCACCTGTAGCTCTGCGGCCACACTGGAGAGACGAGGGCGGCGGGCGAGTCGCTCCGGCCTCCGGAGCCGTGCGCGCCCTCCTCTCCCTCTTCGTCGCTGCTGCTTCCTCCGATCTTGTTCACCTCGAGATCTCCGTGCTCGCTGTCGTCGACGTCGTCGTGCTCCAAGAAGAACTCGGCCTCTCTCTGCTTCTCCTCCTCCGCCATAGCAGAACCAAGAGCTGCACTCGGCTCAGAGACGGTAGAAGGAGAAGGAGAAGGTGATTCGCCTTCTCAGGTGAAGAGAGGAGACTGACGAGCTGCCAGAATTTGAAGCGCCGAAGATTGCGATTCAGATTGCGCATCAGCATCAGCGGACTGGTGTTTTGGAGGGAAGAGCTGACGTGGCACGAGTGTGATTTTGCTGACGTCACGTCGGTCGTGCTCGCTCGGTCGGGGGGGAAGGGTTGCCACGCGCGCGCCGCTCGTGCTGTTTCTGCGCGCGCCCTGTTTTTTTTTGCAAGTAGGAGGTTTGATTATTCTTCGTTTAAATACAAACAAACATGTTAATCATCTTTTAAATATAAAGGGTAGTAAAGTCATTTTGCTTATCTAATTCGTAATTTCATATGCTTCCGAAACACCTGCTAAGCTTGCTTGAATAGGATCATATATATCATGACTCGTGAAAAGAGATTGCACATTATAATTACATATCTTCTTATTTAATTGCTTAATAAACTTCTCAAAATTGATATAACTTTTCTTTTTACTCTCTTTTCTTATTATTTTAAATGAATAAAGAGATTGGCATTTTCATTGTCTTCGCCCCAAATACTCTTTAATACGTGATGAAGAAAAACTAAGAAATTTGGTTAATTACTATCTCTCGCCAATACTTTTGAGATCATTCACTAAAAGCTAATAGATTAAGCAAATGCCAAGAACATTATAAAAAAAATATAAGAAAAGTATGTGATGCTTAGAGAAATGATAAATATATATAAAAGTTTATAAACTACATTGTTTATTTAATAAAGTTGATATTGTGCACTAAGCTAAATAGCCCAAGAATGACGGCCCTAGCTAGTCACCTTGATCCATTATTGGATTTCAAACCTACGTGATAAACTAAGGGAAAATGACATAAATGGTCCTAGAATTTTGGCTTAATGTGTAATGTGGTCCTTGAACTTTTAATTTGACATAAATGATCCTTGAACTTTAGCTCAATGTTCAATATAATTTATGAACTTTCAATTTGACACAAATGGTTCATGAACTTTTGATACATGTTTAAACTAGTTCCTAACTTATACGAAAATGTTCAATATGGTCATTTTATTAATTTAAGTTTAAGGACAACATTGAATTTTTTTATATAGTCTAAGGACTAATTTGAACATGCACCAAAAGTTTAGGGACCACATTGAACATTAAGCTAAAGTTTAGGGACCATTTGCGTCAAATTAAAAGTTCAAAAATCACATTACACATTAGACCAAAGTTCAAAAATCACCTGTATCATTATCCCATAAACTATTTAAGTGAAGTACAATAATAGTTGCCCCTAGTACGCTAGTCAATCAATACATTAGTTGTTTTTGCAAAGTTTGTGATTATTGACAATTTATTACATGAAGTTAACTGAACTAGTGCTTTGATAGCATTTATTGATGAGATTTAATTACATCAAAGGAGGAAATTATCATAAAGAAACCTCCGCATTTCAATCTAATATGAATTTGCAACTTCGATTTTCAAAACATCCAATTAGCATCCCCAATTTAAGAACTTGTCATTTCTCGTTCAGTTTACCTCTCCTACCATTTCAAATCCAGTCACAATGAAAAATCACTAACACACCCCCACCCACTCATTGCTCAGCCCCTCTCCTCTCGACGCCAGCGCCGACTATTGCGTGAGTGCCATCCACCCCCAACTGCCTGCCCAATTGAGTCACACCTCATCGAGCTTAGTCGACGACAAACTTGACGAAAGTCCGTTGAGCTCGACCTTGGGGAAGCTCAACCACGATCCATCAAGCTTGACATTGGCCATGACTAAGAAGAAGGAGATGCAGAGAGCAAAGAGAGAGAAAAGAGAGACGCATAGAGGGCTCAGCCCTGGCAGCACAACATCGATCAAATACGATGGCAACTAGTATAGGTTACAGTTGGTAAGGGTGTGCAACCGGACTAGATTACTCGAAAAACAAGTTCGAGAATCGAATCTTATTTGACTCGGTCGGGGAACATGTTCCATTTTTTGGGAATCAGTCGGAATTAGTCTGGTTTTTGTTTCCAAGTAAAAACCCACCAGAGAACCGGTTTTTAAATAGGAAGATTTGTACCTATTCATTCTATTATTATATTTTGTATTGTTACTTTTGGTGGATAGTAATTTCTACCGCTCATTTTAGGGATTGTTGGTTTTGGCAAATAGTGAATTTTATTATTCATCTTTTACTTTGAATTGTTTCATTGCTACTCATATTGTTTTGCAGAAAAAATAAAACTAGAAAAATGAACAAAAGAAAAACAGAGTAGACCTTGAAATTGGACCGAAAAAATAGAGTAGATTTCAAAACAGATTTTAGGCCAAACATGATAGGTTTTGGATTCTAAAAAATGAAAACCAATTATAACAAGGTAGGTTTCAGGTTTTAGATCTGAAATCTAGTTATTCTGAAACCGATCACTCTTAACGGTCGGGGGTGGAAGCCCATGAGATAAAAGAGAGAAAAAAAGTTGGGAGAGTAAGAGGGAGAAGAGGGAATGATTTAGGCAAAATTTTTGAAATCCGAGATGGGAATTGATATCGAAGTGGAAAATGAGAATGGCCGTCGAAATCACCTCCAAATTGAAGCACGAACGAGAAAAAGCCGAAGAGGGCCGGGGGCAGGGGACTCGAGCGTGCACGCGCGGGAAGGAGCGCTTCGGGCTGTTGGGGCCTGTCCCGTCCGCACGTTTCGTGCGAACTTGGGAGGGAGCGAGGATGATAAAATATCGTGGATTGTCCGGTTCTCCATAACTCAAGGACAAGCCGCGCCGGCCGAGAACGCATGTGACGAGGCCGAATGGTGACAAGAAGAGACACGTGAGCCTCGGCCATTCTACCTTTTGCATATTCTAGCCCACAACTTTTGCCAGAGTACGACGCTACAGAGCTTCCCGACAAAATGTTGCCCCACACGTGGCTGGCGTTATCCAAGAAAAAAAAAAATAAAGAGAAAACGAAAATCTAGATTCCACACGATTCCGGATCATTATACACAATGGTTTTCCTTATTTCCCCTCGTTTTCTTTTTTTCTTCTTCGGGAATTCCACACGATGATTTCTAATAAATGAAAAGGTGACAAGTAGGGATGAGCATGGTTCTGGGATCATGGAACCTAAGAGCCGAATTAGTGGGAACATGTCCCGTTTCATGTTTTAGGATGTGCATGATAGGTTTTAGGTGAACCTGTTTCAACAGGTATGTTTCAGATTTTAGGTAGGTGAAATTTAAAATAAGCTTTTGTGTTTTATTTTTTAGGAAGTGCATGGTAGGTTCTAGGTTCTAATATTTTATGGAACCACTAGTCCGAGCTTCTATTTCTAACGATATTTATGATTAAGACTTTTATTTTGCTAATATTTCATATTCTTCATGTATCTAAATGTAAGTTGTAGTCGGTGGATTGTAGCAAGTTGTGGTCATTAAAGATAATGATTAACTGCAATTGTTCAATAAAAAATGCATGTGGAATCTGAGTAGATCCCAAAACCAATTTTAAAACTTGTGACAGGGTAAGTTTCAGAGTATGCTGGATAGATTTTAGAAAAATGAGAAATTTATTTCGATGAGTAGGTTCCAGATGGAACTTGTATGAAATCTAGGACCGCTTATCCCAAATGGGATGGGGCAATCGGCTGACCACGTACATCGAGTCCTATACTTTTTGGACGGTGAAGATTTAGTGTGCATTTCCTACTCTATTGGAGTTCGCCATTTTAGGACACCACATATCTTATCATAGGAGCGATATTTCCTCACCGTCTTTGACTCCGTGCACATTATATTAAGTAAACTGACAAAAATATCCATGAAAAAAAAATGATGATATGAATTTCACAAATTTTCTGTGAGATTTACCTTGTTTTAAAGATTAAATAATCAATAAATAATATGGAGATAATTACAAAAAAATTCTAAATTTATTGTGCCGATACCAATTCAATCATAAACATATCAATTTAGCCAATTTAATTTTAAACATTTTAACGATTTGTCAATGTAGTCATTTTGATCAATTACAACCATAAATCACCGATGTGTACGTCGTCCGTCCTACGTGGCATGGCCAATGCTAACGTGGACATTACAGAATTTTAAAAAAAATTTCTAGATTGTTTTTTTCTTTTTTACATTGTTTCTTTGCTTTCCTTTTTCCTTTTTTTCCTTTTTTTTACTGTGGGCCGGTGAGGGTGTCCTAGCCACCACCAAGGCCACGAATCGACAGAGGGAAATAAGAAAAAAAATAGGAATATGTACATTGGAAGTCCTAAACTTGTCACGAAAGTGCAATTGAGTATTAAAACTTATAAAAAGTGCAATTAAGTCCTAAAACTTGTCAAATTTGTGCAATTAAGTTTTCTATTAACTCCATCCAATTTGGCAGACACAAAATACTAATATGGCTTTTTTAAATATTTTATCTCTCCTACGTGGCAATGACGTAATTAAGACATGAAATATAAGGCAAAAACAACGTCATTATGATCCACATATGATTTTTTATACAAATTTTATTTAAATTAAATAAAAAAAGATTAAAAAAAGAGAGAGTTAGAATCCAAGATTGCGAGTGCCTGCAAGCCCTCGCCCAGGGTTGTGGTCCTCTCCCAGATCGGGTGAGGGTCACCGTCTCTCCCCTTATTTTGCTGAGGGTTGCCACTAGCGGCTGACCCTCACTAGTGGCCACGGCCAGAACTAGGCAAAGGCCCACAGGCCCTCACTAGCGATTGGTGAGGGTTGTTGGCTCCTAGCCTAGGACTGATGACCCTTGCCGACTATTCCCCCACCATCATTGGCCTTTCCCGGTGATGGTGGGGCGGCGACGGCAAGGGCTTTGCAACCTTGCTACTCGGTTTTCCAACTCTCTTTTTTTTTTCTAAATTTTTCTTTTTTTGTTTAAATAGTTTTTATTTAATTTAAATAAAATTTATATAAAAATCATATCTGGACCAAAATGACGTCATTTTGGCCACGTCTTCGCCACGTAGGAGAGACAAGATATTAATGAAAGCCACATCGGCATTTTTCATTAGTCAAATTAGACGGAGTTAACGGAAAAACTTAATTGCACTAATTTGACGAATTTTAAGACTTGATTGCACTTTTGTAAGTTTTAGGATTTAATTGCATTTCATGACAAATTTAAGGACTTCTAGTGCATATATCCCAAAAAAATAAAATAAATAAAATAAGAAAATTGTAAAAATAACAAATGCAAAAAATGCAAAAATTGTCCACGTTAGCGTCGACCATCCTACATAGCACAGTCAGTGCTGATGTGGATAATTTTTGCCTCCGCCAGTCATGCCATGTAGAACAATTGGTGTCCACATCAGTGATCTCCGTCCAAAATTGGCCAGAATAAGTACATTAGTAAATTTTCAAAAGGTTTAGAATCAAATTGGTTAAATTAAAAGGTTTAAGACTGAATTGGCATCCGTACAATATGTTAATGACTTTGTTTATAATTTTCCCAAGAATACTTTCTCACTCATCACCTCATTATTTCATCTTCCTTTTTATTCTTTTCCCTTGACAAAAGCTTTTCGCCATTTTCATAGCTAACAAAGACCAATGAAGAAACTTGTTATTGGAGTCTAACTTGGGTTGCAGAAAAGGATCAAGAGAGGGAGTAATATGCTTCTTTGCAAGCACTTTGTTTCAATCGCATGGATCGATTCCTTCCTTAAAAGCAACCAAAAACTTTAGCTTTTGTAAGACTTACAATTTTTCGTGCCCATCTCTATGTCGGACATAAAAAGTTGAGGAAAGTACTAAAAGAGTCTTAAATCAATTGTATTATTATTAATTCAATCTTAAACCTTTCAATTGGCCAAATTTAGTTCTAAACCTTTTCACATTAGTATCAATTTAGTCTATCTGACCAATTTAGGCAAGAAAACTCTTATGTGAATGCTGACGATCCCACGTGGTATGGCCAATACTAACGTGGATATTTTTCTTAATATTTTTCTTCTTCTTTCCTTTCTTTACCTTTTGTTTTTGTTGGTGGCCGATTAACAACCATGGCCATGGCTGGTGAGGGCGAGGCCAGTGTGGCCGGCCACTGGCAAAAACAAAAGGGAAAGGAAAAAAAATGAAAAGATAAAAAATTCAAAAAAAATTATTTAAAATGTCAACGTCAGCGACAATCGTGCCACGTAGGACCGTCGGTATCCACGTTGGCGATTTTCGACCTAAATTGGTCGGATGGACTGAATTGGTACCAAGTAATAAGTTTAGGACTTTTGTGATATCTTTCCCCAAAAAGTTGGCAACCTACAGCAATGCATTATACTATGCCCACCATGCAGGCCTTTATCAATGCCCCTCCATGGTTCTTTAGCAAGACAACCTGAAAATCTACTTCAAAATTCGCCGCAGAGGCCTCACGAAACAAGAGCAAGATGGGGAACGCACTTGGGGGAGCTGGAGAGAAGAAGGCGAAAGAGTTCGAGCCGATCATCGAGAGATGTTACGACAACCACTTCGAAGAGAGCAAGGCAGATGACATGAGCTTGGCGGATTTTTACCGCCTTGTTTGCGAAACCGTCGAGTGAGTTTCGATATCTCGATTCTTGAATTCAACATCTTTGAGCTATTTCCAAACACTGTATTGCGTTCATGCCTTGATGGTCGATCTCTCTTTGGGACAGAGAGATCAATAAGAAGCTGGGGAACACGCAATTTCGCGTGCCGAAGCACTCTACCCTCAAGCATGCTTACGAGGTAAACGAATCAGTATCCAGCTTTGCAAACTCCTTTGCTTATCTCTAAATCATGTAATAATTTTCCTAGGTATTATCGTGAAAAAAGGTTGTATGTATCCATTCTACTTATTTATTTTTTGATTTAGCAACGTACCTGATAAGAATATTATATTTGGCTCATGCCATCAAAATTGCAGACTCACCATCAAGGGAAAGGGAAATCGTTGACCAAGGAAGAGTTCCAGAGGATCCTGCAAGAGGTGATGGTGGACACGGGGTTCACCGGCGTCGGAGCCAAGGACATCCTCTTCTACCTCTTCGGCGTCCCAGTGACGGCGCTGCTTATCAAGCAAAGAGTCGCACCGAACGCGATCCCCAACGAGATCTTCATCCCTGGAATCACCTCCGCCACCGTCTTCCTCCTGGCCAAGCTCAAAAAGATATGAACCGACTCGAACACACGTCCTTTACATATGGACTTTCTATAATTTGTGCTGTTTTCCCTTCATATATGGATAAGGAGGATCATTTGCTCTTGCCTTTTGGTTGAAATGTCGATGTATCAGCCTGCCCGGTGCTGGTGGGATGATTCATATTCACTTGGTATACTAGGCGTGTAGAGAAAACTAGAAAATGGCTGGAAGCCGGAAAACCAGTCCGATGTTTAGTGCCCGAATTTGACCGGGTCAGTCACAGGGGTCACAAATTTTTTCTAAAGAAAAGTTTAAAAATGTCAAAACAGTGGAGCTTGAGGTAAAAAATGACTTCCGGGGTATTCCCATTCGGCTACATTATCGCTCCATGAACTGCGTTTTCAGATTGGCATTTTGAGTCACGTAAATCAAATGGATCAAAAGTCATACGTCCTAATAATATTAAGGCCATTGAGATTGGTTTCTTTAGATAAAAATTAACATAAAGTAATTTCATATTTATTTTTTGATAATTGTATTTTTGAGTATTGAAATTTCATGATTCGCAAGTGATTTTTCTTTCCTCAATGATTGGGCTAGCTTCTTGTGAGGACTTGCGTATAACAAGCCGATGACATGCCAACGCCCCCTTCCACCTAATTTGCATGAAAAGCTAATTCATCTCTCAAGACAAGAGTGAGACGCACCTATGAGAGTACATCAATTTGGCCTAAGCACCAATATGTGTGTTCATATATATAGTGAAATATGTAATATCCATTGTAAGCCCTATTGAAGGAATCTTGAACTTCCTTTATCCGTCTGCACAATCAATTATACTATAGTCGAATGTTTTCGATCTTTCCGAGGTCAAACATAGAGATGCTTCCAGGTTCCAGCTGTCCGACGTAAGTCCAAGATGATTTGATCGTGGCTTGAAAGCATCGTGGATCCTATTCTTTTTCGTGACTATGAATGTGCATGCTGTGATTTTCGTTATCTGGAGCGCAAATTATCCTGCCATGCGAGAAAGAAATCAATTCACAAGCATGGTAGGTCCAAGGATGACATAATCTCGTCGTTCTTATAGATAATTAATGAAAATGATGATGATGATGGTGATGATGATGATGATGATGACTAAATCACCAACTGGCACCTGAAAGTTGAATGCAAAGTTCTTGCGCTCCAACAATTTCGGTTGAGAGAAACGAGAGAACAAAAAATGCTCAACAGCTAAAATAAAAAAAATAAAAAAAGAAGGAAGAAAAGACAGGAACGTTGGAGGGTGTTACATGAAAAAACCGATCTTTGGTTCAATCGCTCTTTTCGCTCCGTTCGGACAAACACATGGATGGATAGCAAGCAAGAGAAGATCAAACGGGGAAACGAGAGAAAAGAAAAAAGAAAAAAAAAACCCTTCGACGACTGACGCATCCCACGTTTCCAAATCCTTGTCGGGCGAACACGCGAGGAGAGGAAGAGAATGTAGGATCTTCACGTGCGTCGGATCCCATCGAGCAATGCATCGGATTCAAGAATTCGCACGAACGGACGTAGAGAAGCAAGGAGAATAAAAATAGAGCAGGGATTTTCCTGTTTTCGATTGTAAGAGAGATGAGCAAAGAACACAGCAACACGGTGATGAAGGCGTGGGAGGCGACCCTGCGCAAGACGCAGGCCGCGAAGAAGCGCGCCAACAGCATCTTTGGGACCATGTCCGTGGCCCATGCCGACGACGAGGACGAGGACGGTGATCATGACGACAACAAGAACAATAACGACAACAACAGCAGCAGCCTTGATGCCTCTCCGGGTGGCGGCGAGATCTACCATGCAGAGCGGTTCGTCCTGAACGGCGAGTGCTACATGGGGCAATGGCAAGACAATTTCCCGCATGGGTACGGCAAGTATTTGTGGACGGACGGATGCATGTACGTCGGCCAGTGGCACCAGGGAAAGAAGATGGGGAAGGGTAGGTTCAGCTGGCCTTCTGGGGCAATCTACGAGGGTGAGTTCAAGGGCGGGTACATGGACGGGAAGGGCACGTACACCGGCCCGAGCGGCGATGTCTACCGTGGCCAGTGGATCATGAACCTGAAGCACGGACAGGGGGTCAGGAGCTTCACGAATGGCGACTGCTATGAGGGCGATTGGAGGAGGGGGTTGCAGGAAGGAAGTGGGAGGTATCAGTGGGCCAATGGGGATTGCTATGTGGGTGAGTTCAAGAATGGTGTGATCTGTGGGAAGGGCACTTTTGCCTGGTCCAATGGGAATAGATATGAAGGTTTGTGGGAAGATGGATTGCCCAAAGGGAATGGGACTTTCATGTGGCCTGATGGGAGTTTTTACATGGGGAATTGGAGCAAGGACCCTGAGGAGCGGAGCGGGAGCTACTACCCAGCAGGCGGGTCGCCACCCGCCGAGGGCGATAAGCTCGAGTGGAGCCCGCAGCAGGTGTATGACGGGCTGTCGGGGCGCGAGATCTGCTCCGGGGAGAAGGTCTCGATCCTGCCCTCGCAGAAGAAGCTGGCGGTGTGGAGGTCGTCCAAGGGAGAAGCCCGGCCGAGACGGGTGTCGGTTGATGGGCGAGTCAGCGTCGGTGTGGAGAGGACGATCGATCGGGTGCGAATGCTGGAGGGCGACAATGGGGACGGTGGTGGCACGGTTGAGGAGTTGGAGAGGGACGTGGCGGTGGATCTCTTGGGGCTGGATGTTGAGAAGGCGAACCTGGGGGGGTTCCCGGGGCAATTGAGGCTTCCTAAAACAGGGAAGAAGCAAGGGGAGACAATTTACAAAGGGCACAAGAACTACGAGTTAATGCTCAATCTGCAGCTCGGGATAAGGTATGACTGAATGTCGAAACTTTTCCGCCACCGGATCTGTTCTTCGTGATATAATTTTGCCTAATTGCCTCTAGCGATTTTGTCTCCTGCAGTCCGTATTGGCGTCTAGGATCACTCTGTAGTTCCATTTCTAGTCATGTCTGGATGATGTTCATGAACTCTAGTGTTGAACTGAGAAATATCACCTCATTGACCTGCAGAACCAACTTGTCTGCAAAGTCTCAAAGGTACGGTACGCGAAGGAACCTTATCATTTTTCATGTTGCAGGCATTCAGTTGGAAGAGCCCCTCCGCCTGCGTCTCTCGATCTCAAGGCATCAGCCTTCGACCCGAAGCAAAAGGTATGGACGAGGTTTCCTCCGGAAGGAAGCAAATACACGCCCCCGCACCAATCCTGCGAGTTCAAATGGAAGGATTACTGCCCTTTAGTTTTCAGGTCAGTCATCGGTTCAGTTATGGAAAAAGATTTGTCAATCTGACATGTCGATCTGTTGTTATTGCTTTGTAAGCCTAAATTGTGCCACCGGGTTCCGACATGCCATTGGAAGAAAGAGTTCCAAATTCAAATGCTTTGATGGCAAATACCATTCAGGAAAGAAATGAAGCTTGAGACAGTATGTCGAGGTTTTCTGTACAAATTTTATTGCTATTGACTGTAGCACATGATTTTTAGGACCCTGAGGAAGTTGTTCAAGGTGGATCCGGCCGATTACATGTTGTCGATCTGCGGGAATGACGCCCTCCGAGAACTCTCATCTCCTGGCAAGAGCGGTAGCTTTTTCTATTTGACAAACGACGACCGATACATGATTAAGACAATAAAAAAGGCGGAAGTGAAAGTGAGTTCTGCATCTTTCATTGGTTGTCAAGTAAAAGAAAAGATACTATTCTCGTCCTTCTTGCTGATTTCAATCAATTCAGGTGCTTCTGAGGATGCTGTCGGCTTATTATAATCATTTCCGAGCCTTCGAGAATACTCTGGTGACGAAATTCTACGGTCTGCATTGTGTGAAGTTAACTGGACCTATTCAGAGGAAGGTAGAAAATGTCCCTACATATGATTTCCAGTTCTTTGACATGAAGGCAATTTTATTTTGATTGCAAATGAAGCCAAGATCCTACCGAGCTAATTAGGAAACTGTTCCTATTATGATTACCCTAATCGATGGACACTCTTTTCGTGAAGCTACAGCTAGACCTTGCAATAAAAGAAAATAAATGCACAGATATCAAGCACACATACGCAAGATTTGCTACTGAAATCATGGTTTGATGAACTAGGTAAGGTTCATCATCATGGGCAATCTCTTCTGTTCTGAGTACACCATCCATAGGCGCTTCGACCTCAAAGGCTCGTCCCTCGGCCGCACTACTGACAAGCCCGAGTCGGAGATTGACGGGAATACTATCCTCAAGGATCTCGACCTGAATTTCTTGTTCCGCCTTCAGAAGCCGTGGTTTCAGGAGTTCTGCAGGTAATTGATGGCGTGTTCATCCTCGTTATCTATCCACAACAGACAAGATAGGGATCTTCAATCTTGTACTTCGATCTTTCTAGCAGAAACCTGTCGCCCTTTTGGTCCTGATGGTGTACAACTGTGCTGTTCCTATTGTCAACAGGCAAATTGATAGGGACTGTGAGTTTCTTGAGCAAGAGAGAATCATGGACTATAGCCTTTTGGTTGGTCTCTACTTCAGGGAGACATCGGTGGCAGGGTATCTAATCCCGTCCGGTGCTCGTACTCCGACCGGTTACAATTTTTCATCCTTTTAATCTGTTATTTTTTCATCATTGTTCGTTGAATCGTACAATTTTTAAGGAAGCAATAGGAGCTTAACTGTTCGGTTTTGCTTCATATTGCAGGTGACCAGGAAGATGAAGGCGCTCCTCGTCTCTCTCGAGCTGATGTAGACCAGCTTCTTCTTGATCCAACCAGGTTTGGGTCTAAATTTCGTACAGCATACCACAAATTCATCCAAACATCAAGAACACGGATGCTTGTTGAGCTTATAGTCCTATAAAATGACCATGTTCCCTCTCTCTCTCTTTTTCAATCACGTGACACATTCCGAGAGATTGATTGCAGGTGGGCTAGCATCCGGTTGGGCGTGAACATGCCAGCTCGCGTCGAAAGATCAATTAGAAGAGGAAGTTCCGAGCTCCAGCTCATAGGCGAACCGACCGGAGAATTCTACGAGGTGGTGATGTTCTTCGGCATCATCGACATTCTCCAGGACTACGACATCAGCAAGAAGCTCGAGCACGCGTACAAGTCCATCCAGTACGATCCGACTTCAATATCAGCGGTCGACCCTAGGCAATACTCAAGGCGCTTCCGCGACTTCATCTTCAACATTTTCCTCGAAGATGAGTTGTGAGAACGGTCCGTGGGTTCGCCCCGGCATTTTTTTGTACGGGATTTCGGCGTTCCTTGGATAACTCCAGCCGCCCGACGACCTTCACCGGCCATTAAGTAAAACTGTATAATGCCAATGTACAGAGCACACGGAAGATTACACGCATTATAGGAGCGTGCAAAGGAAAATAGAATAATTGCACAAAGGAGACGAAATATGTATGCCTGTAACTTTGTAACGTTTTGCCCAAATGAGTAGCTATATACATGTAATTGATTCGTTCTTTTATTTGAATTAGTATAGCGCTGATGATACTGAGACTAGTCCTGATCTTACACAAAGCAATCCCGTGTAATTGTTATTTTGAGCAAAGTCGTATATACTTTTGGGAAAAAGCCGCAACACACCTCAAATTTTGCCTGCTGTGACAAAATTACCCTAAACTATTTTTTTGTGACACAAAAAATCTCAAACTTGTACCCATGTGACACATTTACCCCAAACTTTTTTCCGTGACATAAAAAACCTTAAATTTATATTTGTGTGACATATTTATCCCAATATTTTTTTGTGACATAAAAAACTCTCAAACTTTTTTCTGTGACGTCAGTTTTTTGAGATAAATGTAACATATGAATACAAGTTTGTAGTAAATATGTCGCATTATATAAGTTTAAGGTCTTTTGTGTCACGAAAATTTTTTTAAAGATAAATGTGTTATGGTGGACAAAATTTATGATTTTTTTGTGTGTGACTTTTACCCTATACTTTTCACCAAAGAGCTTTTATACTTGTGCGCTCTATTTTTTCTAAACGAGCGGGGCAGCTATAGTAGTGCGAAACGCCGAAAACCCAACAGCATCTCTCTCTTTCTCAAGTCCTGCGTATTGGTCTGATGGATTCTATTTTATTATTTCAATGACGACGCTCGGCATGCGACAACGCACTCTTGCTTGAACATCGAACTTCGTGCGCTGTCTGACCAACCCAGCTTTGAGAAGCTATTGCATGATCTATAGATGGTACAATTTTTGTCCCCTCAATGTCGTTACATTAGTCTGTTTGTTTTGCAAAAACCAAACGATGTAAAAAATATTTTCTTAAAAATGATCACTTACGTCGTTTGAAATAATTAATTAATAAAAAATATTTTTATTATTCACGAAATTATTTAGACAAAAATTACCAACAATAATGAAAACAGTTTTTATTGGCTAATTCCAAGAGATATAGCAACTATTTTTTGGAAAATATTTTTCAAATCATTCAATTTTTCACAAAACAAACAGAAATTAAGATATAGCCTTTTTATCCCTAGTTGTGTGAGGTATTTAGGGCTTGATGTAAACACTAGAGTTCAGCCAAACCAGACCTAGTGCGTAAACATGGACAAAAAACATAGTGTTGGGTTCAAATGGACCAGACCAGACCAAGGGGAAGCCTAAAACCAATCACTGGATGAGTGGACAGTTCCCATCATGCAATGTATTGTGGACAGTTCTTGGTTCGCTTCGGACCTCCTCGTATGCCCTCCTTGTCCTCACTTCTTTTATGATCGGATAGATTAAGCCAGCAAATAAATATACTGAAAGTCTTAAAACTTATTACAAAAGTGCAATTGAGTCCTCAAAACTTTCAAAAATGCAATAAAGTCTTAAAACTTGTGAAATTGATCCAATTAAGTCTTTTTGTGACAAGTTTTAAGATTTGATTGCATTTTATGAATTTTTTGTGACTTAATTGCACTTTGATGATAAGATTTATGACTTAATTACACTTTTAAAAAATTTTAAAACTAAATTATACTTTCGTGACAAGTTTTAAGGTCTCTAATGCCAATGCACTTGTCCCTTAAACTAGAGACTAGAGCAGCACTTATTCATTCACAATATTCAAAACTAGAGCATGAAAAGAGAGGGGAATTTCGTAATGGGCCTCGAGCCTTTGTTGGGTTGACGACAGCCCATCATGCACTTTTCTCTTGTGTCCTCCACGGGAGCTTC
The DNA here is from genome assembly GCA_001662345.2 of Metrosideros polymorpha var. glaberrima. Classification (NCBI taxonomy): domain Eukaryota; kingdom Viridiplantae; phylum Streptophyta; class Magnoliopsida; order Myrtales; family Myrtaceae; genus Metrosideros; species Metrosideros polymorpha. Next base: position 22,029,690 of record BCNH02000001.1, read on the forward strand.
ACCAGAATAGACAGGTTAGTTAAAGGGCATGGTGATTTATGAGGACGACAAAACAAAGGCAAAGCCTCGGCTGACGATCCC
>BCNH02000001.1:22033029-22057163 GCA_001662345.2 Metrosideros polymorpha var. glaberrima
CCCCCCCCCCCGGGGTTGGAGAGGATATGGGCTTGGTCCGCCCCGATCCACGGATCTACCGGAGACGATCCTGCTCTCACCGTCGCCACCGAGGAACGGACAAGTGTCTCTTCACAAGTCAACGGCCGTGCCTCAATCACTGAACCAAGTTTACCGCCCCAAAAAGGTTTTGAAAAGAACGATCAAAAGTAAAAGGGCCCGAGTGGAGACGTGCATGGCTCTCTCTCTCTCTCTCTCCAGTGAAATAAACAATTGGGAGCATGCCATGATGCGTCACGAGAGAGAACATTCAGCTACGGGCTTAGGTCTACGTAGGCTCGCATCCTAGGCCGATGGTTATTCACAATGCTTTTGCTTATCGGAATGATATTATCGATTCACATGTGTTATGACTCCATTTGTTTCGAAAAAGTAAATTATTTAAAAAATATATTTTTGTAAAATTATCACTTATATTGTTTGAAATTATTAATCAGTGAAAAAATGTTTCATTATGAACGACAATTTATGTTTAAACATACTTGTGGATGATAAAATTTGTTTTTCGTTCATCATTTTTTATAAACGTCACTAGCAATTATATTCTAAGAAAATGTTATTAAAAATATTCATTTTTCACAAAACATGACACACCCTAAGTGTATGGATTACGTCTTGAATCATCTAACGTCATAAACTCTTCGAGACAACAAGTGGCATCGAATGGACGGACATCGTGGTTCTGTAGATGTGCACTTTTCCAGGATTATACAAGCGAATTGAAAAGCAACATCAAGCCTTTGCCCAAAAAACTCAAGGGATCTCAATCCTTTAATGAAATACTTGAATTATTAATTAATCAGAAAGAAATTATCGACCACCACGTGAAAAAGTTGTCCACGTATACTTGGCGAGAGAAAAATCCAGTAACATTTTTATAGAATAAAAAAGTTCAAAGAGTTCGTGTGGAATTTTATAAAGCATGTGGCACATCACATTGGGACATAACGAGAGTAAGACAAATTTCACAGAGAAAAGTCGGCAAAATATAATAATAATAATAATTATAATAAACAACCAGTACATGTGGTGATTCACCACCCACGGTGGGGGCCCAGCGCCGTTCGTTCCTTCTGACCAACGAAATCAACGTCGTCAGATTAGTCGGACCTCATCACGCAGCCCTGGCACCACACACACCAGATCGGGGCCCACGAGTTGGGCCAGAGATCATATTAGGAGGAAAGAAAAGAAAAAGACAAAAGAAAAACGGAGAAGAAGACGAAGTCGGAGGTGGTGAGGTAGCAGAGACGCCAACCAGTAGTATCGCTCTCGTGGAGAGGAGGTGAGAGTCGGGTGGTCTCAGTCCGCCATTTTATCTTCGCTCGCATCCACATTTTCCCTCCCTAATCCTCCTCCTCGCCCTCCCCATCCGAACGCGCGCCCCTCTCCCTCTCCCTCTCCCTCTCCCTCTCTCTCGATCGTCGGGCGGCGGCGATGGCTCTGCAGTCGGTCTCGCCCGGCGCTCAGCTGCTCCACTCCGTCGCCAAGCCCAGCTCGGTGCTCGTCCCCAATAAAGGAGGAGGAGGGAACGGTAGTATCTTCTTCGTCGATTTCGTTGGCCTCTGTTGTAAATCCAAGCGGACAAGGCGGCGGCTCGGCGTCTCCGGTTCCAGGAGCCTCTCGCGGCTCCTATCTGCTGGCAAGTCCGCGCCGCCTTCCTCGGTGAGGGCCGTGCTCGATCTGGAGCGGGCCAGTCAGTCCCTCGGCGAATCGCCTCGTCAGTCCGGGGACAAGCTTAAGGTGATGTCTTCTCTCGCTTCGCTCCAACGTCTTGTTTGGCACGTGAAGTTTTCTTTTTTTTTTTGTTGCTCTCTCGTATTCGTGCTAGGAATTTGAGTTCACATTGTGTTTTTGTCGCGGAAGTGGTGTTTGGAGGGGTAAAAGAGTGATTGAGAGCTTACGAAGGCGGTAAAGTACGTCGGTTTGGAAATGGAAGTGTGAACGGATACACTAGGAGAGTTTGTTTCCAGTGTTCCTATTTTACCGGAGATGGATGCTAAGTAAGCTTCAGAGGTTAAAGCAATCTCAGAATAGTTGGTCGAGGAGGTTTGGAAGAGGATGTGGGCTTACTGTGGCCTTCATTTCTTTTTCTTCTTCTTTTTTGTCACTGAATAATTTGGGTTAGTGGCAATAATTGGATCCTGAAAATCTTGTTTGGAATCTTGGATTGTGGAGTGATTTTGATAAGTCTATTGTGACCTGCTCTGGAGACCTACTTCAGATGCTCATGAGCCTTCTCTGCGAGTTGCTGCTTAAATTACAGTGTTCAGTTGATGTAACTAGTGTTAGTCATGGGTTACGAAACAGTGTACTGTTCCCTGGTCCCTTTCGATGAAAAAATGGGATGAAATAGTTGAAATCGTCCTGGCAAGCCTTGATATGCTTTCGCTTCTTTTTCTTGAAGCAGTTGATGAGGAACTATTTAAATTATAGATTCGTGATGTTGCTGCTGGTTTCATATGTTCTTCTAAAATGTACTCTACAGGACTAATCATCCGTGGCTTAGTGATCAATGTGAGGATGTGTGGCCAAATCACCTTTTTTTGTTTACATGCTGTATACTGAAGCGAGTATATTCATGTATGCTATTCGAGTGGAACATTTTTGCATCCCATGGATCAGAATATACTAAGGATCATCAAGAATGATTATGATTAAGTTCAAGATCTCAGGGGCTATGGTTCTTGTCAGATTGCTTTGGATTGCTACCCATGCCGGAATGTTCAGACGATCCTAGTAAAATTTTGGATGCCAGAGACAGACTGGCTTGCTGCGCCAGAATACAACATCATTCAGAAGACCATCCCAAAGGACACTGATCCTTAGTTTCTTGGTCTCTTATACTTTTGGCAGATTCATGATCCTAGATTCATGTTGAATATTCTGTTAAATTAGATACTTCAGAAGTGGTTCGAAATGAAGCATCAATACCTGTCTGAGAATTCTTCTGTGAACATTCAATCTTGTCATTTTATCACCTTTAGTGTTTTTATGCTTCTGTCTTTTATAAAGCATAGGATTTAATTGTTTGGATGACTTTTCCTTTGAGCAGGTTGCACAATTGGAGGACATAATAGCAGAAAGAGGAGCTTGCGGAGTTGGGTTTATTGCCAATCTTGACAATAAAGCAACACATCAGATTGTTGAGGATGCTCTTACTGCTCTTGGTTGTATGGAACATCGTGGGGGATGTGGAGCTGATAATGACTCCGGTGATGGTTCCGGAGTGATGACATCGATTCCATGGAGTTTATTTGACGAGTGGGCCAGCAAGCAAGGGATTGCTTCCTTCGATAAGTCGCACACCGGTGTTGGGATGTTTTTCTTCCCCAGAGATTCTGACCTTATCAGTGAAGCCAAGAAAGGTGAGTGCTTACTAATATTAACATCATTCTAAGTCGGGAAGATATTATGTGCATTTTGAGCGTGGGAGAGTGCATATACCCGTGAATGATCCTCAGCGATGCCAAAAATTTCTAGGTGAATGCACCTTTATTTCTTGCTTCAAGTGTGAGCATGGCTACTTTCTGTTAAACTTAGTCTTTTTGCTGCCAAGTGTGAGCATTGATTGCTCAATGTCATGTAATTACCATGGAAGTTAGCGTTTAACGCGGTGGATTTGCCTTTTCCCTCCACAGTTATTGTAAATATCTTCAGACAAGAAGGTCTTGAGGTGCTTGGATGGAGGCCTGTCCCTGTAGACTCAACCGTAGTTGGTTTCTATGCAAAAGAAACCATGCCTGACATACAGCAGGTATTTGTTAGAGTTGTAAAAGAAGACAGTGTTGATGACATTGAACGAGAACTATACATTTGCCGGAAATTGATTGAAAAGGCGGCAAGTATGGAAAACTGGGGAAATGAGCTCTATGTCTGTTCTCTCTCGAATCAAACGCTGGTTTACAAGGGAATGCTTCGGTCAGAAGTTCTTGGTTTATTTTACTTGGATCTTCAGAATGATCTGTATGCATCATCTTTCGCTATATACCACAGAAGGTATAGTACAAACACTAGTCCCAGGTGGCCTCTTGCTCAGCCCATGAGGTTTCTTGGTCATAATGGAGAGATCAACACCATACAGGTTATCTACTGCTTCCATTTTGTACCATGCTGTTTTCTTGTTGCGGATTTCATATGTCTCTAAGCTAGTCCAAACGTGTGTGCAGGGCAACTTAAATTGGATGCAATCTCGCGAAACCTCAATAAAGTCCCCTGTTTGGCGTGGTCGTGAGAATGAAATCCGTCCTTTTGGTAATCCCAAAGCGTCAGACTCTGCAAACCTTGATAGTGCAGCAGAAGTACGTGTCATCTTTCTCATGGTTCATCATAGTTTACTTTTGGTTTTAAAACCTTCACTATCCTCATGCTTATACAATTTCATGAGTCGATCATATTATCTTTCACTTTACTAGCTATGAAACTTGTTGGATAATTAAGAAAGAAATTGAAAATGTGATTTTTATTTTATTTTATATAAAGGAGTGTGTAACTTAGGTCAATCAGTTGCTTTTTGTTAGTTGCTTCTTTGGATGCTACTGAGAGTGTAACTTTTCTGTTAATGTGTAGAATGTTCCAGATACTGGTCTTTTTGTGTGGTCATCTAATGTGGCATAAATAACTACTTGTTCCTCTCTTTATTGCTGCATAATGATGCAGTTGAGTTTAAATTGATAATGATACCTAGACACGAACTCTCCTACAATGATAACGGCAATGTATCCCAAAGCTTAAGCAGTTGGGCACACAAACTATGTTGACATCAAGTGAGCTAGTCTCTGTCTTCTTGAGATATATTTCAGATGTAATCTTTTATTGTACATATGTTGAAGCTTTGTGCATTTGTAGTTGGCTAGTTTAGAAACTTTTTTCTTCTTTTCAAATTTTGAGTTTAAGATTAATAAATGAAGTGTTAAATAATTTTTGAAATTAGTATATGCAAACCTAGAGGCCCATACTTAGATATGGCCGATATTTTAAAATTGTTGTTCTGTGTCTTTGGTGGTTTTGGTATCTTCACCTCCTTACTCCTGTCTCTCTTCCATGATTGTGAGATTTGTATGCTGGACTGATGTTGGTCACCTTTGCTGAATTACAAAGCTTAATTGGGGAACATGATAGGAGAGTGTTACGATCATTTCTAATGACCGATAAAGCAACACCCTAAATTATGCATTCTCTGTTTGTAAAAGTTCCCCATGTTTTCTGTGCATCTTTATTTCTTTCATACTCTTGCCAATTCTATCTATGATTGAAACCAATGGATGATCAATATATGCTGTTTCAGTCTGTTAGTTTCCTTCATGAATCCTCATTTTCTCTTTGTTGGTTCAGTTGCTGATAAGAAGTGGCCGAGCTCCTGAGGAGTCTTTAATGATTCTTGTTCCAGAAGCATACAAGAACCATCCTACATTATCAATCAAATACCCTGAGGTACTTCACTTACAGTTCTTTTTACACCTAGTGCTTATTTGGATGTGCTGTTGGTCAATTTAATTTTCCACCAAGGCCGTTGTTGAATCTTCTCTTAGGTTTTTGCAAAGGAATTTTCCAGTATCACTAGTTTGTTTCTCCATTTTTGAAGATTGATCATCTAAAATTTGCCAATGCTAGAGTACATTTTGAAACAAAATCTATCTATTATAGCCAAATTGATTCTTTCACAATGGCAAATGGCATTGTAATCAATTATATGTCCTACTTTTTCACTTAATGGAATTAGAAACTAATAGGTAATTAAGCCAGGTCAGCAATCAGGAATTTATTAATAGGAGGCAGGGACGACTTAATCATATAAATGTATTCTTACGAGAACATGCCGAGGAACATTTCTTGAGAATTGTTCAGGCAGTTGCTTACTGGCACTTTGGTCACCAAATCCTACATAAGGAGAAGCTTTTAGTGATAAAATGACCGTTGAATGCTTAAGGAAAATTTGATATGCTTCTGACCTAAGTATTTGTCTTTGCGACCTGCGAATGCATCACAAAAATCAGAGTTTTTGTTGGGAGCTCTGTGATTTTCCTTTGACATGAAGTATCTATTGGTTAACAGGCTTTACTCCTCAATTTGAGCAGATATCTATAAAATCAGACCTGTTTTGTCTTGTAATGAGCTTTGCTTATGTTTGGTCTTTGTCTCAAGGCGGTTGACTTTTATGAGTACTACAAGGGTCAGATGGAGGCTTGGGATGGACCAGCATTGCTTTTATTCAGGTCATCCTCAAACACTATTTTAAGCCATTATGTATGCTTCTATTGAATTATTGTTAGGAGGAGCCTTGACTTCAAATTAAATATGGAGTAAGCTCATTTTTCTTCTAAGAACTAATTAAAATGGTATTTATCATTTAAAAAAAAAAATTTACATAATTGTGGTGTGCAGCAATCTTTTGTCGGGCACATTTCTAGTCACTTAAATTTGAATGGGCTGCATGAGAAACATAGTGCATTATATGCCGAATTGCACACTAGATTACACTCTATATGGTTCAAATGGTGTGCTTTACTACTTCCACACAAGATCAACAGAGGAATGCACAATAATTATTGAAACTTTCTGAAGACACTTAAGTTCTATTGTCGTGCGAATGATATAGATGACATTATTTTGATTACTATAAAACCTGCTTTGCCTTTTCTCCTTCTCCTTAATCTGGTCATCCATGTTTATTCTTCCAGTACTTACTGATTAATTTGTGTGGTTAGTGATGGTAAAACGGTTGGGGCCTGTCTTGATCGGAATGGACTTCGCCCGGCTAGGTACTGGCGGACAAAAGACAATGTTGTCTATGTTGCATCTGAGGTATGATTCAATCGTCTTTCACTTATCCCAAAACATTCCATCATGTTCAGGCGCTTTTTGAGACTGTTTGCTTAGATGGGGATCAGGTGTCATGCGACATTTTCGAATATCACACAAAATTTGCTCATCTTATTCTTCTACACACGTCCTTATTTTATTTTATTTTTCAATATTCTGTGTAGCATTAGTTACATGGATTTGGTGGTCATCATGACCAGGCATAGATGGTCAAATTGTAATTCAGGCTCACAAGTGTAACCAATCATGACAGAGTTCACTTTGCTAACTGGATTGAGATAATGACTTAATTAGTATTTGTATTTGCCTAATCATCCACCGATATAAGATGGTGGAAGGTTATGACTGACATAGAACAGTAGTTACGCTGCAATACTTGTAATGAATCTACCTGTGCTCTGTTTTCTGTATATTCAGGTTGGTGTTTTGCCAATGGATGAGTCAAAAGTTACAACGAAGGGCCGGCTTGGACCAGGAATGATGATATCAGTTGATTTAACAAGTGGTCAGGTTTGTTTGGGATTTTCTGTTGGTTTCTGACACTAGAAGGATATTGTGGCTTTCTGTTGTGATAGCGTGCATATATTTTGTTTCCCAAGATGATACTTTTCATTCTCCGGTTGACAATGTTTCCTGTGGATAACTGCTGAATAGTATATGGTTGTCTTCTAACGAAAAAAGAAAGAAAGTATATGGTTGTCTCCTGCACCTAGGTGGTTCTCGACTTGAAGATATGTTCTTCTTGATCAATATTTGTTGGTTGATTCTCTTCAAATCTGAAAAGATTTCATGGATCTAGGCATGATGCTTAGAACATTGAAGTGGAGCTTCTAGGACCACAGAAATATCTACGTTAAATATTTTGAGTGATTAACAGAAAGAATCACGTTGAAGTGCAGGTGTATTTTGTAGCTATATGTACATGCATTTCAAAATGTGAAGAAGCTAGGCATGAATAATGTATCCTGCATCACTGACCATGAGACTGCTGTTGCATTGCAATTTTTTTTTAATTGAAAACTAGACACTTACTGGAAATATCTTGCCCAATTCATATGCTTAATATGCCCGCAAACCAAACCGAGACTAATATTTCAAGATTATTGATGCTTTCGCTCTTGACTCTTTTGAAACTGTTTTCTAGACCTTAAAAGATATTATGTAGGTGAGCAAGAGGAAACCTTGTAAGCGCTTTGACTGTTTTGGCTTTGATGCCAGTTTGGTGGGGTATAATGTGGAGTACCTGTAATTAATTTACCATCTGACAGTAGGCATGTTCTATCTGAGGCTTATGAGATCATGTAGTCACTTTTGAAAAATTATGATTCTCATTGCTTCTCTCCCAAATAGAGCACTTTCTGAGGTCGCGAGTCTATTACTAGAAGGGAGTGACACGTCGAAACTCATGGAATTTTTTTATCCATATCATGTCAATTACAGGTTTATGAGAATACAGACGTCAAAAAGCGAGTAGCATTATCAAATCCATATGGAAAATGGGTTGCTGAAAACATGCGAAAGTTGAATCCTGTGAACTTCCTGTCAACTACTACAATGGAGAATGAGTCGATCTTAAGACATCAACAGTAAGAGTTACTTTATTGCTCTTTGAAAATGGACATGTGACTAGAAGAAATGTTTTGTTGGCATTGCTAGTGATAGAGATCATAAGCCAGTCTGGAATATTTTAATTTTGACGGTCTTTACCGGTTGGTACTGGGACGGAGCAGGGCATTTGGATATTCAAGTGAGGATGTCCAGATGATTATTGAAACGATGGCTGCACAGGGAAAAGAGCCTACATTCTGCATGGGGGATGACATTCCACTGGCAGTATTATCTCAGAAGTCGCATATGCTCTATGATTATTTCAAGCAACGATTTGCCCAGGTTTGTTACAGTTATTCTAGCTTTGAAGGAATTTGTGTTTGTTAACTATAGTGATGAATAAAAGATTGATAATCAATGAATGAAACATTTCCTATTTAAAGCCGATCATTAGCACTGAGAATTGTATGAAGCTAGAATTACTCTTTTGCTTGCTCATCTAGTCTTATTCTTTTCTTCCTTGGGTCCCAAGTTTGCGCTCATTGGAGGTTGCCCAGCCCTACAGTTTCTCCAATGAGCTTAAGATTGTACATCTGCATGTGCTGCCCTCTTCAACATGCTGTAAAATATGGCATGGCATTCTTTACTACTGAAGTATCTATCAATCAGCTGAGCCAATATTCCTAAAATCCATTTGCTTTTCTTTATTCATGCATTTTCAAGGATGGATTACATGACATTAATTGGTTGTTTTGATGTGTGAGATTTTGTGGAACCACTATCACCTGTTTTAAAAGCTCAAGCTATTAGATGAATGCGTGGTTTGATATTTAAGTATTCTATCACTCACCTTCACTCTTAGTCTAGTCTTTTTGCCTAGTACTAAGCGTAGACATATTTACTTGGGGAGGCAAATGGGGCCTGGAAAGATTTGAACTTAGGACCTCTTGCTTTGATACCGTGTAAGATTTTGGTGGGACCATTGCTAATTGTTCTAAAAGCTTATGAATGCGTGGTTTGATATTTAAGTATTCTATCATGATGTTTATATTATGTCTATTCTTGAGGTAGTTTGTTTGTCAGTTTCATATAAACTTATTGAGTACTTGGAATTCCAGGTTACGAATCCAGCTATTGACCCTCTTAGAGAAGGTTTAGTCATGTCTCTTGAAGTCAACATTGGGAAGCGAGGGAACATATTGGAGGTTGGACCTGAAAATGCTTCCCAGGTATGCCTGCAGATTTTTCTCCTTTTCAAAAGTCTGTACTCAACCATGTTAGATTTACCTCCACGAAATGCTTTTCATTTTGAATGTCAGTGGGAATGAGATTAACAAATTTTTTTTTAAACCAGGTGAGTTTATCTAGCCCCGTATTGAATGAGGGGGAGCTTGAGGAACTGCTGCAAGACCCAAACTTAAAACCCCATGTGTTACGAACATTTTTTGATATACGGAAGGGGATTGAGGGTTCACTGGAGAAGACACTGAACAGGCTGTGTGAGGCTGCTGATGAAGCTGTTCGAAATGGCTCACAATTGCTTGTTCTCTCTGACAGATTAGATGAATTGGTGAGTGCGTTCTATTTTTCCTTGTAACCTTAAGCCTTCCCTGTGGAATGAAAGGAAATCAGGGAATGGTGATTTTTTTTATGGTAAAAAGAATTTTCTTTCATAGATTACTGGTGGATTGGGTAAAGCTACAGAACTTCCTCCTGCCTTATCTCTTCATGCAATTTCTTGTGCTTTCAAATGTTAGGTCTGATAAATTGGTAAAACTTATCTTCCATCTCAAAGTCTGCAAGTGAGTGCATGTGTCTTGTGTAGCTTTAGCTTCCACATTAATTTAATCAAAAGGTTTGACTAAAATGGTACTAGCCTACCTTTTACAGTACTTTTTTTTTTCCCATAAGTATAGAGAAATTCACTATGAGGCAAGAAGAGGATGCTGATCCATTTACAAAAAAGAGCTCAAAGCCACTCCTTTTTTACAACACATCACATCATAATTAGGGTATCATATTAACTCTTGGTTTTGTTGGTTACAAGATCTATAGCACGAGATTTATGTATTGAGTCCACTGTTTATTGCATCATTCATGTTAATTAGTGGGCAAATTAATGGTCCTATCACCCCAGGATGATTGTATAAATCATCAGTCCCATAATGAGCTTTACATTTTAGTGCATGTCATCTTCTATGGGATAACCACATTGATAGTTAAAATAGTTTTGGTGAAAAAGGACAGAGATAGGTCTTTCGTGAAAGTAGGGTTTTTGTGCATTTCTATTCAATTACATGGGTTGTTGATGCAATCTTTCCTGGAAAAGTGAGGCGTGCTGCAGACTTTTAGAAGTGAAGTGGATTAGTGTAGTTTCAGCATGTACTGTGAGAGGTTTTCCCCCTTGAGAATTATCTAAATTTTTTACTGATAGTCTTTGTTCCTTTGACGAACTGTCACATTTTTAAATTTAAATTTTGGTTAGAGGATCTCTTTTGTGGGGGTATGAATCTTGCCTTGTGATTTACAATTTTCTGCGCATACAACTAGAAGGAAGTTATGTCAATCAGTTGTTTTGATTCCCTTCTCCAGGAAGCTACACGTCCTGCAGTACCAATTCTTCTTGCTGTTGGTGCTGTTCATCAACATCTTATTGCAAATGGCCTGCGAATGTCTGCTTCGATTGTAGCAGACACTGCTCAATGCTTCAGCACTCATCAGTTCGCTTGCTTAATTGGATATGGGGCTAGGTAAAACCTGACAAGTATTGCGTTCTCCGTATGTCTGAATACTTTGAATGCAGTGGCATGTCTTCCGACGTTCAGTAGTGTAATCCTGAATTTACTCTGTCAGTGCTGTATGTCCCTACTTGGCATTGGAAACATGCCGACAATGGCGCTTGAGTACGAAAACAGTAAATTTGATGCGAAATGGGAAGATGCCTACAGTGACAATTGAACAGGCACAGAAGAACTTCTGTAAGGTTGGCACTCAATCTCCAACATCAATCTGCATTTGCACATTTTTCCCTGGTTTTCCTCATATCTTCAATATTTGATTTTTTCACCTCACTCAATGTTGGTTAAGCCACTATAGTTACACTGTTATGAGTTTGATTAGGAGATTACCTATTGTAATCGTCTGTTAGAAACTTTTCCATTTTTAAGATTATTTAAAAAAATATGCTGGAATCTTTCCTTCATAATTCAGACGCATTCATTCTATTCCTTTTGTCATTGAAATTTTGATGGAAACTCTCTAATCTAGCTTGTTTCCCAGCAACTGTCCTGTGTGCAGTAGGATAACTTTGTTCTACAGTTCTTTTTTTAGTGAGTTTTGTTTTGTCTTTGTTCCCATTCTTCTCTGTTGGATGGTAGAACTTTTACAGTTTTTCTTTTATGTGCCAAGTATGCTAAAGTGATGTTTATGGTTACAGGCAGTCAAGTCGGGTCTACTTAAGATTCTTTCCAAAATGGGTATCTCATTGCTTTCAAGGTACGATCTCAATTATTCAAGAGAAGATATGGTGTCACAATCATTATCACCATTTTTCATTAAGTTCTTCCATCCTGTCAGTTTGCAGTACGGCTTTCGAACAATTTGCTTCTGATGGATTATGTTCACAAGTTTGCTTCTGGTTTCAGTTATTGTGGTGCACAGATATTTGAGATCTATGGATTAGGGAGAGATGTTGTTGATATGTCATTCTGTGGAAGTGTATCTGTGATTGGTGGACTGACACTTAATGAGGTGAGTGAGACCAAGAAATTGTCTCTTAGTCAACTATTCTTTCAGTTGGCAGAAAGTTGTGTGACTAAATATTGAAGGCAATCATTTGGCCAAAGACCTGGCAATCATTCATGCATTGCCAATTATTCTTCACATTGTTATGGAAAATTCTGGAAAAGTATGGTGCTTATGTGCATCAAATTGCTATTGAATCGCATAGGGAGGTTCACTATATGCATTATCCTGAGTAGCTGCAGGGCCTAAAGTTGCAGTTTTCCTTCAAAAAATATTTCCTGTGCTACGGAATCTGAAGAACTATAGAAGCATAACTTGTGTCTTTCTGATATGTTAATGCTTACTGCAATGGCTAGTTATGAAACAGTGTCATAGATGAGAATGTTTGACATAAGAATCTAGAGAGGCAAAATTTGACAAAGAGATACACAAAATTGTGAGAAGTGAAATTTTTTCTTCTACAGTTTGAACAAGAACACACGACATGTTATACTGCTGCCTTCAATTCTGAATACTTGGATTTCTTTTTTATATAGGAGACTATGCAGTGGAATAAGTTCTCATTTCTGCACACTAATTATGAAAGAATTCCTCAGGCATGTTGTGTTTGTTGGGATATCAACAATTGCAATTACAGTAGTTAATATTTACATAGAAAACATATTGTTTCTTCCTCAATATGAAGTAAACCTGATTTTGTAACTAAAATGCTAGTTACATTCCTCTTCCATTTACGGTTTCACTATTTTCTTCTTAAGTTATTGATCGAGCTGCTATTTTCCTAATTCATGCCCTTTGATTCCGTGGGGAACCTTATTCTTTGCCAGCTAGCAAGGGAGACATTGTCTTTTTGGGTGAAGGCTTTTTCAGAGGATACAGCGAAGAGGCTGGAGAATTTTGGATTTATACAGTTCAGACCTGGAGGTATCAGTCAAATCGCTAAGTGAATCTTAATTAGCAAATTATCCATGCTGATAGTGTATATTCTCACACATACAGTTAGATATTCTTGTACTGATCTCTATTCTGGTACTGAAATATTTTACCTCCTATATTATCTCAAATTCGTAGAATAGCAGTTAATTTTACTTCTAAATAACTATTCACCGGCTTTACTTGCAATTTAAGTCAAAACTGTTATGTAGAAGATAGCATGATACAGTCAAGTTTGTGCAGTAGCTGATAGAGTTGTGGATTAGTTCACGCTGTGGAATGTAATCCATTCATGACTGAATATCTTTTTATTTCGGCATCGTCAAGGGGAATATCATGGAAACAACCCAGAAATGTCAAAGTTGCTGCATAAGGCTGTTCGTCAGAAGAGTCTAAGTGCATTTTCAATTTATCAGCAGCATTTGGCTAATCGTCCTGTGAACGTAGGTGATCTGTTCTTTTTCAGACTTTGTAATATCTAATGTCATTTAGAACATTGACACTTGGAGAAACTTAATAGGAGGTTCCCTATCCATGTTCTCTTATCTAGGTGCTGCGTGATCTTCTAGAGTTTACAAGTGATCGGGCTCCAATACCAGTTGGAAGGGTTGAACCCGCATCTTCCATTGTTGAACGGTTTTGCACTGGAGGAATGTCACTTGGAGCAATCTCAAGAGAAACTCATGAAGCAATTGCCATTGCAATGAATAGATTAGGAGGAAAATCAAATTCCGGAGAAGGTGGTGAGGTAATCTGCAGTTCTTCTTTAGTCATTGACTATTCCTTTCATGTGTCATTTTGATCCTGTCTCTTACAATTTTTCAAGCCCAGAGGTTAACGGTTAGCGACATGCTGTGTGACTCATGGTAGGATCCTATCCGCTGGAGCCCGTTAGCAGATGTTGTTGATGGTTATTCTCCAACACTGCCTCATCTCAAAGGACTACAAAATGGGGATACTGCTACCAGTGCTATCAAGCAGGTCATTAAGAAGGATTTGTCTTATCCTTTTGTTTTTGAACTCGTACTTTGTTAGCTTGTTTGTGAGAGTCCTTGTTAACATTCTGTATCATAAGAAATACTTATTTTCATGCTCCAAAGTCCCTTTTGTGAGCATCATTAAATTTTTCTTTTCCTTTCAGGTTGCTTCTGGCCGATTTGGTGTTACTCCAACATTCTTGGTCAATGCCGACCAATTGGAGATCAAAATTGCACAGGGTGCGAAGCCTGGTGAAGGTGGCCAATTACCTGGGAAAAAAGTCAGCGCGTACATTGCAAGGCTGCGTAACTCTAAGCCTGGGGTTCCACTTATATCTCCACCTCCTCACCATGATATATATTCTATCGAGGACCTTGCCCAGTTGATTTATGACCTTCATCAGGTGATTATCTTTTGCTTCTTGGATTTTTATTTTGTTGTCATCGGCAGTAGTTAAACTTTTCAATAACTACTGAATAAACAGGTCAACCCTAAGGCTAAGGTATCTGTAAAGCTTGTTGCAGAAGCTGGAATTGGTACAGTTGCTTCTGGTGTTGCAAAGGGGAATGCTGATGTTATACAGGTTTAGCTTTTGATAATATGTCATGACAGATTGTCTAGTTAATCTCTTTCATCGTAGTTTTACGGTGTCTATTACATTTTATACTTAGTAGATCGCTAGTACTCAATATCTAAGGGAGATTTTTAATTCAAAATCAGTTACTCTAGATCAGAATTCAAAGTTAACTTACTTTCATCGGGATCATCATGGTGGGAAGAATTATAGTTGGATATTCCGGGTGCATGCAGTGTTCTTTGGGAGCAGGATTTTGCTTCATTTAAAGAGATTTTTCTTTTATTGCCATATTATGGTTGAAGTTGCTGCCAGTTCCTAGAGAAGCATTTAGTCATCACCTTCTCCAAGATATATATAGAAATGAGGACTGTGCTCAAACATGTTGAAGTTTACAAACGCTGATGGAGATCATCACAGGAGTTTGTGACTTCAGAAGAAAAGTAAATAGATAATCTGGGGATAAGCTTGGAAGATGTCTTGGAAGATATTGGACCCACAGAGAGAATAAAAAAAGTGGTCGAAATATTGTGTCAGAAGTCCCTTCGGAACTTCACTTCCTGTATCTGCATCGCTTATTTTCTATTTAAGTAACATTATCTCGCTAACTAAATGAATACACTATATAAAGTCAGCAGCGGAATTTGTCTACGAATATTTATGCTGCTGTGAGTTGTAATTATTGACAAATTATTCTTGTTTGCGTGTATGCTACATTTTCGAGTCTGTTTGGAATAACATCAGTAGGTTGCAAGAGAAGGCCTGTGGATGCTTCTTTCATCGTAATTGTTATTCAAGTTCTTCGACAGTGGAAGTTACACGGAAGTTAGAATATGAATGTAATCTTTTTTTTTTCTTTTTTTTTTTAAATACAGATATCAGGCCATGATGGTGGAACTGGAGCTAGTCCTGTAAGTTCAATCAAGCATGCTGGTGGACCCTGGGAACTTGGGCTGACAGAAAGTCACCAGGTTTTTTATTGAGAAGTATTATACGTTGGAATTCTTTTAATGTTCTTCCTTGAACAAAATTAGTATTGTCGGGATTGTGAACTTTTGCAGACTCTGATTGCAAATGGACTTCGAGAAAGGGTAATTCTACGGGTTGATGGTGGCTTTAAAAGTGGATTTGATGTTCTAATGGCTGCTGCAATGGGTGCTGATGAGTATGGGTTTGGTTCAGTGGCCATGATTGCCACTGGATGTGTTATGGCTCGCATTTGCCATACAAACAATTGTCCTGTTGGTGTCGCAAGCCAGGTATTGGAATTAGGGATTAGTTTCATTATGATCTTGTTTCTTGTGCTGTATGGTGTTGTGAACATTCCTCTCATTTATCTTATGTCAGAGGGAAGAATTGCGTGCCAGATTTCCTGGTGTGCCTGGTGATCTTGTCAACTTCTTTTTATATGTTGCTGAGGAGGTAATCTACCAGTTTATCTTTCTCCTATGAATTACAGGGCTTCATTTGATTTGAGGTTCTGTGTTTGGCTTTTATCTCATACTTATAACAGTTCTACATGTTGACTGGCATAGATGCATACCTTGTAACTTCTCAAGTATCTCAAACAGAACTGTCATTACTTTGTCTAGGTGAGAGGCATGTTGGCACAGCTCGGTTATGAGAAGTTGGATGATGTAATTGGAAGGACAGAGTTGTTAAAGCCTCGTGATATCTCGCTTGTGAAAACCCAGCATCTTGATCTGAGTTACATTCTCACAGTATGCAACTGGAAACATGCTCTTCTCCAAAAATTTATTTTTCTGTGATAAAATGTGCAGTCTCTCTTGGTGTATCTAACATTTGTTTAACTTCATTCCAGAGTGTCGGGTTGCCAAAATGGAGCAGTACTGAAATTAGAAATAAAGAAGTTCATACTAATGGTCCTGTGCTGGATGATGTTGTGCTGGCAGATCCAGAGGTAGCTTATCTGCCAGAGGCTGTATCTGACTTTATTCATTTTCTAGTATCCTGGGACTCTTCAAGCAATCCTTGTCTTCTGAGCACATATTACTGCTATCAGCTTCTATGATGGGTGCACATTCTTCTTGAAATAAAAAGAAAATGTCTATATGATTTAAAATGGTAGTCACAATTAGTAGACCATCATTATCTGGGGGCACACTTACAAGGGAGAAGAGGTGTACAGATACTTATCTGATGCTGATGCACTGTGGAGAGATAAATAACGAATCATATATTTGAAGTTTAGCCTATCTGCTACCTTAAGAAGTGCTGTTTTAGTCGAATAATAAAAGCAAATCTAACCTGCCAAACTTGTTCTGCTCATTTATTTGACCTTAATAACTGAATTCTGATTTCTGACCACTCAAATTGTGGTCATATGGTTCAGTAAGTCAATTGGAAAATCTGTCGAGGGCCCAAATAATGGTCTTTTTACTAGCTTTGCATATGGTCAGTAGCGACTTCCAGTTATAAGCGACTTTAAACTTGATCACCTAGTCAGTCCATTCTTGTAAAACGTTTACCGTGTTTACCCAGATATCAGATGCAATTGAAAACGAAAAGTTGGTCAGTAAAACTTTCAACATATACAATGTGGATCGTGCTGTTTGTGGACGTGTGGCTGGTGTGGTGGCAAAGAAGTATGGGGACACTGGCTTTGCAGGGCAGCTCAACATAACGTAAGATTCATTTCTATTAATTGTTTTGGGAAAAAAAGAACATGGTAGACGTGTTTCCTCCTGACAACTTAAGCTTTTAAAAAGAATGTTAGTTTACCTGTTCTAAGGAAGTAATTTGAACTGCAGATGCTTGCATACATTCTAAGTTATATTTTTTGACTTGCAGATTTTTAGGGAGTGCTGGGCAGTCATTTGCTTGTTTTCTAACTCCTGGAATGAACATTCGACTTGTGGGGGAGGCTAATGACTATGTTGGCAAGGTACACAGAATCTCTTCCTTACGCACTTTTCAGTGGATTGGTAGAAAAGCACTAATTTCGATGCAAAGCTACAAGCCATCTCTTATTGGCCTTCATTTGGTTGAGCATGATTCAAAGGATAACTGAATACAATGTAAAGTTAGTCTAGAAAGCATGACACAAATCGATCTCTTCCTAGGGTATGGCCGGCGGCGAATTGGTTGTAACTCCTGTCGAGAATATTGGTTGTTGCCCCGAGGATGCAACAATAGTAGGGAATACTTGCTTGTATGGAGCTACTGGTGGCCAAGTTTATGCTAGAGGGAAAGCTGGGGAGCGATTTGCTGTGAGGAATTCTCTTGCTCAAGCAGTGGTGGAAGGTACAGGAGATCATTGTTGTGAGTACATGACTGGAGGTTGTGTGGTTGTGCTGGGAAAGTAAGTATACTCTCTTCTGTCAATCCTTTTAAAAAGAAAGGAACATTTGTTCAACCAGTTTGTTTTGAATTTGACAGAGTTGGTAGAAATGTAGCTGCTGGAATGACCGGAGGTTTAGCATATATTCTCGATGAGGATGACACTCTAATACCTAAGGTTTGTCCAGATGAACCCATTCCCCTTTTTTTTTCGCCAGTCACTCTTATAGCTTCATCTAGCTTGAAAGATGGATTATTGTCATCATTACCTTGAGCTGCGGTACTATGTGACCTTTTGGCTGCGTGATGACAGACATCCTCCTAAAAGTGTTTCCATCTATTATCAAGTAAATGAAGAAGCAAGACATTTTTCGCTAATTTTTCTTTGGCACACTGCATGTGCATCGTTAGTGGACATTTTTTTATCAAGAATTTGGATTATGTTGCAATGTCATTGGGCACCTGGCCCTGCAGTTTGGGTGGAGAATAGTTTGGAGACCATATCTTATGCATAATAGGTGTCCTTTGCTTGCCATATCAATTGTCCTTTATGTGCAAATCATGCTGGAAAGTTGTTGACAGATAAACCGAGAGATCGTAAAAATCCAGAGAGTGAAGGCACCAGTTGGCCAGATGCAGCTGAAGAGCCTTATCGAAGCCCATGTTGTAAGTTTACAAAGATATGCATATGTATCTCCTCATTATATGCTCATAAGAAAAGTCAGTTACCCATTTTTCATGGTTGAGTTTTAACTGCAGATAAACAATTTGTCACTGATGATCTCCAGCCATATTTTTGCATGTGAATTTCAAATGGTCAAGTCCTTTAGTGATGAGAGAAAGAGATAGGTCTAGCATATCCATTTACTGCATTGCGTTAGTGAAAAATTTGAAAATAAAGACTAAGTTGTAATGACCTGGCCCAAATTCATGCGGGCCAAGCCCCTAAGAGGAATATCTCAAGGGGGTTCCTTTCTGGTGTGTCTAGACCTTTGTATGACTTTAGTAAGCTGCATCCAACCCAATGTAGGATTTTACTTAAATATACACAGAGAGAGTTATAAGTGTGCTTAACTATCTTCTATATGAACGCAGGAATTCTCTCATTGACCATGGAATTTGATGTCAATTTAAATTAAACATGCAATCTCTTTAGGAAGATAAATTAGAAATATATACTCTTGTTGTCCTGTCTTTAATTGGATCTAGAAGAAACTACCCATGCGAAGTTCCAATGAAGAAAACCTTGATTGGACCATCTGGTTACGTGAAGCCAGATGTGCTGGTTGTCTGGTCAGCTCAGGTCTCATACACTCATTAGCTTAACTGGCTGACAGTTTTACTGGTCGCTAAACATGGCCTTTGCATTTGACAGCATCCAGTTTATTTTTGAGCAGGTTAATCTTACGAATAAACTATGCCTCATCGATTGTTCATCCCAACAAGCTTTTCCATGTCATATGAATCATAGAAATTATTCTCATATCAGTATTCCTGAATTTCTTCCGTCTCTTATAGACAAAGCTGTTTCACGAAGAACCCTTCTGGTCTTATGTTTGGTGTAGGAGAAAACTGGCAGCAGCAAAGGCTCGGCAATTCTCAAGGAGTGGGACAAGTATCTACCACTCTTCTGGCAGCTTGTTCCACCTAGTGAAGAAGACACTCCGGAGGCTTGTGCAGACTATGAGACGACAGCCGCTGGACAGGTGACATTGCAGTCTGCATGATTTCTTTGCGAGCGACGAAGCATGTTGAGTTAGAGGCAGCCAGCCAGCATTGTACAGGAAAAATGAATGTGAATACATAGCTGTGGTATCGTTATTCAATTGATGGGTCAGCAACGCCTACTACTTCGAGGTGGCATTTTCGAGTTCGAGAAGATCAACATCGCTGGACCAAAGAACATGGTCTATACCTCAAAAAGTCATTCGCATCCACAGGACGCTAGAGCAGTTGTACAGATAGTGGAAGAAACTGTAAATTCGAGTTTTTAGGTTTATCCGTCATGTGAAAGCTTCTGGGAATTGATTAAGAAGCAATCACAAGAGTGCTTCGGCTGGGATTACATCAGTTCAGCCACAGACAAGCATTCAGTGAGCGCTAATGTTTTCTGTTGTTTCTCGTCAGTCATTAAGAGACAGAAAGGAAATAAAATCAGAGTTTTTCGGGTTTGCAAGCCGAATGTAATTGGGAAACAGTTGATGTGGATGACCTGCTGGATCGACTCATGGATCATATGCTGTAGTCAAGATCAAACCCTTCTTGCAATGAGTAACTGTGTAAAAGTATGATTATTTTGCTGCTTGTTCGGCAGCTATATCTCTTCCAACAATACAGTCATGCAGATTTACAATGTTTACGAGGGTCCTTTCTTACTTATGAGCCTTTGTTCGAATGAGATTTTTTAGAGTCTATTCCCGAAGTGTCTTCTGCGCTGTTAAAAAGATAGGATCTGTACATGTTCATCGCGCAACTTATATAGACATCGGGACAGCTGCTGCAGTACTAATTACTTAGGCCAACAGCTCTTGCTTAACCACACTCAACATCACTCTAATTCTCGAGGTCTTGCCAAATCTTCAACTATCTTGCATGATACTGCTTGCCTCATTGTCAAAATTTCTCGTAAGCCATAGAAGAGGCATGACGCGCACCTTTCGGAACAGGTGAAGTGTTCCATTGCTAGATATATAAGGTTACTAGAATGAGGATTATCCTTCCTAAAACAAAAATCTTCACCCCAAGATTCACGATTCTTTAATTTAATTTGATTCGCATGACAAAGAATGGTCCGAACTATTCAACTGTTCCTAATGTAACATGGTTTCCACAAACACTGAACTGGAATAAGTCGGGCGTAAAATCTTGTGTGCTCAGACAGTTCAGAATGATTCATAGTGCAGACTGCATAGTTCTCATAACTTGTTGCAAGCTCAGAACTTTCTTCATAAGATTATGTCTCTGAGTTCGTCCCACTGCCAAAGTACAGTCAACATCGTGATAATACAAACTTCGAAGTTAATTAATATTCCACAGTAGAGATCAACTCAATCTTTGTGTACACGTTCAAGTAGCTTTGGTGTATCCATTTGGACTCTACCACTCACTTGATCTTTTATTTGTATAAATACATGATATGTGGAATAATTGTCCAAAAAGTCCGAAACTTATTGTACGGTCGCCAATTCAGTCTTAAACTTTTTGATGATTTTTCAATATAGGCCTTCCGATCAATTTTGGTTGGAAATCGCTAACGTGGACGCCAATCGTTTTATGTGGTATGGCCGGTGTTGACGTGGATGATTTTTAGCAATTTTTTGTTTAATTTTCTGATTTTTTTTCTTTTTTTCCTTTTCTTTTCTTTTGTTTCCTTTTCTTTTTTCTTTTTTCTTTTTCCCTATTTCCCTCCATCAGTTGTCGGAGTCTCGGTGATGGTGCCACAGCCCTCACCTAGATCTTGCGAGGCGAGGGTGTGCTAGCAACCTCTGTCAGCCGTTGCCAAGGCCCTGTCGACTGTTAGAGGGAAATAGGACAAAAAAAGAAAAAAAGAAAAAGGAGAGAAAAGAAAAGAAATCAGAATATTTTAAAAAAATTATAAAAACCATCCACGTCAGCAATTTTTGGCAAAAAATAGCTAGAAGGATTACATTGGAAAATCGTCAAAAAGTTTTGGACTAAATTGGTAAAATTAAAAAGTTTAGGACTAAATTAACCGCCATACAACACGTTGATGACTTTTTGGACAATTTTCCCCATGATTTGCTAATCCCTATAAGAAAATTGACAAGTGACATAAATGTAAATTATAAAGAGAACTTATTCTGCACCTATTAATTTATATTCCAATTGTTAATGGAGCATAATAGCATTTTGCCTTTTATTCTTGGTTGTTATCTTTATTCCAAATAAAATTCCAATGTCTTCAAACGACTCTTGCAATTAATGCTTAGGATGTGTTTGTTTGTGTAAAAGAATTTTTTGTGAATTAATTTTCGGGACTTTCATGTGTTTGGTTTGCTGAAAAATGATTAGTCAACAGAAAACTATTTATTGTTAAAGAACATATGTATGTTTAAAGTTAGGAAAATGAAGTCTCTCCTGAAAAATGATAAATAATTTCCTTTATCATGAAATTTTCCTCTAAACAAACCCTTAATGTCTTCTGTCACTCAGCAAATTTCCAAGTGCATATTTAAAAAAGGACCAAGCTCCTCTAATGCCTTCTTTCATAAGATAAGATATGACGGCATGTTACTAATTAAAAGAGAGAAATGTTTATCAACACTCCAAAGAAAATTACAGAAAAACTGCGCAAGTGATTTATTGAAACCCTAAAGGAGATGTTACCCAAAGGGAAAATCACGTGAATGGTCTAAACCAGATAGAAATATTTGCATACCAATTACAAACATATCATAATGGACAGACCACCTTTCCACCTTTCTATTACTTTGGTTCGATTTCAAGATTCATACGAGGACACGAAGTTGGCGCAATTTGTTTCAAGAAGGGATGTAGAATATGCCATACGCATGCACGATTTCATTAAATCTCACACATGTATGAAGTACAAAGATGGTTCCTGTCATACCCGGAAACGCAAAACGGCGAAGCTAATGAAGGCTCCTCTCGATTCAATCCTTTTCACTGCGAAACAACTCCAAGTGCGCATCCATAAACGAAGCTTTACAGTTCAGGTTTGAGAGAACTTCCTTAGCACCATCAATCATTCCCTCCAACCTCTTAAGTCTTCACATTACAGAGCTAGCCAACGAAAAAGTAAATAAATTACTGAAATGGGTGCCAAAGATGAATAATGAGCAATGAGTAATCCGAAAGTAGGTAAAAACCCCACCTTCTCAGCATTGGATCGACCATAAATAACCCTACCAACTACCAAGCAAAAGTATATTGAAATACTATGTTGCTCTACCAAGCAACCCCTTAATCATGCAAAGGTCGATTCCTCTTTACTCGATAAAGAAATTCAAGTTGAAGATCGATGGGGCAATATTGGAGAGGTATCTTCTCTGTGTTTCCTTTATTGGATACGTTTTCTACCCTCTTTTCTCAGCGATAGACCCTTATCTTTCCTCATTTTCTCTTTTAGTATAATACTTCATAGCTAGGTCCAAAAAGGATCGGTGGTACCCATCAACCTCTCCTCATTTAATATAAAACCTACAGCTTAAATTCTAGCTTCAGTCTACTGGTCGACACCAGCCAGATCCATTCGCAATGCTCATGTTCCTGATAAATATAGCTCGCCAAACTTTATATTATCGTGTGCTTCAAGCTTAACCTCGAATGGCTATGAATAATGTTGAATGTCGACCAAAAATAGCCTAACCTCCAAGAAAAAGTGCAAAGCCGGATGAAAATGGGTGCTGCGTAGGGGAAAGCTTCAACCACCATTGTGAGTACTGTCAAAATTAAACCCACACACACATGCAAGCATTTTTATAAACTATGCTGCAAAGTGAACGACCAAGCACCATAAATCAAGGGTACCCTTTCTTTTCTTGAATTAAGGGGACTTAATACGGTGCAAAAGTGAGAAGACCCGACCCGGAAAAACAGAAGAACGCCCCGATTAGTTTCCTTTTGCTGAGTTGTAGATCAAAAGCCGGTCAACTAGAGATTATTTTGCGCTCAGACGTCTACTTTCTACAGCTTCTTTTTACATTACTATGTCGTTTTCTTTTGACTGGAAAACCGCCATAAAGGTAACAAGAACATTGGCGCTATTTAGTCCACCGATACCTATGACTTTGAGCAAAGTATACAGATGAATCTGTCGCCAATAGTTACAGCAATTCTTCGGATTCAAGGCATGCCGCCACGTGTCCACTGGTCAGATTTTCTTCTACTTTTTCCCCCTGATATTAACACCAAAATGGCCAAAAAGAAAAAAAAAAGTTTTAAGAGACGGAAAACCAACGCCCACCACTTGGGTCCTTCCTCGTGCTCTCCGTCTGTTCATCTGATCGATTCTTCTTCTTCAACAATGACCTTGTGCTAATTCGTTTGTTCTTTTCTTATGGGTCTGTATTAATTTTGTTCGTTTTTCCCTTTTTGATTTCATCTTCTTGTAATCTTTATTCTATGTTTCCCAATTGATGTTCTCAAATATTGTTGCTCCAAGGCACGCCGGTGCTCTTTCTTGGCGTGAAAGTGCAGGAACTTGGGAGGGTTT
>BCNH02000001.1:22057183-22076531 GCA_001662345.2 Metrosideros polymorpha var. glaberrima
TTTTGGGGGGGGGGGGTCTCTTTTTGATGTAGGGGTGTGGAAGAAAGAAAAGCTCGGATGTTCTCTCAATGAAAAGGAAAGAAAGAAGATCCTTGAATACATCGATCCATCGCAGACCCTAAATTTCCTTGCAGAACATTTTCCCACTATCGACAAAACTAGAACCTGAAAAAGAAACCCTCTTCGTAATTTTCGAAATATCTGTTAATTTCTCCAAATGAGAAAAGAAAACTTTCAATTCGATGCATATATCTGATGAACAATTTTCAATAAAAGAAATACAAATATTTGAACACCTTGAAACTCAAAAATGCATGCATGCCTCAGATCTTTCGACCCCCAACACTCAAAACAGGAAAGATTGTAAGAGAAAAGCTCTAAACAAATTGATAATTCTAGAATATTTTCTGTCTCTGTCATGACTGTATGCTACATACCGACATGCATGTACGGTACAATCTTACCCAAAAAAAATTTCACCATTTAATCACACAAACCTTGCACCAAAACTCGATCATCATCATCATCATCTCGGGCTCAAGCAGATGCGAAAGGAACGTTCGGATCTCGGGCTGGGGAGAAGGCGAGCAAAATGAGGAGGGACATGATCAGGACCGGCACGAAGAGGAGCATCAGCGGCGGTGGGGGCAGTGGCGGCAACACCAGCGGAAGCACCAGCAGCAGAAGAGTGAACAAGGCCAGGAGGACAATCATCGACCTCATTACCATCTGCCCCTCTGTGCATGAAGCTATATCTTATAACCTCTGGCGATGAATATGAAGCGACTATCGATAATCACTCGACCATTACTGGATAGCAGATCTCTCCTCGTGGACATAGGATCATCATGTGACGCCGCATGGTCCAACCATTGCTGCGTTAACATCGAAGCCTCCCCCAAGACCCTTTCGAAACTCTCTCACAGAGAGAGATAGAGAGAGAGAGAGAGAGAGGGTGTGCGTGTAGTCAACAAAGGAGATTGAAAAGTCGTCGAAGAGAGGTTTATATATACACGCACAAACCCTAGAAGGAGAGAATAAATATGATAAAAGAGAGAATTTTGTCCTCAATCTTTTTCTTTTTTTTTATTTGCCCCAGAAAAAAGGATGCGACCCGGTTCAAATCAGGGTCGGGGACCAATCACAACTTTCATCCGCATAATAAAATTCAAATCTTAGCCAAAGGGAACATACAAAATTAGTGGAACGAAGATGATCACCGTAGATGGGAAAATGTGCATTCATCACAACCTTTATCTCATCCAATTGCATCATAAATATCATCTTTTCTTGCAAGAGAGAGGAAATTAAGGCATTGAGGAGGAATATTGTGGGGGAAGAACTTTAAAAGAGGAGAGAGAGAAATGGGGGGAGGAGGGGCATGTGAAAGGGACAAGGGGGGGTACGAGAAATGAGTAAAGGGGGGAGGAACGAGAAGGGCATGAGTGGGAAACATTCAATGACTTATTAAGTTTTCATTACAGGAGAAGAAGCTTACATTGGACCGGTCACTGTCGTCACTAGTCGTCCTTCGAAAGGTACTTCCCTTCCATTATTTTTTATGTTGGTGTCTTGGTTCACCCAACCCTGACGTATATATATACAATGGCGCGCCCACATCACGCATCAAAGGGCAGGAGAAAGATGGGAGGAATGGGTCAATCATCGATCGATATCACTATTGATTTGATCTCAACGTCGATCGTTCTCCCCCTTTGTCACGGCTTTTGCCCATTTCGGAAGTTCTTGAAAACATCCCCCCACCCACCCATCTCCTCCTCCCCGTTCTAATTTTCTTGATGTTGAAGTTTTTGATATTTTTGGGTTGGGATTTGAGTGATAAAAGGATTTTGCGTGTGGAACTGTGGATTATGAGTGGGAGGTTGCCCCCGGGTTCGATTCCTAGTCAATTATGTAACCTCTTGGAGCCATACAATGAGGAAGCAAATTCATCATGACTTTCGTAGTCCGTACTTAGATGATCAACCTTACAAAGAGGGTATTGTTTTTCCTTGATGTGAATCGAAACTTTTGTACGATTATTCAACGTGATCCATGAGCTTTTGATATATTTTCAATTTAGTCCATAAACTAGATAATCCAATAACTAATTTGAATCTATAGGGACTAGATTGATTGAACATTTACCGAAAGTTCAGGAATCACATTGAATAAATTAAAAGTTCAAGGATAACATTACATATTAGACTAAAATTCGAGAATCACATTGAACATATTAATAGTTCAAGGAATACACTACATATTTGATCAAAGTTTAGAGACCATTTACATAATTATCCCATTTAAATATGATTGACACTCGACCTTTTGAGTATACGTCTCCGCCGCGACGATATAGGCATTTTCCCTCGGCTAATACGCTACTTCCCTCTAAGCTTTGGGCCTCTTTTGTTCTTACGAGACTTGGTTGCAAGAACGACCGGACGTGGTCCCGGAACGTCCGAAGCCCTCGATCGACAACAATAAACCCCTTAATTTTGTGAAGCCGTTCTAATTTGTAAAGAAAATATACACACATCTACGACGGCTCACGATAGCTAAACAACAATACAACTGAGTGCGTGCTTTCGCTTGCACTTTACCCTTCTCGATCTACTATATTCTCGCACAGGAAATGGGCGTAGGGCTAGTACTATGACAAACAAGTCATTTTCAGATGACCTAACGCATGCACAAGTTACCTAACGACAGGAAAGTGTGCGCAGATGCATAGAACCTTGCATGCATCGAATTTCATTAACTTATAATACATAGTTGATCCTCCAACTATGATGTTTTTGTTAATATAGGAAAGTTAAAGGAGGATTTTATAGCAATTATCAAGATGCCCACATCGCCAAACTAATTGGAATTGATTAAGAAGATATTTCCGTCGGTCCTTCCAAGCTCAACTTTCTTTTTGGCCTATCTTGTCCCGCATTCATTGGTTGGCTAGAGCTCTAATTGGGAATGGGAACCTGTTTACCGGCCTTTTGTCTTTTGCAATGATTCTTAAGATAACGATGTCTTTCGGACATTGGGCTGACTGATAAGGTCAAAAAGATTGAGGTGGTTCATTGAATGTTCCGAATGTTTCGACATGAAAAAGCTAATGATTATCCAGTTAAGTAAGAGAGCATGGAAAGAGGGAAGCCTATAGTCCATTTATTTTACGGAAAAATCATTGCCAGAAATCATTTCTCAGCATTTGGATCGCTCATGAGTCAGTGAAAAATCTACTTATTGTTGATGGGAAAACTAATTTTTAAAATTAGAAAAATAACTTCTTCTTTCAAAAAGCAAAAATCATTTACCAAAATATGCCAGAATCCCAGCACCTTAGGCCTCGATCCCCCGACGTCGAGCATGAGACCTCAACACCCTTGTCCGAGTCCCCATCAATTAGACCAGGACCCCATCGCTCATGCTCAGGCCCCCAGTCGCCGTACATGAGTCTTGGGCACCCAAAGCCAGGACCATGGAGGCCAAGCCCAAGTACCCGGCTCCCTTGCCCAGGACCCTTGAGGCCAAGCTCGAGTCCCTAGCACCCAGGCGCAGGTCCCCAAGGTAAGGGCTCGAACCCCAATGCCCATGCTTAGGTTTCTAGCGATTGAGCTTGAGATCTTTGCTCTCATGTTCCCAACAGCTCAAGCCAATGACCCCAACGGCCACACCCAAGAGCCTGCAGACGCGCCCGGATCTCGGATGCTGGAACACAAGACCTAGATGTACTCAAGATTTGTACTTAAATGTGTGTTTCATAACAAATACCAGACAATGGCCTCCTTTTTGTTTGTAAAATATAGTCAAATTATCAAAAAATGAAACTAGTTGCCCTTGGAAATAAGTTCATTTGAACATATATTCCAGCAAATTTCATTTTCTGTGAAGATTGGATGCGAGTATTCGTGTTTAAAGCGATATGCTGATTATCCTTGGTTAAATAGTATTATAATTTGTGCAAGCACGGGCTTGTTTCAATTCCCATGAATACATCTCCAACATTGATTTCATGCATTGAAGTCATTTCAATAAATTTCAGTGAATTACGAAAAACATTATAATTATACATGTATAAAAAAACTACTTTCCTCAAATAAGGACGAAAGATTTTTTCCATAGTTTATCTAGTAGATATTTGCTTACATCAAATTTACAGTATGCTGTAAACTTAAAAACTTTTGAGGAGTAAATGGAAAAATTTCATCAATATGTGTATGTGCGTTTGTTTCTATATATGACTATTGGCTTAAAATTTGGTTGGATTGATTAGTGTACACTATTTTTGGTTGATTTTTGCAAGCATTAACGAACATATTAAATGCTTCTTTACATCATGTATTGTAGATTAATATTTAAATTGAGGGGGACATCAAGAAAGATTCTAGTTTGAATACAAATGGATATGCATCATATGGACTTTGCTACGAGAAGCACTTGCAAATATTATCAAATTGGAGCAATGTTATCCTAATCGAAGAAGGTTGAAATGACTAATTCCTAAAATTTAAGGAGGGCGTGGGGCAAGGAAATTGTTGAACTCGCCGTTTTTTTTTTTTTTAATCTAGTACATAGTTAGAGGAATCCTTCAGACATCTCTTATAGCATTAGCGGTATTATGTAAGATATAACATGTATAGGAAATTGTTACTCACACAAATATATCAAAACCCTAACAAGACTCTCTCTCTCTCTCCAATTCCAGAACCGCCACAGCTCAATTTCCGCCGCCCTTACTCCGCCGAGGCCTCGTCAACACCCCTCCCTCTCTCTTTCTCTGCAAGAACTGTACTTTGAAGCCACTGACCAACCCAGGATGCTTAGATTGGGGCATATTTAGACTCAGAGGAGCTCCCCCATCATCTGCAACTGCAGGAGCTTGACTGGTACGACGCCATTGGCAATCAATGGGCCAATGCGTCGGTATAAAGGAAGAGAGGAAGAGATAGCTGCTGTTGGCGATGTAACATGTTGGAAGGGTTACTGGACAGAACTGTTGCAGGGCCGACGGGCGGAGAGAGTGACTCATGTAGCGGTCGGAGGAGAGAGAGCTGGGGCTGATGGTGATGGGTGTTAGGTTCTTATGGCGTTTATTTTTTAGATAGAATTACGTATAGGTAACCCCGTAACGTGTCATAACCAATCACAAAGTGGGTTTGATTGGAGGAGTGCATGGAATTATCTTTTATTTGTGTTTGCATGGACATCAAGAGGAATTGTCGCAAAAGCATTACGAATGAAGTCCATAGGGTAAACACTCTATATGAATCCACTTTGTCAATTCTTATAGCCAAATGCAAAAATTAAAAAGATGTTTAAAAATCTTGTCGGTAATTTGGGCTGAGAATTTGTATTTTCGCATCATAATTAATATTGTGGAATTCATGTCTAATCCAAACACGACATGTTTATTAATTGTGTCACGTTCTTAAAACCCAAACACGATAAATTTTATTAAAAGGGTTACGCGGCATGACACTATTAATACATTCAAATTTTAATATATTATATAAATATGTGTTTAAATGTATCGCTTAACGTTTCTAAATATATCCAAACATATCGTTTTGACAGACCCTGTTTAATTAAACGTGTCTAAGACTATCATGTATAAACAGGCTAAAAGGGTCAAACCACGAATAGCATGCTTATTATTTACATATAAACAGATTGTTCCATTTGCGACACTAACACGATTAAACTCAACTCAAACATGCTAAACACTCGCCGGACAAACGGATCGGTGTAGAAAATTGTGCACCTTACGAAAGCAACAAGCACATAGAACAGTATTGGAGGACTGATGAATCGCATTCTTTTATGTACTCGTTCATAATCTGTCCCCTTTAAACATATAGCGTTACTCTCAACTCCTTAATATTAGGATGTACGTGTGAGTGAGTTGTGTTAAAGAAATCTCACATCAAAAAATTGTAGTGATGTAGAGCAATTAATATATTCTAATTGGCCCATAAGTCATTAACTTAAGCTTTAAGTGAATGTGGGTTCAACTAGATATGTTGATGGGCTCAAACTTGAGCTCTCTCTTGACGATCTCCTCATGCGAATGTATCAGGCTTGTGTTGCACACTCCTAACAATTGATATCGAAGCCGATAGTTGGTGACCCATGTGATTTCTGGGCGATGGGTAGTGGTGTAGCAATACGGGCCCGAAGAGAGACTTTATGTTTATGAAGTTGGGTTTTGATGGAGATTCAAGATGTGATATTTTGATGCAGAAAAATACCTGAATTAAGCTGAGCTCACACATGAGAGGAGATTATTAAGATGCATGTGTGAATGAATTGTATAGAGCAGTTAATATATCCTAGCGATCGTCCTTCTTGCATGCATCCATTTTCACTACTGCTTCAGGATGCAAGAACTTCTTTTACTGTAAGAAAAACTAAAGATTCGCGATTGGATTAACCTAGTATATTCGCCGCGCAACTAGTTCTCCGATTATGGAGTTTGATTTAACATCTTCACTGCAAGGTTCATTGCATCTCTCAGAAGTCTCTCGTGGCTCCCACTAACATTAATACAATAATATAAATGAGAAATGACCTAAGTTTTTATATTGAGAATCATCCAATAAATCCAAAGGTGCCGAGGTCGAGAGGTTTGACGTACGAAAAGGGAATGATTCTGCCCGAACCACATCACTATCGGTGCCAAGTTGATCGATTTCTTAATGACCCAATTCTCTCCGTAATCAACCTGAATCTTTTTAATTAATTAATTAATTAATTTTTTTTGTGTGTGTGCTGGCAAAGGAGTAGTTGCGGTGTTGGACTACGGCTTTCTATATGACCACCCTTTCTTCATAGCTTGCTTTTCATGCAATAACATATACTCTTGTTTACCTTTGTTACCACACAATAAGCGAATTTTTAAAATTATTTACGATGTCAAAACGCCGTCGAGTATATATTAATATTCGACTCTCTTCACAATTGGTAGAACCTAGTTTTGTATTAATTCCAATAGGTCTTGAAACTCTCAACTTCGACTTCTGCTAGGGAAAAAAAATCTGCAATTTGAATTGCTCGATACCATGCTTTGTTATTTGGAGAAAACCTTGGGTACACTTCGTACACATGCCCCATTTACCAATTTAAAAACGGTTCAGACTAGATTGGGCTCGAAAGAGACGACGAGCGATGAGGTAAAAGTTAGGGGTGCCAATTTGTGTTTGCGTGTCTTAGGTCGTGTCAATATACAGATATACTACAAAACCGATCAATTCGCACACGACACGATCGAATAATTGTGTCGACCTACATGACACGAACATGAGTTGAAAACTAAAAGGTTCCCACGATAAGATTCACGTAACCCGCTTAAAAGCACGTCAAAGAGTCGACATGATCAGATGACTCGCATGACATAAAATCAACCCGCCAACACAAACCTGTCACGAAATATGCTAAAGTTTTCATAAAATGTATGAACAAATTGCCATAATCCAGTAACAAAACGTCATTAAATCAAATTAAAAAAACTTGCTTGTAGTCAATGAAATATTATCTGTTTGAGATCTTAATAGTGACTAACATGGAGAAATAATCTTATGACTAATTGTGTCTAAATGGGTCGCATACAAGTCGTATCAACCCTGACCCTGTTGATTTAAATTGCTTATACGGATCAAATTCTAGTCTGTCAGGTTGGACACGAACACGGCACGATTACTAATCACATCTCGTTGGTTGACATGAAATTGACCCAAAAACTATTAGCCTCAACCCAAACCCGGTAAATCCTTATCACGTTCGAGTCATGTAATCATGTTGTGTCAGAAATTGCCACCCACGCCAAGGTAGAAATTTGTCGGTTATGGCTCGAAGTTTGCTGTTGGATTCAGAACAGCACAAGTTTGTGATTATCGGGACAATCGAAATGTTAGCAGGGGCATGCAGACATTGGTGGACGACTGAAGGCGCGAGGAAACAGCTTGCCTAAGCTCCTAGAAAGCTGGACGCCAAGCGGCTGCCAAGACGACGTCCATAAATCATGGCACCTTTCCAGGGTGGTAGCCGGGGCTCGAGCTTATTTTTTTATGGGCGCCCGGTCCCTCCACGCCGTTCTAATTCAGCAATTCTTAAAACCATATTTTTGAGTTTATTTTGTACGGAATTTGCCAAAAACTTACAGAGTTTCGAGAGCCATCATCCAAGAGAGTGGAGATCGTGAGAAAACTTCTTTCTTGCGATTGATTCTTGTGGGTATGGCTGTTATCTAGGATTAGGGAAACACTTATTCGTGAATGTTTGAAGCGATTGTACCTCCGTTTTGCCGTTTACAGCGAATCCATACCTTTAATCTCTCCTCGTGGAATAGGCATGCATCCAGACCAAATACATCGCCCATGGTCAGGTTTAATTCATGCATTTCATCTTTTGCTCGAATCGTTTCGTCTATTCATACATTCCATGTCAGTCGTAACAATCTGTATAAATCAAAAGGCTTAACGCCACGAATATATCATCTCATCATGTAACAAATTCTTAATATAAAACAACAAGTGATCGACCTCAGAATTATACGAGTTCCCGAATCATAATCAAAACCTATGACCGCACAAGTGTTAATAATAAACGATTTTGATCCGGCAGCATGTCCGAAAAACAAATGTCGACCTCCTCCTTTCTCTCTCGCATACGTGCCGATGCAAATGTGATCTTTTGTCTTTTTGTGCAAAATTCATCGCATCTCCTCTTCCCTCTCTCGGTGTTTCATTATCGAGCGCCATTCCCAGAGAATAATTCTCCTCGGCTTGCGCAGTTTCTCAGCATCAACTTGTTGCAGAAAAAGAAGAAGAAGAAGATTAGTTTCTTCATCTCTTTATCCAACCCTAAACCCTAGACCCCCGCCCTCGTTTTTGCCAAGCTTTTTGTCCATGGCGGGTTATAAAATCTAGTCTGCCAGACCCAACTTCCAGTATACTACTGGCCGACACCGCAGCCACTAGCTCTTATGTTAAATTTTAGTGCAGCTAAAGCCCGTACGTGTGGCCAACATCGGATGAGGAAAATTTAATATGGGAACCCACCATGCAGCACCTAAATTAAGTAATTCTATGAGGCCAGTGCCGCTAGCGAAGTACATTGCACCTGCTTGCTCTTTATACCAAGAAAAGCAAAAGGCGAGAGACAGAAATGTCCGGGTAACGATGAAGAATGATGCTGAAAGCTTAAAATTATAGGTGAAAGGCATTGTCCGTCCGAGGACATAAAAGTTTTGATTTATCCATCAGAATAAAAAAAAGAAATCCATCAGAAGATTCGGCTTTATATGAATAGGCAGGTGGGTCCCCATTTGTCAAGAGTTCGAAAATGGGAATCATTCTATGTGAAGATGATAAACTGAAAATGGACTCGAGAACGATTATCTAACATGCTTGATAAGAAAATACATCCGAATATGATGTGTATATACCTAGTCCGAGTTAATAGTAGCATTCAAGTTCTCTTCCGATCTAAGATAATGGTCTCTATCGGTTTTGGAATGTTCCGAAGAAATTAGTGCAATTGGGAGCTAGAAACCGGCCAGGAATGTACATTGCGTCGGGCTATATAGTCTCTCCTCACGATTGATTATCGTCTCGCAATCACAACCGGGTCAGAGTTCTATTTGTACGAAGAGGGATTTGATTTTGAAGATTTTGGTGGTATATACTATATTATTTGATGAGATCGCAGCATAACATAGATTGTTTTTCTCAAGGGAAGCATGCAATGAAAATGGGCCGGGCCTCGAAAGACCCATTTAATCAAACATCAATTCATCCATCACTTTTGCAGGAAATTATGTGGTCCAGCACACCTAAATCTAGGACCGGTCCAGCTCCCTCGGCAAAACTGGGATAAAGTTGAGTCCAAAGGAGAAATTCGGTTGTGGATGGACGATTCGAATTCACTAGTGAGGGTAACGTGCCAAGGCTCCAGTTGCACCCCCTCCTCGAAGGAATTCCACATCGCCACGCGAGAGGGGCATGGGGACATCAAAAAGGGATCCTATCAACTTGTTTCGACCTTTCTCATTCAAGAGATTATGACTAATGTCGGCAGATGGCATTACTCATATTTATGGTCTTGATGAAATAATGGCGGGTGACTGCAGAATCTCAACTATGGAATGAAAGGGGGTTTTAATTTTAACCATCCGATCATTTACAAAAATTGAGACTTGTCGATTGGTTGTTGACAAGGAAAAGTACAAAAAAAGTCATAAACTTATTGCA
This sequence comes from Metrosideros polymorpha var. glaberrima, assembly GCA_001662345.2. Taxonomy (NCBI): domain Eukaryota; kingdom Viridiplantae; phylum Streptophyta; class Magnoliopsida; order Myrtales; family Myrtaceae; genus Metrosideros; species Metrosideros polymorpha. The sequence goes on from BCNH02000001.1 coordinate 22,067,431, forward strand.
TTGGTACCAATTCAATCATAAACCTTTTAATTTGACCAATTTAGTCTAAACCTTTTGCATTTCTGTCAATTAAGTCAATCCAGCCAATTTTAGCCAGAAATTGCTGACATGGACGCTGACTGTCCTATGTGATAGGGCTGACACTAACGTAGACATTTTTAACATTTTTTTTAAATTCAATTTTTTAAGATTTTTACTTTCATACCAGCTATTGGCAAGGGTTGCGACCCTTGCCTAGAGCTGGCAGGGCTGCGGAGGCCCTCGTCAGCCAATGTGAAAGAAAAAAATAATTAAATTTTCGATTGAAAAAATTAGTGAAAAAATATCCACATCAGCATCGGTCGCATCACATCATACAGCTGGCTCCACTTCGGCAATCTAGCTAAAATTGGCCAAATAGACTCAATTGGCACAAATGCAAAGGTTTAAGACTAAATTGATTCAATTGAAATGTTTATAGTTAAATTGATACCAATGTAATAGGTTTAGGATTTTTGGGTACTTTTCCCGTTGTTGATAGTAACTTACTCACCATTTCGTTAAGGTAAGTTACTGACAATAAGGTTATCAACTTCACGATCGATCGACAATTACAACGTACGTGGACAGATAACAATGATAGGTTCCTTCAATTTACGAATTATGAAAGAACGTCACGATATTGAAGCAAGTTTATTCATGATGGAGAAAAAAAACGGGTAGGGAATAAATTAGGGTAGTTTACAATTTCTCATGGCTTTCAAGCATGAGAACTCCGAAGATATAGATTTCGATATATACATATACCATATAACATATATAAAAGTTATGTCGTGAAAATTATCAAAATAGTTCTAAACTTATTGCATTTTTGCCAATTCAATCCTAAACCTTTTAAGTTTGTCAATTCAATCATAAACCTTTTGCGTTTGTACCAATTCAGTTCTTTTGGCCAGCTGGTGCTGACATGGTATCGCGGTGCTAACGTGGACAAATTTTAATAATATTTTTCATTTTTCATTTTTCATTTTTCATTTTTCATTTTTCATTTTTCCTTCTTTTCTTTTCTTTTTCTTCCTCTCTCCTCCGAAGATGGCCTCCCTCACCAATGTCAAGTGAGGGCCACCCTCACCTAGGCTGGCAAGGGTTGCCCTTGTGGTGTCAGGCAAGGGTCCCCCTCACCAGCTCGGGCGAGGGTCGTCCTTGCCTGGGCTGGTGAGGGCAGCCATCGCTAGTGGAGGGAGGAAGAAAAATAAAATGAAAAAAAACAAGAAAAGAAGAAAACAAAAAATAAAAAAATATTATTAAAAATTGTCCACATCAGCGTCAGTCGGCCAAAAGAACTGAATTAGCACAAATGTAAAAAAGTTTGAGATTGGATTGATAAACTTAAAAGGTTTATGACTGAATTAACAAATATGCAATATGTTTATGACTTTTTTTTACAATTTTTCCCAAAATAGTCATAAATCTATTGCAATTGTGTCAATTCAATTTTAAACTTTTTTTTTACCAATTGAGTACTAAACCTTTTTGCATTGCCAATTCAGTCCATCTGGGCAATTTTGGCGTGCCGGCGTTGACATGGACATTTTAAATAATATTTGATGAATATTTTTTTTTTCGTTACTTTTTATTTTAACTTAGGGCCGACAGGATGCCCTAGCCACAATGGCCTGGCCGATCTAGGTGAGACCACAACACCCTTGCACAAGGTCGGCAAGGGCGTCTTGGCCCTCGCTTGTGGCTGGTGTTAAAAAAAAATAAGTAAAGAAAAGAATCAAAAAATCAAAAAAATATTTTAAAAAATAAAAAATTATTAAAAATGTCCATGCTAGCACCGACCGTACTACCTTAGTGTCGGTTGGCCAAATTGGCCAAATAAACTGAATTGACACAAATTTAAAAGGTTTAGAACTCAATTGGCCAAAAAAATTTGGATCTGAATTGGCACAATTGCAATAGATTTAAGACTTTTTTGGTAATTTTCTCAAGTTATGCCTCCCTAATGTTTGCAAATCTAACTCGCTACACTAATGTAAATTTTTTTGTTAGGGACTGTGTGGTGTCTGTCTTCCTATATGATGTGCTGGATGCCATAAATAAAGCCTATATCGTCAGTTTGGATGTCCAAATTTAATGATGGATGAGAGTCCCAATTTGGTATTTTGTTGCTTTCACAGTCCAAAGTAGTTGACCTAAGGCCGACCCAAGATGTTTCTGTGTCCAAGAACGACTACTTTCTGTACCATGATCAGGTCCATCCTTATGGTGCTTACCATGAGAAAGATCCCTTGTTCATGGTGTTTCTGGACATGCTTAATTGATATTTTCTTGGCTAGGATTTGTAGGGTCATGATAGAGGGGGGAAATATTATATGCTCTCGCAGTATATCATTTTTCGTATTTTAAAATTCATCCTGGATGTTGATTTTATCGTTTCTCTGGATCTTAATATGGTAAATTGAATGGTTGTGAGGTGTTTTGAAACTTCATGAATGTCTTCTCATAATTGAAATTTGTTCCACGGCCCTATCACGTATAACCAAAAGTTGACAATAAAAATTATCAATTCATATATAATCCATTTTATTGTGGAAAGGAAATCTAGATGTGAAGGACTTAAAGTTATTAAATAGATCAAATAAACGTTTATTTAACTTATGCTATTAGTAATTTTTTTATTTTTGGTAAAACTCATCATCATCACCATGGTTTTAAATTTATAGCTTCTGGAAAAAAAGTTAACTTGGTTTAAGTAACACACTGGCTAAAAAGACATTCCTTCAACAGCCTTTAAACAGTAATCTGTTAAAAAAGTTACACATTCGAAAAAGAAATGTATAAGACATTCTCAGATTACATACAGGATATTTACAAATGCATAATCAGAACACCTAGTTGAAATGCTTCATTGATAAATTTAAGTACTAATGGAGGGACTATTGCATTATGATCTGATTTTCAAGTTGTCTCAGGAATTTTACTTCCCTTCCCTTCTGATCATATAACTCCAACAGTTTCTCCTTCAAAGCCTCGCACTCCATCCCCCAACTTGTCTCAACCTTCACATTTCAAATGATCATCATTCAAAAGTATGCCATCGATATATCTACATACCATGTCAAGAAATTAAAATTGCAAGTTTGGGTATGACTAAAGAAACTAGTAGTAAACTAACTAAAGTACCTGAACGTGTAGATTGTAGAAGGTTGTTCTTGTCCCTCCGAGTGACTTGAACGTGGAAGCATTTATTAGAGCATAGCCATGATAATCCAAGTTAAGCAAAATCTCAGAGAAGTCAACAGTATTCTGAGTCATGACCTTTGTTGTGCGTATTTGGATTGCAACCTCAGTCTCACTCAAACGATTCGTCGAAATAGATGGCGCCGAATTGGGAAGTGCACCTTTTCCTTTGCTGATTTCTAGGTGAGTGGAATCATCTCTTCCTTGGGTGGCATTATTTCTTGATAGAAGTTCTTCCCTCTCTTGTGCGAGTATCTGCACTTGCTGTTGTAGTTCTGGTATGTATTTCAGCACTCGAGATACTGTCGCTGGAATACTCAACTTTTTCTAGAGGGAAAAAGAAAAGATCTAACTCTGTTAAAACCCAATTTTAAGTGTCTCCCTTTAATTTCTCCGGACCCAATTCAGAAAGATAACTATGTAGTGACTTGAAATTGAAGCAGCTACCAATAAAAAAGTATAGAACATCACGTTATGCATTAAGGATTTGGAGAATAACACAGAAACTAGGGTTCATATGTGACCAACAATATTATCCACTAGCTACTACTCTTTATTGTTCTCTCCATCACTTTTTCCGTTTTTGGCAAAGCGTACCCAAGGAAAGGAAATAGAAGACTAACTCTAACAACTTCCTTGTAGATACAGGACTTAAGGATTACCGTTTGATCAGCAGACGGAAGCAGTGAACGCAGTGTGGAGTACAAACTGTTGATTTTCTCCCGCCGATCGCGCTCGCTGGCGTTGTGGTTCAGCTTCTTGAACATCGTGGCTTCGCCTTTTGTCGCTGCAGATGGGATATTGAGATGATCAAGTACTAGCTCCGCAAGAGGAGATGGCGATGAGAAGGGAAAATGCAGAGGAGGTGAAGAGCAAGGGTGGGCATCTCTGTGCATGTAGTTCTCTTGTTCATGGCTTGTTGAATCCTGGAAGGGCCAAACACTAGGAGAAAAAGACAACATTTGTATGTACTATTCTTCTGGAGGTTCTGTAAGAAGGTGGATGATCATGACTTGCTTATATATAAACTTCCATTAAGGACCTCAGCTAAACATTGGTGGCATAATATATTGGGAAAAGATGACTAAAGGTTAGATGATCAATTGCTTATGCATAAACTTCTGTTAAGGACCTCAGCCAAGGATTAGTGGCATTATGTATTGGGTGAAAATGACTAATTTCCTAATCTGCTAGGATATAATTAGGATTGATTAAGCATTCCATGACATCAACAAGATGAGAGCGATCTCTTTTTGAATGCAATTTAATTATGGATCTCTTATCTAAACTTACCCTAGCGTGCATATGTGTGTCTCAACCGTGTGCATGACTTGTTGGATTGTGTGGTCAAGCCTCGTACATTATTCTTTTTTCACATAGAGAGAGATGAGAGAAGCACCTTCTTCTTGATTTATTTGGTTATACACGTCATACGATCCAACAAAAATAAAGGTGTTGAGTTTGTTGTAGTCACCTTTCATTCCATTTTTATGGTGGTCTCTCTCTCTCTCTCTCTCAAGAACCCTCCCCAAACATATTGGAAGTTTCCGTCTTATTTTATGTCTTGATTGAGCTTAATGGTTTTTTTTTCCCTTTTATATATATCATCCTCAGGTATACGCTTCAATTACTTTATAATAAGATATTGACATGGACTTTCTTTTGCCATTCGGGACCATCTTAATGACCCAACACAAAAATTGTAGATGTTTGCAATGATAAGATGAATTCTCTTCTCCCCCTTATTTTTCCAAGTGGTTGTTTTATCAAGTATTTTTCTGAATGATCTGTCAATCCAAAGGGAGAATATTTGATTTTTTTGGTAACCGTTCACACGTTACTAATATTGATTACTGGTCTCATTTTATACTTCCAACTTGATGAAAGGCATATTACAAATAATTGGTATCGCTTTCTTGAGAATAATTAACTAAGGGGACGGTCGTTCGTTTCATGCCTGATTAGATGCACAATCGTGTTGGTGAACTTCCTCAAAGCCTCTCATATATATATATTTAACCCTTCCTTTGTTTCTTTTTTGTGTTTTTTTGGTTCTTTTGGTAAAAGAAATGGGGAAAGAACAGTGACTTGTGAGGTACGCGTGCCATGCACACCAGAACACGAGCCCGCAACGAGGTTATGACCTAAATTCCCGTGCATGAATTGCCTCGCCACGCGAAAGCACGCAATCTCCACGTGCGCACTTGCGTTAGGGAAAAGAAAATATTAATAAGAATTAATACCATGAAAAATTTTAAATTGGTATGTTTGTGATAAATTTATTTTAAATTATTTTTTTGACAACGAAAAATTTCAAACCGGTACACATGTGATAAATTTACCACAAACTATTTTTTTTACTACGGAAAACCTCAAATTTGTACATTTATGATAAATTTATTCCAAATTAGTACACATGTGACAAATTTATCCTCTATTAATTTTTATTAAATTGGGTTAATATCACGAAAAATTTCAAACTAACACACCTAAGACAAATGGACAGTAAAACCCTAAATTGGTACACCCCATCAATTGTCACGTATCATCAAACTCAGCAATTTGACAGTAAATTTTGACGAAAACTGACGAAAGGTAAATTTGTCACAGCTGTATCAGTTTAGGGTAAATTTATCATAAATGTACGGATTTATGGTTTTTCGCGGTAAAAAAATTAATTTTTTTGTAAATTTATTACAGATGTATCAATTTTGGATTTTTTTTGTATTAATCCTAAAATAACAATAGCCACGACGACGCAGTAGTACCAGAGAGAGGAGTTTCTTGTCAGGACTGAGAAGTGCCTATTCTTCTCTTCTTGAGTTAAAGCGTCTTCAGTCTTGTTTAGGAAAATATTCTCTCGACAGTTTCTGGTGTCAACGTTTACATGTTGCTCTTTAGGACAAGAGAACTTGACTCAATAGGCAAATTGGCAAGGGTTAGATCCGCAACTCCCTGGAGAGGATAATGGCTGAGGAGGAATTGTCTATAGTAAAAAAATGATAATAATTCAACCCAGACTTCTCGGATTCCCCCTCCTCTTTACGCCGGGCATCGTCGTCCTCCACGTCTTCCACATACTTGGCCGAGCTTCTGGAAATGGAGGGTATCTCTCTTGATCCTCCTGGTCCCGATTCGACATCATTTGGAACACCAGAAGTCCGCTGGTCGTGTTGGAGAAATTTTGTTTTGGAACGCAGAGATTTCTTTTTGCTTATATCCTTATCGAAGTCAGGCTCCTCCGACGACGACTGAGACTCAACAGAGACAGCAGCAGACTAATCTAAACGATCATCAATTCATCCTCCGCTGCAACGGGCTCCAAATGCTCCTCAACAAAGATGGTTGCTTCTTGGTGGACATTGGACGTAAGGCAATGTGCTCTTGAGTTGAGATTGCTCATCAATTTCATAGTCCTGAATGATCTCCACCCTTTGCATGTAATCAGATCATAGAAACGAAGGGCAGCTACACCAAGAATAAAGCTCAGCTGACCTCCGGCTCCTGGTTAATCGTTCAAACTACTGTGTGAATAAGTTTTCGCCACTGAATGGCATCATCGTCGTAATCATCATGTTATGTGCGTCCCCAACCCATCACCTGATGGGATCTGTGTACATCTTCGCTCCATTTATGGAGATCGACTTCAGGTCTCCTTCTCTCTTTCTTTCTTTCTTTCTTTCTTCTTCCTTATGCTCGGAAGCACCGCCCCGGCGTGGAGGCGAAAGCGGAGGGGGGTTTTGTCTCTCCGGCGACTGTGAGTGAAGTCGGTTGTTTGGTTATCGGGATAAGTATATTCCTATCAGGGTTTTCTGTCTGTCCGGTCCACTTCCTTCGTCCCGTGGCTTTCGAGTCTGGGTTCAATAGGGTTCTACCATTCTTCCAATTTTCAGCTTCCAAAATAAACGAAGCTGCCTTACCAAAAAATAAATAAATAAACGAAGCTGAAAAGGGAAAAGAAGACAAAATGTCTGAAGAAGCTTTGAGTTCCTTGCTTTCCATTTCACTGTTCCGCGACCTAAAAAAGGGATAAGTTTTTTGTGCCAAGATTTTTTTGGTTGGACTTATAAAAAAAGTTAAAACTAACTTCTTGTTTTTAACTTTCAGCCGAGATGCAAAATATTTATTTGAATCGTTAAAAACTATAAAATATAATATCTGAATCTAAAGCTCCGTTTGTTTCGCAAAAAATTGAATGAATCGAAAAATATTTTCTTGAGAACGATAGCTTATATGGCTTGAAATAATTAATTAATGAAAAATATTTTCATTATCGATAACAATTCATGTCTAAATATTTTCGTATACGATGAAAATATTCTTCATTTATTCATTTTTTTAAGCGATACAAATGTTCACTTTTAAGAAGATATTTTTCAAATCATTTAGTTTTCGCGAAACAAACGCACCCTAAGCGTCAACATTTACATATTGTGAAAGTTTCAAATTTTTAAGATTTAAAAAGAATCAAAATGTAACATTGAATAAAAAGTACCTAAAAAAACATAAAAAAGTTAATCATTGGTAAAAAAAGATAAGATTGCTAAATAAACTCTTAATAATTTTTAGTGACATTGAATAACTGTTGATAGAATCGAAATAAAAATTCAGCTGGTCAATTATTAGTAGATTATTAACTCTCTTTTTTAATTGAATAGTTTATTCACCTTTACGTGATTGTTTGTGGATTACCAATTTTTCAAATAACTTACTACCACTTTTTAAGTAGCTTATCGACGTTTTTTTCTTTTTTTTCTTTTTGGTATACTATAGCTAGTTCTCCAAAATTATCGACTCTTGCATCAATTTACCAACCACAATTCCAGCGGCCTGATATCCATCCGATTAAGAGAGGCATTACTATTCTACCATTCCAGAGAAATTATTTCAGAACTTAGAAATGTACAGCTAGTATTTACATGTGCAAGCAAGAAAAATTTTCTGTACAGTTGGGCGACAAAACTTTCCTGACTCTTATCAAGGACTCACCGGTCACCTGAAAAACACAAGTAATACAGTGATTTGACGTCGACCCGTATAGACATCATGGCTGAACATGTCCCTTGGCAGCAGCAAGCTGTTTCTTGAGGTTGAGGACCTCAATGCCGTATGATGCCAAACGATCCTTGAGCTTTCCTGAAGCCTCCTCGTACTTTCGATTCATCAGGTCTTGTTCATTTAGTGCTTCAGTGCATCGATATCTCATGGCGTCCAACTTTGCCTGTGTCCACCGTAGTCTCATCCTCAACTTTGCTTTTCCCTTGCCATTGTTGACTTCTTGCTGTTCGTTACCATACGAATCAGATAACAAGAAAATAAATTATGATGCTAGTAAAGTTAAAACTTTTAGCAAAAGGAACTAAACAGGAAGCAGACAATCCTTTCTATCATTGTTCTTCCCTCTTTTTTTGAACGTTCTAGGCAAAAATGGTCTGGAATCTGATCAGGAAATACATAATACCCTGAGACCCTATCACCTCACAACTTAGCAGAAGTATAATAGTAACAACAAATTCCATATGTTATGAAGCTGGAGCATAAGTCATTTCCATCGAGATTAGGCGTTTGTTTCTGCCAAAAGATGGTGTGAAAATCAAGCAAATCTAATGCCTGAAAATGGAAAACACTAGGAGGGCCATCCAAAAATTTAGCAGAGGTAGTGTCTCCACATCTACCTAAGCCCCAACTGCCAACTCCATAGCAGAGCTCAAAGTGTGAACTGAGAAACAATACAATTATGTTGATGCAACTTTTCCGTCTTCATGAGGATGCTGCAACTCCCAATCAGAGTGGATGGACGAAATATTTCAGGGATTTAAGCTTTCTAATTAAAATACATTATGCAAGTGTGAATATCGAAACTATACACCAAATTT
>BCNH02000001.1:22076552-22120475 GCA_001662345.2 Metrosideros polymorpha var. glaberrima
CCCCCAAAAAAAGGAGTGAATGAATGATGGTTCTGCTGAATAATAAGACAGTCTAGAAAGTAGCAAGACTAAATAGACAAAAGAGACTAATGATATAACAAACAAAGCTTTTAAGGCCGATTGAACCACATAATATGTTCCTTTATGTGAAAGTTGTGCTTCTGCCAATTTCACACTATACGTTATAATTTGATAAAATTAACCCGTCGTACTCGTATATAACAAGGTTAATGCAGAGCATGTTGTTCCAGGAATCTCAGACCTCAACCCCCAGTAGCATACTGTATGGTGTTGTGGACTTATATAAGTTGTTGAATTTCGCACGTCCTACTTAATGTAGCTATCAAACATTCTAATCCTGATATCTACTACTTACATAAAAACCAAGTCTATCAGCAAAAATCTTTAATAGAGGAAATCCCAGTGGGCAAACTTACAGTGTGCAGCTTTATTTCCATAATGGAAATCCTGTCAGACAGTATATCTGCTTCAACTTGGGCCTCAGATATCTGAAAGAAAACACCTCACCCTGTAACTTCGGATACTTTCCGTGCCAATCAAATGCTAATTATGCTCAAAAACTTTCATCAAACTACCTTGTCATTTTGACTTATTTTCAGGGATTCAAGTTCAACCAAGTGCCTTTGCTGTTCCTCTAATTGAGTCTTTAACCTATCCCGTTCATTTGTCATGTTATGAAGTTGGCTCTTGAGATTCTGAGGACAGAAAACAAAAACAGTAAAGATTATGCAATCAACGCTGAAAACTTACAGCATAATCTGATCTTACTGAGCAAGTAAATCTTAGAGGCTATTCTTTCTGAACAATCTAACCTGCAGATTACTAGCCATATCTGTTCCAGTTTCTAGCTCTCTATTTCTGATAAGATCTTCCTTTTCTTTCTTAAGAATGTTCAGCTCCATCTGTAGCTTATTTACTCTCTGGCAAGCATCATTATACTCCAAATATATGGTCTCAAGTTCTGACTTCATCTTCTGCAGGAAAAAGAATCAGTTAGCCTGAAAACCATCGACTGCAACTGTTCAACTTTTTACGCTTCCATCCATAAATTAGCAGAAAAGATTAGTGCTTACAATTTGGGAATGTTTATTCTCCACATCAGCCAATTTGAGGGCATGTTTGAATTGTTCGATCTCTAAAGTCTTCTGCATACTGCAAATAAGTTGAATGGCTGAAACATTAACATTGGTGAAACGGATGAAGGAGGCTTGGTTCTCTGGAAGCTAAACATTTCTACTGGCCACCTAACCACATAAGCTCATAATGGAGTAGGAACTTTATTGATCTAAAAATTAACAATCTATAGCAGGGGAAGAATCTGACAAAAACAAAGAGTGCAATTAAGTACAATCTTTTTGCCCAGCTTTTCGAGCCAAAGAAGAGTAGGATATCATTTAAAGTAATAGTGCTCAGAGCAGCACGTGACAAGATTGAAAAGTATCTCCATGGAACTCAACTATAAGAACAATGGTTGAGACAAACCTGTGCTCTCTCTCCCGTTCTGTCTCTTCCTCATAAAGTTTTAAATGCTCTCTAAGGACCTTGCATTGCTCCTTAGAAAATTCAAGTTCATTCTTCACCTTAGATTCCAGATAAGAAGGATCAAAATAAGATGGAGTTCTCCGTTGGAAAGTGACAGATATAATCCAATAAATTCCAAACATCTATTACAAACACATAAAGAAAGTGACAGATGTAATATGCATGACCGAATTAGCATTTTTCAATATTAACACAAGAATGAAGCTGCCTCCAAAGGGAAAGATAGTAAAATGAAAATTGATGCCTTCAACAAACAACTAACAACAAATGAAGTTTGCATTTATTTCCCCTCTTTCAGTGTCAACGGAATTCCTTCCGGAGTCACTAAGAAATTTACCCTATAGTTAACCTCTCGAAAATGTAGTTTGAAAGCATCAGCACTCATCAGTTATCCTCAGTTGTTTATTTATTTGATTTATAGTTGACATGTCGCCAGCATTTCTCAGACTATGTCTACTAATTTTATCAAGTCAAAGGAATTTCTGTTTTACCTAGTTGTTAATATGTATTGTCCAGGTTTTTTAACTTATCAGTTTAGAAACTTAACAAAATATAACTATTGCAAAAACAAAGATACATCCGCAATTTAAATGTAATTTCCCAAACACAAAACTATCAAAGACCTCTAACCAAAACACTTTTTACCATTCCAGCCAGGATGTTAATTCAGTTCCATATATAATAATTGAATAAAAAGTTTGTAGGTTTTAATTTGAAAGATAATAACTAGCTCCCCAGTAAACTTTCATGCAATTATTGAATGTTCTTTTCCCAAACTTAAGCATCACTCTAATTGCAATCCAATGTTGGAGCACTATTTAACATACAAGTTCTTGTTATATAGTGAGGTATTGTTCAACATAGGTTGAGTGAACAGCAAGTGCATGAACAAAATAAGATAAAAAAACAGAGGTGAAAGCAATCTAAAGTTTAAGTTGACACTTTAAGAAACACAATTTCAGAATTCTAACAATAGTATGTTCATCAGTATTTAAGGACCAGTGCCAGCCCGAAAGAAAAAAAGGAAAATATTCACCTCCTGCACCAACTCCTATAACTCTTACACTATCAAACAAAGTAAACTATACTGACCATCTTGATGTAGATAATTTTTACACTTTAATCTTGCACTTTTCTCGATAGTATTTTTAGCAAAAAGAATAGATCACGGAGATATTAAATGTTGTCAACACTAAAATTAAACTTTCCGCTTTATTATCTGACTTGGATAAGCCAATGTTACACTCATGAGTATGAAAATGTGAATGCCCCATCTCAAGGGCTTAGCCGACTCAATGTACAGTGCAAATCATATCGACAGAGTGAAAGCATTCTTGATTTGAAATATAGCAAAAGTTATAGAAGTTACAGCTACCCAAGATGTTTTGAACTAGACATTCCTAGGAGATTCATGCAAAATCCAAACTTCAATAAGAAAAGTAGTTATTATATATTACCTCAGACAGTTTTGTGGATAATGACGTGATCTCTGCATTAGACAACTTAGTGTTTTCTTCTATGGCTTTAATGCTAGCTTTCTCTTTAGCAGACCATATAGCCTTCTCCTCCTCCATTTCTAGCAGGGAATCTGTAAGTTGCTGCAAATGCCAATATACCAAGCAATGAAGCCAACTTCAAGAAACACCTTAACTGGACACATTTTGCTGGGACTCAACTTTATTTTCCTACCATAGCTAACTCTTCCTTTTCATTTACCAACTGATTGATTGATGCTTCCAGCTTTTGCTGATAAGATTGAGATTCTTCCAACTTTCCATTCTGGAAAGGGACAGAACAAGATACCATATTAGATAGATAAAGGGGAGCTAAAAAATTCACTTCATTTCACCATAAACAAAAAGTTGGGAGTCAAAACTAAGAGCTGTCAAAGCTTACAAGCTTTGAAATTTCTTCCTGCAACCCGGTTAATTCTGAACTTGGCACGCTCATGTTTTGTGATTGAACTTCCAATTTCAAGGCCAAACTCTCACATTTAGACATAACTTCATCCTTTTCCTTACATGCAGCTGCTAATTCCTCTTCTAAGGAGGCAATAGTCGCTTCCATCTCAAATGCAAGAACTTCCAACCTTCTGTACTCTTCCTGAAAAATACAATCAGAAGAGAGGAACAAATTGACAAAAGCCGTTGGTTTGAAGCTTCTTCCATTCTCCCACGACATGCAATGACATGACTTTGAAGCTCAAAATGCCAAAAATGAACTCCTTAAATGGGAACATTGAACAACTGTAGGGAACAACTTCGCAATATTCCATTTAAAAAATTTCTGATACACTTTATAAAGTTGCGCTATATGAAATTAGGGTGTAAGAAGAAGTGCAATCGAGAAATAAGCTGCAGACCTTTTGACCACCAGAAACATACAAATGCAATATAAGATGTAATATAAAGGGGAAATATAAAATTCTGTCTTCGAAAATAAGTTTATTCAAGAATATAATCAGCAAGAGATACATAACAAGTTCCATAATTCATTGGCATTTAGTTAGAAATATGAACATCTTGACAATGCATCCCCATCCATGTAGAGTTGCCAAGTTTAATCTGCTTATCAAACAGCATCATATGAATTAGCGTACACACAAACCAACCTGTTACGTTCCGGATCTGAACCACACAAAAGGTGTAGATGAACATTATCCAGTCAAGGGAATCACAAGCAGACAAAGGGTCAGAGTAAATTGCAACTCATCAAAAAACTAAAGAAGCATTTCGCACACAGCATCAACACATTGGGTAGCCTTGACCACTTAACAAGTGAAGACTAAAATGATTAATGTGCCTGTCCAAAAAAGACAAGAAACAATAGTCCATGACAATAACATGTCCAAAAAGTCAAGAAGCACAACTAGCTCTTTCATAGGATGATTCCGCCAACAAAAACTCAGCCCAACAAGTATATGGTGGCAAGCAGAGAACTATCAATGAAACAGGTTACAAACTTGAAGGCAATTGGGAAAAAGATTGGACTTCATTCTATCCCAAAAGGAAATATTTATTCGTGTCATTGTTTCATCTGCCCCACCCACCCAAACAAAAAAAGCAGGACCATTGACTTGTGAGTTTTGACAGACTAGGGAAAATAGAACGTAAATCCATAACCATTCATAGCCAGCTTGCAAGTATGCAGGATGCATAAGGGAAGTGACAGTTTCGATGATTAGCACCTGCATTGTCTGGTCAATATGAACAACATGGCCCTTCGACCTTTTCGAATCAATTGCAACTGAATCACGCCGTCTACCAGTAAGTGACTCCCGTTTATTGATATCTCTTTCTAAATGAGCCTTCTGACCATGCAATAATTTTATCTCCCGCTCAGCAGATGCTTTTTCACCCTGATGGTGGGGGAGTCCATGAGTGATCCTGTTATTTGCAGGAAACTAAAAAAAAGGATAGCAAAATTTAATTCGCATGACACCTCAAGCTTAGTCTTTTCTTGGACAGCATTCCTCAACTTGAATTCAGTCTCTTTCAACTTCAACTTTGTTTTTTCCACATCTTTCCTCATACTCTCCCTTTCTTTCGCCAATGTGGATGAGGATAAGCATGAGATTTCCTTTTGAAGATTCTGTATTTGGGATAAAAGTTCTATCTTTTCCGACTCAGTTTGCTCCCTGAGTTCCTATGTAAAGACCAACAACTCGGATAATGTGTAGCAATATACCAAAGCCCAAGCATTATATTAAGAGTCCAAACTTACCACCAAGGCCCTTTCAGAACTTTCAGCATCAGTTTTCAATTCTTGTATTTGCCTCTGGAGACCATCAGAGAAATCTTGCGAAAGATTCTGCATTTCATATTCAGTTGCAGAGAAAATAATTTAGACTAACCAAATAGCGACTATCATATTTTCCTAGTGAAGAAGTACAGCACCTTCTCACTCTCAAGTTTATAAACTTTCTCCTTGATGTAATTATGCAACCTCCCATGGTGAACGGTAATTAATTTCTGTTGCTGAGATGTCTGACTTGAAAGAGTCTTAATATCCTGCGTTCAACCCAACACTTATACATTCAGGCCTCAGTGGCACAAAAGGACATTTATTTTCAGTAAAATCGGATAGGATATATCAATAGAATGCCTCTCCGGGTGCCAGGAGATCTAAAAATTCAGGAGAGTAAACTGCCACTATCCAGATTATGGGGTAGAATGTGCACCAAAATTTGTAGGTGAGTGACTTAGAATTCAGTAAATCTTTCTTTTGGGATGGCAAAAGGCAACAAGTACTCACGAGAAGGGTGCTTGACACACTCGAAAAACTCCCAAAAACTTCATCCATAAGTGAAAAGGCGCCATCTACATAATTTTGCAAATTTTGGACTTCAATCATTATGTCTTGAACTTCCATGGAAAGCTCAACCAAAGAGTCAAAGTTGCCCTCCTGAAGAAGAGAAACAATGTGTCAAGTTCCAGTTTTTGTTTTAAGAACATTGGTGCAGCAAAAACAATGTGAATATCCCTAGATCACAGAGATAGAAAAGCAGCAGCAACATGCATTATTTGACACCAAAGATGCATTGTAAGCAAGTCTTTCTTGAGCAATCCTTGCCTTCTTATGTGCACTAAGAAGTTCTTCACAAAGCTTTAAAAATGACATCCAATCCAACAGAAAATAAGATAGTGAAGCATCTACTAAAAGTCATAGAAGTTGAAACATGCAATGAGATTATGAAAGCTACAGAACTTCCTTGGCAGACTGAGGTGCAGCATCACTAGGCAAGACATACAAGCACACTTGTGCTCCTGAGGATTTTAGTTGTGCAACAAATCATAGACAGGTATATGAACACATAAAGTAAGCTTGACACATGCAGCAGACACAGAACTCTACCATAAAAATTGGACTTTGATGTAAGAGATGATACCACTAAATGATGAGAGCATACTTGATGGACATCTCTAGGAAGGGACACTCTGTCCTTCCATTATTTATGCTTACCTATTATCTAAGGCACATATCGTGATACCCTTTTGATTATTTCTTCCCCAATGCATAGCTCATATGATAACTGCACATTTATGTAAGTGCATAAATTCTTTCCATTTCCATTTTCCATTCTAATTTTCACAAAGCTTCTCCAGATAACAGTACTTCTCCTTTCTCTTAACGATTGTTTCAAGCTAAATACATCCTTGAAGAATTGCTTCCACTCATTCAAAGACATTCATGTTTTGGCATTAAAAAGGAATGAAAATATAGGTAGTGCATGCCGCAAACAAATAATTAAATACCACCCCAAACTTCTTCTCAACAGATAATTTGTTTTCTGCCGCCATCTCTACATAATTATCCAAATTCCGCTGGCTCAAAGTTTTCTCAACGTCCAAAGCCTTGATCTAGAATGTAAAGATGACAAAATAAATGAATGTGGCAGAAAATTAACCGTGATTGGACTGTATCGAGAATATGAGAAAGAGAAATGTACAGGAGAAAGAAACGGATACCTGATCTTGCAGTTGCTCAATCACAAGATGAGCCTCTGGCTCTCTAGGACATGTAACACTATTTTCTGGTTTTACGTAAGAAACCAATTTGGCTTCAGTTAGCATTCTCGTTAAGCAATCGACTTGTATAGCACTGGCAATTCTCTGTATAATACCAGAGAGGAAAAGGAAAATGTGACAAACAAAAAAGCGACAAAAATAGAGGGAAAGAAGCAGATGCAAATATTTACCTGAGCTTCAGATTCCATCAACAGATCCTCATACTCTGCATGGATATCTATAGACTCATTGATGACCTGCCACAGTACAAGCCTTAGACATTGATATTCAAAAGAACATACATTAATGAACTGAAAGGCTTTTTACAAACCACAGGTGCACTTTTATTTTTGACTGTCGCTTTCCTCCTGTTAGTCACATGCTGCAGAGCTCGTGGATGAGGAAGATTAGAGTCTTCCACTCTCTTTCGATTGCTAAAAATATTTGTGTTAGTTTCAGTGTCTTGAAGTAACTTATCAAAAGGAAGAAGTGGACCAATATCCCGCTTAGCTTGTCCAGGTTGGAGAGGAGAATCCTTCAAGTCAGGCAGGGAGTAAGCCTAATATTGAAGGAAAGTAACTTAGAGTAAAGCAAGGAGATATGAGGTCAATTGTACTTGATTCCAGAAAGAATCAGGAAACAACAAGAATATCAGGTGAGAAAAATGTCAAGAAGAGCGGTAAGAGAAACAAAATCCAAGAATTACATGTGATGGAAAGTGGCTACTTATCATCTTCATACCTTAAGAGTTGCTTCCACTTCCTTACCACCCTTCATATTCCAGACAACTCCAACCCCAAGCCCCAAAGAACAAAAGTAAAAAAAAAGGAAACAAAGAAAGAAGGAAGGATATTGCAAAAGTACTTGAGTTGGCAAAGTCCTTAGTCCTTACACCAAATCTACTAGGCATGAGTTAGAAAATCACTTTTCCTAATGGAATTAGGTGGTGTTAAACAAGGTGAAATGGCATGGATTAAGGCAGCCAACTCTACTTAGTAAGAAAAACTGCATTTGCTGTAAACTTACTTTAAAGCCAAAGTATTTTGTGTGCTGACCATTCCTCTTATTAAAATGACCATATTTCACGATTAAATGACAGAAATAGTTTTTCTTTATTGATACCATTGCCATTTACCAGTTGGATAGTCAGATCTCATATAATATGGTTTAGCAACTTGCACAAATCTTTTACTTGCATCAAGTTAGCCTATCTATATGACGTAGTTGTCATTTCGAATTTTGGTCCAACTGTTCTGAAAGCTACTGTAGTGAGTCTCTCTATCCGTCATATGCATGACACAACCTGCTTATCTTTTCCTTACCTTCAAAATACAACTACAATCATGAATGGCATTTTTGGTAGATATTATAGTAGTAAATCTAATCAACTGCTGCTTTCAACACAATCTTTATTAAAGCCACCAGGTTTGAGCATTTGGCTGGATCCCGAATTTTTTCAAGATGACTCCATGAACAAGAAAAGAAGTCTCTCTCTCATCATGGAGGTAATGTGCTCAGATTTCCAGTCAGTTCACGGTTGAGAAGCCTTTCAAAGTATTTTTTAAGATGCTATTTCGTATTTGATATTTGCTACAGCTAGGTCCCAGGCTCTTAACTGCTTGTCAAGGTTCAAAGACCAGTCAAGAAGTCTTCCTAATTTCAGACATAAAATGCAGTTTATCTAAGCTGCTTGTCAAAAACTGAATTTCCCTTTAAATTATCTAGAAATATTGTTAAGGATATGCCGCATACAGTTGATATAAAGAAGATTATATGAGTTTTCTTAGGTTGCCATTCACAGTGTTTTCCTGAATCATGTCACTCCCAAGTCTCTGTTTATCTCCTATGCAGTCATGTCTCTATCTTTTAGCTAGGTGCAATGCAGAATATGCACAAAAATGTAGAAAACGATGTCAATTACTGTATTTAGAGAGCAAAAGGCTAACTGAATGAAAATTGGATTGGCTTGTCAATACATAAGGCAATACCTCCGTAAGTGTCTCGCGCAAAACATTACTGGGGCACCATGTATCCCGCCTCCTATCCTGCTTACACAACAAGGAAAATCTCTTCAAACAAGAAAACCTGCGTTAATAATTTGCAACAAGAATAATTAAGTAGCCATGAGCTCTTATAGTTTTCCTGGATGTACTCCACTTTGTTTCCTGGCAAAGACAAGAGTTTTGAGCATGTTTCACATTCAATTTTGGAGGTCGACAACTAAGTGATGCATGAGTGGTGGACAATTATCTTACAAGTAGCCAGCTCAACTGTCTAAAATAAGCCAGATGAGAGTTGGGATCTACATTAAAAGGACAGGTATATACCATATATACATTCATAACAACATCATAAATCGTACTTAGTGACCATTTTATTCTGCTAATCTATTTCTCAATGACAAGTGTTCTTCGCACTAGTACTGCACTATTCGGTGATAGAAAAATTAAAGCAGAGATTATTCATCAGCAAAGCTAACAAGAAAAGGTAGATCTACAAAACATCCATAAAATGAAGTTGTAAATCTTTTTCGGGACTTCATATCGCATGAACCAGCCAAGTACAACACTGCCCAGCTATAATGGGGACAAGCCACTAAAATATGCATTTGTATCAGTATTTTCACCAAAAACTTCTTTTAGTTATTTTGAAAAGGAACCACGCCGTGCATGATTAGCATGTTGCTTCACCACACAGCAGCAGAAACAGCACAGGCATGGCATACCTTGTGTTTTCTATACGTAGCTATGAACGATCTTAATGTGCATAAGCGATTATTTTGCAAAACATGCCAAGTCAACTATGACAGTACTGATTCGTATTAATCACTCAAAGCTTTCATTGAGTAGCTATAATACAACTACAAAATATTAAAAGTACCAGCGAGCTAGCCAAATAAAACATGAGACTTGGAGAATTCAACGGATTTGCAATATGGCAGCATGCCACCTGTACAATACCTTTTTGAAATTATCTCGAATCTCTTCCCTGTTTGAGTACAAAACAATCGAGCTCAAGTTTTCAATTTTTTTAGCTTGCTCTTGTAACCTTCTCTCACGTTCAGCTTGGGCTTTTTTTTCCTCTTCCAACTCCAGAGCGATTCGCTCCCTCTCCAGTTCAGTCTGTTAAAGAAGTTCGAGTAATTTCCAGAACACATTCCCAATTTTCAATGACATATAATACAACATAAGAAGCCACACTAAACCTGCAGTAATGTATTCCGCAAGTTTAAGATCTCCTCTTCTAAATGCTCAGAATGTGAACCCTGAAGAAAATCAGTAGCATCAGAAGATGAATTTCCAAAGTCATCATAACAAATAAGTACATAAGATATTCTTCTCCTTCTTAGTTGTGACAAATAAGCAAACCTGCAATTTGGCTCGAAGGTCCTCAATTTCCTTCTTCTGCCGCTTTAGTAGCGCAGCATCTGTCAAAATCTGCCTCAGAGAAAAAATATAAGCAACAAAGGCCTATACCATATAGCACACCAAAAGGGAAAAAATGCAAATGGAAGGCAAAAAAGGCTACAAGTGGAAAGCAAGCCAATGGCTTAGGATCGAGACCTCATTCACATGGGCACAGTTGGTGATACGAAGTGCTCTACTTGCAAACTGGAGACTGCTTTTTGTTTCATCCACATGAATCTGCAATAAAGAAATTGCTATGAAACAGACAGATACATGCAAGTTGCATATGATCAGAAGCAATGTCCACCAAAGTTTATGTGCAGCAAGTACTGTTAAGAAATTATCCTTGTGTTCATGTAAAAGTTCATTTAGTTGCTATCTAGAAAAATATTACCAATGTCATTAAGTGGTAGCGGTTTAAGTGATCCAGTGCATACCCTTGACATGCTTACACGGTAACTATGCCTGCAATGAAAACTTCTGTCCTAGGTAATAGGTACTTCAGCATGAAAGGCTCCACAAAGGTCCCAATGCAGGAAACTTGAAGGAGTTAATAACAAAAAACTCATGCATTTCACTGCATGAGTTGCATGGTTTCAACAATTTAGTTGCTTATAGAACACTCAAAAGTAGCGGCATCACAAGGAACAGTCGACATCCTTTCAAAACATCCAGTGTATGTCCCTTAGTTGTTATTTATCCTCTTATACTGGCAGAAAGAATGATTTCTTAGTCAGGTCGAACAAATTGCAAAGGCCAAATTAAGAATTAGATGTTTATGGCCGAAAAACATCAAGCAATGACTATGACTCCAACATAAACAAACTAGAGAAATGAATGAGTTTGACGGATCATGAGTTTAACTGACCTGCGTCTCCATGATAGAGAGCACAAGTCCAGAAAAATTAATATTTCATGGATGCTATAGATAAAACTAGATCTACTTAATGATGTCAATCAAAGAAATCGCAGCATGCATGATTGCCATAATATGTTGCCTCCAAAGATGCAAGATAGGGGCGGTTGGCAGGAAAGATAGTACAGAGTGACCAAATAGACGTCCTTAAGAGAGTTTTTTATAACGTTTTTGAACAGATCTCTATAAATAGGATGGCCAACTTTACCCTTAGAACACCTGGAATTACATAATTCATCATCATAATGCTACCACTTCCTCTAATCCATTCCAATTTTATAGGATAGAGATTAGCCCAATCAAGCCAATTTTGATGCATGACACATCTTTCAAGTTATAAATTAGTAGATTTACATCATTTGGAAACTAAAGGCCTGTCATTCCATGTAATGATGACCTAGAGTTTCATGCTGTAGAACAATGAACCAACCACGGAACCAGCTGGCACTTGATCAGGTAAAAATGAAACATGTAAACTCTTAGCCTGTATTCAAATGAAAAGCTAACTGGCAGCCAACATGCATTGTGAAGACCAAGTCTATTGATACAACGATCTCAGCTGCAGAATGAGATTTTTATTTAGAAAAGAATATAGCATTCAACTAATCGAGGGTCATCAGATGCTACCAGCCCCCACATAACACAAAGCCTAATGCTTAATCTGCTCTCTACTCAAATGTGTTTAAATCCAGATTATGATTAAACCAGACCAACGCACAAACTGGCCGGACAAGGCCCAATTGCTTTCAGGCCAGCTAACTTGACCCAGTCATACCAAATATTGGCTTCAAGTACATATAAAAGCCAACAAGAGAATAAAACCGGATATTTGAACCCTACTCTGACAGAACATATACTTACTGAGCTAGTAGAGAAAGATACTTTTACTCAAGAACCACAAGAATGCAAGCTAAATGACTTTTTAACCCTAACCTGTGCCAGCGTGATATTGCATATTATAGCTGTGTTTGAATTTCCACCAAGAGCAGGTTGCAAAATGCGTGTAAGTTTGCTGTCGCGATATGGGACATGCCCCCTATGTCAAAACGTGAGCAATATTAAACCCACGAGCTATATATATTACAAAATGTACTTGCCAACTAATCTTTTATCTTAAATAGTTGGATAGCCTACCCCTGACTTTCGGCACCTTCGCTCAATTTTTTAATTACAGTTCCCAAAGTCATCAGACTTTTATTGATGTGAGACCCCTCCTTGAGACGGACACCCTCTGCCCCAGTTTTTGCAGCACGTTCCGAACCAGCAAGGTCAACTAAGTTCTAGAACAGAAGATCGGGGATGTCAAAAGGGGAAAGATCAATAAAGAGCACAAATTTGACAAGAGAATCAAAACTTCATACCAGAACAGATACACGGACAGCATCACAAGAACTGCCACCATCACCATCTTCAGTTCTATCCCGACTCTCAATAATCTGTTCGTGGTAATGGTGAGAAATTAGATTAGACTGTAAACAACTGGATATGGAAGGATTTTGCAAAGCATATGCTACGAAAAAGGAAAAGAAATATTACGAATCTACCATGCGAAATATGGTGTGAGACCTGCTGCTGTACACGTTCATATTTGTCTCTCCAATATGCCGATGAGCTGAATTGTAAAAGAAGCAACAGTTCCCAGGATGTCAGATAGGTTAGGACCCTTCCTTAAAAGTTTTGATAATCCACACTTTAGAAACTAACAATTTCCCTTTTCAGAAAAAATAGTTTCAAAGGCAATAAACCTAATCTCAGCAACATAATATATCTACAAAAGCATTGATGGAAGCGCAAAAGCAAAAGGTAACGATGCTATGAAGTTACCTTCTCCAAATTCCATAAGATCAAGGACTTGGTCAGGAGATGCAACAATTTCTTCACGTAGACCAGCAACATATATTCCCCGCTAAGCTTGCAAAGTTGATTCCAAATGAACTTTGTGACCTAATGAAAGAAATTACACGACTCTCTAGTACACAGGAAATCCATACCTCCAAGTTCTCATGAATTTGCAATTTCCGATGCTCAGGAGCCAACAGGTCATTTATTTCTTCGTTATATATCTCCATATAAGACATTCGCAACAAAAATTCACGACCCACTTCCTGAGTATTACGAGGACCATAAGTGCGACGTAGATAAATCAGACTACAACCTCACAGAGAATGCGTGTTTTTTTTCTCCGTACTTATTCAACACAGTTTATTGGAAGAGAAAGAGGGATGCATGAAAGAAAGTAATTCAAAGATTGGAAAAGGTAAACACCATAAGGCTTTTAATATGCTCAAAAAAAGAGAAGTTGCCTACAGTTTGCTGAAAGGAAATATCCTACTACAAATATTCAGTTCCATGAGCCAAACTTATGATGATAGGATTGAAGATAAAGGAAGAAATATACACCAAATCCCCTTTGAAACAAAGATAAATTAAACAGCGTACTAAAAGAAACTGCTGAACCTAACTTGTTTTATGTAACAAGAGAAGAGGATAATGGAAATACTAGTGAGCCTGTCAACAGTTTGCCTATTACTCAATGAATTTTTGCTTAACATAACACAGAACACCAACTATATCTCCAGTAATTATGCTTTCATGAAAAGGGCAACATCAGGAATAATGACATAACTTGCAAATCCTAAATCGAATCATTAGTTGCCATGGCAGCATTTCATGGTTGAGAATCCATTAGATGTTTAAGCATTCCAAATTACATGAGCTTTTTAGAAATTTATCTGAGGAGGTTGAGGACAAAGTTTCAGAAATACGGGCTTTGAGCAGCGTACTTGGAGCTAACAGATTAGTGAAATGGTTTTCTCAGGTTACTGGTGATCTATCAAACTTTTCTAGCAGTAAAGATATGAGACATAAATCATTTCGAAGACTGGCATGGAAATGTATACCTTGTTTATGGAATCAAACAAATCATAAACTGAAAGAGGGATAACTCCTGGCTCTTTCTCTGATCCCCGCATGGTATGTGTCTTTCCGCTGTTAGTTTGCCCATAAGCAAAAACAGTTCCTGAAAGACAGCAATGTAGTACAAAATGTGAGCTCAAAACCAGAATTCAATGCTCTAAGCTCCGTGCAGCTGCAAACACGATTCTTTTATAACAGAAAAAATCCCTATGAAAAATGCATCCAAAGCCAACATGAAATCAATTGCACAACCCAAAGAAAAGAAAGCCGAGAGCTTGCCATTAAATCCACGAACAGCAGCGGCGACAATGTCTTTGGTGCGGGATTCATAGACCTCCCGTGTCTTACAATCTTCTCCAAATATTCGATCTAAAATGAGGAAAGAACAATATCAGACAAGCTTTTAGAGCCTTGGCACTAGATTACGGGAAACGAACACAAATTCAGACGACGAAATTCTCGCCGAGCGAAGACAGAACGAACGAAGACGATACCAAACTCGAATTTGGAAGGAAGATTGGCCATGAAGATGGAGCTGCCCGAGATCCTCCAGGGGCTGGTCCCGGCGTCATCCGGCGAGAGTGGCCTCGGCCTGACGCTCACGTGTATTCTCTCCATTTGACTCCACTTCGCAGTTCAACAGCTCGAGAGGAAGAGTGAGCGACGGTGGCCGGTGTGAATGGGAGGGAGAGACACTGCGGTTTGATTTGGGGCTTTTCCTTCAATTTTCCCGCCTTTGAGCAATTTTCTGCGTTTCTGTCAGAAATGATGGATGGCCTGTACCATTTTCTTTCCAAGGCCCACGGTTCGTTTTGGGCCCAATAGAAGAAATACGAGCCTTCTCTTACCTTAGTAGGATTAACGGCAATCCAAGAAAATATACCCACATTATCAGTCAAGAAAATTACAGAAAATAAAGAGGCTGGTAAAGTAATAAACGAGTTTCCATAAATAAATAAATAAAAACAAAAAAGTAATAAACGAGTTGGTCTTATTTGCTTGAGCAATCAGTGAAAGTTGTGTCGTTCGCCCCCCCCAGAGCAAGACTAAGGCCACCCAAAAAACATTTCATCTACAACTTTTTCCTATAAAATTATCGTAAAAACCCGTCTCCTTTTAAAATGAGCTGTGACTAGTGCCAAGGCACGCGTGATGCACCCGCACGGTGATAGGAGGTTATACAATGTTGCGAGAGAAATTAGCGATTACATGATGGTATGGATATTGTGATGATGAATGATGGTTAAACACATGTACGGTGTATAGTTACTTTCAAAATTGATTTTTTTTTTGTCTGGTACTATTATGTCCTAATTCTATTTTACAAGCCACCGTGTTTGTGTGTTATGTGTGCAGGTGAAGCTTTTTTTCGTGCCTAAAGAAAGGTGGAAGAGAGTATTTTCCTCTGTTCCTTTCACCAAGCAGTGTACCGGGTTTGCACTAAAACACCACAAAACATGCTAGGAGGATGCATTGACGACAACTATCTCGTCAGGCTGGTATTTTCAGCTTTTCTTTTCCTCCACATTCACAGTCTCTTACATGACTCTGTCCGCAGAATGAAAGCCCGAGTGGAAGTTACACGGCCTTTACAAAATAGATGAACTGTACAAAAGCAAGCGAAAAAAGGAAAAAAAAAAAAAAAAAACAGCTCTTGCTCCCAAGTAGCTTGATGAGAGAACCTCAAACCTGGACCCCTATCCAATGAGCCACCTGCGTTGGCAAACAAATATGATGAAGCTGTTATACTCTCTTATACACAGCCATTTAGAGCAAAGGAAGGCACCATTCAGCATTCACGAAGCAGCTCGGTAACAACGGATGTTAATTGTTTTGGAACTGATATTGTTTTTTATAAATGCCTAAAAAGTCATTGAATGGCACAGAAAAGGTGATAGTGACACAAACGTCCCTTAGAATGGTAACCAGCAAGCATGTCGGTAGAGAGAGAGAGAGAGAGAGAGAGGTTCCCAGCGATGAGACAGAAGAGTTGAAGATCTTAAACTGCCAAAAAGAAATCATCGGAAGGTTACTCAAGAGGAGAAGATAAATGAATCTACCTCCTGAAAGGAATGAACGTCGCTTCCCCAGAGCCAAGCATCACAGCCAGCAGCTCTGGCACCCCATATATCATTTCTACGATCATCCCCCACATGTACTGCATCTTCGGGGGTTACCCCCAATAACTCACATGCTTTCAGAAATATTGTTGGATTTGGTTTCTCTGCTTCAACCTGGAAAGAAACAGTAGTTAAACAGAGTAAATAAGGAAGGGAGGTATATAGGAAATGGAGCAGTGGCTTGTCATCAATAGCGTTAGCAAACTTACTTCAGCTGAAACAGCCATAGCATCAAACCAATGATCACAATTCAAAGCCCGCAAAACAGGTCTTAAACGAGTGTCAAAATTTGATACAACAGCCAATTTTACCCCCGCTTTTCTCAGAGCTTCAAAGACTTTCTCAGCATTGGGATCGCATAGGTGCCAAGCCTGTGGGAAAAATCCATGTGAGAAGTCATTAGCATGACAAGTGCCAGTACGGACATTAAGCAAATCAGATATTTAAAATAACTACCCAACCTTATCGGTCGTATAGTAATTGTAAAGCTCCTCAAAGTACTGAGAATCCGAGCAGCCAGTGGAAGAACTAACAATATATTGCCAGAAGGGTCTGCCATCGTTGACATATCTGCAGATAATGAACACGCAGCAGTGTTGCATTTTTCTTTATTTTTCTGAGAGGCATATATTTCAAGTCAACTGCCAAATAGAAATAAAATTTTCATCAAGCAAGGTGTCTGCAGTGCACCGAACGTGAACCTATAAATATGGTTGTGAACATTTTTATGGAGAAAGGATTGAATCTTTACGTGTGGGTTAATGACATATCAAGTGTGCATCTAAAAGATTAAGAAATTGAATATTAGTGACCTATAGAAGAAAACAGAGAGCAGAAAACACTTCAAATGGGAAAAGGACTGATGCAAGCAGGACCAGCAATACATCAAATCAATCTACCAATGAGAACTCCAAAATTACCAGAGAAAAGGAACTGCTTCCCTCTGCAGTTCTCATCCCTAAAGAGAATTCGCTCAACGATCAAGGCACTACAAAAGCAAAATTTTTGCTTCCAAACAGCTTAATCGAACAACTCTAAAGAAAGAACTCTATCTCTGGGACAGAGGAATGTATGACAGACCTAAACACGACAATCTAAGGAACGATTGTGAGGACTCCTTAGCAAGGATAGGAGCAGTTACATCATAAAGAGGTATGAGTTCGGCACAGAAGGTATCCAAAAACTAGCATTTTTCTAAGTCCACATATGATTTTAAGGTCAATACAACCGCTGAGAGGTGGAAATGTCCTGGGGATCAAGATGATGAAGTTCGTCCAAAAGATCAAGTCAGAAATTTCCAAATTGAGTGCCATCACAGTGTAAACTACTTCTTCAAGAAGCCCCAAAAAGAATAAGATTGCAACCCCGACATAGAATTACAAAAGAACGGGAATTAGAATCTAGTTCAAAACAAGGGAAACGAAAAAGGAGTTCAGACAACCTGTCTTTATGGAAAGCAATGCATCTTTTTTTCCTGTATAAACCACCGAATCGCAATAAATGACTCTGGAATGCCGAAAAAGGACATACCTCAGACGAGATCTACCCCAAGGCTGCTCGTAAGCCCTTCTATATCTGTTCAATATCTCATCCTCCGAGTACTCCACCCCATACTTCTCCCCTATCTGCCTATATATCTGCACCACAGCATCGCCGACCCCATTAGCAATCGCAATACAGGCAGAGCCTACAAGTCTCGCTAAGAAACTCTCGATCTAATGCAGCGTGTAGAGAGAGAGAGAGAGAGAGAGAGAGAGAGAGCTAACCTGAGCCATCGGCTGAGAAGGGACGACGAGCGTGCCGACGGCATCCACCAAAAGAGCTTTGTGAGTGATTCCGCCGTACAAGGACCTCCGGTAGTCCTCGTACTCCTTCACTCCGAAGATCTCCATCCCCAGACTCCTCGAGCCGACCAATTCCGACTCATTCGGCGCGACCGTAGCGGCGGCCGAAGTGGAGGAGGTCCGCGCCGAATCCGACCGAGACGGGAGCCCATTCGGAGGAGGAGGTCCGCGCCTCGGGAATGGCGACCGAGATTCGCCGTCGGCGAGAGCGCGGAGAAACCTAGAGAGCTTCGTCCTCGTGGCGATCACCGCCATTGCGCGAGCTTCATCTGACTGCGATCGAAGCGCCTGGTTTGGCGATTCTAGTTCCCAGTGACGCTCAGGTGTTTTTTCCGCGCGCGAAAGAGCGAGCGAGAGACTCTCCGAGAGTGACAAAAATGACGGAGGAGTGGCCAGCGAAGAAGGAAGCAACCTTAAACAAGGGGGCGTTGTGACGGAAATGCCCCCCGATGATGGACAAAATTACGGTTGTGTCCGCGCGGACGTGGAGGTGATAAGGACAAGATGTTATGATTTTTTACGATGATTATCGAGTGTCAGCAAGTGGATAATTATGGGAACAATTTACGAAAGAGTCCTTCGATTTTCTATTAGATTTTTAGTCAGATAGCTTGCTTTTTTCTTTTTCTTTTTTATGTACATATCTTGAAAGCACTTTTGCAACGATTCAAAATTCCATTTGTTTCATGCAAAATGAATAATTTAGAATTTATATTTTTAAAAATAATCATCTATATTATTTATAAAAATGAATGAACAAAAAACGTTTATTTTGTTAAGGAAATTTTTTAGATATAAATTATTATTAATAATGAAAATATTTTTTTATTAATTAAAGAAAAATATTTTTCAAATTATTCATTTTTATGAAATAAAAGGAGCTTAAATTAAAAAAAAAATCGTATTGAAAGATAAGTCATTTACATTAAAGATCCTAATATTTTTCCATTCAATTATTTAATAAGTGTCCCAGCACTAATTATTTTTTATGGAATGAATTTCGTAAAAGAGAGAAAAACAATTCGAGGGTTTTCCTCTCACTAATCCACATAAACTCCGGGAGAAGATTCTCTAGCCCGTCACACTAATCATACAAGTGAAGCCCAAACATAACAAGGCTTTGTAATAAAATTTATTTAAATAGCTCTGAAGCATCCATGACCAAAATCCTAATAATATTAAGAGTTAATATCATGAAAAACCACAAATTAATACATATGTGAAAAATTTATTGCAAAGTATTTTTTTTATTACAAAAAATTTCAAACTAGTATTCACGTGACAAATTTACTCCAAACTAATTTTTTTTATCACGAAAAACTCCAAACTAATACATTTGTGACAAATTTAAATTTATCATCTGCTAGTTTCCGTTAAAATAGGTTTATATCACGAAAAATCCCCTACTGACACACCCGAGACAAATGGAGGGTAAAACCCCAAACTAGTACACCCCATCAACTGTTATATGTCATCAAACTCAGCAATTTAACGGTAAATCAGTTTAGTGTAAATTTGTTACGGATGTATCAGTTTGATATTTTTTATAGTTAAAAAAATAATTTAGAATAAATTTATCGTGTATTAATTTGAGATTTTTCTTGATATTAATTTTAATATTAAAAATAAAATAGGTAAGAGTATCCGTTGACATGTCACGTCACAGACTCACAAATCAACCAGAGAAAGGTCTCTATATGTGGCCGCGACGAGAAGCCAAGGGCAAAGCGAGGATTGGGTGAGTCGATGACGTGGAAGATCACAAGGTGGTGACAATCCGTGTCAGCAAACTCTCTAGATCAATTTCCTTAAGTGAAGACAAAGATCAGGTGCCCAGGCGGCCTAGTTTTTTTTTTTACGCATCTCGTATTTAAAACCGTTGATATAGTTTCTTTTTTTTTTTTCTATAAAGTAGCTTAGCGCTCATCTCAACGGTGAGAGATGCAAGATGTGCGAAAGATAATATTATGTGGGTAGTGTTGTACCTAATATAACACAAGTCGCTTGGGAGGAGCATGCGAAAGCAAATTACCTGATTGCAAACTCAAATTTTCCTTCAACTTTGGCACGAATGAACAATAATAGCCTTTGGATTTTGAAAAGCTATAGATTAAATGCCTCCCCCCTTAACTTTGGCTCCAACGCACAATAGCGCCCGAACTTAGAAAAGATACGCATTATCCCTCTGAATTTTGATTTTTATTATGCTTGTTTTCTTATGCAAAATCATCCCGCGATACCTTAAAATTAAACTTGCATTCTTTTACCAAAGCAGACTTTGCCGAATTTTCTTCTCTAATTGCTTTTTAACTTTATCAACCATGTAATAAATGCCTTTTCTTTTGTAAAAAAAAGGAAAAAAACTACCAAAAACCCTAAACTTTACCCTCTATAATACATTTATCCCAAACTTTACCTCTGTGACATATTTACCCCAAACTTTTTTATTTGACACAGAAAGCCTCGAACTTATTATTGTGTGACACATTTACCCCACTTGAAGTAAAAAGACATATTTACCCCTAAATTTTTTTTACTTTTTTATTAAATAGAATATTCAAAATATTTTTAAAAAAAGAAAAAAAAAATCGAGGCGTGGCAGTAGGCCCTTGCTGCTACCGTCCCCGTCGTCAGAGAGGGCCTGCGAGGGTTGCTGGCCCTCGCCAAGGCCCCGGCGACGAGCTGGCGGCGGCAAGGGCCTGCCGCCCTTGCCCCCGATCCTCCCCCCTTTCTTCTTCTTTTTTTTTTATAAATATTTATAAATATTTTTGAATATTTTATTTGATAAAAATGTAAAAGACGAAAATGCCCTTTGATCAGAAAATTTTTGGGTTAAATGTGTCATACAGATAGAAGTTTGAGGTTTTTGATGTCAAAAAAGAAGTTTTTGATAAATTTGTCACATTGTATAAGTTTTGGATAAATGTGTCACAGATTGCAAAGTTTGAGGTTTTTTGTGTTATAAAAAAAAAGTTTGGGGTAAATGTGTTATAAAAGGTAAAGTTTGGGAATTTTGTTGGCTTTTTCCTAAAAAAAATGAATAAATCCATTTTCAAGTGACTTTCATTGGTCATACGGAAAAAAAAAAAACAATTGATATGAAAATCAAAATTCGAGGAGATATAATTTTACAAAGTTTGGAAGCTATTGTGCAATGCGCAATAGTATCAAAGTTAAAAAAAAATTGAAGAAGATAATAGCCAAAGTTAAAGGGTTTTGGGCAATACTCTATACTCATAGTGACATATTTGTTGAAGTAGGGCACACGATAAGGGTGGCCACTGGCCATCCCTTCTTCCCCCGGATTTAATCATTGGGTTTCGCAGTAAAGGAGTCAGATGCCTCCGTCACCTTCGGACAACTTTCGACCCTTTGTGGGAAAACGACGTTGCAAAAGACGACATTTCTTTCTTAATCATTTCGCAATTCCAAGAGTCTCATATTTCGAATTGTTTAACAAGGAAGAAGCCATGCTATTTTGTATTTTCTGCTCAATTCTAAAATACAATGGTGGAGATGGCTATGGTGGGTTTCTTCGTCAATGGAGTTAGCCAAGAGAAAAGCCAAATGGCGATTACTCGGATTTTTTTGGGTTCTATCGAAGCAATACAGACACATCCATCGATTTAGAGGACGTGTTAATTTTCGAATTATATGGTTACAGTTAACTTGAAACGACAGTGCGTGTTGATGCAACGTGACATCGAATGTACTAACATATTTAATAGGAATGAAACGGGCCAAATGAGATAGCGACTTTCACTCATTCCTTTCTTTATGACTCTTTCGTCAAATAAGAGAGAGCATTCTGTTCTGTCTCATACAAATTCTTGGATCGCTTTGCTCGGCTTGCGCATGCCCGCCAAGCTTCTAAATCCAAACGAATGCGTTTGAAAAGGCATCTTGACATGTAATTCTTTGAATGAGCGTGAGTTTGGATAACACGTTTGATCATACGTCCGAGTTATATTAATACAATAAAAGCACAATCGATCTATTTTTCCAATCACACAATCGATTATGCATCTATCGTATTTCTATACAACAAAGGTTATTTTACCTTGTTTTCTCCAATTTTATACTCGAATTCTGA
The DNA here is from genome assembly GCA_001662345.2 of Metrosideros polymorpha var. glaberrima. NCBI lineage: Eukaryota > Viridiplantae > Streptophyta > Magnoliopsida > Myrtales > Myrtaceae > Metrosideros > Metrosideros polymorpha. Next base: position 22,098,919 of record BCNH02000001.1, read on the forward strand.
TAATGAAAGATTAATGCTACAGATTTTGATATCTCCTTACAAAATTAATTTATAAAGTGACACGATAAATTCAATTTTTTTTAATATGACGGGTTCGCGTAAGTATCAAACCGTAATTTGTCACATCATGATCCATATTCTTTCTCTCATACACATAAAAAACGGTAGATTGACTAAGAATTGATCGCGCATGAGGGAGATAATCTCACCTTCACCTACTCCGACTGTCCATCTCAACTTTCAACTTTTTTTTTTCAAAAAACTTTTCTGTGTATTTTTCACCACTCCGTTTTTGTTTAAAAAATATAAATTTCCATGCACTTGATATTCATTAACTCGAAAAACTACAATTAGGACGCACTACACGAGAATGCAACTTTGATCCACGACATGAAATTATCACATTCATGTTTACATTAATAGCATCCGCCGAAAATACAAATACCTACGCTTTTCTTGTTGAACTCTTTGCTGATGTGCATGCGTTGTCGATTGCTTGATGCGCCATGCCAAAAACTGTAGCTGTTGATCCTATGCTAATTTGGCGATGTCTGTCGAGTCACCCGTTTGATTTTAAACTTATAGTAAGAAATTCACGATGATTTATCATGAAAAGTGGGTTCTCGGCTACGTTCGTTACGTAGATTATCAATTCAAACGAGCGGCCGTCTCGGGTTTGTGGCTGGGAGATGTTGAAGAACTTGTGGAAGAGAAAGGGTGTCTCTTATAAGCTTGGGAGCATATCAGGTCGACATCTGCGTTTCTTGGACTGGGACCCAATAGACACGTCCACGTCAGCAAGTTGAGTGGCTCCTAATTCACTTCATTTCAGGCACTCCCCAGTAATTGGAGCCCAGGAAATCCGAAGGCAGACATGTGAAAAAGAGAATCTTATTTCTTATTATGTAATTGATATTAAGTTATTAAGTATCGATAAGGGTTTAGCTAGGCTAACCGTACCGTCACATAGAAATTGTAACGGAGCTTTTATAGCCACAGTCTTGCATGATGCTAGTTGGATTCATTTGGGCAACCGGAGTACAAATTTCCAAAATTAATTGTAAAAAGTGGCCCTTATTCTGCAAAATCACAACAACTAATCCGGATGAACAGGTCATTCGGTTCCCAAGAAATGCTTTTGTGGTCAAGAGTTGACCGTCGTTCTCCATAAAATAACAGTACCGTCAGTTAATTATTTTCCTATCAATAATCATATAATTGGGAAACATATCAAAATTCCGTATCGCCATATTAATCCTTATCTTCTATAATATTCAACATTTATTAGATATTCTACTTTTCTATGTTCATGGAGATATAGAACAACATATAAGTTATCATGCTTGCAAATCCATTATTTGAGTCTCCAACAATTATTTTTGATATTTACATATCCCATTTGACCTATAGACGAACGCGGGAAAATGTTCCTGTGAGGCTCTATTTGGACTAATAGACATGATTACTCTTGTGAGGCTCTAATGTCCCTGGAGTTTGAGATCCACCTGGTGCGGACTGAACCTCCGCTGCAGATAACCACTTGCCAGAAAGAGCCATGTCCATCATCTCATACATCTTACCCCCAAGTTGCGCCGGATTGTCAGGCTGCAAGTACGGTTGAGGCGTGGCATGATCATACATACATGAATATATCGATATATCAGCATATCAAGCAAAATCATGAGAGGCTAGTTTGCACCATGCTGCTTCTATCGGCTGTTGTTTGAGGTAACGCCCTCAGAGAAAGCGGTGCATTGTGTCCCTCTATCTAATGCTCAATGAGCTTCATTGGATTATGTTTACAAGAATGATCAAATGCTCGAGATAGGAGGTCAACGGGTACTCACAGTATAACCACTGGAGACTAATGCTGCATCATACAGTAGATCAATTGCCCTCAATGCATCTTCGTCATCAGGCCTATTCTTGCAGGCAGCCTGGAAAGAAAGCGTTATGAGGTCGAAGATGCATCAGAAATCACTTTTAACTGAATGGTGCAAAAGACCGAAAAACACAGACAACCAGCCATACATTAAGGTTCTTAATAATCGGGTGATCTGGATTAATCTCGAACACTCTTCTGCTTCTCATGAACTCCAGGCTGGAGGTATCCTCAACAGTCTGCGACTTCATTAACCTACCAGAAGTATAACATTCACGGTCAAGAACTACAAAAAAGAATAAAAAAGGAAGGGCGAGATACAAAATGGCCTCACAGAAAAAAAGATCGAGTTACCTCTCCATATCAGCAGACCAGCCAAACTTTCCAGATACAAGAACACAAGGCGATAAGCTGGGTTGGTTCGAGATTTGAGCACTAGCCACCTTGTCACCCAATCGCTTTTCATCCAATCACGGGTTTGCCCAAACTCCTGCTTTGTCACCTTCTCCTTTTCCTCGTCTTTGTCACCTGTTGAGACCAAACAACAATTCATGCTGCAGCTCTACAGCGAGATTCACTACAATTCCACGTAAGGGCTGGACACCTATAGCCCGATTAAGACGACTCAAAATTTCTGCCAAATAATACTTCTCAATCATGAAGAATTCCACTGGTACATAGGATAACATAATTCGAGTAACAAGCTTAACCAATCTAAATCCAAGTCCTCCTTGCTGATATCAACGAAATTCTTCTCCTTGCAGGACTTCAAATTCTGGATAGCAGCTTCGTCGATGGGATCGACTAGGAATAAAACCTATAAAGGAGCACCCCAAAATTCCAGCACTGAACAAAGACAAAAAGGAAATTAATGATTATTAACAAGGTGAAGCATAAAAAGTTACGTACTTCAAGATCCTTCTCAAGAAGTTTCTCCAGGAAAGGTGCATTCTTAGCACTAGTCACACTGTCCGCAGCGACGTAATATCCTTCTGCTCAGATTTCATGTTCTCATCCAAGCTGATCATCTCATTCTCGCTTTGCGAGGAGAAAAAAGTATTTACCATAGTTCTCCCAAAATCTCTCATAATCCTGAAGGGAGGGACAAGTATTAAAGAGGCATATACGAAAATTAAAAATTTGAAGGAACCCCATACTGGTCAGAAATCTTCACCATGAAACTAAAAGAAGAATGTAAATCTCAAAGAGAAAAGTCAAGACAAACCTCTCGGTTTTCACTCAGTGATGTGCCCAGAATCATGTCAAAGGCCTTCCTTACCAAACGCTTCCTCATTATTTGGACCTTCAAAGAAAAACAGAGTTAGCATAGCAAAGATTAGATCAAAAAATTACTTTGAAGACCACTGGTTCCACAGAAATAACAATGCGGCTTTCTTGAAGAATCTCTCTTGAGACATTGAGAGGAAGATCATTGGAATCCACAACGCCTTTGACAAAGCTTAGATAACAAGGAAACTATTCCAAGACCAGCAAAGAAGGCAATAAACAACATGAAAAAGCATTAATAAGTTCACATTCAAACGAGGCCTTCCTTGTATCTTACTGAGTAACTATTGACGTTCTGCTTACCAGTTCCCCATCAAAGTCATCTGATGTGGAGACTCTTTTAACATAGAGCCTTATATTTTTGGTCTTTGGATTAGCCATGTCGTCCTTTCCCATAGATGAGACAGCTGGCACATATAGGATAGACCTAAACTCAACTTCTCCTTGCAGAAAACATAAAGACATCATATCATCAACAGAAGTAAGAATCCTGATCTACCTAAAAATTTCAAATACCGGAGCAGCAATAGGTGGTGCAAGCAAATCATATAACCGATAGGTTATTTTCATCCAAACTATTTCCCTATGACTTGAGCCTACTATAAACACATAAAGAGGGGCTAGAAGACATCATCACCAAGTATACAACACGAGTTTTACAACACATGCAGAAAGTTAGAACTAGTTTTCACATATGTAAATAATTCATTGTCGAGATCCCATCTAGAACTTATGCTAGACACGGTCCTGTGGAGTGGTGTCGATATCACGTATGCGACTGCTAAAGAGTCAAATCATATACTGAACAGAGCGAGACGAAGCTTCAACAAATTAGCAGAATTGAGAATGTGAGGAAAAATGCCACCCTAACACTACTGGATCTGGTGTGCGAAACAGTAAACATAACATGCAAGCAAATTAATGAGCATCACCTCAGTTGCAAAATGCGAAGATGCTAATGGATCCAAGTACTCGTTAAATGTTTTATCGTAGAACTCACTGTATTCCTCGGTGGAAACTTCTTTAGGGTTCCGAAGCTACAATAAAAGAAAAACAAGCATTAAACTCTCCCCCAAATGAAGAAACTTCAATCTACACAGAGAAAAGGCTTATGCATCTAGCTCACCCATATAGGTTGTGTCTCATTGGTCAGCTCCCAATCCCAGTATTTTTCAACAACTTGCTTTGTTTTCTTCTTCCTCTGCATCATCATCACATACCAGTAGCAGATAAGCAGCCACACAAACTTTCTACTGTGCATACTAAAAGAGCTGTGTGCTTCGCAGATAGACCAGATTTTAGAGCATGATGTGAAGGAGATTACCTCAGCTTTGTCATCTTCACCCTCCCGCTTGGCTTCGGCAGGATCATCATCAACCTCCACCTGCACGAGAATAACGTGCCAACATTAAATAATAGAAGAAGAAATGGGCCACAGAAGTGGCATGTCACTAGTGCAGCTCTCCAATGGAATGAAGTGCATGAAAAAAGAAAAATCGATGGATCAGTCAAACCTCTTTAGTATATCCCTTCTCCTGCCATGTATAGATCGGGAAAGAAACGAACTGCGAGTAGTTCTTCACTAGCTTCTCTATCCGCTCTGGATGTGCAAAACCTTTATCATCATTCTACAGCGGCACAGACCAAAAAAGACTCGTGTGAGCCCAATGAGAGAGCAAATAACAGCCCACATAGCATCAGACAGACATACAACGATACAAGCTGCAGCATAAAGATAAGCAGCATTTAGCTTACCTTAAGATACAAGGTCAGGCGAGTTCCCTGCCGAATAAGCTTGTCCGGATCAGTTTCCTCCCCAGTGGAATAGGAACTGGAGTTAGCCTCTCCTTCCCACACATATTGCTTATCGGATTTTGAACTCTTTGTTGAGACAACAACCTTCAAAATGGGGGAAGAAAAACAACTGTCTCAATGATATACACTATCGCAGCGAGCAAAATCATTGAAGATATGAAGACGATATAAAGTTTGGACAATGTACCCTTTCGGCAACCAGAAAGGCAGAATAAAATCCCACACCAAATTGACCGATTAAATTGCTGTCGGAACCAGAGTCTTTACTCTCCTGCAGCAACAACATACATGAGTAAATACTGTTAATCTCAATAATTAGCATGGAAAAAAAAAAAAAAACACCACCGTCAGAACCAACAACACAGGACCTTTGCTGCCTTCAGGAATTTTGCTGTTCCACTTTGAGCAATTGTTCCAAGACAGTCAACCAGCTCTTGTCTAGTCATTCCAATACCAATGTGCAGGGTGCTAAACAACTTAAAGAACGTAAAATCATCAGTCAAAGCCAGAAGCTCATTGACTTACGTGATCGATATAATTCCATTATCTTTATCAGTCTGAATACGGATATCAAGATCCACTGCCCCATCCTTCAAAAGTCGTGGCTCAGTAACACTGAGAAATCTCAGCTTGTTTAAGGCATCACTTGCATTGCTGGGAACACATACATGGGTACCGTCAAATGAGGTCAATGACAACTCAATAATTTAGTAAGAAGAAGTTGATTACTATTCCTCTTAGGCTGCCTAGACAGCAATTAGAATGCAAGAAGATAATGACAATAAACTGACTTAAGTGACATACTCCGCAAAGTAACAGCACTAGTAAAGTAGAATAACAATTTCAGTTGCACTAGTCTATTGAATAGTGCAGTACACTTAACTTTGTACCTAATTTGTGTACCTGTACGTGCATCGATCCATGTGAAAAGGCGAATCCCACTATATTGGGCCTCAAAGTCAATATTGATAGGCAAAAAGAATGTAACTCGTCCTTCAATGTGAAAGACGCCATTTCCTATCTTCAACATCCATTCAGACAATATAAAATAAGTGTTGACTACATCAAATGTTACTATTAATTCAGCATATCGACTGAAATTGATCTTCCAAACATTCAAGGCCCTTTGTACGGAATCAAGCTTTCAATCCCACTACTTTTTTTGAGTCATAAATAGAGCCCCAAGCCAGAGAGAGCATAGCTCAATGCCACAGGCGCGAAGTAGTATCGTGTATCATATCGCGTTTAAATCATGGTTTAAGTTCGAAATTGTGCTTAGACCACCATGGGAAGACAGAATTCATGTAGTCGACGGGAGAAAAAAGAAACTCATGAGCGTCAGCATCCACAATACGAATAGGTCAAAACCCAAAACCCAAAAGAAACTTAATGAGCTCCCGAAGAAACACCTCATTGTTGCTGTATAAGCTGTTCACAATGAGGTCCATAAGAGGGCTAACCTGCCATCAAAAAGCGAAACAGACAACTCAACAACAAACAATCCCGATCAATGAGAGAAGTAATCAATCAGTCCCTCCAGCCGGCGTACCTCTGCTTGATACTCGTATTTCTCGGCTGATGGCGGAGGGGACGCACCGTTCGCTGCCGCGGTGGATTCATGCCTCCTGCCAGAAATTAAAGAACTTTTCAAGTTCAACGAGTGCGAAGGTCCAGCAATGTTGCACCACCCTCTGGTCACTGCAGGATATTGACCGGCTGTGATATCATTCTCTGTATGAGAAAGGAATCCAATATTTCCCAAAATCACATGCGCGATGAGCAACGATTCGGATTCCTTCCTCTCAAGTAATCCAACCACGCGAGATGACCAGAAAATGAAAAGGCACCGTATTTGACCAACGCCAAACCGGGAATCGAAATGACCCAGCGCGCTCCATGTGGAGCGAATTCGCAGCAAAGTTTCAAGCATTCCGTCTTAATTGAAGAGATAGCTTCGAGTTCGGGTGGTCGTACCGGTTTGAACCGGTCCGGTTCCCGATTCCCGGATCAGGCCCACCCGGACCGGTTCATAGAACCGGTTTTAAGTGCTCTTGAAAAAACCCCTAACTCCTCTCTAGTCTCTCTACCTCACTCGACAGTCCCCTCTCTCTCTCGCTCTCTTCGCAGTCGCACGCCTCCTCGCCACTCGCCTCGTCTCCTTGCCGCCTTCGTGACCACTCAGGCTCCTCTACGATCGACCTCTCTCTGCTCGAGGAAGAAGTGCGGCGTCATCTTAATCTTGCGAGTGAGTTCATCAACCTGAAAATCTCTTTCTTGTTGCTTTCATCGATTGTGATTTCTGCTCGCGCCCTTGATTTTTCTGTCGATCTCGTTGGATTGGCCCTCGGGTTCGCGTACTCGTTTGCTTCAGAGAAGAAGAAGAAGGGAAGCCCGAGTTGACTCAACTGCGAATAATGGAACTCCACACTTGGTCCTCAGCACTCAGCTCCTCTCCTTGTATAACCCGAGGAGTGAGAGAGAGAGGAGTTATAGGGGAAAGTTACAAGGAGAGATTTTTGTATTATCTCTGGTGAGAAAGCACTCGTATGGTAGAGAGGGAACGTCTTAGCTTGGATTGGCTTGCTTCCGTGTGTTTGCAGTGACTGCACGAACCTGTTAAGCGTATAGGTTGAAGGCGCATATTGGATTGCTCTGAGGCTCTCGGGTTTAAGCTGATGTACGATATTGAGTTCATTGGTTAAATGCGCAGCTTTCAATGTGATGAATGTATGTCCGGATAATGCACACTGCCCGTTATGGATGATGCTTTTTCGAGCTAGTTGTGTTTTTGTTGACTATTACATGGTGTATTAAGATTCTGTCCTCATGCTTTGTTCGTTTATTGTGGCACATGCCCAGAAGACTTGATTGCAGCGTTCGTTTCCTCCATATATTTTGCTTTTCTGATCCTATCTGGTTGAAAAACAGGTCTGCTTACTATGTTTTGATCGACATAAATCTGCTGGTCCAAGATGAGATTGAAATGACTGAGTAGGAGCTTCAGATATATCATGTTAAAATATTCTGCCATAATCCTTGTATAAACTAACAGACACACACAATCGTTAGGTCTCTTCTCTCTCGAAGTCGCAGCGATGAAGCTTGGGAAGATCTCGGTCAAGCCTCGCAAAAATTTACAGTAAGCTCGATCTTGTTGTTTTCTTTGAACGAGTCTAGTAGAGAGAAATTCCTTTCGGCTAATGAGCTGAATCCGTTCAGGGTGCTTAAGCCGCGAAAGGCTATCCACAAGAAGACGAGCAGCGGTCGTGAGATGGTGCCAGAGCGTCCTATCCTGGCTTTTCATCTATTTATGTGAGTGCGATGCTTAGATTTATTTAATAGTTCTTTTCTTTCTTTCACTTGTCGTCACGTGTATGGTTTTATGTATATGATAGGAAGGATTTCGTAGAGCTATACAGAGAAGAGTTTGATTCTGCTGTGAGTCTTTTTGATTTTTTCTCTTTAATAAGATGATTCTTGTTGTACGGAAGATTTGGAATTAATACAGCTGTTACGTGCTTGAAATGAATCGCAGGTTAGAATAGCTGGTGGGGAGACTTGGGACGCCATGACTGAAGCTGTAAGATAAGGCTTTTTAATGCATCATGGTAAATACGATATGATATTGATTAAACTTGCTGGTTTTGCAGGAGAGACGGGAGTACGATGAAAAAGCCTCGGAGGTGAGGGCTCTAAATGATAAATCTGCTGAGATTTACGAAAGGATGAAGGCAACAACAGCAGTAGCAGCTGCTGTTACTATCAAAGAGAAACTCTCAGCAACAGCTACAACTGGTGGTCCAATGGATCAATGAACTTCTCAGAAGTTCTTTGCTTTGCACATTTTGATATTGTCTAGTTTTTCTCTCTTGCGACTTGTTTGGTCTTTATGTGATGAGCAAGTACTGCAAATTTGCCCAATTTCTTGCTTTGTGCTTGAACACAAAGAACCTAATGCTTCCTTTTATAACAATGTTGAAGTGAGATGGATATGGTACAGTCAGTTCATGATGTTTAAGTATATTTAGATCATTTGTGCCAAAAATGATGCGATAAATGTCTTGAATGTATATGGTACAGTCTAATGTTTGATTCCTACTTGGTTCTTTGGTGAAGCATCACTGGATAGAAAGGGTTGCAAGGTTTCTGATTTTACAACGAATTTTTTTTTTCAGAGCATGAAGTAAAAAGGTTGAGCTCGTATTTCTTCTGAAAATCACAATGATTTTTAGGTTCATATTTACTCGTCTGTTACCCAGTATAACATGGCCTTCGAGAATAAAACAATCCGAATGGGTGCAATGTGCGCCATCTCTAATTTCATATAAGATCTTGATTCACGATATTCGGTGCTAAACAACCTCAACAACAACCTTGCCTTGGTAGGCTAAATTCACAAGTTTCAAAGCATTCACATAAGTACCATATGAACTTATTGGACTCCATTGTTGCTGTATATCTCTTTCTGAGTAATTGCAAACTCTATTGATTTTTCCAGAGTCTGGCTGTCTTCTACCAAGCATACCTTCAGATGCGACATTTGACCAAATGTCAGGACAAAGCTTTTATATGTGATCTCAATGATAGCATTGCAGCTCCGTGGCCATCCTCCGCTTCTCTCGTACCTTTGCCTTCTTGCAACAAGAGTACATTTCAACTATGTCTTTCTCTCGTATGTTGGTATTTCGCCTTTGCTATTTTGGTTTTGACACTTCTGTTCCCGACACGTTTGCTCTTTCTCGACATTGCAGTTAGCAAAATTCCAGCTCTTCCTAGAGCATCGTCTACGCACTGGGGTGAGGAAATTTTGCACCCATTTCCAACCAAATATTGCACTGTCATTACTTTTTTTTTTTTTATCGTGTCTTCTTGAACGATAATCACCCATTTCCCCTAGTTCAACACATATTTAAAGTCTCTTTGAGTGCATGTGATAGCTTATCAGTGAATTTTTGCGCATTAAGGTCACTATAGAGATCCAAATTCTTTTCTGCTTCGCACATGTAGGAAGTTGTTGGGTCCTATTCACATAGGCATACTTAATCGAGAGATACCATTGTAATTAGTTCGCTACCGCCCCGTTGCGACCGCTCACACGTAAATCTGGGTTACTCGTGGTAGGAATCAACGGATATCATGCATGAAAACGCCCTTAACTATCAAATCAATTCCAGAGTGGTTTATTAAATAAACCTTTTATTTTATATAAACGCCGAAGCACAAAACAGATCAAATTGTAAGAATCTATTTGGTACTATAAGTTTATTCCTAATTGAAGAAGGAATGAATTCGATAATATGGACTCCGTTTGTTTTGCGAAAAATAAATAATTTGGAAAATATTTTCTCCAAAAAATGACGTTTGTATGCTTGAAAGGGAAATTGAACGAGCAGACATCATACGAGGTAATTACTAATTACTTACACCGAGGACCGCATACTTCCTCGAAGAAATTCTCGTCAAAAACGACGGCGCATCTCAAAGCCCTGCATAAACCCTTGGCTTTGATTAAGATCAGATCGGAACAATAGAGGTTCTCTTTCCTGGGAATCCAGCCATTTTTCTTACAACTCCGCCGTAAGAAATGGCCGTCCCTTGCTCCGATCACTCTACTCCGCCACTAAGAAGTCTATCTCCTCCTCATCCTCCTCCTCCTCTCAACGGCTCAACCCTTACTTCTCCCCACGCGCCACCCCCTTCTCCCGCGCCTTCTCCACAGCCACCGCCGCATCCGCTGCCGCAGCGTCGAGCCCTCCGGTCGACCCGAGCCGGCTCCGGAACGTGGCGGTGATCGCCCATGTCGACCACGGCAAGACCACGCTCATGGACCGGCTGCTCCGCCAGTGCGGCGCAGACATCCCCCACGAGCGCGCCATGGACTCCATCAGCCTTGAGCGCGAGCGCGGCATCACCATCGCGTCGAAGGTCAGTTTTTGCTTGGTTCTGGTGAATTTTGGTGCATTGAAGTGTTCCCTGAGCTTCACTAATAGGTGGTGTGAAGTGTTGATTGAATTATTGTGCAGCCTAATTGCGTGGTAGAGTGTTGACGTGACCATAGTTTAGTGTTTTGGATAAGCAGAGGTGAGATAACATTCTGTAGGTGGGGAAAGTGGATGAGCAAGGTTGTGGTTAAATTGCGATTGTGCACACTGATTAGTGGGGTAAAGTTGATGCATTGCTGTGCAAGTTTTAATCACCCGTTTCTTTTTTCTTTTACTTATCTTTTGATTCGTGAATTGTTGATAGGTTACACTGCTAAACCTTTGCTAATCGGGTAATGAAGCTTTATATTTTCCTGCTGAGGCCGTGCTATTTATGTTTTATATTACGTGTAAAATGAACACTTTCAACTTGTGGGTATCCACAGGTAACGGCCATCGCATGGAAAGACAATGAGCTAAATATGGTCGACACACTGGGATATGCAGACTTTGGTGGTGAGGTATGATAATTGATACATCTGCTGGATAATAGTTGTTCTTGCTAATATATAGGTCTGTCATAGAAACATACTTATATTCCTATTTTCTCGGGGCTGGTGGCTTACTTGACTAAGACAGGTTTCCTCTCATCATAAAAAAGAAATATCTTTTTGAATACGTGGGTTCTTTGTTGGATCGTTCATTTAAAGCATGATAACGATATTAACGAATTGAAAGGAATCGAAGTTCTGAGCAAAGGATGGAGATGGAAATTACTGCAGTGAATGCAGGCCTAGGGGAATGAAGATTTCTCTAACGGCATAACCCCCACTCTGTAGCATAAAAGGTGTCACTTATCACCCCTTACATTTATATGGGAATTCACGCTCTAGTTATTTATTTCATGAAGGCTTGAAATTCTTCATTGATGAATAGTGGATAGACAGAATGGTAAGAGATTGATTCCATCTTATCTCAAAACAAGTGTTATACAATTTAATACATCAAATGGTTCGTTAGCTTCTTTATTTGTTGGCCTTGGTTTCTGGTGCACCGTGTTATCAATGTGCTTATTTGAACATCCTTGCTTGATGATAGGTTGAGCGAGTAGTTGGTATGGTTGAGGGAGCAGTTTTATTGGTGGATGCTGGTGAAGGTCCTCTTGCACATACGAAGTTTGTTCTGGCAAAAGCCTTAAAGTATGGTCTGCGGCCTATCCTCCTCTTAAATAAAGTAGACAGGCCTTCTGGTATGGTTCTTTGTCATTTTAAATGATTTCCCTTGTGCGTTAACTTTGAGAAACTCACATTTAGTTGTTTAATGATGGAAACTGCTTTAGTGGTGAAGGCATATTTTTATCTACCTACTGTTCATTTTGTTTACTTCTGTTTCTGGCAAAGAGAGTACATAGTTTAGGAGGCTTTTGGTTAGAAAGCGTCCTACTTCTTTCTCTCCACTCTAACCATCAGCCAAAGGGATTCTATGAATTAAGCGCATGTTTGTTTACACTCAGTCGAAAGCGAAAAGCCAAACTTTAGAATAATTCTATCATTTATTGATCTACGTGGTAACATTTATATAAAGTGAAAGTTTCAGGTTTTTCGGATCAAGCCAAAGTGTGCTAGCTACAAGATAATGACTAAGCGAAAAGTAAAAAGTAAAAGTGAATTCATACACGCCCTAAATTCTTATCTTTACAAGTATGAATGCCTTCTCCAATTTTCATTCAAATCTAAAGTCAAGCGTGAATTCCTTCTCCAACTTTTCATTCAAATGTAAAGTCAAGCATCATATCCCCAGCAATGAGAAGGTTGATACCCACATTTTTCTGGTCTATGTACTAGTGTAAAGGTGCTTGGCAGCACTTTTGCATAGGGTGTGCCTATCACCAAAGGTTTTGCCTTTCTTGATAGATTGTGCATCTTCTGGACTGTCATTGCAATCGTTAAGTGTGGCTAGATTCCTGTACGTTTCCTGTCTTTGGTCGGGGGTTGCATTACTCTTGATAATTTCTGCAGTTTCTGAGGAGAGATGTAATGAAGTAGAGAGCCTGGTATTTGATCTTTTTGCAAGTCTTGGCGCGACAGGTGTGTAGACATATGTTGTGAAGTTTATTTTCCTGTCCGTATATTTGTCTAAAGGGAAATTTTGTTCCGTCCATCTTTTATCTAGAGGAACAGTTGGACTTTCCTGTCCTCTATGCTTCTGCGAAAGAAGGGTGGGCTTCCACTACCTTCACAAAAGATCCTCCTACTGGTGACAGGGATATGTCACAGTTGCTGGATGCTATCGTGGGGCATGTCCCTCCACCAAATGCTAGTCTTGATGCGCCCTTTCAGATGATGGTTAGTGTAGAATGGTATATGGGTTGGCCATTCTCATTAATTTCATTGTGTTTTTTCTTCCATTTCTCATCCTCAATACTGGTTGAGGAAGCAACGTGTTGTATAAGTCATTGTGGACACAATTTTGAAACTTCTTGTCACTTTACAAATTGCTATTATTCTCATATAACTTATGCTCTTAATCAGGTTTCCATGATGGAAGGGGACTTTTACCTTGGGAGAATATTGACTGGTCGTGTATCTTCTGGAATAGTTCATGCAGGCGATAAAGTACATGGAATTCGTAGCACAGAGTCTGGGGTTCAGAAAATTGAAGAGGGAAAGGTTTGTTTACTATTCCCTGAAAGAACCTTTCAAACCATGGTTTACAGGATCGTGTGCAGGATAGGCATGTTTTCGCCATTGATTCTCTTGTTGTACCATGGAAAGAGAACTAATGTTGAGGTTTGTTGACTGCAATGAGAATCCAGCATCTCAAAATCCTGTAGCAAGTAGTACCAAGAAGAATTTCATTCTCTGCCTAGCCAAAAAGGGATATTTTCCACTTTTCCTCTTTGCTTTAGGTGGTATCTACTTTCCATATGGAATTTAGTTTATGATGGCTTGTGCCATTACCAATGCCTCATATGGAAGATGAAACTTTGAAATCATTGTTTCTTTTTGTCATCGCTCAAGAAAATATTTCTGTTGCAATCAAAATTAGGTTGCACCCTTTATTCGTACTTTGGAGTCTTGTTTTTATATCTTGATTTCACTCGCCACCAAGGAATGAGCCAGAAGCTCCCATCTGTAGCGCCTAAGTTTGCTCTTCTTTATTTTCATACTTTTTAATGAGTATGGCTTTGAACACGTACTTTGCTCAGTATCTGTACTTTGATTGTGGACTCACCTACATGCATCTATTTTGGCATTGTATATTGTGAGAATGTAGGTTCTAAAGCTCATGAAGAAGAAGGGTACAAGTATGGCTCTCATTGATACTGCTGGAGCAGGTGATATTTTATTGTTGGCTGGGCTAGCGAGCCCATCCATAGGCCATACAGTTGCTAACATGGAGGTCTGTGAGCCTACAATTGTCAATTATCATATATGTGAGAATGTATTTTTTTTTATCTCGGACAGCTTGGCCTTTTAGATTGTGCATTTACTAGTGTTCATTGTTGATTGCCATACCCTTTGGCGACATCTATTCACCTTGAGTGATTTTATTTCTGTAGTCAGTGTTAATGCTTGCATTGGTTGTGGCCAATCGAGATTTCTCTTAAGTTAGCGGATATGACTCCATCATTCTCTTAGTTAAGAAATTCTCAGTTGTAGCATTTTAAGTGATAATATTTCACCTAATACTATATGTAGATGCCTATTATTCTGGTTTCTCTATCCAAAGCCTCTTATCTAGTTTCCGTTTTTCATCGACTTCAGTGGAAGCCATTGCGTCTATTGAGACTCGTGTGTGCATCGGAAAGTTTGTCTAGGATAGGACTTGATGGAGTGAAATTGAGTAGGATAAAACATGGAAGTCAATATGTAAAGATAACTTACAACTCTAACTCTTGCTTCTCCTATTCTTGGGGGATTCACTATATTGTTAGATGAGTGGGTTTGTGACCTATATCCAGCTACTATGCGCTCATTTCTCATACTCAATCTTCTGAGTACATTAAGGTTCTTAAATGATTCCAACAGATGATGCGGAAATTCAGTTGTTTAAAAAAAATAGCAAGGAGACCGTGCATGATGAGTGTGTGTTTATAACTCAGGTAGAATATGTTGAGATTGAGAAGGATGTCTAGATTTGTGTAATGAACAGAAATCAAGAAGGCATGGAACTTTTATGAATAGATGAAAGAGGGAAAATGCTTGAAATCTTGAGAGGAATCAAATGTAGGTAGACTTGCAAGACTAATTGAAAGACCATTTTGAAAGTTGATAAGCTATATTAACTGTAAGAATTTCTGCTTTCTAAAATTGCATTTAGAATGTCCCAATCACTCTGAGCAATATATTAGAATTTATTGATATCCTCTTTGGTGATATACAAATTGATTCTCGTCATGTTTATGAATTGACTATTCCCCCCATGTTGCTCTGGGTGGAGAAAAGACAGAAAGAAAGCTCATCTTCATATATTTAAAATATCTAAGGCTGATAAATTTATTCTCATCTTGTTAACAAATGCCTGGTGGGAAATTTGATGGGCTGCTCCCTCTTTATAAACACATACTGCAAAATATCAGCAAACCATTTTTTTTTTCATCTGTGGATTGACCTTTGCATGCATGAATTACAAAGTAAGCTGATTGAAATAAAGCGTGTATCATCCATCAAAACTTCAGCAAACAGAATACGTCATACCAAGAGTTGAGAAAACCAACTTAGAATAGTTAAAAAGAGAGGAGAATTTAACACTAAATAAAGATGAGCGTAGGAATTGCAACCTATTTATTAGATCAACAGAGCTGTCTGTGTTTTCTGAACATTTGTGCTAATCGGACATAAATTGAGGTAGTCAGGGATGCACTCTGACAATTCTGGAGTAATCATGTTGAATATCCATCGATAATTGTTGGTCAGTTTGAGATATAGGGTTCCGGTTCTTTTGCCAGTTAATTTATGATATGGTTAATATGTGTTAACTCACCGTTTGACTATAGCCTACTGCAATGAACATCATGCTGTGTAATCTCGAATTTTGTTGTCATCGTTTTTCATGAGGCAACCTGATGCATCACAGCATGCATTCTACTTAGCATCTCCAATCCTACATAGGCTTGAGCTTTAAGGTTGTCTAATGTCACCTTGTAGAGTTGAGTATGAATTGACCTTCTTCTCCGTATCCAGATAATGACGCCATTGCCTACTATAGAGTTGGATCTTCCAACCATTTCTATGACTTTCGGTGTGAATGACTCTCCATTGGCTGGACGTGATGGTTCACATGTAAGTTTTGAAGCTTCTTTCCTTTGCTTTCACTAAATTTTGAGTGCTCGAGTATATGCTGCCATCTCGTTGTGATTCTTACCTTGTAATATCTCATATTACGAGTTCTAACATATTGTCATTAAAGGGTCAGCATCACATTCACCCAAAGAAAATGTATGATCTGTTATGTTGAAGTTTGTGATACACGGAGCTTAACATGAGCTGTGCATAACGGATTCTAGTACCCGGAGGTTGTAACATTGTGTTTGGGCAGAAAAATAAAATTGAACAGATATGAAACAATTTGCTTATATGATGTGTGTTATATAGTATTTGGCATCTAATTCCTGTATTTATAGTCAAAAGAAGTGGTTCCTTTGATTATCATTCTCTTCTCTTTGGTAGCCTTTATTGCTGAGACATCCATAAAGAAAAAAGATCATGTAATGAAACTGTATTCATTGTCCCGGAAATATGGCCTCAGTTTCCAGATCTAGAAAGTTAAATAAATATTTGGGTATCGAACCATATTGAATAACAGATAATTATGTACGGCTTGAATGGATCAACTCTAGTACCAGACATTGTTGTTATGCAGAATGTTAAGATGCTTTATATGGGGTGACTAGAGAAGTTGAACTGCTTTTAAAAAAAGATGCTTTATATCTTGTTCTTTGTGTGAACTGTCATACATGTTTCTTTGTGAAGTGGAAGGTGAGGCTGTAGATGATTCTTTTTCCCTTTGAAGGCTTTGTTGTCTCGTTTTCTTGTATATAGTTATATCAAGGTGATAGCCTCTTCAGGACTCTGTAAGTTATGGGCCAGATATTGAGTATCCAGATTTTACACCCTTCTCTCTTGCATTTTTTGAACGTTAACTAGACGATTTCTGCTTTTCTTTAGTTGACTGGTGGAAGAATTGGGGACCGGCTTATGGCTGAAGCAGAGACAAATCTTGCGATAAACATGCTTCCAGGGTTATCAGATTCGTTTGAAGTTCAAGGAAGAGGAGAACTTCAATTAGGTTCGTTCCGAATTATTTTTTAATGATTTTTTTTCATCCTTCTAGCTTTCAAATATTATTTTCAGATCGCCTTGAGAAATGTTTGGACATATGCTACTGTGGATTATAATTCTTTGGCAAAACTAATTTGAAAGATCCAATTAATCTTTTTTTTTTGCTGTTTAGAGCAGGTATCTTAATAGAGAATATGAGGCGAGAAGGATTTGAATTATCTGTGTCACCACCAAAAGTCATGTGAGTTCCTTGTATACTTTTGGCTTCGAAATGGAGTTGTAGATCACTCCGAAAGCTTTTTTTTTCCCCACTTTAACAACGGGCCCTTTACCCTAGGACACAAAGATTTATTGTCCTTCATGAACATTGACTGCCATGTGACATCCTAATCCTTCTCAGTGAATGTAAATGTGATGGCATACTACATTAAAACATTGACTGCTATGTAACATCCTACTTCTTCTTAGCGACTGTAAATGTGATGGCATACTACATTAAAACATGGATTTTATACTGCAACAAGAGATTTCTGTCATATAACACCAAGAAAATTCAACACTTTAATCACATATGGAAGAGTCAATGGGTTTGATTAGCAAAAGCATTTTTCTAAGCCTTTTAAGAGCTATAACTATAGCTAAAGATAAAAGCTGCGAGTTAGAGAGGGGCCACGTTAGGACATTCTGTTACCAAACGAAATGTGAAATTGAAACCAACAAAAAGTTAATGAGAAATGAAACCTTATTTCTGGCCAATAATGAAATAAAGCCTTAATAGTAACGTGTGAATATTGTTTGATGGAGAACGTGATAAGAGCATTGTTTTTGTTGTTTTATTCTCTTTGTTGTTCGATCACTTACTTAAGAGTCTCCTTTATTTCTTTTTTCTTTGTTCACTTTTCTACACATTTAGTCTGGAAATATTTATCTCGTAGCTTTAGTATTTTATATTACATCTTATTTTACTTCCCAAAAAAAAAAAGAGGACTTGATCTGCATTAGCAAATGTCTGTTCACGACAGGTATAAGACTGACAATGGCCAGAAACTAGAGCCTCTTGAAGAAGTGACCATTGAGGTAAATATATGGAATGTGTCTTTAGGTTGTTTTCATTGCAGTTCTCAGATTATTTGCGACTTTTTTTTAGGTTAATGAAGAGCATGTTGGGTTAATAATCGAAGCCTTGACTCATAGGCGAGCTGAGATCATTGATATGGGTCCCGTCCCAGGAGATATTGGCCGAACTAGATTGTCTCTGACTTGTCCTTCAAGGTTAGTTCATATATTATCAGTTTTTTTCTGAGAGTTCCCACTGGGATAGTGCTGTTTTGTTTGCAACTAATTGCTCATGCAAGATTTCTAGTTAGGAAGATGAAGTTCTTTTTTCCTTTGATGAATACTTTGTACTTTTATGCCCCTCCAATATAAGTTTTTGACGAGAAAATGGAAAAACATTTTATTATGGGATCTAAGAAGGTGCCAACGTGTGTGCTAATCTCATGACAAAAATTGTAGTGTTGGTCAATACATTTATGTTTACTCTACATCAAAAGTGTGGAACTGTAAAACATCCACCTCTAACATGTAGTGCAGAAGCTGAATTTATTAAAGAAATATTTCTATAATATATAGGGAAAATCCTAGATAGCTTTTGCCAATTTTGTGATTGCGACTTTGACATGGAAATTAGCCATGAGATTGAGCATTTCACAAGTTGAATTTTCTTGATGTCCACTGCAACATTTTTGGAGTTGAATGCATTTACATTGTTTAAATGGCCAAACCTCTGAGGCTAAGTTACTCTTGCTGAAGTCTTGGATCTGCTTAAATTTGAATTTCACAGGAAGGCCCCTTAGATTTTTTGGTATCTCTGTAAATTTGCATTAGTTTTGATTTATATTTGGATAATAAGGGGTATATTTGACTGGGCGATCATCTGCAAATGAATTGCTCGTCGCAATATTATATTTCTTTGACGGTTGCTTTGGTGTACCATTCTTCACGCATTGTTAAAGTATAAATTGAGAGCGGCATATTTGATATGCAATTTGGTAAATCTTATATTGTTATTCAGGGGCCTGGTCGGGTACAGGAGAGTCTTCAGCAGTGATACGAGAGGGAACTGGATTCGTGCATCGTGCTTTCCTGAGTATGCTTATAGTGCTAGAAGCTAGATATCACCATGGGATTGTTATTTTACGTTTCCTTTCCTCAATTGCCATGCTAATTAAATGTACCATGGTCGCTCTTATGAGTTACTGGTGGCGATTATCCCAACGACTATGTTGAGATGAAGTAGGCTCCATAGACAATAAATCTACCGAATTGACTTGTGATAGGTTTTCACACCTAAGTTGATTCGTGCTTCTACATTTAGCCAGTGGATCAACGCATTCTGACCAATAAAAGAGCTGTATATATGCATGAGAAAGATAAAGAAGATATGGCACACTGGACTATCTTTAGTCATGGATCTGTTTTTGCCACTATTTCATTTCCCAATTTCGTAGTGGCTTCTAGACAGGCTTCATCGGGTGTGGAAATGGACTGTACTTCAACGAAATATTGAAGATAGTCCATCTGCTATTTACCTGCTTCTAATTTTTCTCATGTTTCTGACTAAAACATTATTTTCTTTTTTCCTTTCCGGGTCATAATGGCCCAGCTATCCAATGCAATAATGTGTTTATTTTCAATGCAATGACTTTAGTATGTGCCATTCATTTATCTGAAAAGCGAATGAGATTAACGGGTCGAGCTATTTAATACGAGACTTTAAGATATGCACCTGACATAAACTACTTATGAAGCACATATGCTAAAACAGCATGTAGGTTAAACAACTACGGGCTCATGAAGTTTTGGAGAAACGTTTTTAGTCGAATAAGAAAATACGAATGAGTGAGGGAAGAATGTCATAGAATTTCAATGATGAAAAAGGAGAAATTATAACGAATCTATCGTTACATACTCATTTCAATGATGGAGCGGGAGTGAATCGGATGCTCCAGCGGAAATGAGGGCCAAGGCTCGGAGGAAATCTCTCTCGAAGCCCTCTGCCGCCTCCCCGACGTCGGCACCTTCCCCCGACCAGGTTAGGGTTTCGTTCCCCCCGGAAAGGATCTAAGTTCAGCTGCCGTTTGGTAGGAGCTTCTAGTAGCTATTGGGATGTGCATTGCATTTCGAAGTCAAGCCGTCCTCAGTCTCCTGAAAGTTTATTTGCCCCATCTTTTGCACGGGATGTTGATTGTTCTTATTGTTTATTGGTAGTGTCTCCTTCAATGCGGTTGAAATCGGAGTTTAGGACGTGATTATGTATAGAGAGCGCATCGTATGACGAATGGGGAGATGCAATTTTTTGATGTGAGACGTCTGAGGATGAATGTGCGCGAAGTCGTGCTCTTTTGAAGGGGCGGTTGGAGCCATTACGCGGCTTTTTCTCACTTTGGTTTCAAAATGTCATTAACCTATTGTACGGCAGCAAATTAATTATAAACCTTACGGTTGTGCCAATTTAGTCTTAAACCTTTTGGCGATTTGCAAGTGTAGTCCTTCCGACTAATATTAGCCGAAAATCGCTGGCGTGGATGTCGGCATATGTGAACAATTTTTTGCAATTTTTTTTAAAAAAAATTTCTGAATTTTTTTTTTTACTTTTGTTTCTTTCTCTCAAAATTTGAGCCGATGAGGGCCGCAATGCTCTCGCCCAGAAAGAAAAGAAAAGAAAAGAAAACAACTATATAAAAATTCAGAAAAAATTTAAAAAAATTTGCCCAAGTCAGCGTTGGCCAGTGTCCACGTCAGCGATTTTCAACTAAAATTGGTCAAGAGAACTAAATTGGTAAATTGTTAAAAGGTTTATAACTAAATTAGCAAATTTTGAAATGCTTAGAACAGAATTGGCCGCCATATAATAAATTTGTCAACGGCGACGAAATTTGGTTACATCCATGGGCTTGATTGTTATGTTGTGGGACGTGAGAATGGACATTGTACATATTGATTTTAATATATAATGCGCGCCCACCTCATAATTCATTCGTAAATAGTATAGACCCAATGTACCTAATTCAACGAATATATTGCATAATTTATATTATGAAATAATGGGTACGGGTAATTCTATCTTCTTAAGACACAATGAATATTATGAGATTGACGAGTATGGTCTTAGCTAGGGATATTTGGATCTTCCTCAATATATGGATTATGATAATATGATTTACTGCGATGATGTATCATTTCAGGAAAGTCGTCCTACTAAATATGAAAACACTTTCTCAATTTAGTATCTATAAACTTTACATCGGTTTAGAATTCAAAATTCATTTATGTTAAATTTATTGATACTGTTCCGACCAAATTTTT
>BCNH02000001.1:22120481-22133659 GCA_001662345.2 Metrosideros polymorpha var. glaberrima
TGTACAATTTGGTTTTTTTTTTTTTTTTTTCGCTAATACAAGTTTCAATAGAATAGGTATTATCAAAGGTTTTAGATTTTTTACATGCAAAAAAAAAGTTTGAAAGTTAACTTCGAAAATAGATGTAGGTAGTTTTTGGGTAGAGAAAAGTGAGATTCGAACCATATATTGTGCTTGGCAGTTGCAAGCTTTCCATTGTGGAAGGAATGATAGGCCACCAAAATAGGAGCAGTTTCACCATAAATTTTAAAACTTATCGCGAATGTGCAATTGAGTCATAGGATTTGATACACTTGTATCTAGGGGTGAGCATCGGTCCAAGGTTGACTGGCCCAACCCGATCAATCCTGGTTCGGTTCATAGGAGGACTAGACCGGTCAATGGCCCTAGGGCCGATAGAACCTGTAGTGTCCTTGCAACCCAAACCAACCTTGTAGATTATTTTTTTCCAAAACCTTAGGATTGTTTAAGTCATTTATAATTCTTTTTTACTTGTTAATTCCTTTGTCTTTTTTTTTTTTCTCTAGATACTCATTATCTTATCGAGGAGATTACCATCGATAAATAGAGTTTACACGTTGAAGTTGGATGAATATAAGTGGTGTGATGTTCTATCAATTGCACTGATAGTAATTTCAATTTAAAATTATTGTTGAGTATAAACTATGTTTGTTGTTTCTTTTGTTTTCAGGTGTTCAAAATCTGAAGCAATCTTTTAAGAATGAACAAGATATGAAGTTGTATAAATTATAGTTCATTTTAAGTACTTTGAACTTTTTATAATTTATTTTATTTTACGTGTTCGTCTTATATGGTTTGTTACTTTTGGTACGTGGAGATTTCTGTTGTTGCCTTATTTTAGATTTCTATTTGATTTGTGCCGGTGTTCACAGTTTGATTGCTCAATATCACATTGTCAATGGATATATAATTTTAAAAAGTACGTTTGTACTTTCAAGGAATACAAAAAATGAAGGTAAAAAGAATTGATCGTTCTCGAATTGATCCTGGAACAGGATCGAACCCATAGGGTCAGTTTAGTCCTTGCACTGGGCTCAATAGGGTCGGTCCCCAGTCCTCAAAATTGGAGACTAACACTGTGCGGGTTCGTCCTTGGGTTAGGTGCTAAACGGGGCCAACCCAGACCATGCTTAGCCCTACTTATATATCTTTCCAATTCATTAATTTGAATTGAATCATGGCCAAGTCTTATTTTTGGGGATGGACACTGAATTTGAAAGTTGACAATGTATATATATTTAATGAAAAATTATTCTAATTATTGGAAATGAGATAGAAGAACATTAAAATTCTTTTTTCCAAAGAAATAACATTTTTTTTGTCGAAAGGGAAATAACGTTGAATTGCATATACTCTCGTGGTATTGCGACCGATAAAAACCCAACAAGGAGTGGGAAAAGGAAAGGGGTTAGATTGTGTTTGGTAGACCGTATTTGAGGCCAGATAGGATAACAAATTATCATATACGGATGACGTTCTTCGGACAAGATACATCCGGATAAATTGCCGAATATGAAATCCGGCTTAGGAAGGGGGATAAGCCCAGATTAGATAATAAAAAAAATCTTCCAACGTAGTGGTAGAGCAAGGCATCGGGTATTGCTTCGTCGGGACCGCGCGTGGATCACCACCAAGATAGCCAATCATCGTCACTTCCGACCACTGCACAATTGCCGTCGCCTCGGACCACACCAGTTGTCACCGCCGGTCGGAGATCGTGCTCCGATGAGCAAGGGTGAAAAAAGTCTAAAGACGACAGGTTTGCATAGATCATTCTTTCCACCGGATCTTTTACGCGCGACTCACGAGCCGGCTGAACGGCCAACACACCATTGGCTTCCTGGCAACCACGCTCTCGAGCGTCGAGTTCCACCTGTCGTGCATTACGAACGCCGCAGCGGCACCGTGGTGCAGAACCTCCTCTTGCGGGCTCACCCCACGACGCACCCCTTCTCCGCTGTCGCCTCCCTCACCTCCTCCGGATGGAGCCGCAGCTTTCTTCGGCAATGGAATCCAGTCGCACGACCCATAGGAAGTGTCTCCCGTTGTTCCCGAGGCCGTTCCAGAATTCCATGAACTCGTGTCGGTTGAGAGTCGTCAAGCTCCCGAAGCCGACTTCCCGGAGACTGTTGGACGACAGTGGTCGGGAGGGTTCGAGTCTCACGTACAGGAGGAGCCAGTTGGAGATGGGATTTTCAAAGATTTTAAAAGATTTTGATTGGGAGGGTTCGAATCTCACGGAGATGGGATTTTCTAAATTTTTTTTAAAGATTTCGAAACGAGAATATATTTTAAAGATTTACAATCATATTTTAGGTTGTGAATTTTCAAAGATTTCAAATTGTATCTTAAGTGGCACGAAGTATGTGATGGGATATATTTACAATTCGGGAATATTTGGAAGATTTCAAATCTCCTTTATTTTATTTTATCTCAATCCGAACCGGGACGACTAAGAAGACCTTCCTCTGTGGAACGAATTGCTGATCGCCAAATGCTAGTAAGTCGTAACTGTACTCCTCCATGTTTGATCGATTCAGTTCCTCATTGCTCGGTTCGAGGAACCCTCTCTCGATTCCGAAGGCATGGCTTAGTTGATGAGCAGCGAGGAAGCTTCGAGTTCCGCATGATGTGGGCGCTTCGCCGAGCCTCTGGTCCTCTAAAGTGACCACCTTTCTCTCAATCTCGTTGCTCCTCTGCTGTGTTCTTTTCGGACCCACTTCTGTTTATTCATGGTCTCATCCGATGTAAGGGGTGACCGTGATTTGCTAAAGCTTTGGACTGAATGAGCTTTGCCCGCTAGTTGGCTTGGTAGGGGGTTAACTTCTTTATACCCGTGAGCTGGAGAGACGATGATTTTCTTTGTTTTTGCGGGGTTTCCGAGCAATCAAAGGGAGCCCTTTTTGCTACCTAGTCGTTAGGATGCAGGTTGCTCAGGGTCAAAGAGTGGAAATATCTGTTGAGGTAGTCAAGTTTCAGTTTTACGTGTCTTCAATAATGTAGTAGTGGAGTCCTAGTCAATAGGAAGTAGCTTGATTGTAGGAGTTTGTTTTTGCACATGTTCTAATTAGTGGGATATGTTAGTAGGTCTATGTTGTTGCTATCCTGTAGCTATTTTCTTGCTAAGTGGTTTGGATGTTCTGCCTATTTAATAGGCTTATGATCTGATGAATAAAGTGAGCGAGTTACAGCAGGAATTCTCTTGAGTGTCTTCTTCTCTGGGCTTATTTGATCAAACAAATTTCAACAGTGGTATCAAAGCCACAAAAGAAAAGTGAGTGTGTTGAGTGTTCAAAAGGAGAGTCTTGAGTGTTCAAACACGTGAGGAAAGAGAGTCCTAGACAGTAACTTCAATTGCAACAGCAAGTCGTGAGTGAGCAGATTATTTTTGCTTATAGTAGCAGCAGTGATGGCCACAAAGAACTTTGTACAGCCTGCTATACCTCGTTTTGATGGTCATTATGACCATTGGAGTATGTTGATGGAGAATTACCTCAAGTCCAAAGAGTATTGGGACGTGGTTACCTCTGGAATTGCCGAACCAGAGGAAGGAGCCACGTTGACAACAGCACAACAGACGGCTCTGGAAGCATCAAAATTAAAGGATCTTAAGGCCAAAAACTATCTTTTTTAGGCTATTGACAGGTCCATCTTGGAGACAATTCTCAGCAAGGATACCTCCAAGCATATATGGGATTCCATGAAGAAAAAATATCAAGGAACTGCAAGAGCAAAAAGGCAGCAACTTCAAATGCTTCGTGGGGAGTTTGAATTGCTAAGAATGAAATCGGAAGAAACAATCACAGATTTCTTTTCCTGGACAATGGCAATTGTCAATAAGATGCGAATCCATGGAGACAAGACGGAAGACGTCACAATAGTTGAGATGATTCTTCGCTCTTTGACACCAAAGTTCAACTTTGTTGTCTGTTCCATACAAGAAGCCAAGGACATTGAAGAACTCTCAATTGATGAGTTGCAAGGATCATTGTTGGTTCATGAATAAAATTTCCTACCACAAGAATCAGAAGAGAAGGCATTGAAGGCCTCAACTGCAGATCACTTTTCATTAGTAGCAAGAACGAATAGTGGCAAAAGCAGAGGAAGGGGAACCAATGATCGCCGCAATTTCAATCAAAAATCTGACGGCTATTTTCCTCATGATTCTCAAGGCAGAGGACGAGGACGTGGAGGTCGACACTCAACTGATTTCAGACCAAGGTCAGTAGACAAATCCAAAGTGGCATGCTTTGAATGCCACAGCTATAGGCATTACAAATCTGAATGTCGAACCAATTTAAATACAAAAAATATGGAAAAGACTAACTTTGCAGCAGAAAAAGGAAGAAGTAGAAACTCTCTTAATAGTGTGTAAGGAAAAAGAGAAAACTTCATCAAACTTGTGGTATCTTGACACTAGCTGCAGCAACCACATGTGTGGAGACAAGAAAACATTCTCTGCACTAGACGAGTCGTTCCGCACCACAGTAAAATTTGGAGACGACTCTACTGTGTCAGTTATGGGTAAAGGGACGGTTGCAATTGTTCCTAAAGGGACTTCAGTACATACCATCAAAGAAGTGTTTTATGTTCCTGAATTAAAGACCAACCTCTTGAGTGTTGGGCAATTACAAGAGAAGGGCTATGAAATTTCACTCAAAGGAGGTGTTTGCAGAATCCATGATGCGAAACTGGGTCTGATCGCTCAAGTTACAATAACTGCCAATTGGATGTTCCCACTACGCCTTCATAGCACTTCCCACTCATGCTTCTCTACAAGATTAAAAGAGGAAGCTTGGGTATGGCATTTTAGATATGGACATCTCAACTTTGGTGGACTGCGAACATTACATCAAAAGAAGATGTTGGAGGGACTTCCCCCAATCACTGCTCCGTCCGAAATATGTGAAGACTGTGTTGTTAGCAAACAACACCGTGCTCAATTTCCACAAGGAAAAGCATGGAGAGCAAAGAAGCCATTGGCGCTGGTCCATTCAGATATTTGCGGGCCAATATCTCCAGTTTCCAATGGAGGTAAACGGTACATCATCACCTTCATTGATGATTACAGTCGAAAGATTTGGGTTTATTTTTTGCAAGAAAAATCTGAAGCTTTTGAAGCCTTCGAAGCCTTCAAGAGCTTCAAAACACTTGTTGAAAAAGACAATGGAAATCCAATAAAAGTCTTCCGCACAGATCGTGGTGGTGAATACAACTCAGCTGCATTTGCAGATTTCTATGCGAAGCATGGGATTAAGAGACAACTCACTGCAGCTTATTCTCCACAACAGAATGGCGTCTGCGAATGGAAGAACCGCACCATTCTGAATATGGTGTGAAGTCTATTGACGGCAAGTGGAGTTCCAAAGAGCTTCTGGCCCGAAGCAGTTAATTGGAGTATTCATCTTTTGAACAGAAGCCCCACTCTTGCTGTTCTAAATATGACACCTGAAGAAGCTTGGAGTGGACAAAGACCGGTAGTAGATCACTTCAGAATTTTTGGGTGTATAGTCTATGCCCATGTTCCAGACCAGAAGAGAAAAAAGCTAGATGACAAGGGAGTCAAATGTGTTTTTCTTGGTATTAGTGATCAATCAAAAGCCTACAAGCTTTATGATTCTATAATCAAGAAAATCATCATCAGTCATGATGTGATCTTTGATGAAGAACAATTCTGGCTATGGAGTGAGGAAGGTGTTGAAGGACAAATTCCAATGAATTTTGAAGATGATGAAGAGCCCACTACAAGCCAAATCACCACAGAAAATGCTGGAAATTCCGCAGCACCTGCAACACCTGGAGAACGACCACAACGCGTCCGACGAAGGCCAGCATGGATGGAAGATTATGAAGTGTCAGGAGTTGAGCAATCCGAAGACCCACTGATCCATTTTGCTTTGTTTGCAGATAGTGACCCAACTACTTTTGATGAAGCAGTACAAAATAAAAACTGGAGAGTTGCAATGGATGTTGAAATTGAAGCGATTGACAAGAATAATACTTGGGAATTGACAGATCTTTCCAAAGGACAAAAAACAATCGGAGTCAAGTGGGTGTACAAGACAAAATTGATTGAGAATGGTGAAATTGACAAATACAAGGCGCACTTGGTGGCAAAAGGTTACAAGCAAGAATTTGGAGTGGATTACAAAGAGGTGTTTGCGCCAGTGGCAAGACTTGATACAATCCGATTGGTGATTGCATTAGCAGCACATAATTCGTGGCCCATCTACCAGTTAGATGTGAAGTCAGCATTCTTACATGGTGATCTTCAAGAATAGGTATTTGTTGATCAACCTTCTGGATATGTGAAGCATAGTAGTGAATATAAAGTATATAGATTGAAAAAGGCTTTATATGGATTGAAACAAGCTCCGCAAGCTTGGTACAGTAGGATTGATGCTTATTTTTTGAAGGAAGGATTTACAAAATGTCCTTATGAGCATACAATTATTAAGATTGGTCATGGTGAAAAATTGCTTTTGGTATGTTTGTATGTGGATGATCTTATCTTCACAGGGAATGAGGCATTTGTTGATCAACCTTCTGGATATGTGAAGCATGGTAGTGAATATAAAGTATATAGATTGAAAAAGGCTTTATATGGATTGAAACAAGCTCCGCGAGCTTGGTATAGTAGGATTGATGCTTATTTTTTTAAGGAAGGATTTACAAAATGTCCTTATGAGTATACACTTATTAAGATTGGTCATGGTGAAAAATTGCTTTTGGTATGTTTGTATGTGGATGATCTTATCTTCACAGGGAATGATAGTGTCTTGAATGACACATTTAAGAAGTCTATGATGGATGAATTTGAGATGACTAATTTTGGATTGATGCATTATTTTTTGGGTATTGAAGTGATTCAATCTGCAGCTAGAATTTTTGTCTCTCAAAAGAAGTATGTTCAAGAGATTTTAGACAAATTTCAGATGAAGCGTTGCAATTCAGTGACCACACCAACTGAGGTTGGATTGAAGCTATCAAAGGATCCTGATGGAAAAAAGGTAAATAGCACTCTCTACAAGCAAATCGTGGGGAGTCTAATGTATTTAACAGCAACAAGGCCAGATATCATGCATGCCGTAAGCCTTATTAGCAGATACATGGAAAATCCAACTGAAAAACATTTGCAAGCTACAAAGCGAATTCTTCGCTACTTGAAAGGGACTGCAACTTTTTGGCTGTTCTACAAGAAGGGAGAAAGATCAAACTTGCTTGGCTTCAGTGATAGCGATTATGCAAGAGATATGGATGATCGAAAAAGCACTTCTGGCTATGTGTTTATGCTTGGTTCAGGGTCTGTCTCATGGTCATCAAAGAAGCAGTAAATTGTTACTTTATCAACAACTGAAGCTGAGTTTGTAGCTGCCACCTCAAGTGCTTGTCAAGCTATTTGGTTAAGGAAGATTCTTGGAGAACTTCAATTTAAACAACAAGAAGCAACAACAATATATTGTGACAACAGCTCAGCCATTAAACTTTCAAAGAATCTGGTTCTACATGGGAGGAGCAAACATATAGATGTGAAGTATCATTTCTTGAGGGATCTCACAAAAGATAAAGTGATAGATCTTGTTTTCTGCAAGAGTGAAGATCAACTTGCTGATTTATTCACCAAGCCTCTCAAATTGTCTACATTTCAAAAGCTGAGAAAGCTTCTTGGTGTTTGTTCGTTGGATGCTCCAGATTAAGAGGTGGTTTGTTTCTATTCCTTTAAGCTGATTGTCTGCAACATCAGTTTAAGGGAGAGTGTTGAAGTAGTCAAGTTTCAGTTTTACGTGTCTTCAATAATGTAGTAGTGGAGTCCTAGTCAATAGGAAGTAGCTTGATTGTAGGAGTTTGTTTCTGCACATGTTCTAGTTAGTGGGATATGTTAGTAAGTCTATGTTGTTGCTATTCTGTAGCTATTTTCTTGCTAAGTGGTTTGGATGTTCTACCTATTTAATAGGCTTATGATCTGATGAATAAAGTGAGCGAGTTACAGCAGGAATTCTCTTGAGTGTCTTCTTCTCTGGGCTTATTTGATCAAACAAATTTCAACAATATCAACTGGGATCATGTCTTTTGAGGTGTAAATTAGGCGTGCTTGCGGAAAATGGACTGTAACTACGGAAATGGACGATGGGGGGCGTTTTAAGTTTAGTCACATGATCGTCCTACTTTGTTTCAGTCTTCCACCTGTGGATATTGGAGGCCATCTTGGTTGTGTGCGCATCCTCATTTAGGTGTCGTCTTTTCGCGCTTGGACAATGAAGTTATTGTTCGAACTGTGGTCCGAGAAACATTTTTCAAATGTTACTGTGTGTCGCGTTCGAGGGATTTAAGGACACTAAGATGCAGCAGCCAATGGCACGACTTGTCCACGGACAGCTACTCCTCCTAGCATCTCAGGACTTCTTCATTCTTTTTTATCCTCTTGAACTTGCTCCTGTTTGGAAGTTTTTCTCTGGAGAATTTTTGTATCTCTGTGCACGCTGGAATGAGTGTGTGATTTGCTCCTCGCATATGCAGAAACTGCAGTTTTGGGGTGGTACTAGCGCGATCTAGTTCTCTTAAATCAGAAAGGCCACGTGGATGGTGTCGCGGGCATTTTCAGGCTCACCATGTCAGAGAGTTTCTACCAAGCAGGCGATATTTCTTCACGACCGTGCATGAGGGTTTTCAGTTTTTCTTCAAATGCTCGTGGAAGAACCTGTGTAAAGGAAGATGACTATAAAGCTGAATTTGGAGCATCAATTAGTACCAATTCCATTTCAGAGAGCAAAGAAGAGGTCGATGATGAGATAATTTCAGAGGTGGAGGTTTCTGATTATGATGACGAAGAGTCTTGTGGGAGTAGTTTGGAAAAACTGGAAAGAAACACTGGTACTGCAAGGAGAACATCACTGAGAAGAGCTTCTTCCGCACTCTTGAAGGCCATCGTGGGCACTTCAAGTCATTCCTTGCGAACTGTCCTTGATAAGTGGTCGGATGAAGGGAAAGATTTGGGCAGGGATGTGATATCATTGACCCATGAGAAATCTCCGTTCCCGTCGAATGTATGGGAGGGCCTTGCAGGTGGTTTGATTTGCTCTGCTTTTCTTTTTAAGGGTTATTTGTTTTTTTAATTTAGGTTTATTTCCACATTGTAGTTTGGCATTACAGTTTTCTAAGTCATTAGTGCCCCCCACCTCCGTATTCACGAATCTCTTTGCTGGCATGATTTTGAATTTGCTGCTCATTAGATACCTGTTAACACAATGTCGGTGTGCAGCTTTCAGAGTGGTTGAAGGACCATTTCCGTTTTTCCGAGAGAGATTAAGCATCTCAAGCTGATTTAATTGCCAAGGTGCATGGATGAGAAGAGGCAGAGAATACTAAATTTTCGAAAAAGGGAGATCATCGATTGTTGGGACGAAAATAAGGGATAAGCTATCGGGCTGAGATCCACGTGGCTCCACAGAATTGACACTGAGAAACTCTGGTCATTATGTCACGCTCTTCCACACGCTACATAGAGATGGATTTTAATATTTTATTCGTAAATCCGAATCTAATCGAATGTAGATGAAGTCTGTTTCCTAACAATAATTAATTATCCAATATAGTCAAAGCGACAATTACACTATTTGTACGTTAGGCAAAGATAAGCTGAGCATGTTCGTGAGCATTTATCCTGCCAGTGAATCAAACTCAATTAGAAAGTTAGCCAAAGTAACACCGGGTGAAAGTTACAAAATCCAATGCCCATATCTCACAAACATTTCGTAGGATAAATTTATTTTTGTTATACTTCAAATATAAGACTTCTCTTGAACTTGATCTTAAATTGAGACTTTATTTGTCATGTTTAGCTTGCATTTCAAGATATAAATAACTTGTGTTTTAAAATTATTCTATTTTGTTGTTGACCAAGCTCTCACCGGGCAAAAACTATTTCAAGACTTGTTCTCTCATCGTCTGTACTTACCGATACCCCCAAATCCTCATCCAGTGTCTTGGGTAGTATAAAGCTAAGACATCCCCTTCTGAGATTTTATGTTTCAACTCAGATACTACAAAGCACTGAACAGAAAACAGCTTCATTATGATAATGCCAAAATCCTCGCTAAAACAATAATTAAAAAAAAAATCAAAATAGGCACCTTTTGATTCTTCGATTATTCACTCTCAAGTTATTATCGCGCTTAGGAAATAGGACTTTGTTCCCTAAAATAACCCCGACTTCTCAATATTTTCTATTGATTGGAGCAAAATAATAATTATGGTAATTCCCTTTTTGTTTGGTTCCTTCTTCGAGATTTATGCTCCACCCCCCTCCTCTGGCTTGCTGACGTTTCTTTGCATGAAAAGGGTCTTAAGGAGTGCGATAAATTTACTCTGCAGTACAAAATGCCAGTGCTCTCCTCTTGCCAGAATATATTCAGTGGTCCTCCTCTTGCGAGAAAATGCCCCCGACATTTCTTATGTTTCTCTGCATGGAAAGGGTCTAAGGGAGCTACAATCGGCAAAGCGTGTCATACAAACCAAAGCATTTATTCGGGCAAGAGGTGCACTGTAGGAAAAAATAAAGCAAGCCATATAAAACCAAACCAGAGAGTCACTCGCGTGGTAACGATAGTGGGACTGTGGAGCGAGTGATGAGGAAAAACCAGATAAAAGCTCGCACACCTCTTTTCAAATCGTCCTTTTGATTTGGGGGAGAGGAGAGCAATAAATTCGGTTCCTTCGTAAAGCAGCAAGGGCGATGAAGCGTTGACGAAGATGAACAGGATAAGCTCCTCTCTCTCTCTCTCTCTCTCTCTGCGTGCATGTCAGGCTTGGCTGAGCAATGTCCTTCGAAATCTCTCTGCACTGGGCAGTGTGCACACTGCACTTCCTTGCAAGCCCTTTGGGTCTACTCTCTCCTCTGCCAGCTGTTCATGTCATTCCTCATGAGAAATTTTCTTGAAATTCGAACGGTGAGAGTGAATAAAGTTAAAAGGAGAGAAGCAGTGAGAGTGCCGAGAAAGAGGAAGAGAGAATAAAGCACTAAGCAGAAAAGGGAGGAGAGAGAGAGAGAGCGCGCAAAGGGAACGAAAGAGGAAAAAGCAAACAGAAATTTGAAATCCCAACCCTGTTAAGAGTTATCTGAACCGAAATAATAAGCAATTTTGGTCTATTTGTGCGCTTTTTGTATACATCTGGAGTTGCATGCTTGTTCTGACGATAACAATGATTACACAAATTGAGTCGGTCACGATGATTTTGGTCTGTTTGTTTCTCTTCAAGGATGCTCATCTTTGATGGGATCCCTGTGCATCTCGACTTTATATTTGGTTGGGCAAATCTCAATGATTTTTCGTACCACTAAAAAAATCAGAATAAGAAAATCAATCGGTCAAGAAAGAATTGAATAAAAGAATCAAAAGAAATTCACGTGGCTTTACAAAATTGGCACTGGGAATCAAATACAGAAAAGGAAGAAAGAGAGAGACGAGAGAGAAAGAGAGAGAGAGCTCAGTGTTGAAATCTCTCTATTTACGTCACATGTCGCTCTCTTGCTCATTATCTCCCCCGATTGCAAGCTGTTCTTTTCTTTGTGTTTTTTTAATCTCACCTTCGTCCAATTGCGCGAAACACTGCATCTTGTTCCTATAAATCCTAGTCCATCCTCCATCTCTCTCTTCTCCACCATTTTCGTCAAATATGAATCTACTAAATGTGAATTTGAATGTGCCTTTGGGTAGGCAACTCCGCCAACGTTTGGAAGCCCACACCGCGGCCCGAAACAATTGGACTCGAGATGGATACAACGCGCGTCTATCGGCACGAAACTGTTTCCTCGTTTCGCTCAGGAAAAGGAAAAGTGAAATCGCAACCTTCTGTTTAGCATTCATCGTTTCAGTCAAATTCGCCGGAATCTCGCCTAGATTAATATGCACATTTTGGGTGTCTCTTTCGATTGTTTCGACTTTGGGTAGGGCAAGAGTGATTTTACTCGTAAAAGTCAAAGCTTAATATAGAGGGCATGTGGTGAGTTTTCTGCCGTTAGATTGATCGGGCCATCCATTTCAGAAAAGGGCCTTTGATGGTGTCGATCGGCAGTCCTCTGCACACGCCATGAAAGGCAAAGCCGACCCATTTTTTGCACAGCGAAAACAGAGAGAGAAAACAACGTAACTCTCATCTCTTCTTTCCCTCGAGACTTCCTTTATTTCTCTCTTCCTCGTTTCATAAAGAGCAGGCGGGCAGGCTCCCGATGTGCATCAAGGGTCATCACATCACGGGTGCAGTTCTCCATGGTTAATTAATTGTCTCCAGTGACGTCAGTCCTCGAGTGACGAGAGGGAGAGAGAGAGAGAGAGATTAAACGGTAAATAGTATACTGTAATTACGACGGTAGATGTGGAAAGTTAATATGGGCATTAAATTCTTGTTTTTCTCCTACTTCACTCACACACGCTTCACACAATTTCTCTTTAATTGAAAATAAATAACAGTGACTCGCACCTAAGTGATTAGTGATTAGGGTTGGGTAAGAATTGGCTGGTTACGGTTTGTAATGAATGAATTTCATAAAATTTTGCACGTTATGAGTACATCGCGCTTTCTCGTTGAAAATCCCTCTAAAATTTGAAGAAGACCGTTTTATCGGTCTTTCGAGGAGCTAGATGTTTTTTTGCACCGCAGGAGTTCTTTGGTAGTTGAGAATTATGTAAATTGATCATGCTCTTTGTTCCTTAACAAATAATCTAAAAAAAATAAAAATTGATTTCGTGTAAATCGCAAACGGATCCATACTAGACGTTATATTTGATTAAGAACGATCTATAACGATGAGATTAGATCGGATTGACCCAAACCTTTGCCCAAAATGTTTTTTATTGAATTTATTTGACCTTTTTAATTTGATCGGAGAAATGTTCGTCCGTATGAAATGTAACGATTACGAATTGGTTAAGACGTGATTTGGATTCTTCTCGATCGCAAGTTGACAAGTCCAATTGAAGGATGCATATCACCAAGGTAGAAATTGGAAGGACGAAGAGAAGTTTTTTTTAATACGCAAGGAAAGAAAATGAGAGGACGATTTATATATGAATATAAATACAATGGGGATCGGGTGAATATTTTTTTTTAGCCATCAAGTGTGCCGTTATAGTTTAATGCCAGAGAAATGAAAAAGGGAC
>BCNH02000001.1:22134027-22189858 GCA_001662345.2 Metrosideros polymorpha var. glaberrima
TTTTCTCCTCTGCCATCGCCATTACTGCACTCTCTCTCACTCTCCTCCCACTGAGTGAGCTGGGCTATCGCCACGAGCCCAGGCAAAATGTGACGCGTCCGTACTCTCTCTCTCTCCCCTTCTATCCCTTCTTCCTTTCTTCCTTTCCTGTTTTTATCTCCGCCCAACTCGCGTGTCCGACACCGATGCGCACATCCTCGGCGTGTCGGTGCTTCTTAGCTTGAGAATTCAGCAATAATGCGAAATTTGAAATTCTTCCAAAACCAACCTCCATGAAGAAGGGGAAAAAACAAAAGAAAAGAAAGAAGAATTTGATGATCGCCCACACCACATCCATCGCAGAGAATCACCAGCGGATCATCGTCTTTGGCATTTTCCTCATAGGATTTTGTGGGGCCCGCGTAACCCAAACCAAGAGCCGCTTCACTCACCTCTGGAGACGGTTTTTACGATTTCGACTGATTGCTTTTTACTTGTTTTGTGCTGCGACTCAGAGCAATCGCTTATGGTGCTTTTCCTCTGTACAGAGCGACTACGCGGCGGAGCTGGAGCTGGCTCTCGGGGTTCGTCGACGACTCGTTCGCCGACATCCCAGAGGACTCGCTCGCCGGGACCCCAACCGCCCTCCCAGACGCTGCGTTCTCCGGCAGCAGGCCGCGGAGCAGCGATCGAGGCCGCCCGGGACTTCCTTGGCGGCTCCGAGCCGGATCTGCTCGCCAGCGACCGATGTTGCAGGGCTAGCGGAGGTGGGGGAGGAGCGAGGCGGTGCGCGCACCTAGCTGGTTGTGCTGGCTCCAATGAGCTTTGGATTTTTAAAATAAAAAAACAAAAAGAAAGAACAAGAAAAAAAAAAATTTAAGGAGGAGAACAGGCGAAGTTGGGGTGCAAGATGGAGGAGGGAAAATGACCACTTCAACATGCTTAGTTAAAAAAAAAAACATGCTTAGTTTATCCACACAAAAAAAGGCCAAATTCCATAAAAAAAACCCCAAACTTTAGGTTCAGTCCCAAAAATACCCCGAACTTTTTTTTGTCTCGAAAAAAACCCCAAACTTTAGGTCAAGTCCCAAATCTGCCCCAAACTTTTTTAAAATTTTGTGATTTTTTTTTGGACAAAACAAAATCCGGGGTAGATTTGGGACTGGACTTAAAGTTTAGGGTTTTTTCTGAGACAAAAGAAAAGTTTGGGGCAGATTTGGGACTTGACCTAAAGTTTGGAGTTTTTTCCGAGACAAAAAAAAGTTCGGGGTATTTTTGGGACTTGACCTAAAGTTGGAGGTTTTTTAGGGAATTCGGCCCACAAAAAAAATGCTTAGTTTGGACTATTTTTTTCCCCGACCAAATTTTTTTTTTTCTATGAAGCTCAGATTTTTACATCAAACGTTCGATCTAAGCCAATCCTATATTTTAGATGGAAATAACCAAGACTATGCTCTAAAAATTTTGCCCATGCACGGCTAGACCGCGGCACATTCTCTGTTCCCTTACCGTCCAAAATCAAATGTATATGTACCCAACTGAAAACATTATTTTGTTTCGCCGAAGGCTACTTCTTTCGTAGTTTGGACGTAATCGAACGGAGTAGTAATTTATACTTTCCACATACGGATGCAGAAAATTAATTCAAATTGTTAATTTAATCAATCACCCATCCAAAAATTGCAAAACTAAATCACGTTATCACATGTGCGGAACCTCCAACTAGATGGAAAAGTACTAAAAAAGTTATAAACCTATTGCATTTGTACCAATTCAATTCTAAACTTTTTAATTAGATAAATTTAGTCATCAATATTTTCAAATTTATACCAATTGATTCCATCCGACCAATTTAGGCCGGCGTCCAATCAGCAATTTCCGGCCTAAATTGGCCAGATGGACTCAATTAGTACCAATGTGAAATGTTTATGATTAAATTGGTCCAATTAAAAGGTTTAGGACTGAATTAATATCAATATAAATAGATTTATGACTTTTTTGGTACTCATTTCTCTAACTAAGCGGTGCATGATAGCTAGCCAACGTAGTGTACAACTCCATCATTCTCATTCATGTCCAACAAACTATCTAGATATAATAGCAACGTTATTATATGCACATATAATAAGAAAACGTTAGAAATTTAATGAGGATTTGGGAGAAATTAGCGGTAACGAGTCATTAGTTGTGACAAAAGGCAAACAGAGAGGGGGAGAGAAGTAAGGGGATGCTGCTTGACGCACTTGCCAATTCCACTTTTCTCGATCGCCGCGAAGAAGAGAATCCAAGCGAGGGTCGCATTGAACACGTGCAGACCTAAAAGGTCTCCGAAATATTGGAGCGATTCTTTAGACCTCGTAACATTCTCTGCTCACTACGTAATCTCACTCAATTATTTATTCAAGCTACAGATAAAAAGAGAAAAGTAACAAAAAAGGTCGGTTATTAACAGTTGCATGTACTTTGTGCAGGGGCCAAACCACTTTGTGTGATGCTGCGCAAGTACATGCAAGATTGATTCTTGGGTTTTATGTGCGAAGGAGAGAGAGAATTAATGATACCATGGGTTGAATGATGGGTTATGTCATTTAAATGTTCTCGCTTCAACTTGTCCGCAAAATTCATTGACCGAGACTTGATAATTGCAATGTCCAAGCCCCAAAATCAAACCATTCACTGCACTAATCCTTTCAATTTCAGCCAATTTCAGAAGTTGCACCAGGGAAATTCACGGAACATGGCACGACAACTAGCATTTAGCAAAGTGATGGATCTCGAATCCAATGACATGAGCATCCAGGAGCACGGGATGATGTTGCAAATAGTGACGGCTTGTGCTAGAAGAGTAATCATGTCTATTAGTCCAAATAGAGCCTCACAAGATCATGAATATACAGGCCACGTGCCCCTCCCGAGCATTAGCCCAATCGAGCACAGCACAGCACGACACAGGTTACCAATACTACCAAGCAACCACGCACAACTGCTCTTTAACTCTCTCCTGCATGGGTAAGTCAACACAATCACATGAAACCAGGTAGCATTCAAATCTGCTCTACAATACAAAATATAGGTCCGATTATCATATGACAAAGGCACATTCACGACATACAACACAAGCACTTCACAACCACTTCTCACGAACTTGATCTGAAAGGATTGTGCCCGTTGGACTGGTTCTCTGTCTTTGAAGAAGAATTGTACATCTGCAGGAGGTCCTGGATTTTGGAATACATCGTCTGCGACGAGTCGCCCCCGCCATTGCTTTGCGATGCTCGTGAGCTCTCCTGGAGCTTAATCTTCTCAAACAGATACTGCTTCTCAGCCTAGGCCTCACTGAGATGAAGCTTGAGATATCGACTAGCGTACTCTTCCTCGGACTTCTCTGACTTTGCCAGAGCAATCCTCTGCATCCTTTCCGCCTCCCGTTTTGCCTCATTAGCCTTAAGCTGGAACATATTCACGTCTGCCTGCCTCTGCCTCACTAGTTTTCACATATGTAAATGATTCATTGTCGAGATCCCATCTAGAACTTATGCCAGACACGGTCCTATAACGGAGTGGTGTCGATATCACGCATGCGACTGCTAAAGAGTCAAATCATATACTGAACAGAGCGAGACCAAGCTTCAACAAATTAGCAGAATTGAGAATGTGAGGAAAAATGACACCTTAAACACTACCGGATCTGGTGGGCGAAACAGTAAACATAACATGCAAGCAAATTAATGAGCATCACCTCAGTTGTAAAATGCGAAGATGCTAATGGATCCAAGTACTCGTTAAATGTTTTATCGTAGAACTCATTGTACTCCTCGGTGGAAACTTCTTTAGGGTTCCGAAGCTACAATAAAAGAAAAACAAGCATTAAACTCTCCCCCAAATGAAGAAACTTCAATCTACATGGAGCAAAGGCTTATGCATCTTGCTCACCCATATAGGTTGTGTCTCATTGGTCAGCCCCCAATCCTAGTATTTTTCAACAGCTTGCTTTGTTTTCTTCTTCCTCTGCAACATCATCACACACCAGTAGCAGATAAGCAGCTACACAAACTTTCTACTGTGCATACTAAAAGAGCTGTGTGCTTCACAGATAGACCAGATTTTAGAGCATGATGTGAAAGAGATTACCTCAGCTTTGTCATCCTGCTTGGCTTCGGCAGGATCATCATCAACCTCCACCTGCATGAGAATAAAATGCCAACATTAAATAATAGAAGAAGAAATGGGCCACAGAAGTGGCACGTCACCAGTGCAGCTATGAAAAAGGAAAAATCGATGGCTCAGTCAAACCTCTTTAGTATATCCCTTCTCCCGCCATGTATAGATCGGGAAAGAAACGAACTGCGAGTAGTTCTTCACTAGCTTCTCTATCCGGTCTGGATGTGCAAAACCTTTATCATCATTCTACAGCAGCATAGACCAAAAAAGACTCGTGTGAGCCCAATAATAGAGCAAATAACAGCCCACATAGCATAAGACAGACAGACAATGATACAATTTTGCAGCATAAAGATAAGCAGCATTTAGCTTACCTTAAGATACAAGGTCAGGTGAGTTCCCCGTGGAATAAGCTTTGTCCGGATCAGTTTCCTCCCGAATGGAATAGGAACTGGAGTTAGCCTCTCCTTCCCACACATATTGCTTATTGGATTTTGGACTCTTTGTTGAGACAACCACTTTCAAGATGGGAGAAGAAAAACAACCGTCTCGATGATATACACTATCGGAGCGAGCAAAATCATTGTAGAT
The DNA here is from genome assembly GCA_001662345.2 of Metrosideros polymorpha var. glaberrima. Lineage (NCBI taxonomy): Eukaryota > Viridiplantae > Streptophyta > Magnoliopsida > Myrtales > Myrtaceae > Metrosideros > Metrosideros polymorpha. The sequence goes on from BCNH02000001.1 coordinate 22,138,759, forward strand.
ATGAAGACGATAAAAAGTTTGGACAACGTACCCTTTTGGCAACCAGAAAGGCAGAATAAAACCCCACACCAAATTGACCGATTAAATTGCTGTCGGAACCAGAGTCTTTACTCTCCTGCAGCAACAACATACATGAGCAAATACTGTTAATCTCAATAATTAGCACGGACAAAAAGAAAAACACCAACAACACAGGACCTTTACTGCCTTCAGGAATTTTGCCGTTCCACTTTGAGCAATTGTTCCAAGACAGTCAACCAGCTCTTGTCTAGTCATTCCAACAGCTGTATCACTGCACGCACAATGTGCAGGGTTCTAAACAACTTAAAGAACGTAAAATCATCAGTCAAAGCCAGAAGCTCATTGACTTACGTGATCGATATAACTCCATTATCTTTATCAGTCTGAATACGGATATCAAGATCCACTGCCCCATCCTTCAAAAGTTTGTGGCTCAGTAACACTGAGGAATCTCAACCTGTTTAAGGCATCACTTGCATTGCTGGGAACACATACATGAGTACCGTCAAATGAGGTCAATGACAACCCAATAATTTAGTAAGAAGAAATTGATTACTATTCCTCTTAGGTTGCCTACGAGAAGATAATGACAATAAACTGACTTAAATGACATACTCCACAAAATAACGGCACTAGTAAAGTAGAATAACAATTTCAGTTGCACTAGTCTATTGAATAGTGCAGTACACTTAATTTTGTAGCTAATTTGTGTACCTGTACGTGCATCGATCCATGTGAAATCCCACTATATTGGGCCTCAAAGTCAATATTGATAGGAAAAAAGAATATAACTTGTCCTTCAATGTGAAAGACGCCATTTCCTATCTTCAACATCCACTTAGACAATATAAAATAAGTGTCGACCACATCAAATGTTACTAATAATTCAGCATATCGACTGAAATTGATCTTCTAAACATTCAAGGCCCTTTGTACAGAATCAAGCTTTAAATCCCACTACTTTTTTTAAGTCATAAATAGAGCCCCAAGCCACAGAGAGCATAGCTCAATGCCACAGGCGCGAAGTAGCATCGGGTATCATATCGTGTTTAAATCATGGTTTAAGTTCGAAATTGTGCTTAGACCACCGTGGGAAGACATAATACATGTAGTCGATGGGAGAAAAAAGAAACTCATGAGCGTCAGCATCCACAATACGAATAGTTCAAAACCCAAAAGATACCTAATGAGCTCCCGAAGAAACACCTCTTTGTGGCTGTATAAGCTGTTCACAATGAGGTCCAAAAGAGGGCTAACCTGCCATCAAAAAGCGAAACAGACAACTCAACAACAAACGATCCCGATCAATGAGAGAAGTAATCAATCAGTCCCTCCAGCCGGCGTACCTCTGCTTAAGACTCATATTTCTCGGCTGATGGCGGAGGAGACGCATCGTTCGCTGCCGCAGTGGATTCACGCCTCCTGCAATAAATTAAAGTACTTTTCAAGTCAATTTACGTCGCCAAATGAGAAAAGAATCCAATATTTCCAAATATCACATGCGCGAAGAACAGATGATCAACAATTCGGATTCCTTCCTCTCAATTTCGGGAATCGGTGTGAACCGGCCCAGTTCCCGATTCCCGGATCAGGCCCACCCGGACCAATTCATAGAACCGGTTATAAGTGTTCTTGAAAAAAACCCTAACTCGGTAACTCTTCTCCTCTCTAGTCTCTCTACCTCACTCGACACTACAGTCCTCTCTCTCTCTCTCTTCGCAATCGCACGCCTCCTCGCCACTCGCCAGTGTCTCCTCGCCGCATCAGTCGCGACGCCTCCTCGCCACTCGCCTCGTCTCCTTGCCGCCTTCGTGAGCACTCAGGCTCCTCTACGATCGACCTCTCTCTGCTCGAGGAAGAAGTGCGGCGTCATCTTAATCTTGCGAGTGAGTTCATCAACCTGAAAATCTCTTTCTCGTTGCTTTCATCGATTGTGATTTCTGCTCGCGCCCTTGATTTTTCTATCGATCTTGTTGCATCGGCCCTCGAGATCGCGTGCTCGTTCGCTTTAGAGAAGAAGAAGAAGGGAAGCCTACGAATAATGGAACTCCCCACTTGGTCCTCAGCTCCTCTCCTTGTATAACCCGAGAAGAGAGAGAGAGAGAGAGAGAGAGAGAGAGAGAGAGAGAGAGAGAGGGGAAAGTAACAAGAAAAGATTTTTGTATTATCTCTAGTGAGAATGCACCCGTATGGTAGAGAGGGAACGTCTTAGCTTAGATTGGCTTGCTTCCGTGTGTTTGCAGTGACTGTATCAACCTAAAAAAAAAACTCATGAGCGTCAGCATCCATAATACGAATAGTTCGAAACCCAAAAGATACCTAACGAGCTCCCGAAGAAACACCTCCTTGTGGCTGTATAAGCCGTTCACAATGACGTCCAAAAGAGGGCTAACCTGCCATCAAAAAGCGAAACAGACAACTCAACAACAAACGATCCCGATCAATGAGAGAAGTAATCAAACAGTCCCTCCAACCGGCATACCTCTGCTTAATACTCATATTTCTCGGCTGATGGCGGAGGAGACGCATCGTTTGCTACCACGGTGGATTCATGCCTCCTGCAATAAATTAAAGTATTTTTCAAGTCAATTTACGTCGCCAAATGAGAAAGGATTCCAATATTTCCAAAAATCACATGCGTGAAGAACAGATGAGCAACAATTCAGATTCCTTCCTCTCAATTTCGGGAACCGATTTGAACCGGTCCATTTCTCGATTCCCGGATCAGGCTCACCCGGACCGGTTTATAGAACCGGTTATAAGTGTTCTTGAAAAAAACCCTAACTCGGTAACTCCTCTCCTCTCTAGTCTCTCTACCTCACTCGACACTACAGTCCTCTCTCTCTCTCTCTCTCTCTCTCTCTTCGCAATCGCACGCCTCCTCGCCACTCGCCAGCGTCTCCTTGCCGTATCAGCCGCAACGCCTCCTCGCCACTCGCCTCGTCTCCTTGCCGCCTTCATGAGCACTCAGGCTCCTCTACGATCGACCTCTCTGTGCTTGAGGAAGAAGTACGGCGACATCTTAATCTTGCGAGTGAGTTCATCAACCTAAAAATCTCTTTCTCGTTGCTTTCATCGATTGTGATTTCTGCTCGCGCTCTTGATTTTGCTATCGATCTTGTTGCATCGGCCCTCGGGTTTGCGTGCTTGTTCGCTTCAAAGAAGAAGAGGAAGGGAAGCCTGCGAATAATGGAACTCCCCACTTGGTCCTCAACACTCAGCTCCTCTCCTTGTATAACCCGAGGAGAGAGAGAGAGAGAGAGAGAGAGAGAGAGAGAAAGAGGGGAAAGTTACAAGGAAAGATTTTTGTATTATCTCTAGTGAGAATGCACCCGTATAATAGAGAGGGAACGTCTTAGCTTGGATTGACTTGCTTCCGTGTGTTTTCAGTGACTGTATGAACCTCAAAAAGAAACTCATGAGCGTCAGCATCCACAATACGAATAGTTCAAAACCCAAAAGGTACCTAATGAGCTCCCGAAGAAACAGCTCCTTATGGATGTATAAGCTGTTTACAATGAGGTCCAAAAGAGGGCTAACCTGCCATCAAAAAGCAAAACAGACAACTCAACAACAAACGATCCCGATCAATGAGAGAAGTAATCAATTAGTCCCTCCAGCCGGTGTACCTCTGCTTAATACTCATATTTCTCGACTGATGGCGGAGGAGACGCATCGTTCGTTGCCGCGGTGGATTCATGCCTCCTGCTAGAAATTAAAGTACTTTTCAAGTCAATTTACGTCGCCAAATGAGAAAGGAATCCAATATTTCCAAAAATCACATGCGCGAAGAATAGATGAGCAACAATTCGGATTCCTTCCTCTCAATTTTGAGAACCGGTTTGAATCGGTCCAGTTCCCTATTTCCGGATCAGGCCCACCCGAATCGGTTCATAGAACCGGTTTTAAGTGTTCTTGAAACAAAACTCTAACTCGGTAACTCCTCTCCTCTCTAGTTTCTCTACCTCACTCGACATTACAGTCCTCTCTCTTTCTCTCTCTCTCTCTCTCTCTCTCTCTCTCTCTTCGCAATCGCACGCCTCCTCGCCAGCGTCTCCTCGCCGCATCAGCCACGACGCCTCCTCGCCACTTGCCTCGTCTCCTTGCCACCTTCGTGAGCACTCAGGCTCCTCTACGATCGACATCTTTGTGCTCGAGGAAGAAGTGCGGCGTCATCTTAATCTTGCGAGTGAGTTCATCAACCTGAAAATCTCTTTCTCATTGCTTTCATCGATTGCGATTTCTGCTCGTGCCCTTGATTTTTCTGTCGATCTTGTTGCATCGGCCCTCGGGTTTGCGTGCTTGTTCACTTCAGAAAAGAAGAAGAAGGGAAGCCTACGAATAATGAAACTCCCCACTTGGTCCTCAGAACACAGCTCCTCTCCTTGTATAACCCGAGGAGAGAGAGAGAGAGAGAGAGAGAGAGAGAGAGAGAGAGAGAGAGAGAGAGAGGGGAAAGTTACAAGGAAAGATTTTTGTATTATCTCTCGTGAGAATGCACTCGTATGGTAGAGAGGGAACGTCTTAGCTTGGATTTGGCTTGCTTCCGTGTGTTTGTAATGACTGTATAAACCTCAAAAAGAAACTCATGAGCGTCAGCATCCACAATACGAATAGTTCAAAACCCAAAAGATACCTAATGAGGTCCCGAAGAAACACCTCATTGTGGCTGTACAAGCTATTCACAATGAGGTCCAAAAGAGGGTTAACCTGCCATAAAAAAGCGAAACAGACAATTCAACAACAAACGATCCTGATCAATGAGAGAAGTAATCAATCAATCCCTCCAGCCGGCGTACCTCTGCTTAATACTCATATTTCTCGGCTGATGGCGGAGGAGACGCATCGTTCGCTACCGCGGTGGATTCATGCCTCCTGCAATAAATTAAAGTACTTTTCAAGTCAATTTACGTCGCCAAATGAGAAAGGAATCCAATATTTCCAAAAATCACATGCATGAAGAACAGATGAGCAACAATTCAGATTCCTTCCTCTCAATTTCGGGAACCAATTTGAACCGATCCGGTTCACGATTCCCGGACCGGTTCATAGAACCGGTTTTAAGTGTTCTTGAAAAAAACCCTAACTTGGGAACTCCTCTCCTCTCTAGTCTCTCTACCTTACTCGACACTACAGGCCTCTCTCTCTCTCTCTCTCTCTCTCTCTCTTCATAATCGCATGCCTCCTCGCCACTCGCCAGTGTCTCCTCGACGCATCAACCGCGACGCCTCCTCGCCAGTTGCCTCGTCCCCTTGCCGCCTTCGTGAGCACTCAGGCTCCTCTACGATCGACCTCTCTGTGCTCGAGGAAGAAATGCGGCGTCATCTTAATCTTGCGAGTGAGTTTATCAACCTGAAAATCTCTTTCTCGTTGCTTTCAACGATTGTGATTTCTACTCACGCCCTTGATTTTTCTGTCAATCCTGTTGCATCGGCCCTCGGGTTCGCGTGCTCGTTCGCTTCAGAGAAGAAGAAGAAGGGAAGCCTGCGAATAATGGAACTCCCCACTTGGTCCTCAGCACTCAGCTCCTCTCCTTATATAATCCGCAGAGAGAGAGAGAGAGAGAGAGAGAGAGAGAGAGAGAGAGGGGAGGGGAAAGTTACAACGAAAGTTTTTTTTATTATCTCTCGTGAGAATGTACCCGTATGGTAGAGAGGGAACGTCTTAGCTTGAATTGGCTTGCATCCGTGTGTTTTCAGTGACTAATGAACCTCAAAAAGAAACTCATGAGTGTCAGCATCCACAATAGTAATAGCTCAAAACCCAAAAGATACCTAATGAGCTCCCGAAGAAACACTTCCTTGTGGCTGTACAAGCTGTTCACAATGAGGTCCAAAAGAGGGCTAACCTGTCATCAAAAAGCCAAAACAGACAACTGAACAACAAACGATCCCGATCAATGAGAGAAGTAATCAATCAATCCCTCCAGCCGGCGTACCTCTGCTTAATACTCATATTTCTCGGCTGATGGCGGAGGAGACGCATCGTTCGCTACCGCGGTGGATTCATGCCTCCTGCAATAAATTAAAGTACTTTTCAAGTCAATTTACGTCGCCAAATGAGAAAGGAAGCCAATATTTCCAAAAATCACATGCGCGAAGAACAGATGAGCAACAATTCGGATTCCTTCCTCTCAATTTGGGGAACCGGTGTGAACCGGCCCAGTTCCCGATTCCCGGATCAGGTCCACCGGGACCGGTTCATAGAACCGATTTTAAGTGTTCTTGAAAAAAACCCTAACTCGGTAACTCCTCTTCTCTCTAGTCTCTCTACCTCACTCGACACTACAGTCCTCTCTCTCTCTCTCTCTCTTCGCAGTCGCACGCCTCCTCGCCGCTCGCCAGCGTCTCCTCGCCGCATCAGCCGCGACGCCTCCTCGCCACTCGCCTCGTCTCCTTGCCACCTTCGTGAGCACTCAGGCTCTTCTACGATCGACCTCTCTGTGCTCGAGGAAGAAGTGCGGCGTCATCTTAATCTTGCGAGTGAGTTCGTCAACCTGAAAATCTCTTTCTCGTTGCTTTCATCGATTGTGATTTCTGCTCGCGCCCTTGATTTTTCTGTCGATCTTGTTGCATCGGCCCTAGCGTTCGCGTGCTCGTTCGCTTCAGAGAAGAGGAGGAAGGGAAGCCTGCAAATAATGGAACTCCCCACTTGGTCCTCAGCACTCAGCTCCTCTCCTTGTATAACCCGAGGAGAGAGAGAGAGAGAGAGAGAGAGAGAGAGAGAGAGGGGAGAGTTACAAGGAAAGATTTTTGTATTATCTCTGATGAGAATGCACCTGTATGGTAGAGAGGGAACGTCTTAGCTTGGATTGGCTTGCTTACGTGTGTTTGCAATGACTGTATCAACCTCAAAAAGAAACTCATGAGCGTCAACATCCACAATATGAATAGTTCAAAACCCAAAAGATACCTAATGAGCTCCCGAAGAGACACCTCCTTGTGGCTGTATAAGCTGTTCACAATGAGATCCAAAAGATGGCTAACCTGCCATCAAAAAGCGAAACAGACAACTCAACAACAAACGATCCCAATTAATGAGAGAAGCAATCAATCAGTCCCTCTAGCCGGTGTACCTCTGCTTAATACTCATATTTCTCGGCTGATGGCGGAGGAGACACATCGTTCGCTGCCGCGGTGGATTGATACCTCCTGCAATAAATTAAAGTACTTTTCAAGTCAATTTACGTCGCCAAATGAGAAAGGATTCCAATTTTTCCAAAAATCACATGCGCGAAGAACAGATGAGCAACAATTCGGATTCCTTCCTCTCAATTTCGGGAACCGGTTTGAACCGGTCCAGTTCTCGATTCCCGGATCAGGCCCACTCGGACCGGTTCATAGAACCGGTTATAATTGTTCTTGAAAAAAACCCTAACTCGGTAACTCCTCTCCTCTCTAGTCTCTCTACCTCACTGGATACTATAGTCCTCTCTCTCTCTCTCTCTCTCTCTCTCTCTCTCTTCGCAATCGCACGCCTCCTCGCCACTCGCCAGCGTCTCTTCGCCGCATCAGCCGCAACGCCTCCTCGCCACTCGCCTCGTCTCCTGCCGCCTTCGTGAGCACTCAGGCTCCTCTACGATCAACCTCTCTGTGCTCGAGAAAGAAGTGCGTCGTCATCTTAATCTTGCGAGTGAGTTCATCAACCTGAAAATCTCTTTCTCGTTGCTTTCATCGATTGTGATTTCTGCTCGCGCCCTTGATTTTTCTGTCGATCTTGTTTCATCGGCCCTCGGGTTCGCGTGCTCGTTCGCTTCAGAGCAGAAGAAGAAGGGAAGCCTGCGAATAATGGAACTCCCCACTTAGTCCTCAGCACTCAGCTCCTCTCCTTGTATAACCCGAGGAGAGAGAGAGAGAGAGAGAGAGAGAGAGAGAGAGAGAGGGGAAAGTTACAAGGAAAGATTTTTGTATTATCTCTGGTGAGAATGCACCCGTATGGTAGAGAGGGAACGTCTTAGCTTGGATTGGCTTGCTTCCGTGTGTTTGCAGTGACTGTGTGAACCTCAAAAAGAAACTCATGAGCGTCAGCATCCACAATAGGAATAGTTCAAAACCCAAAAGATACCCAATGAGCTCCCGAAGAAACACCTCATTGTGGCTGTATAAGCTGTTCACAATGAGGTCCAAAAGATTGATAACCTACCATCAGAAAGCGAAACAGACAACTCAACAACAAACGATCCCGATTAATGAGAGAAGTAATCAATTAGTCTCTCCAACCGGCGTACCTCTACTTAATACTCATATTTCTCGGCCGATGGCGGAGGAGACGCATCGTTCGCTGCCGCGGTGGATTCATGCCCCCTGTCAGAAATTAAAGTACTTTTCAAGTCAATATACGTCGCCAAATGAGAAAGGAATCCAATATTTCCGAAAATCACATGTGCGAAGAACAGATGAGCAACAATTCGGATTCCTTCCTCTCAATTTCGGGAACCGATTTGAACTGGTCCAGTTCCCGATTCCCGGATCAGGCCCACCCGGACCGGTTCATAGAACCGGTTTTAAGTGTTCTTGAAAAAAACCCTAACTCGTTTACTCCTCTCCTCTCTAGTCTCTCTACCTCACTCGACAGCAAGCACAATGCTCGGCATCCTCATTTACCCTGCAACCTCTATAATTGTAATAGCATTTAGGGAATAGGGCATGTGGGAGTACAATTCTTCTAGCTCCATATAATAAATCCTGTGAAAGAAGCTCTTATACAATGTATTCTCTTCTTTACATCGATTTACATCTTCTCATATCGAGTTTTCAATTGCTAAGATAATACCTTCCAACTATCGTTAAACTTATTACCCACCCACTGCAACTACTCTAGCCAATGTGCAGGATTATTAAAGTTTTCAAGTTTCACTATTTTGTCAATCACTCGTTGCCCATTTCAAGTTTTCGATGTCCAAGAATAAAATTTTGTGGTTGCTACGATGAAGGCGTGATATAATATTTAAATATTTTGACACTTTCCTTTATAAGTAGGCTAAATTTTGACCTAAGACTTAACGTGAAAATATATACTAAGATAGGCAAATCGAAGACTTGGAGCCTAAGACTAAGCATTCTAAAATTTAAGTATATAACATTTATGTGGACATTTTGTATAAACTTAAACTGTTAGATGAAAGTGTGATTTAATATTTGAATATTCTAATACTAAGGAAGATTAACCGATTTAATACGGCTTTAATTGAGGAATTAGTAATTGTTAGCATGCCATAAATCGTGTAACTTAATCTTTTCAGGAACAAAAGGCAAAAGTTAGGAGAGTGTTACTTATTGCTCATGCATTTTTTGGACAATCTTTTTTCTGACACAAAACTTTTCAGAAATCTCATAACATATCAAAAAAATTTCTAAAAAATAGCGGGAAAAAGGCTATTAGAACAGAAGTTTAGGTGGGCAAAACTACAAAAGGGCATAACTCAAAGCTCAGGCATCTTTTTCGGGCCATTCTTTTATTTTATTCTACATATTTTTCGAAATGAGTCTCTTAAAAATAAAATAAAAATAAACTAGAAAATAGAGAGGAAAAGGCTATTAAAAAAATTATTATTTTATTCTACTTATTTTTAGGACTGAATTGACAAAAGTGCAATAGATTTGAGACTTTTTTGACAATTTTTCCGAAAGTTGTCCATGGCAACATATCTGAACAGGAAAGTTATAAACAAATCAAGGTTCTGAAGCCTGGGTGGAATCTCCAATCGGCGAGCCTGCTGTATTTGTTAAGGCAGGCTCATTAGTTGGGGAGACCTTTCTAAAGAACCCAAGAGACTTGAACATTTTATGAATAGACGCAAGCCAACAGCGAGGAGGAAAGAAAAGTGAAACGTTCAACATTTTTTGCTAATCTCTGTAAATATTCACGATAAAAAGCCAATTTTTTTGGAAATCGTGTATGATCAAAATCTTTTTTCTACTTTCATCATTCAGCCATTGGCTGAATTACCCTAATCAAATTGTCATCCAGAGGGGCTCCAAGTGCAATAATTGGATAGTCAGTACGCCTATCTATACCGTCCTTCAAGTCAAATATGTTTTCCTTATGATATATGTGAACTTGCCAAGTCCGTAGGTAATCATTCATTCATCAGTTAACTAATTGGCAAGCATATTAGCAAATTGTACTCTCGCTAAAAAAATCTGGATTGCTCATAAACGGCAGAAATCAATAAGACCATGGTTGCCTACGAGGCTTCTTACATGCTCTCGATATCATAAACTGGTAATCAGAATTTCATGCGCACGCAGCACATCATCCAGATTGATTAGTTTCGATTTTTTTTTACAAGACGGCATAGTCCCGAACCGACTTCAAAAACCAAACAAGCGAAATGCTCCGAGGTCCAACCGTAACAATCCTCGCTTTAAAACTCTCGGTAATCAGTGAGAACTCAAAAGTCGGACAATTTACGTACTAACATCATCCGGTGATCCCGACTTCTGGTCACCCCATGAATCGAACACGAACAGAAGCACTACACCAGCGGACCAATAGCCTGGCATCAACCAGTATATGCAGGTTTCCTCCAACGTCGTAAACGGCAAGACAATGGGCGAAAAATTTGACATTGGCCGTTCATTTTCGGTTCAAGTTCAGCAAACGAATTGAGGGACGAAGAGCTTACAGGGGGCAGTAGCGAAGCTCCGGATTGCAAGAGAAAATGATTTTTTTTTTCCGCGAGAAGAAAATGAAATGGAAAATTTGATTTTCTCCTCTCCCTCCCAATTTCGGGTCAGGAAATTTTAAGTGAACGATAATAAGGCAAATGGATGGCCTAATTCCATAAATAACCCCAAACTTTATGTTTATTTAGTTCTAATTTTGCCTTGAACTTTTTTTTTTGTCTTGAAAAAAATCTCAAACTTTAGATCTAGTCTTAAATCTACCCCAAACTTTTTTTTTGTCTCAGAAAAAACCTTAAAATTTAGGTTCAGTTTCGAATCTACCTTGAATTTTTTTTTGTCTCAGAAAAACCCTCAAACTTTAGATTTAGTCCCAAATTCATCCCAAACTTTTTTTTTTGTTTAAGAGAAAAATCACCAGCTTTTACGTTAGTTCAAAATATGCTCACATTAACCGCTTGTCATAAATCGCCATAAGTCATTCCTAATTTTTGTATCCTAAAACAGTTTCATTTTGGAAATGTTTTTTCGTGTTACCTTGTTGATGTGAATTTGTTATCGATGTAAAAATGCCACATTAAATTGATTACCGAGGTAGATTTGAAAATAGATTGAAAGTTGGTCTATTTTTAGACAAAACAAAATTCGGGGTAAATTTGAAACTGGATCTAAAGTTCGAGGTTTTTTCAATGACAAAAAAAAGGTTTGGGGCAGATTTGAGACCGGATTTAAAGTTTGGGATTTTTTCTGAGACAAAAAAAATATAGAGCAGAATTGGGACTAGACCTAAAGTTTTGGGTTTTTTAGGGAATTTGGCCTCAAACATATCAAGATAACCTTAATGTAAAAATGTTTGAATTCTAAATGCAAAGTTATTGGAAAGCACAATTTCTGATTATTTTTCTTCAATCTCGAGCCCATACCTTCCAAAATTAAATGGGCAGTTAGCATTTGTCGCTTCCTTGCTGAAGATCAAAAAATGAAGCTAAAAATGTTGGAATAAATTGTCCCCATCTATTAAATCCCTTGCTCATACAAACAAAAATTAAAATAAAAAATCCATATGAGTATCAGTTCATCAATTTTTGGCCTTATAAAAGCCTGCAAATGGCATATTCACAGACCCGATCCAAAGCCCTCCGTCTCGTTCCTCAACTTCACTGATCGACCTCCATTGATCCCCCACCCTCTCCTCCAAGATCTCCACCACCTCACCCTCCTCGCTCAGCCTCACTCCCATGCCTCTCCCTCTCCAGTCCGTGTACACCCCATGGATCTTCATCACGTCGACTGGTAGCCTGAGCAAGAACTTCCCCATCCAGGAAGATGACAGAACCCGCTCAAAAATCTTGTTCTTTCTCGAAAAGATCCCCACCCAGTAGCCCCCTCTCGGACTCCTCCTGATATTATCCGGGAACCCGGGGAGCCGAGCGAAAATCTCGACCTTCCCTGCTTTGGTGGGTGGCTTGAGCCAGCACTTGAGGATTGTGCAGGTGCTTGTCTCGGCGACTAGAACGAAGTCGCCGTTCCCGTCTAGGGCCACTCCATTGGGGAACGAGAGATTGTTCAGGATTATCGTCATGCGATTGCTTTCCGGGTCGTACTTCATTAGCCTTCCCGTTCGATCCCCGCTCAGTATAAGAGGAATATAGTTCCTGCATTGTCATGTTGATGGCATTTCCATGAAATGCAATTTCGTCTGAAAAACACGGATATACTCTCTCTCCCACGATACATTTATTCCTTTTACCAGAGCATGTGCATCCCGTACAGTCCCATCATGTACGTGCAGTATGTTCATGTACCAGTGCACACGTACCTTCGTTGGTACTGCGAGCTGCTGTCGGTGAAGTACACAGCTCCACTAAGTGGATCGATGTCCAAGCTGTTGGTGAACCGAAAAGAAACGCCATGCGCCTGGGCGGCGACCGCCGTGGCCAGCCCCCCGCCGGGCCCGACGGCAAGTAAGCCCATGTAAGCATCGGCAATGTAGAGACGGCCCGTTCTCGGGTCGAACCCTAACCCCAACGGGCGTCCACAAACGTGTTCCATCTCTCGATGCTCGCGCGGCTTCTCGCATATGTCTCTGCAAAATATAAGAAGAAACCGAGACACTTAGATCCGTACTGAAATTGAGAGTTGACTCTTTGTTCTTGCAGTGTACTCCTCAGAGGGGAACGAAGCTTATGTTGTACGGCAGATGACGGGGGATCAATATGTTAAACGGCGTATTATCAAGAGAGTAACTTGATGTCGATGTATGAAGAACTACACTCAAACTTCAAGATTTTAGCTGAGTAGATTAAATTTTCCTTCAACCAAAAAAAAGAAAAAGAAAAAAGATCTGTTAATTTCCCTTGTACCAAACCAATAAAAATAAGTCATACGCAGTTGGCTGTCAGGTTAACGTTTCTAACATACGACGCTAAAACAACGAAGGAAATTCACTTATACAGACCAACACACCAATTCCGAAAGGCCTAATAATCAAAGTCCTTGCTTGTTAGTTAAACTGCTCTCGAGGTAATTAATCAAAGAATGCACAATCAATCTGTCTCGTGTATAATTTTTCTTTTATTTTTCTTGATCTTGTCCGATTTTCTTCCTTATCTAACATTGTCTCCCGTGGTTTATTGCAGGATCGCTCGATCCTTTGACCATTACGACAAGCCTGTTGTCTCCTAGCAAAGCCAATCCCTCGCTTCCTAGGATTACCGGAATGGGCTAGAAATACCAAATGCGAAAGCGGCGGGATCACAAGCTGCTGGCCCAAAGGAGAAACGAATAAATTTGGTCAAAATTTTATTTAATGGAAAAGGAATTACTTGATTCATTGGATATTAAAGTACTTTATGGAACGATATAAAACTATCCATCACGTTGCCGTAACTTATCATTTTTCTTCATAATTATAACTACATATGTAGCGAGAAACTAGTACTAATCCGTATCAAAATTCCAGTATTTATTAAATTTTCAACTTAAAATTAATTATTTATCTTTTCTTTTTCATATTTTTTCACTTGGCATGTGAGGAGAAAATTAGCCGCGATAATGATTAATTAGCTATATTTTTTCGAGAGACCTTGATGAATCATCGTCATCGTCAACGACGACCGCATCCCACGCTCTCTCCGTCACTGTTTCGCTGTTGACCAGAACATCTACCGTAGGTCGCCGGCACACACCAGCTATCAACCCAAAGCCAAAACATGCAGACGAGTTCATGGTTTCCATGTACGGTGGCGCGTACCTGCTCGGAGAAGTGAAAGCGAAATCGACCCAACGGCGCCCGCTCACCTCCCACTTCACGATCCGCCCGTCCGACACGCCGCTGTATGGGCCCTCCCCTCGTGGATCGAATGCAAAGCTCTCCGGCCCGATCGCACCGCCGTCCATCGGAAGCAGCTCGAGGCCATCGACAGTCCTGAGGGCGCTGGAGGGGGCCCTCAGGTTGACGGCGAAGAGGACGGAGATGGCGACGACGGTGGTCGCTGCTAAGAAGAAGGAGAGCTTGTGATTCAAATTCATGGCCCGTATACGTGGTCCTTGGATTTCTTCTCGCGACTGAAAGCCGGCGAGCGACGAAAGACACGATGATTCGTGGCGTTTGGACGTTAGTGCCTATAAACGAGTGGCGGAGCTGTGTCTGGTATCGTGTCGGAGTCGACCGTCTTGAAAACGTGGATCCTATGATATATAATGAAATGATTTTAGCAAAACCGATCTAAATTGTCGGGCTATAATTACGATGTAAATCTAAATCAATGAGGAATTTATGGCTAGAGATGGCATTTATACGGACAATTCGGAATACCATTTTGTCCATTAGTTAGTAGTCAGCCTTTTTTTTTTGGGGGGTAAGAAAAGAGGTATAGCCCGAAAATACATAGTTGCTCTCCTAATAAAACATGATTTAATTCGAACCCTTAACAACAAAAGAAGCAAACTTATTGATAGTCTATTTAATAAATTATTATCCCTCACATTGTTGGGTTGGATAACCCAATTTGCTAGCCAACCGGTTATTATTCATATTGTTAAAGGCACGAACTTTATTGGAATGAGAGAGATTAGATTGAAGGATGACATGGACTTACTCCATAACAAAAAGAGATAATGTGATGGGCGAAATTAATATTGTTACTAGATATATGTGAAAATTTGTATCATTTATGTTGTATTTTCTATGGTCTCATTGTTTTTCAAAATATTATGTTAATTTATGGAGAGTTGATAGAAAGTACTCGAAGATTATAAGAGGCCAACTATCGAACTCAGGAACTAGCCTTTTACTTAATTTGTACAGGATGGTAAGTTAAGGGTACATATGGCAACGTTTTTGTTTCCGCTAATAATTTCTTAGCAGAAATGCTTTTTTTTTATTAGGTTCCCGGGAAGAGTTTATGAGCAAAAGACTACATTTGATAATTGTACAAAATTTCTATTCTTGGAATAGAAAAAAAAACAGAAATACGTTTGATACGACCCTAAAAATTTCTATTCCCAATTTTTTTATTCATTTAATTGTTAAAATGTTAGTAGAGGTGGTGGCGATCGGCGATGGACTCATGGGTCGTGACCAGTGATGGACTCCTGAGTTTGTTTCTCTTTTCGTTCTTGGGAATAAAGAAACAACTTTTTTTTATTCTTGTTTCTGTTTCAAATCTATTCCCAAAAACAAAAAATAGATTTTTGTTCTTTTTTAGTTTCTGAGAACAAAAGAACAATAATCAGAAAATTTGCAGTGTGTTTCCAAATAGGTCCTAAGAGAATGGTGTTGTCAAAGAGGCCAATTGCAAAAACTTATGTTGTTGCATACGACGTACATGATACGACTAATGTGATGTATGGGGTTAACCCTAAAATTGGTGCAGTTGATCCATCCACCGATTTCTAGCTTGGAAACTAGAGGTCGCCTATTCAAATCCCATCAACCACATGCAAATTACTCTGATTTACGGAGGAAGGCAGAGGCATGAACTTGACCTACTTACGGCCCTTGCTATGTGTCCCACGGACGTTTAGGTAGTCGGGCGTTCGCATACATGGCCTAAAGTTATCATAAAAAAAAATCACGTTGCTGCGGGAAGTTAAATCCAATCGCTCTTTCATTTGGGTGCACTATATTCTATTAAGACAATGCTAGCTTGTGTTCGGTTTCCAAGATAGTTTCGTGGAAGACTTCACATTCACGTACATACGTTGGTTACTCCATTGATAATTGCTGTCGGATTGATGAAAATTGCTAAGCCGCTTCTTAATTTTTTTTTTAAGTGGTGCATACAATTTCCACTCTCTTTGCCCAGTGGGGGGTCATTTAAAGAGTTGAGACGAACACGTCAGCCTCGTCGGCTAATTTCCCATCAATTAATTAGTTCTTGATTGACAAGTATTACCTAAAACCAACATTTTCCACCTTCTCGCTTTAATGCGCCTCCCTTTTTAAGTCAAAAAGAGAAAACAAAAAATCCTACAACGTCGTAACCGGCGGTGCCTCCGAAACGTACACACTTTATTAATCATACTTAATAAAATAAAATAATATTAATTATACGCCATGCGAGACCTATAAAAAGAGATTGGCACTTATTAACCATATTTAATTAGGAAGTGTTTATATTGACTATACATAATACAAGAAAGACAATACCTTAAAACTGATAAGTTTTCATTATTAAAATGAAGGCATGTGTCAACATAATTCTTTTAAAATTTATTTTCGAATATATATATATATATGGCTTGCAGATATGGCGAGGGTCGGACATAAGTAGTTATTGAGTAACTAGGTTTTACATAGAAAAAGGAAAAATCTTAGAGAAATCATTCCCTAGTTACGCCCCCAATATTTACCAAAATCAATTAAGCTTTACATTTGCGAACCCTCTATTTTCCTGTACTTCCTTAATTTCCAAGGCGTAAAGAGTAGATTTTCTGAGTCCTTAGGGAATTTCATTCCATAAATCAGGCGACGTAAACAAAAACGCTCGCCCGATTCTGCGTTTGGCAAATATCTCCTAGTCACGTAATATGAACCTTGAATTTGGTAACATTTATAGTGATAGGATCTTCCTTATGTCCTTGAACGCGTAAGGCATGCGTTGATCGTAAAGATCTGATGGATGCCAAGCTGCATGAACGATTCATCGAGTAGAGCGAGCGTATATACGGACTGTAACTTCTGTGACTGAATAGGTTTTGTGGGTCTACCCACTTACATGAACTTAGGTAACCACCGACCAAGCCTCCCTAAGAATTGGTTCCATGTTCTTCAGTACAACCACTGCAAATTTAACTTAGGAGTTCGGAAGACAACTTCGACGAGGGTAAATCGATAGAGAAGAAGAAGGAGAAAAGAAACTATCTGCTTATTTTCTTGGCCGAATCGACAACGGAAAGGAGTACAACGAGATCGTGCACACGAAAGACGGCTTTAGTTGGATGAGCTCACGACACACATCAGTTTCACAACTCAAGAGAATACGTAATCAACCACGGAGACGAGAACTCTTGAATACGTAAGAAGAAAAGAACTTTGTGGACTCTCTGTGATGATCGCCACGGAGACGAGAACTCTTGAATGAACCTGGATAGTTTGATTATCTTTTGCTTTTGTTACACGTAATCAAACTTAAAAACTGAATCATTTGTTACTTAATATGTTTAACAAGTTCTCGATAACACACATAGTGATAGGATCTTCATCTTTGTTATGTCCTGAAACGTGTTGTGTATGCGTTTTCATTGTCAATCTGGGCACTCGATGCGACGAGGAAAAGTAAATATGACATCCTCGCACAGTTACTATTCAATGGATAGCTCGTTAAGTAGCTGGCTGGCGATGGATGCTGACCTACTTGAACGATTCATTGAGTAGACCCGCCGTGTAAACGGACGGCAACTTCTGTCAGGGAATAGGTTCGGTGGGTCTCACACATCCAACCACTTGCATATTCTTCGGTACAACCATTGCAAATCTAATTAGGAGTTCAATACATTAGACGCTTACAGATTATGCAAAAAGAACACCTTCGACATGACTAAAAGGAGGATGATGAGATTGTGCACCCAACAGACAGACGCTTCAGTTGGATGAGATCATGGCACGGATCGATTGCACAACTCGAGAGAATCCATAGCTCAATTCAAGTCGTAAATAGCGATAAAAGGCCTCATCACCGAGGCAATCCACAACTTATGATCCCTCTCTTCAACTTCACTGATGAACTGCACCGTCTTCCCTTCCTTGTCTTCCACTACTTCCAGAATTTCTCCCTCCTTGCCCAGCTTTACGGCAGTCGCTTCCACTTTCCCTCCCACAAGCAGCAAGTGCAGCTGTTGGAGGCTAATCGGCAGTCTTAGAGTGAACTTCCCAACAAAAGAATTGGAAAGAAGGAACCGCAAGACCGGTCCTTTCTTGGAATGCAACGCGACCCAGAACTCGCCTCTAGAGTTACTCCTGACGTTGTCTGGGTAACCGGGCAACTCAGCAAAGGCATCCAACTTTCCCGCATTAGGCCCCTTAAGCCAAAGCCTCAAGACTCGGCAAGTAGCACTTTCCGCCACCAGCAAAAACAAACCGTCTTCGCTCAATGCTACTCCGTTGGGAAAAGCGAGTCCTCGCAATATGACTTTTAGTTCCTTGCTCGACTTGTCATACTTCATGAGCCGGCCAGTTTTATCTCCACTTAGAAATGCATCCAGGAATTGTCTGGGAACACGAATTAGCAGCAATTAGTAACTTCTTGTGGGCATCAATAGACGTCACTGAGAACAGATTAGAGTATTGATTATTCGGTCATTATAAGAAAAAGAAGCTGGATGCTGCAGTGGAGGAGTGACCGTGACGCTGAAAATCAGTTAGCTGCATCATGACACTGATATGAATAACTTCCATATAACAAGTGGTTATCTTGTTTGCACGTCCCAACCGTGTAACAATCAACCATGTGGAACAATCCAATATGATTACAAATACAAGATCCATCTATATCTAGACATCTTTTTACTAACCTTCTGTGGAAAGTTGTGCTCGAGTCTGTGAAGTAAATCACATCTTCGCTCTCATCAATATCCAGATCGTTGGTGAAGCGGAAGGTTTTGCCTTCGGCTTCATTGACCACCAGAGTGGCCAAACCACCATCTGGACCCACCACCATAAGCCCGAAGTAGGCATCCGCAATATAGAGATCTCCAGTTTTCTTATCGAAACGCAATCCTAGAGGCCTTCCACAAACATGCTCCAACTCTGGTGCAAATGGGCGAATGCATTCCTTCCTAGTGGCACAACACCAAGTTGGTGAAACTCCGGGAAAATATGCAAAAGAAAGCACGGTATTGCTGGAAATATAATGGATGAGTGCTGACACTAAAATTAGTTCATGTTCGGTAGCCCCGACAACTTCTCGAAGTAGGAGCGTTAGCACTCCTGTGCTCTGTCCCAGCGTTATGGATTTTCACCAAAGTGGATGAATATAATACTTCCTGGAGAAATTAGCAGCAGCAGTGGAACTTCCCATGTTGGGTCCTCTCGAATGTGGTGCAAGTTACCACAAAACCCAAAAGGAACAAGCAGTCGACCAAGTCAGAATTCGATGACAGCTAATATGGTTGGAACCATTTACGCATCATCCCTGTGCAGGGCCATGCTAATCTTCCCCGGAGAGACTAATCCAATAGCAACTTGGCTTAAGACTCTATTCAACTAGAATAAGGTCATCAATACAATCAAATGGGCAACGTATTAACTGCATCTGTTACTTGGATTACAAGAAATACACACCAAAGCCGAAAGTACACACGGTGTTACATAGACGCGATGGGCTGAATCACTTTCCCCGCGCATACATAACACCAGTCAGGATACTTTCTTGTAGAGTCCAACATAAGTGACACATGATTTGTAAAATGTGATTAATCTAGTTTTCGCATTTGCAGCAAATCATGATGAAAGTCACCACGGGTCGGATCTGGCGTGCTCGAAGTGGCATCGAATCTCATCTCAGATAACAAAAAGGGCACAAAACAAAGAACAAAGAACGAGAAACTAAGATCGATATTGCCCCGAATTTACATCACATTTCTCAACAACAGCCGCGAGTAATGCTGAGTATACCAAGACAGCTCCACAAATTAGCATTCGAAAAGCCGTGGCCGACTGCATTTGGACAAACCGATCAAGTTCTCTGCTATGTTACTCTGATATACGAAATTTTGGGAATTAATATTCTCTAACATATACACGCCAGCAATGGAAGTAAACCGGAATGATCAAACATGTCAACCATGAAGAGCGAAATCACTATTTTATCTTTAAAAAAAAAAACGGAAAAGAAAAACCAAGTCGAGCACGATCAGAACAGTGGTTAAACTTGACGTGGTACCTCTGAGAGGAAGTGAAAGCGAAGTCGACCCACCCGCGCTCGTCGCCCTCCCACTTCAGGACCCGCCCGTCGGCCACGCCGGTGTACGGGCCTCCGCCGCTCGGGTCGAAGGCGAGGCTCTCCGGCCCGTAAGCTCCGGCGACCGGCACCACCTCGGAGGCGTGGAGGCAGTCGCGGGCTCCTAGGACGGGGGGCGGGTGGAGGAGATGGGCCGGCTGGTTCAGAGCTAGGACGGCGGCTACGACCGCTAGTGCTACCGCGACTACTCCGAGCTTCGAAACCATGGCCTCTTCTTCTCGGGCGATCGAGACTGTGTGGTCGCTGCAAGTGAGAGAGCTCGAGCTCCAGGCTTTTCAGGCGTAGTAAAGTCCAACTGTCGGGTCTTCCCAGGCGGACGGCAGAACTGATGAGAGGGCGGGGGTGATCTATGGAATGACTTATTCATACGACACCTATCACTTCTGTCGCTTACCGAAATAAACGAACAAAAAATATTTTTATTATTCACAAATATATTAAATATAATTATTATCAATAATATAAATAATCGATTAAATATTTTAAACAATATAAGCAATTATTTTATAAAAAAATATTTTTTAAATCATGCATTCTTTCGCCAAACAAACGCATCTTTATACTCTTTGTTAACATTTTGCTAAACATGTAACTTTACTCAACTTTATGCAATTAGCAATCATCCAAATTACTAGCCAAATGGTGATTAGTGGTGAAAACGGATTACATTATTTGGATGCACGTCGATGTCACGCGAACCCGGAGTATCAGTTAATTAATTAAATAAGAAAAGATTTGCAATAAATTCTAATTTTCGAAGCGCTGATCTTTTCTGCGACGCACTTTGATTAGCCAAGTGAAAAAAAATATTATTCCATAGAAAAACTGAACGTGATTTAATGTGAAAAAGAAAAAGCTAATTGAGGCTCCGTTTATTTTTGTGAAAAATAAATGATTTGAATTACATTTTTCTAGATATGATCTTTTATGTTGCTTGCAAAAATAAATGAACGAAAAATATTTTTATTATCCACGAAAATGTAAATACATTAATTGTTATTGATAATAAAAATATTTTTTATTGATTACTCATTTCAAACTATATAAGCTGTCAATTTTAATAAATTATTTTTTAAATTATTTTATTAGAGTTCGAAATGCTACATAAAATTGGCACATAGTTCGGGGTAGAAAGTCGGGACAAGATTCGACCAGCACACTAGTTGACTGTTCAGTTCGGCAATCATAGGAATATCCAAATTTGTCTAGATTCGATTTTTGAGTATAAAAAGATTTCTTGTCAAGGCTTGAATGATTACATGTAAAAATACGAAAGGGAGGTAGATAAGTTTCGCGGACTCTTTGTCTTAATCGCCGCAAGACGAGACCTTTATGATTGAAAGATTGGAGGATTTGTCAAGTGGGTTGTTCCATTGGCCAAAGTAACCAGCACTGATACGAAGTTGATGTGATCTGAAAGGTTTTATTAATTGGTAGTCCTAATGACATTCGCTAAGAGATTATTTACTGAAATTTTGTAGCTTCCAATCTCGTTTGGTTATGCATGATTACTTTTGAAAAGTGAATCATTCATTTTTTTAATATGCTTAAGAGTAATGATTTGTCGAATTAATGTTAAAATAAAAGGTGTCGACGGTTCAGTTTGAATTGATTTTTCATTGATGCCCAATACAAATATTAAATTTGGATATATTGCTGTGACCTGCCCTCGCATGAAACCCGAACTGAACCTGACTAGGTTCGGATCAATTCAATTTTGATCGGGCTTCGAGCGCTCTTTTCTCCTCCTCCTCCTCCTCTTTATTTTATTTTATTTTGGGGGGGTCTCAGAGGGCAATGTTCAGCTAAGCACTCAAAAGAAGAAGATGAGAAATCACAATTTCCTAGAACCCTAGAAATGACACGAAGCGTAAGCAGTCTCTTCCGTACTTGAGCTGAGAAATCACGCCCTCAGAAGAGATGAGGTCAACCCATCTTTTGCAGAAAACCGGCAACTTCTAAAATGAAAAATCTGCCATCCAAAGCCTCCTTTGGCTTTAACTCCCTCCTCCATCTCCCACCAACTCACATCAAGCTCACAGCTACCGCGCTGGTATTTCTCACCGGAATCCCAACGAACTTCTTAACAAATTTGGTTGATCGGTCCCCTTAATTTCACCTGATCCCTAGACAGATCATCACCACCACCACCACCTTGCCCACACCACTCACCATCCTCCTCTTGCTCTGCATCCGCTCTTCCCACCGCCCTCCGCTCCACCCTGCACTGCCACCCCCTCCTTTGAAAGATTGGAACCTCGCGCCTCATGAAACGCGAGGTCTTTCATTCGGTTCCTAGCCGGTGCCATCGCTTGGGGGGCCAAGGTCAAGAAGAAGTAATTCATCGGGAATCTCCTAATCCAGACGCAAATATTGCCAGCCTTAGACAGGATTTAGTCCGGCACGCTAAAATTAAGTAATGGCATCATTTTAATCTCTGTCTAGTGATTGGCAACGGCATGTTTATCTTTGCTTCCTCTGCTCCTTTTTACTGTGCATGCATGCACTTAGAGTTAGGGCCCATGAGAAGTCACATTGTGTTTGTGCCCAAAAATCCGAATCACCAGCCAACCCCCCATGGTCACTTCTAACCTCTGCCGATCCAACTAAACACAATAGCAAAGCCCCTTTTCCCGTATCACAAGCCCATAATTGTGCCATGTCTATTGACATCCACTTCATCTCATCCTTATCATCTTAATCAAGATTTAGGCTCTGTTTGTTTCGCGAAAAATGAACGATTTAAAAAATATTTTTCTGAAAATAATCACTTACATCACTTACAAAAATAAATAAATAAAATATATCTCCATCATTCACGAATATGTTTAAACATTAATTGTTGTCAATTATAAAATATCATAAAAAAAGTCCACGTTAGCGTCGGCCGATCAAATAAACTGAATTAATAAATTTAGGACTTTTTTGACAAATTTTCCATCAAGGCCGCGTTACATGATTTTTCATCTAAAAGAACATCATTTTTATTACACTTAAAGACGTGAGCGTCGTCTCAACACTGTATGCAAATTAAAAAATATGCTCAAATCATGTACTATAATTGACGATATTTCATCACATTATCAATACAATGAGTTTGTATATTATACTTGTCTCCTCTTTTTCTTTTCTTTTCTAATAATTCATAGACGCGATCGCAGAAATCCGACTACTCAAATACCTATGAAACACTCTACAAACCCCTTATACGAGTTAAGTCTAGGCCTCTAGTCTGTGTAGAGTGCAAGCGGAACGAATTCAAAACCGGGTTTGTCGTACTCGATCCTATCGGGGGAGATCATCCACGCAGGGAATAGGGGATTCACAATGAATCGCTACTGCAGCTTGAAACTTTAGAGGCTGCTAATGAAGACTTTAAGACATCATCAAAGCAATGGATATAGCTCTTAAGTAGCTGGTGATTGGTGATGGATGCCGACCTACGTGATGGATTCATTGAGTAGAGTAGAGTGGCCGTATAAACGGACAGCAACTTCTGTGAGTGGTCACCCATCTAACCACTTTAATAAACTTGGTAACCACCAAGCCTCCCTAAGAATTGATTCCATGCTCTTCAGCACAACCATTGCAAATTTAACTAGGAGCTCGATTTATTAAACTCTTACAGATAATGCGAAATACAACTACAGCAAGGGTAAATCGATAGAGAAGAAAACAAAAATGAACACCCTCTTTGTTTCTTGTCTGAATCGACAATGAAAAGGAACACAATCAGATTGCGCGCACGAAAGAAGCTTTAGATAGATAAGATCACGACGCCCATCGGTTTCACAACTCAAGAGAAGATGTAGCTCAATTCAAATCGTAAGTAGCAACGAAAGGCCTCATCACCGACGCGATCCACAACTTATTATCCCTCTCTTCAACTTCACTGATGAACTGCACCGTCTTCCCCTCCTTGTCTTCCACTACTTCCAGAATTTCTCCCTCCTTGCCCAGCTTGACAGCAGTCGCGTCAGCTTTCCCTCCCACAAACAGCGAGTGCAGCTGTTGGAAGCTAATCGGCAGTCTTAGGGCAAAGTTCCCAATAAGAGAATTGGAAAGAAGGAACCTCGCGACTGGTCCTTTCTTGGCGTGCAAGCCAACCCAGAACTCGCCTCTGGAGTTCCTCCTGATGTTGTCTGGGAAACCAGGCAACTCAGCAAAGATGTCAAACTTTCCTGCATTAGGGCCCTTAAGCCAAAGCCTCAAGATTCGGCAGGTAGCGGTTTCCGCCACCAGCAGAAACAAACCATCTTTGCTCAGCGCCACTCCATTGGCAAAAGCAAGTCCTCGTAAAAGGACTTTTAGTTCCTTGCTCGACTTTTCATATTTCATCAACCGGCCAGTTTTGTCTCCACTTAGACATGAATTCATGAATTGTCTGGAAACACAAATTAGCAGCGATAAGTAGCCTCTTGTAGGCATCAATAGACATCACTGAGAACAGATTACAGTATTGTTTGTTCAGTCATTATAAGAAAAAGAAGTTGGGTGCTGCATGGGAGGCGTGACTACACTGAAAATCAGTTAACTGGACCACGACACTGATTTGAATAACTTCCAGATAATAACTAATTATCTTGTTTCCATGTCCTAACCACTTAAAAGCCTATAAGGATTGTTATCATGTTGAACAATCCCACATGACTATGAAAACAAGACCCATCGATGTCCGGACATTTTTTTCTTGGTATAGATGATGTCTGTGTTTTACTCACCTTCTCTGAAAAATTGTGCTCGAGTCTGTGAAGTAAATCACATCTTCGGTCTCATCAATGTCCAGATCGTTGGTGAAGCGCAAGGGTTCGCCTTCAGCTTCATTGGTCACCAAAGTGGCCAAACCACCATTTGGACCTACCACCATAAGCCCGAAGTAGGCATCCGCAATATAGAGATCTCCAGTTTTCTTATCGAAACGCAGTCCTAGAGGCCTTCCACAAACATGCTCCAACTCCGGTGCAAATGGGCAATTGCATTCATTCCTAGTAGAACAAGAACAAGTAGGTGATATTCTGGGCAAAATATGCAAAAGGAAGCACAATATTACTGGAAATGTAATGGATGAGTGATGACACTGAAATTGGTTTTTGTTAGGTAGCCCTGACAACTTCTCAAATTAGGAACCTTAGCACTCCTGTGCTCTGTTTCTACGTTATGTATTTTCACTTAAGTGGATGAAATGAAACTTTCTGGAGAAAGTTAGCAGCAGCAACGGAACTTGCCATGTTGGGGCCTCTCAAATTCAATGGGAGTTACCATGAAACCCGAAAGGAACAATTACTCAACAAGTCAGAATTCGACGACGGCTGATCTGGTTGAAACCATTTACGCGTCATACTTGTGAGGGCCATTGTAATCTTCTCCGTCGTCCCAATATCATTGATCTCTACAGAGGGACTAATCTGATAGCAACTTGATCAAAGACTATTCGACTAGAAAAAAAAAGTCATCAATTAACACCTTCGTAACTGCATAGTAAAAGAAATACACACCAAAGTCAAAAAGTACACGTGATGTAACATTGATGCGATGGACTGAATCACTTGCCGCGCAAAGTCTGCATATTTTCTCCTAGAGTCCAGCATAAGTGACCCGGGATTTGCAAAATGTGATTAATCTAGTTTTCACATTTGCAGTCAACAAACCACGAAATCATCGATCTGGCTTTGGACAACATTTATGCGCATGATCAAGAGTCCGGTTTTTTCCATCGTAGTTTATGCACAACGAAAGTCCGACACAGGTCCGATTAAGCATTCGCGAAATGGCATAGAATCTTATCTCAGATAACAAAGAAACAAAGAACGAGAAACTAACACGGATATTGCCCTAAATTTATCCCGCGTTTCTCGCCAACAGCGGCAAGTGATGCTTTACTAAGATTGCTCCGCAAATTAGCATGACTAAATGGCGTGGCTGACTGCATTTGAACAAATTGGTCATGTTCTCTGCTGTGTTACTCAAATATATGAAATTCTGTGAATCGATATTCGCCAACATACTGCACGTAAGCAATGGAAGCAAACCAGGATGATCAAACATGTCAACAATGAAGAGCAAAATCACCGTTTCATTATAGAAAAAAGGGGGGAAGAGAAAAACCAAGTCGAGCACGAGAAGAACAGTGGTTAAACTTAACGTCGTACCTCTGAGAGGAAGTGAAAGCGAAGTCGACCCACCCGCGCTCGTCGCCCTCCCACTTCAGGATCCGGCCGTCGGCGACGCCGGTGTACGGGCCGCCGCCGCTCGGGTCGAAGGCGAGGCTCTCGGGCCCGAAAGCTCCGGCGACGGGCACCACCCTGGAAGCGTGTAGGCGGTCGTGGGCTCCCGGGACGGGAGGCGGGTGGAGGAGATGGGTCGGGGGGTTCAGAGCTAGGACGACGGCTGCGATTGCAAGCGCTATCGCCACCACTCCGAGCTTGGAAGCCATGGCCTCTTTGCTCAGGTGATCAAGAACAGTGCTGCCGTTGCAAGGGAGAGGCTCGAGCTCGAGGCTTGTGAAGGAAGTGAAGGGAGTCAAACGAAGTAGAATCAAGCTGATG
Source organism: Metrosideros polymorpha var. glaberrima (assembly GCA_001662345.2). NCBI lineage: Eukaryota > Viridiplantae > Streptophyta > Magnoliopsida > Myrtales > Myrtaceae > Metrosideros > Metrosideros polymorpha. The sequence continues at coordinate 22,165,414 of BCNH02000001.1, forward strand.
GGTCTTCACAGAAAGGAAGGAAGGAGTTGATGCTGCTAGACTGCTAGCGGGTAGATAACGATTACCTACCTACTCCCATTATTGAATAACTCATTGAATATTCAATTCGGGAATCATTCGAATTTTCAAAATTTCTCTGCCGAGCTTGAATAATTCCATGTAAAAGTAAAACATGAACGAAAGGCAGGAACTTTTTCTTGGAGCTCTCTGTCATAATCGCCGAGAGAGGAGAATTCTCCCACGAAAGATTTGTTGAGCGACAGTACCATCCGGCCCAAGCAAACCCCACTTGTCTGACATGACGTGCATGTAATTTGTAAAGGTCTCGGGGTGAGTTTGGTTTGGTATTTCTTAAAAACTTTCGGTCTTCAAAACTTCTTGAAAAAATGTTTAGATATTTAGTATGCAGCTTTTGGTCAAATTCTAGCTTTGAGAATGCTAAAAACCCAATACTAGAGAGTCTAGCATAAGGCTTTCAGCATTTTCAAATCTGAATCGAACCCATTTTTATATAAGTATTATTCCGAAAACTTTCGTCGAGCAATTATTAAAAGGAATTTTGCAGCTTTTCAATATTGTTTGCTTTTACTGTGCGTAATTGCCTTTTGAAAAAAGTGAATCGATGGTTACTTAGCATGCTTAACAGGTGTGTAGATGGGGGGATTTATATGTGAAAAACTTAGGCCATTTAGCACGTAAAATGTGGGGTTGATGTTTGGGAGGAGGATCGCAAAGCTCCAATAACCGCTAGACGATGGTTTCTCCAAATCCACCAAACAAGCTTCGCGAGTTAGAAATTGAACATTTTCATCACGACGAATGGCATGAAAACCAGATGGCGTGTTGAAAACCGAGCTCTCCCACCCGACTGATAGATAGAACGATCAGGATCTCGCCCCTCATAAAGCATGAGGTTTCATGTTTGTTCTGTTGGTGTTTGTAAGTTGAGTAGATACACTAGCAATCAAAGTATAGAACATTGGAATGCTGTCACCAGAATTTTTGGCTATCTTAAGGGAACCAAAAATTTGAGATTGTTCTATAATAATTATTTGGCTGTACTAGAAGGATACACCGATGCTAGTTGGATTACAAGTGTAGGAGATAAACATTCCACTTCTGGATGGATTTTCACATTGGGAGGATGTGCTGTATCTTGGGCGAGCAAGAAACAAACTTGTATATCTTACTCAACAATGGAATCAGAATTTATTGCTTTAGCAGCAACTGGGAAAGAGACCGAGTGGATTCGGAATTTGTTGTTGAACATCAAATTGTGGCATAGTCCTATGCCTCATATTTCTATCCATTGTGATAGTCATGCTACTTTGGCAAGAGCTTATAGTAGTACTTATAATGGTAAGTCTAGGCATATTAGTCTAAGGCATGAGTACGTGAGACAATTGATTCAGGATGGTACCATAACAATTGTCTACGTGAGGTCAAGCAAGAATTTGGCTGACCCTTTTACAAAGACACTACCAAGAGAGGTAGTGAAAATGAGCTCAAAAGAAATGGGGCTGAAACCTTTTAATTAAAATCACCGGTAATGGTAACTTGACCAAATACTAGCACATCACTAGTTATATGGTTTAATGGATAAGAACAAGTTACTGAAAGTGATTGTATGATACTGATATTAGCCCCGACACAAGAAATCAGTATGGTCTGTTACGTTTTAGAGGCTGAATTATATTCTTAATGAAGTATAATACATTAATGTATCGTGTTCATAAGTAACAGAAACACGTGATAGATACTTCACCTATATGAGTTTAGAAGTGGTGCCGCTTCTTACGAAAGTTAGGTTTGCTTTCTAGAGAACTCATGAAAAGGTACAAACACAAGGCCATAACAGTGCTAAGTAGATTATAAACTTCTCATTGAAGCAAGAGGTTAGCATATGTGCGGTATGTCCGGTTCTATTACTAAAAGTATCTAGTTTAAAGCCAGCAGCTACTTGTGACTTTGATAGAACTTTGAGATACTTGTACTAAATGAAGGTTTAACTCGAAAGAGACCTTTTATGTATGTATATTGATCTCAAGGAATTTTGGCTATTTTAATAATAATAATAAAAATATATTATTTGTTTTATAAACAAAGTGGGGGATTGTTGGTGTTTGTTTGTAAAACAAACACATAAGGCTTTTTCCTTGTCCCACATAGGAAAGAAAGGAAAGTCCCGGTCTCTTTATTAGTTAAAGCATTATCTATTATTGTAAATAGAGAAATGGGTGAGTGGGCTAGACCCCACAATACACGCGTGCGGGTGCGCGATTATTAGGCGCACTTAGCACTTTGCATGCTTGCACGTCGCGGACCAAAATAAGCCTTAATAAACAATTATTAATTTTAATTTCGAAATTAATTTTTGGCTCGTGACTGTTCAGATAAAACTGTTCGATTTAAGACCTGAAAGGATATGTTCGAAATTGACAGTTTTCATACTTGAAAGGTTATGTCCGAATTGCAATTCTTCGGACATGAATGAGTGTGTCCGTAGCGACAGTTTACAAATCAAGAGGTGTGTTCTATATTTTATATATAGGACAATTTCGGTTCATTTCAAGTAGACAGATAGAACAGAACGAACGACATAACAAAATAACTTCCATTTTCGTCATCCTTCTAAATAACCAGTCTTCTATTGTTTCGCAAGAGGGTTTTAGGAGATTTACTGGAATTGCTATCAAGTATTCTCACTGTGACTTTGTTGTATCCTGAAGGGAATTTGCCAGAAACCTATAGCAACCTTGTGGGGCAAATTAATCATAAAAAAGAGTGATTACACACCTCAAAGTCCGACTGTATTGTGATTCTATTTCTCCAATATATTTCCAACACGTTCTCTACTCACACTTCAGAGTTGGGCTATGAGGAAGTAATTCATTGCAAATCTCTTAATCCAGACATGAATATAGACCGGATCCGAAGGACAAATTTAGTCCGGTTCGTGAAGATTAACTGGGGATATCCCGTTGTCTCTGTCCAGTGAAATGCATCGGCGTGTTATCTTTGCTTCCTTGGTTCTTCTAAATGAATGCATTCACGGCCCATAAAGAAGTCCCATCGAGCCCAAAATCCCAATCACCAGCCAACCCCCATGGTCACCATCAGCCCCTTTTTTCGTATCAATAGCCCAATATGTCCCAAGCTCATCTCATCTTCATCGTTCTAATCGAGATTAGGACATTAATTATTATTTTTTAACTAAGGAGCTCAACAAAGAAATAAGCGCCCTTGTATTCCCCGATCAGGCGGTTGGCGACATGGGGTTCGAATCACTCCGCTCATGCATCCTCTTGAGGCCGAGAGCACGAATCCGTACGCTCCGATAGCCACCTCGTGTGCGCGAGATTGGAATCCCGAGTCTTATCCGGAGACATTTCTTTCGCCATTTAACACTCCTGTACCATCTCAAGCTAGAGACCAGGATCTTCAGCCTTGACGAGGAATCATAGCAACGTAATTCCATTGAAAGAAAAAGGGGCCTCCTTTTTTCACCTTTTGAGAAAATATAATTCAGAAAAAAGGGGGGATAAATTCTTCTTCATTATTAATGCTTTTTAGTAACTTTCACGTTTCAACGGATTTTTACCAACTCGCTTTCAAAAATTACCAAGATCAAGATGGGGGCCTTTTTAACTAGGCAAAGCGAAATTTTCAAAAATAGAAAAGCTTCGAAATTAAATTATCAAAAGGGCCAAAAAAAAAGAGAGAGAGAGGGAGAGAGAGAGCAAGGACATGGATGGACCCAAGGTAGAACTTGATCCTGCCTGTACCTGGAAAAACCTGCTCCAACTTTTGAAAGTTTCCTTTTTCTTTTCTTCTATTTTCGCTTTTTTTTTGTTGCATTTTTTTTTGTCACCTAATTAATAATAACATTAAATGCAATATGGTTTTTAGCCGCCCGGATAAAATCTGAAATCGCTGGTTGAAAAGGAGATGGTCGACGTGAGACCTAATATATTGATCTTGACTATGAAAGTCACGCGAGCAATTCTTTTTTCTTAGAAAATTTTTTAGCATAACCAAAATTTGATAATAAATTAATTGATTAATTGAATCTCCTGAATATGGACCCTCCTGATTCAAAGGCGATATATTCATCGATTCAATTTACTCCTCTTAAAATAATTTCATGTCATAAAAAAAAAATAACGTGCGATTATGTGCTTTTTTAATCTCAAGATGATAAATTGAAGCCGTTAATCGGGAAGACCGAAATTTGCGAACAAACGCTCTCTTGAATCAACTGAATTTTTCATCTGTTAAGCCAAGTTTGATGTTAGTGTGATTTAACGATTTAATGATTATTAGATTCCGTGGAATTAGGGAGAAGACAGCTTCAAATGCACTCCAAATCAAAATCCTGTGTCTGATATATATCTATATCTATCTATTTATCCATTCTTTAACTCTTTTTTCTTTTTTTTTTCCAACGTCAAATGGAGGCAGACTCTGACCCACAATGCCCGGCGAGAATCGGGACTTGGAAACTCGACAACGAAAAGAGGTCCCTTGCTTCTGAACCACTAAATCTTTCTCGGAATAAGAGATGTATGTGTGTATATTTATGTATTGGACCGCCTTATTTTAATTAGAAACCCCTCTCATTTGCTTCTTAATTTTGGTTGGCTTCTTCAAATAACGGGGAAATCATCTTCTATTACTTGTTACAATAAGATTGTGACACACTTTTGAAAAAAAATCTCGAGTGCAATCTAGGTCCCGAATTCAGGCGAGAAGATCTTGGGCCTGGCCTTGGGGATCCAAACTTGCTCGTCAAGGGTCCGAGCACGAGAGCAATGGTTCCCGACCTGGCCATTGGTGATCTGGTCACGAGTGTTGGGGTCACATTCCTAGCCTCGAGGGACTAGGGATGGGCCACGAGGGACTCGGACGCGAGCATTGATAAATCAGGCGCTCAACCACTAGGTTCCTAGAGGTCTCCACGGTCCAACCAAGCTCAGCCTCAGGGAATCAGCCTTGAGCCCTAGGTCCAATGGTAAAAATTATTTTCGATTTTTAAAGAGATAGTCTTTTTCCTAAATTTAAGCATAAGTTTTCTATCAACTATATAAAAAGATTTTCCGCTAACTATATCTAAGTGATCCAAGCATCGAAAGATAATGAAAGTATTTTGTAACCATTTATTTTCCACGAAACAGTGTACCCTCTATACATTTCATTCTCAATCCAACCATACTAAAAAAACGAATAATAAAAGGATCGGCGTGTGTTGTCTTGTCGCACAAATTTCTTGAACCAAACTTGAATGTAATAATGAGAGGGGACAAATAAACCCAATTTGCTACTACCCTATGTATTGCAAAAAAACACACACACACACACATTATGTTCTTCATGTGATTAACATTCCAAACCTAGCTAGTTACTGTAATTTAATTTAACCGTGCCTAACAGCTGCTTTCCAAATGTAGTTTTGACCTACCTTTTCTTACCTCACACCGTGAGAAGTTATTGCCTCGTCTAATCTGAGAAGCACAGCCAATCACACGCCAAAAACAGGCACTTTCACTTTTTGGATTCTAAGAAATAAAAAACGTGTTCGATTCATGCATGTCAATTAACAATGTTCATCACATTGCTGTGCCACGAGTTTGTCTATTATACTTTTTTTCTTTTATATATCTAGGGGCACGAGCGCATAAGCCAGGTAATTCAGACACCAATGAAATACCCCGCAAATCTCATTAATCGATTAAGTCTAGGCATTTGGCATGTGCGAGTGACCTTGACTTGAAGTAGTTGGTACACACTTGATGGAATTGATCATACGATTTACAATTCCTAAGCTAAAAATTTTCTTGACACCCTAACCAACTGTGCTGATTTTGAGAGTTTACTCGTTTCCTTACATTACACAAAGATGGATTGTGTTAACGAGTGCCCTAGAATATTTGTTAAGCAAACAATCAAGGAAACTTTACCGTTTCTAACGCACTGATTGCCGTTGCTTTATGCACCATTAGTGCGACGAAAATCCAACTATTACAAATAAAGTATATTTAATAAGTATCCATGCAAAGAGTACTTATTGGCTTAATCCTAGGGCAAATAATTACTGCCACTCCACTAAAGCGAAATTGTCAATCAATCGATACACCGATTAATTAATTATTTGATGATCACCTTTCTCTGATCCCACGAAGAAAACTTTTGGGGGCTTTTTCCTTGCCGGTCATAGCGAGAATGGCTTTGGTCGGCCCAAAAAAATAAAAAATAAAAAAAATAGCATAAATGGCTCCAGAAAGTTTCCTACAGTTGCAAGTTGGATAGGGGCTCTTGCATTATTATTATTATCATCCCTACTTTTAGGACGGACAAAGCTACTTTACCGGTGTCAAAAGTGGAAAGTTTATCCATCCACCCATTTTGCTTTTCGAATTACACATAAGAAAAACTTGTGGTATTTTCCCTCCTACTCCCATACTCTTTTCTTTTTGTAGTAATTAAAGAGGTTCTGGACCGGATTTTTGATACCAAATTAAGTGCACCTTCTCGATCCGATCGGGGCGAGTCATCCATGCAGCGATTAGGGAATTCCTCGAAACTTCAGTGATATCTTTAGGCGCGAGAGATCTTAATCATTTTATTGCTCGACCAATCCCTTGGCGCCAAGCTTTTTTTTTTATGAATTCTCCCTGTTATTCATCAACAAGACTTGTGGGAAGAAATGTGAGATACGGTGAAAAGCACGCAAAAGTCGAGACAAGTCTTCTGGACCGACCCGAAACGGTCGAAATCATAAAGATGCATATACCCCGTCAGTGATTTATGAGTTTAATCATCGCAAATCAAAGCAAAACCATAGGATGCGGGAACTAGATCAGGAGAACAGTTTAAGTCAAGGGGTCGGGGAAAGAACCCTAATGCCTTAAAATTTCCTTGCGAAGATGAATTTAAAAAAAAAAAAAAATCCCCCACAAGCCAAAATTGTAGCCGCCTCCCCCCAGGTCCGCCGTTGAAGACTTCAAGACATCATCAGAATAACCTCAGAAAAAGAAAAATAAGCAAAAAAATCCACATCCTTTTCCAGACGATTTTTTTGAGATTTGCCATGGGAGTTGTTCCAGCTTGAATTTCAATCCATATTTTACGAGAGATCCTGTGATTAGGGTTTCGTCTGAAATGATTGGCCCCATCTTACGCACCAGCTGAGCTAATTCCTTGACCCTCGAATTAAAAAAAGAAGAAGAACTCATCAAGAACAGATCGGCAAAGAGCAGAGACAAAGGCGATCCGCTGGCTCGACAATACACCGCAGCATCGAACCAGATCTCACTGCGTAACCAGCGTATCTCCTAAAATAATGTCCGAATGGCGGGCGATTCATTGCATTCGGCTACCCGACGCTCCCAACTTTTATATGCTATCCTCAGCTCCTTCTGGGATCGGTTGCACCTGCTCTCTTTAGCATTCGATATAGGCTTCTTCTGTTCTTATTTTGTTCAACAACCACATAAAAAAGAAAAAAGAAAAAACAAATGACAAAGAAGAAAATGGAATTATATGTGGGCAAGTCAAAGGAATTATCATATACAAAAGCTAATTCTTCTGTCGACGGCTTCCTCGATTAATTTTTGTAAATTCAGGCGATGTCATAACATAGTCAAAGAGCATTGTCTAATGCCCGCTTGAAGTATAATTCGAAAATTCTTGCATTCTGATTTTTTAGCTCATTTGAAATCATGACGAGTTCTTCTAACCACGTTCGAGGCCAAAAGTAACCTTTTAGCTATGGCGACGGCAACGGGAAAGTCAATAAGTAATTTTAGGCTGGGAAGAAGTTGAAATTTCCAATAAATAAGTCGTAAATTACATTACAAAGTTCCTAATTAAGTACCGCCATTGTGTGTAGCATCATGCCACATGAAGTATTAGGCCCCATATCCATTTACCTCACCATGAAAATGACATGTCAATTTCCAAAAATAATTTTTGGCTCGGGGGAAAAGGTCCATGGATACGTGTCATGCCTTGATTAATTAGATTCTATTATCATGTTTAATTTGCACAATTTTGAAGTTGATTTGACCGAGCACCCCATTTATATATGGTAGGAAAATATGGACTATAGGTCCACGACACCCGCAGACTTGATCCACGTGTTAACTTTGAAATCTTTAGTGTCGTTGACATTAGGACAATTGACTATTGAATTGAAAGTCAAGCAATAAAATTAACAAATTAATACTATTGGCGACTTTTGCGTACATTACATGACTAATGTAATGAATTATAAAAGCAACAATAATGAACTATCGTTCCCGGACTAAGATATAATATATAATCCGTTTAATTTTCGTTGTTAGGTGATGGGGTAAATCTCAAATGGTGCTGGTTCTAAGCTAGATTAAACTTAAATCCCCGTAAAAAGAAAAACCCCCAAAGATGGAACAAGTCGCATCATGAGAACAAATCAGCCAACGGGAATTGAATTTGGAAATGAACTAAGATACAAACTGATAAAAAAAAATTTCAAAATCAGGACATTCGAACTTGTGTGACATTAAAAGTTATCTTTGAGAGAGTAACAAAAATGATAACAATTCGGGTGCTATTGCCAATCGTCGGTTATCAAAATTTTGTGTCGTTATTAAACGTGTTTTTCTGTTCAGAAGCTCATCTAAAAAATAAAATAAAATAAAAATTTGGCCAGAAATTATTCCCGTAAATATAATGATTATTATTTCTGCCCTGACTCTTGACGGACGAGGCGACATAAACCAAATTCGAATATTGAGGTAGGGAGCATTGTAGCGGGGTGGAGGCGAGCAAGATCTCCACGAAGGCGCGTGGGCCCCGCAAGATCAGCCTTTCTTTTGTGGGGAAAATCTTTGGGGAGCGTGGATCCTACGTGACAGGCTGGACCACGGACCATGCATGCATCAAAAGTCTGTCGGGGAATCTCCTCCTCCTCACCGGATTATCAGCTTCCTGGTGTTCACCCCTATCGACGATTGACGTCCTTTGCTTTTGGATCCATCGGTGCAAAAAGTTGATTTCACAAACTTTTTGGGGATGGAAATGGAGGATGTTTCAAGACCTCGTACGATTTTGTCTCGCGGAAATTGGAATGAAGCTCGCTCTCGCACATCCCTCATGTTTTTCTTTCCTCAAAATTGTTCAATCGGATAAAAACTTTGTTTTTTTAGGTTAATATCAAGAAAAACCTCAAATTGATACATTTGTGATAAATTTACCAAAAACTAATTTTTTGATCACGAAAAATTTCAAACTAATATATTTGTACTAATATACTATGACAAATTATCCCACGTTAGTTTCCGTCAAATTGTATTGTCAAATTACTGAATTTGATAACACATGTACTAGTTTGAGATTTTACACTCCGTTTGTCACATGTGTGTCAGTTTGGGATTTTTATTGGTATTAACTTAATTTAACGGAAACTAAAAGAGGGTAAATTTGTCATTGTCACATATGTACAAGTTTGAAATTTTTCATGATCAAAAAATTAATTTACAATAAATTTATCGTAAATATACCAACTTGGGGTTTTTTATAGTAAAAAAATTCGTTTGAGATAAATCTGTCACAGGTGTATCAGTTTAGGATTTTTTTTTTATGGATATTAACCTTTTTTTTGTACAATTAGGTACTTGAAGTCTATGTTTCTGTTCAGCTTCGTCTTTTTTATTTTTATTTTTTTTATTTTATTGAGTTAGTGGATGGAATTGGCGACGTCGCTTGCTGAGTGGGACTCAATGTGCTGGCGTGGCTTGCTGAGTCGATCAATGGTATGATGTGGACTTACCGATTTCCTCATTTGGAGGTGCATTAGGAGCGTAGTAGTTCCGTTCATCTCAATCGATCATCATTGATTCAAAAGCGAGTAAAATCGTACAATACACTACACGTAATGATTGGTTTACATATACGGGAACGACGCCCCCCTCAAGGCTAATAATTCCTCCGCTTACCGATAGTTTGGGTTCTTCACTTTTGCTACATGAATTTACGACTTACATGAAATGTCTTCTTCTCTCTCTTTTTTTTGCGAAAAGGAGATCGAAGAGGTGTCCGATACTATTGAAAGTACCAAATCAATTTCTATTATACGTGACAATGCTCGTCGTCCATTAATAATTACAGTGTGTATAGAAACCTATTCCAAAGAGACTATCGTGATAGTCGTTGTAGGCAATCTAGGATTTATTATTAGGGTTTATATCACGAAAAATCTTAAATCAGTACATTTGTGACAAATTTATCTCAAATCAATTTTTTTACTATAAAAAATTATAAACTGATACACTTGTGACAAATATACTTCAAACTGGTACATCTGTAACAAATCGTGACAATTTTACCCCCCGTTAGTTTCTGTTAAATTGTGTTAATACCACAAAAAATCTCAAATTGACACACACGTGACAAACGGAGGGTAAAACCCGTCATGTGTCATCAAACTCAGTAATTTTACGGTAAAATTTGAGGAAAACTAACAGAGAGTAAATTTATCACAGATGTATCAATTTGGGATAAATTTGTCACAAATATACCGGTTTGGAATTTTTCATGGTCAAAAAATTAACTTATGATAAATTTATCATGGATGTATTAGTGTATCAGTTTAGAGTTTTTCATGGTATTAACCTTTTATATTATGCCAAAGTGGATAGATTTCTTTTTCTTTTCTTTTCTTCTTTGTTCGTCTTCTTTCCTCCCTGCTTTTTTCACCGCTCTCTCCACCGGCTCAAGAAATGGCAAGGCGGCAAGCTCCCCCCCACACCTGCCGGTGGTCAAGGCGAGGGATGATGACGTCATCTGTATCTGTTAGGAGGATTTTGGCGGGGCCCATTTCCACCTCTCTCTCTCTCTCCCCCTGCTCTTTCGGCTTTTGCCGTCACTTCCGTCCAAACAATGTCTCTCTCCCTCCCTCTCTCTGTAATCTCCTCTTCCTCTCCTATAAACTCAACCCGCCCCCACTTTGCACGCCTCAAATCCTCTCTCTCTCTCCTCACATTCGTTTCATTTCCCCATCTTCACGCCCCTTGCATTGCCCTCTGTCTCTGTGACTGAAGAAAAAATCCAGCTCGGGAGAGGTTTTGGGGATGATGGAATCCGGTCGGATCTTGCCCTGCGGGATGTGGATTCTACCGGGTCTTCTTCGTATGACGACCCTATGCTTCATTCGTCCTCCTCTTCCTCCTCTGTCGTAGCAGCAGGAGGAAGAAGAAGTCACTGAACCACCCTCGCGAGAAGTTTCTGCTCTCGGATCTCGCGTTTCTCCATTTTTGGGTCCGCAAATGGGCACCGCCGCAGAGCCTCAGTTCCATGTTTTGGCCGTCGACGACAGTCTCGTCGATAGGAAGCTCATCGAGAGGCTCCTCAAGATTTCCTCTTACCAAGGCACTCTCTCTCACCCTCTCTGGCCTTTGTTTTTTCTTGGATGAAACTAAGAATGGGTTCTTCAAGAAGTTGGCTTAGCTCTTGCTGTTGCTTTGCGTTTTTTTTTTGGTTTCCTTTTTGGGTGTTTTCATTTCTCATTCTCTTTTTTTTCTGCTTTTGCTCCTTTCTTCCTGTTGCCATTTGCAGTGACTACCGTTGATTCTGGTAGTAAAGCCCTGGAGTTTCTGGGTTCCCGTGGAAACGATGACCGAAGCAGCTCCGATTCTCTCCCGTCCGTTTCACCGAACGATCATCAAGTAATGTGTGCTTCAGTTTCAGCACCTCTCCGTCTTTCTTTCACCTGGAAAATTTTCTTTTTCCCCGTCGTTTTTCGACCTTCTGGGGTGCAGTCGTGTGACTCATCTTGATTTCCGATCAACTAATCAACAGGGAACGGAGGTGAATCTCATCATCACAGACTACTGTATGCCCGGAATGACCGGCTACGACTTGCTCAAGAAAATCAAGGTACGCCCTCTGGATTCTTTCACCGGAGTCTTTCTTTCCCACTAGCCCTTCTTCTTTTCTCTCGCGGCCGTCTTGTAGGTATCGTTTTCCTTTCCGGGAAAGTTTTGGCCCCAGGCGTGTCTTGCCAGATTGATCGCTTTGCATTCCGTATATTGACAAAGTCAGAAAGTGGCTCTAGCATGGCCGGGTCTGAATGTTTCTGTTCGTGGGTCCTTCCATTACCATCACTCTGCCCTCCTTTTTTCCCTGCCCACTTGCTTGGGAATTTCCATGATAATAGTCTACAGGAATATATTCCCTACCTATTTTCCCGGTAATGGTAAGGCTGACTGATCTGATCTGTCAAAAGCCAAGAAAACAAAACAGGACAATCTGGTCTAATCAACGATAACTTTTTTCTTTTTGGCAACCCTCTGTCTCCTTTCGGATTTCGAATGTCCCCTCAAAATTGAATTTTCCATAGCTCATGATAGACAGCCTCTACTTCTCTTTGCTTAATCCTAGAGAGTACTGGAAAGAACTGGTGTATGCAAATCTCATATGATTTATGTTTTATTGCAGGAATCCTCATCTCTGAGAGACATCCCAGTGGTCATTATGTCCTCCGAGAATGTCCCTTCAAGGATCACCAGGTAAGAGCAGCATCATAGTACTCTAGGAAAAGAGAACTTCCGCATTGTTCGTGCTCAAATGTTCCGACTGCTGGGGAGGATGGATCGTGTTTTGTTGACTGGTGTGTTTAATTTGGGGCGACGCAGATGCTTGGAAGAAGGAGCGGAGGAATTTATCCTGAAGCCAGTGAGATTATCGGATGTGAATAAGCTCAGACCCCACATGATGAGAACCAAGAAGCTCAAGAACCAGAAACAGGAACCGCAGGAAGAATCACAGAGACGTGGCGAGATTCGATCGCAGCCACCGCGCCAATGCGAACTTGAAATTCAACAGGGTCAACACCATCAATCTCAGCAGGTTCAACAGCACCAGCAACAGAAATCCGGCAATAACAACAAGAGAAAGGCCATTGACGTTGAAGAAGGTCTTTCGCCTGACAGAACAAGAACCACATACAGTGGAGTCGCCACTTTCTGATGAATCACACCCTTCAATTTTTTCGTGACAATGCGTCGTTTCACTAATTTTTCTTTTTCACATCCCGTTCCTGCTTACTGCTGCAGCATACAGATTAGAGAGAAGGGCTGGAGATTTGTTTTTATTTTTATTTTTATATATAGCTTTTTCTCAGGTATATAGATCTTAATTGAAGTAGTTGATTCACAGTACCCCCTTCTTAATTTGTCCAATCTCATTCTCAACCCAACAAAAACACGAGTAATAGAAGGAAAAACACGTGAGAAACTTATGCTACGTTTGGGAACAGGGGGCGAAGAAAATTGGGGAGTAAAAAATGCTACGAAGTTCAGAAATTTCCCCCCAAATTTATCTCGCTGGAATTTTAAATTCCTTCCAAATTCCCACCCAAATTAGGTTTTTGAGCAACATTCTCTAGATTTTTAGCGAAGTTACCTCGAATTAACATGCGCCGGAACAAAAAAAAGTTTGCGTCGCGACATCTTGTTTTAAATAGTGAGGAGAAGACCACACAGATAGCCTCCTCATCGTGTCAAAATTCCAGACGTCCATTGATAGCCGTTCTGGAATTCCGATCGTGGTGAGACATCGAATTGTCTTAAGCATTAAAACTCTCGCGTGTTTGAACACTTAGTTGATCGAGTGTCGTCTGGATTGACCGTGACATTTTCACTATTTAAAAAAAATCTAAATCTTATAGTTCACGCTATTTGACCTTTCATTTATCCAATTCAAAACTCCCCAAACTTTTCAGGTACTCAAATGATGAGATGCAGATCATTAAATATGCTGTTTGACTCTTAAGAGCATTATTTTCTTTCTTAAGTACAACAAAGGATTTGAGTGCAACTCGTGAAGGGGAGTGTAATGTTGCGTGGAAAACATCTTTTTCTTTAAATACCATCGATGCAATATGTCAATAGAGAAACTCTTCAATACCCATAGCTGAATGCCTCGTTACATTGTTTATTGATCATTCAGTCCACTAACTTTTACCAATATATAAAGTGTCAGAATGAATTAGGGGTGCGTATTCGGTCCAGTTCATCTAGGAACATGACCGAATCGGCCTTACTTGGCAAGTTCAAAGTCGGTTCGCATTGGGATCCCCGGTTCCAATTGGCCTTGACTGGTTCGATTCTTGGTTTAGGATCTTGAATTGTTGGCTCTACCCGAGGTGAAGGGCTCATCGGAGGTAGCGAGGTAGTGGCAATGTGTTAGCACCCAAAATTAACCTCACCGAAATTGGTGAGTGCAATAAAAAGACTAACCAATTAACGAATGCAAAAAAGAGAATTTGAAGACGTCGCTGTAATAGCACTAAAGAGGACAGCGATAAAGTTACCGAAGTTCGGCGACAACAATGAAGTTACCAAAGTTCGGCGACAGCAACAGAGTTACCAAAGTTCGACAAACAAAAAGGAGCGATAATCAAATCAGAGATTGGTGTTGAAGACAATAATTGCTTATGAATAAGAAAGGATAGTTATTTAGGATAGGACAAAAAGCAGAAACTCATAGATAAGAGTAACCGTTCATGACGGTTAACACCTTTGTAAACCTATAAAAGGCAGGAGCCACGCTATTGTAAAGGATCGGCAATCAATGAATGAAACATCTACTTTTTACGGTCTACTTGTTATCAATTATTCACGGTTTACTTTTTCTATTTTCATTGTTCTGTATTTGTTCTTTGTAGTGTTGTTCACTAAATTCTTGTCCGAATTGCCACAGAACCTATCCCTTCATTAATAAAACCGAAGCCTCGCAGTTCGGTGAAAGGTATTTCGTCGGAACCATTTTTTGGTGAAACACCATGGCAGATCCTGAGGCGGATGAGGAGGCCCTAGCCCTCGATGGTCTCGACCGACCAACGCGTGCCTGCTTTGGCATGTGGTCTCGCTGTCTTCGTCGGCGATGAGGTGCTTGTTGAAGGGTCTCCGAAGCTTGACGGCCCCGGTTTCCACGAAGAGATCAGGAGAGGTTGTCTTTATTGGGATTGATTATCAGGTTTGGACTTGTGAGGTTGAGCGTTCGTTTCTCAGCGGGGGAAATTAAAGGAGTAACTGGAATGGTAAGTGGGAACGAGAATGCGTGTGAACTGGGATTTTTTTTCTCAGGTGATCATCAACATAGTAAATCTTTCAGCTAATGAAACCTAAAAAAAATGGGAAAAAAGAAGAAGAATCGATCGACTTCTAGATTGATCCTAAAATCCAGGTCGGTTCTCGTTTTTTAAAATCGAGAATCGGTCCTAATAAGGTAGGTTCAAGATTCCGAACCTGAAATCGATCATCTCTTGTATAAATAACTTGATGCAGTGGGTGAGCGCCTGATGATGCGAGTTGGGGGTAATGTCTCCTTCCCTTTTAATCCCAAACATGTTTGTATTATACGTTCCTTTTGTCATTTCTATTTTATTCTTTTTAAAATCTACTTAAAGAAATATTTATCTTTTACAAATTTTTAAGCATGGAATTGTTCTTTTACATTATGAATGGATCCACTAATGTATTTTTCATACTCTTCTCTTTCATTGATCTTATTGTTTGATAATCCTTAGAAAGTATTTTACAATGATATTTAAATTTATATAATTCATCCAATTTCTGAAAAGGGTATTTATTATGTGAAAGTCAAAATTAGGATGACAAAATGGAACTTCTATGTATTGTTGTCAAATGAGAAAATTAATAACTATAATTTCTATCTGATTCGATAGGCATTTCATTATTGCAATCTGTGTAACATAGGTCTATGTCCGTACTTTTTATTTGTGATAGTTCAACTGATTAATATGTTTCCATATTGTTTACTTTTTATTATTATTCTAGTCTAAATACCGTCATTACTTCTTCAGAACTTAGATTTTTTTTAATGAATTGGTGTTTTTCTTATCAAATTAGTTTCTTATGAATATAAGGTGAAAATGAATAAGTCGGATAAAAGAAAGTAGTTTTTCTTGATTGAATTGTGGGTAAACAATTAATTTCTTTCTCCTTACAAAAAAAAAAACAGTTAATTTCTTTCTTAAAAATCGGTTGACTATAACACTTTATCATTCATAAAAAAAAGTTCATTCTATATGAATGTATCTTTTGTAATTTTATCTCACTTGTAAACATCCATCTACGATCGTAATAAATCAACTATGTACATGAATCATCGCACCTTGTTACCATCTGATACAATATGGAAAATAAAAGTTTAATACTAATGGAAACAATCTAGTTATATTATCGAATGTTTTGAAATAATTTAACTCTCTTCTTGCAATAGATAAAGTTAAAATCCCAATTTGAGGTATTTGCTTACCATCTAATAAGAATTCAAAAAGAAAAAAAGATTTTTGCTATGGTTCTGACTCACATGATATGTTACAAAATCTTAATACAAACACTTTTTTTCAAAAAAGAAAAAACTGTGATACTATATTGCGATATTCTATTAATTAAAGAGGGTTTATAAAAAAATGAGGGAGCATTAGGAAAATAACAATTATTTTTTGGTTTTAACCCTACGACATAGAAGGAATGAGAAAGAACTGTATTGAACTATTTTAAATTTAAAATGAATTAATAAGCCTGTCCAGCCTATGATTCATTTGAATTATCGACAAATTCCTAGAATTTTAGGCGGGATGGGAATTAAAATTCTTTCTACAAGAGGCACGACTAGAAGGAGTCGGCGGAAAAATTTGGTATTATACATATGGAAGCTTAAATTTTTCGCGGCGGCATCGGACGGAATGGGATCGGGAGACAATTTTACTCAATCGGTGAAGACAGCGGCGGCGGGGGCTGCGTTGACCTAATTTGACCTCGATCTCCACGTGGGCCCCGCTCCCTCGTCCACGTCCGTCGACGTGTCACGCGCCTCCACTCTCCAATATGCGACTCTCTTTCTTTTTTAATTGGATGGGAAAAAGAAAAAAGAGAAAGAAAAAAAAAAGCAGCAAAGCTCGTCAGATGCAGACAAGAGACAACGAGAACCGAACCCCCAATTGCGTCACCGAAAGCTTGATCGCCAAAATTCCCTCCCTCCCTCCCTCCCTCTCTCTCTCTAATCGCCACCGGAATCGGAACTCTCTCGTCGCGGATTATCTCGGAACCCTGCAGGTGAGCTCTGATCCCGGCTCGCTCCTCGTCCGATTTCAAGCTATTTTTTTTTTTTATGGTTCTTCCTTCTTCTTCGGGAAGGCCTGTGAATCGAAGGCCTCCGCGAGAGGCGTGGTGTCTTTCTGCATTCGTTGTGCATGTTGATGATTTTTCTGTTTCGGGAAGGCGTGCTGGATTTCCGGTTGCTGATGCTAGGGTTTTAGGATTGGCGCGGCCATGGGCGATCGCCGTGCTTTTTGGCCGCGTGATCAGACAGGAGAGCGCGCGAAACCCTAGGGCTCTATTTCGGTTGTCAGGGAGTCGTGTGACTGGGTTCGGATTCGTTTTGGCTGAAGAGGAAACAGTCGAGACGATAGCTTCGTGAGGAGTTTTGGTTGTGCGTGAGCCGGTTTCTAGCTGAATGAAAAGCGGATGATCCAGTGGGAGTCGGAGACTTGTATTGATGGTTTTTCTCGTTCTAGATTTTCGGTGAGCTGCAGTGATGGTCTTACAGCTTTTTCGGGTTTGGAAATTCTCTACATGATTGCAGGAGTTATGGATTCTAGATGGGTAGCAGAGACCAATTATGGAAATCACGTTTTCTTGCGGTCTCATGAGAGAAGATATCTATCTCTCGGCCATAGAGAGTACATATGTACATGATAATCTCTTTAACACGACTTGACTTTCCTTGTTAATCTAAACCTTCGCTTGTACATGTCAACAATAATTTTAAGATAACAATTTATCGTTAGCGATGTGTTGCGTGCTAATTTCATTTCTAATACAGGATCGAATGACATGGGCCGGAAGAGGATCTGTTCCACTTAGTACGAAAGGCTCTTGTTGATGTAATTTGTTGTTTGAAAAGAGTTCTCTGTACTTTTGGATGCTTGACAGACGGAATCATTGAATGACCCAAATGAGTTTTGGCATAAGAAGAAATAAATTATTAGAATGTTTCTCTTGACCTCAACTTTGCGAGTATTTTCATTCAATGGTGTGCGTGAAATGTCTGTGAGACAGGAAACCCTACAATCTGCAGTTACTTAACAATTCCTTATGTTTTCGTACTGTTAAGTTCGTCATGTCTTTATGTACTATACTTTTACTTTTTCCTGTTTTAACGAAGGATTCTCCCATACATTTGCCTTTGTTGTGACTTGTGATGGTCTAGATCATTTGCTTCTCTGTTCAATGAACTCCCCCTGGACGATAATTTTTTCCATGATTAGATGAAGTTTCTGACCATTTCGATGATTTTGTTGCCATCATTATTACTTTCAAGAAATGCCATTCATTGCAATCGATGTCCCCTTGTACTTCATATTCCATGTTCTGTTTATATGATTTGTTACTGATTCTGTGGATTTTTTGCTCTCCTGCATTTGGTTGCATTTTCTACTCGCTGACATATTGTAATCCTAAGCTGAAGATCTGAACTTTGTCAGTCATTCAATGCGGCCCTAGGAGACAATTTCTGCAATCTGCACTTTTCTTTCTACCGGTAGGCCCAGAACCTTCGAGCATGTCAAGCGGAACAGTTAGGAGAGTCTCGCGTCAAGATATACAACTGGTAAGCACGAAAATGAGTTTTCTATTCTGTGTAATCATTTCATCAAGTTTTTATATCCTTCACAGACTCTTGATGTAGAATTCTGACCTTTTTCTGTTTGTTGTTTCTCTCTTACAGGTTCAAAACCTGATAGAACGGTGTTTACAACTTTACATGAACCAGAAGGAAGTTGTGGATACTCTGTTGGAACAGGCAAAAATTGATCCTGGTTTTACAGAACTTGGTACCTAACCTGTTTTATTTTCATTGATTGTTACTTCAACGTTTGTTTTACCTGAATCATGTAGGCATAGTGTAAAAACTTCTCGATATGCCAATCACCAGCATTTGTTGATATGTTGTAGACGTTTTTAGTGTATCCCAAGAGCATTAGGTGATTATTTAAATTTTAAAAGATATCTGATAACTAATATCCTGAACATAATCAGCAGTGTTTGCATGTGCAAAATTCTTTACAGCTATGTGTTTGGAACAATGAAAAGGTTAGACTTAGGCCTAAAGTTCCATCAAGATCTAAGGTGCTGATGAGTTATTTCTTCCCTATGGAGAATAGTTTGGGGAAATACTGTCAACATCCCGAGACGCTTCTACTTGTCCCCTATAGGCACTTAGAGGAAACCCCTTGTTTCCCAAAAATTTTCGGCATCATGTGTGAGAATTTAACTGATGAATATCACAATCAAAGTTGTAGTCCAAAGCGTGCAATTAAGGTACTAGGGATTCTCTTTCTCATAAAATCTCTTTCATTTCTTTCCCAAGCAGGCAATATGGTATGGGGGGTAAATGTAATTGAATGTCTTTCTTTCCTTTACTGCATAATTCCAAGCCTGCTCCTTGATCAAAAGAGATCCTGGCAAATAAATAGTGGGGCTTGCATAGGGAAGATTCCTGAATTATTGCTTCCGGAGCATTGCTAATGATGGCTCCTGTTGCTTTGTATGAAGATGAACATAGATAACATGGCCAGGATCCTCTACTTTTGCTTATCTGTAGTTGATGAATCCCTATGTGCTTTCCAGGGAATGGAGACAAGTTTAGTCAGCTTTTCCGCTTTCTTTCCCTGAAAATTAGGGCAGAGGAAAGCACTTTTTTCACTGAGTTATCTGGTCTCTCATAAAGTACTCTTGCTATGTTTTCCTTGAGAACATTGAATTTGACCAAATCCCTCTCTCATACTGTGGATATTGTTTTCGAGCTGATAATCCAGTATATGTGGTATCCTACTAAGATAAGAAGCAGCAGAACAGACCAACTCCATCTCTGGCCGGGAGAACTGTATCTGAAATTTGAGTGTGTCCCTACACCACCATTGGTTTGTCATTGAAATGCAGATATAAAGTCTCGGAAGCAAAACTGAGCATTTTTCGTTTTTTAGAATAATCTATTGCATTTTGAATCCGTCAGCATATTTACAAGGCTTAGATATCTGTGGATCATGGATTGAGACTTAGCCACGATGATTGATCTTCGGAGCTGTCTCTCTTAACTTTTCTTTCTTTTTATTGGTTAATTTTTGTAAGGAGATATCCTGAAAATGTAACATCACTATCTTCATATTCTGTATGATCTGAGAAATTAAGATCGTAAAACTGGAGAGAACCATCAGAGGGTTAGTTAACTAATTATTTCAATATCTACTTGGTCTGACATTATTTTCCAAAAGCAGTTACGGCTAGATGAAAATATCTAGCTGTATAACGGTTGGACAAAACAACTGAGTAGAGCAATTGTAACGAAATGTTGGCATTATTAGTAATCAATCATGCGTTTCCTAATGAGTATTTGCTTATTATTGGCTTTTCGGGGGTTGTTAACTTCTAAAATATGAGTTTTATGACATTTGGAGAAGGCATACTGCTCTGATTGCAACATATCATAGTCGTTAGCGGGCTGTTAGTTGCTGGTTGTTGGACATGACAAGAATTTCCATTGAGCCTTGGTTTTTCAGTTATTACGTTAGAACAAGAGATAGTAAACTTCCAGTAGAGGTTGGTAACATGCTGTACTTTCATGTGTTAGGAAGTTCTGCCAATTCTTAGAGTCCTATTCAGAATAGGTCTTCTCCTAGTAAATACAATTTGTTGATTTTTTTTTCAGTCTGGCAAAAGCTGGAGGAGGAGAACCGAGAATTTTTCAAGGCCTACTACCTGAGATTGATGGTAAAACACCAGATAACGGAATTCAACAAGTTGCTTGAGCAACAGTTTCAATTGACGCAGCAGATGCAATCTAGTGGAGCATCGGCTCTTCCAACTTCTAATGGAACTCATATGCCAACATGTAAGATTGTATTTACTATGGTTACACATTTTGTTTCTGTTGACACTTTCTGCGGTTGATATGATATTCGGGATAAGTTTGTTATCTACCCTTAAATAATAGTCGAATTGTGCAAAATTGCATTTCAAACTCTTATTCTGTTGTTTCCTCATAGTAATACCTAGCATAGTGGGTTTTTCTTTTGTTTTCATTGTTGGTCATGCATATGGTCTCATATGGGTGAAGTTCGAGTAACAAATGTTGTTTTATGAGGTGAACCTTTTATATATCTGTGCTTATTCACTCAGAACTTTTAACGTAGATTGTTCTCCTTTTGTTTCTTCTTCTTCTTCTTCTTCTTTTTGGGAAAGAAGCAGATAATTTTCTAGAGAAAATTACTGTTGAAATGGAAAGAACAGATGTTTATTTACATCTAAATTTTGTTCACAGAAATGATTCGGTGCTTATTCTGTTTTACATCTTCTGGGTTTTACATCCTGCAAGTTCCATTCCCCACCCCACCCGCAGCCCGCACTCCTTTTCCCTTGTTTAATTTATACCTTATTCTACTAATATTACTTGGCAATGCATTTAACAGTGCCTCAGAATCCAGCATGCTATGCAACAGGACCAGCATTGAGTGCCAATAACATGCAGCGACCCATTTCTTCCGGTTTGACTAATGCATTCACCAATGGTGGCCCGCCACTACCTACAAGTTTGCACACTGCAATCCAAATGTCTGCTCATGCCAGTAGGATTGATGCTCCACCAACTATGCTTTCTAGTCAGACCTCAAACATGGGGGGTCTGGTGCCTGGGATGAATGGGGGAATGATTAAAACTGAAGCTGGCTATTCTGGTGCTTCACCTTACATGTTTGGCTCTGATCACAATGTCCTTGAAACGCGTCCACCTATTGGTGACACATCTGTTGCATCTTTCAGTAGTGTGGACTCTACATCGCAACCCATCAGTGAACCCCTTTTGGATGCAGACACTTCTTCATTTGGTTTTTTGGGTCAAATACCCAGAAATTTCAGTCTATCAGACCTGACAGCAGACTTCTCTCAAAGTTCTGGTTTGTCCGGTTTGTCCTTCTCTCTTTCCATACGTGTGCCTAGATTTGATTTTACATCATCCTATTGGCATATGAATGTCCACCGAGATCCAACTTTTCCTAGACTTGAGAATTGTTGGTCTCGATACATCTGTGTCTATAGTATGTATTGTGTTATGTGATAGCCTCACTAATAATACTTCTGGCTCTTAATTTGTTCAGATATACTGGAGAGCTATCCTCACTCACCTTTCTTAGCGACAGATGCCGAGAATTTTCTGGATTCTCGTGAAAGGGGAGAACAAGGTGAGTATCCTAAATAGGGCTCTTTGTTGCCATGCTGCAAAGACCTACTTAGATAACTGTGTCGGTGTTACAGGAGACAATAGGCGGTTGGATCCTATATCGGAAAGCTTGAATTATGGAGATTTTGGCAGTGAATAGCAACTATTTGAACGGTATGTCTTAGCTGATTATGCTGTGTGTAGGGTTCTTGTCTTTTGGAATGATGAGAGCATGTTGCCCTGAGCTGGAGCTCTTTTCCTTAGCTCGTGTCATTTGTTTTATGTTTACAAGCAGGTATATCATTGTCACAGGAGAAAAGAGTGTGTACATAGCCAATTAGAAGGAAGATGCTTGAGAGCTTGGTCCTCGAAGATATCAATTGTTTTGTAAAAAGAAAAAAATGCTGACTGACATCCCTGGATAGCGACGAGGACAATGGGAGCACACTTGTTCTTGGAGAAAGAGAGATGAATAACGTGGGAACAGGGACTTATATATGACTCAGGAATTCATCGAGATGAATTATTTAGGGCTTGTACTAGAATTATTTCTTGTGCTGCGTTTGGTGTGTTGCCTGTGATTTGACTGCTGCTTTTAGGTACACTCTCACAAAGGTTTTGATGTCACTGATGGTTTGCCTTTCCTTTTTGCTTGTAGCTCCCTGTTGGCGTTGTGTAATTGTTCGTTACGTGTCAACTGTATATATCAGTTTTGTCATCTTCTGTAGCTTCCCACCGTGTTCTTTTTCATTCACTTGATACCTTGGTTCCCACATCCGCTTTCGTTTTCCAAGCGTTGAAGGTGTTTTGTCTATCCAGTTGGTCCCTTGACTAGGCTAGGGAGTGCATATGTCAGCCTATTTTTTTGCTATTATTAATAACTAGAGGAGCGTCTTCTTTAGGGGTCAGCACGGTTCGATTTGAAGAAAAGTAAAACCAAATCAAACCGCATCGTAATTAGGAACAAAACCAAATTAATTTTGGCATTTGGTTCCATTTTTAACCGACTGAACCATTTTTCTTTCTCAAATTTTTTTTTTTCTGTTAAACTCACTATATGTAGGAGCATTAAATTCATGAACAAACCAACAGTTATGTAAACAACAATCCACGAATTCTCACAAAGTGAATATGGGACCCACTTCCAATCTAAAAACAAATGGACTACTTCGTGTAAATGGCAAAAGCACCTAAGGATAATAGGTCATACAAAACGATTTCTCAGTTCCAGTATGATTTCTATAAAGTTTGGACCTAAACCAAACTGCATTTTTTCGAAAAAGAACCCTTGTACCAAACCAAATCGTAGAAAAACAGTGTGGTTGGGTTGAAGCGTTTTCTGCTGACCAATAAACCTAACACATGCACTAGAGAGGAGTTAAGAGAGTTCTCTATAAATCAAGTGATGTCATGTAAAAAAGAATGTCTTGAAACCTTCAATTGCTCCTCTGGAGAATGGTAAATAGCCAGCGATCGGCAAACACCATCTTTCTAGATGAAAAGAAAAATGGCGAGAACCAGAAGCAACAGCTTAGATTCGACAAATCCTGCTCGCTCTTGTAATTGTGGCTAAACTCATTTTCTTTGTGGTAAGAGAGAGCAAATAGCAAAACTGAAAATCGCTGGGAAGCAGAACCATAACTTTAACATCATTTCCGGAGTTGTTACACTAAGAAGTGAAGGTAGGACAAGGCAAAGCACCTACGAGATCTCCCAATTCGGGGCAAGTAACTAAGACGGTCCAGTCCTAAGAGCAGTGTCCAAATCAGATATCAGATCAGTCACGTCCTCAATTCCAACAGATATACGAATGAGATCCTCTGTCAAGCCCCGAGCTTCGCGGACCGCGGCCGGTATGCTTGCATGGGACATAAAGCATGGCATGCTGATGAGGGACTTCACACTCCCTGTCAATCAAATTCAACAAGTGAAAATTTAAGTCACCCTCAAAGATGGGCTGTGAGCACCGATTGGCACCGTTGCTGCACATTCCAAACAAAGCTTTCAAAATGTTCGGTTCATGTCATGTTCAAAAGTCACAATCCAATTAGTTCAGTAAACAGATTCTTCTGCAAATTTAATCGAGTGAAAGGTAACTACATCACTAGCTAGATCCCAGAAGTATTATATTTCCAACATGAGGTAATATCAGATGAGAAAGCAG
>BCNH02000001.1:22190005-22218144 GCA_001662345.2 Metrosideros polymorpha var. glaberrima
TACACAAAATAGCGAGAATCTAATACAACCATCCACCATATATAATGTTTAATGCAAAGATGCAGTATCTTCACACAACGATGCAATCACTAGAGTTTGGTGCAAGCTTGGTTCAGGGAAGTTACCAAAACTAACAGTTATACTGAAGTACTTGGTGGTCTCAACAATATGCTTTGACAGTGCCACTGACCCCGTTGAAAAGCTAAGCACAGATCCAGCACCCTTAGCCTGCAATGACATTTAAGGTCAAATATAGATTCTTCAGCACCAAAGTACAAAGTCTCAGTTCCACTGAATACCTGAGTGAAGTGTAAGGCACACCCAGGGTGACCAGGGAGACCAGCATAATAGACTTTCTTCACTCGGGGATGGGAAGATAGAAACTCGGCTATTTTCTGTGCATTCTCCTGTCCAAAGATGTACATTGGTTTCAAGATCAAATTTCTCAGCGCAGTTAGATTAGCATACTGGATGCTTATTTATATGAAAGTGGGAATAGCGCATTCAACAGACAAAGCAGGTATAGTCTTGAAGCAGACATGAAGCTGCACCTGTTGCTTCTCAATCCGTAAAGCCATGGTCTTAATACCTCGCAGGCAGATCCAACAGTCAAATGGAGCTAGACCAGAACCTTCTGCGTTTTGGAGGAAATATATCCGTTTTGCCAAGCTGGAACGTGTAAAAACAGGGGAATTAAACAAGAAAATTTTTGTAAGTGTTGACAAGGGCAAAAATCAGCCACAACCAAATGTCAGAATGCAAATAAAAGAAAGAAAAGCATTTTAACATGAAGCTAACATCATCCAGTGAGCTATGACCGAGTTATGCAACTACCTACACAGGGATGTGTTCCATTGTAAATGCAAGAATTGCAGGTAAGGTTCCTCCAAAAATGATAAATGTAAATACTAAATAGAACATAAATAAGTGCTTTCACCAAGAGACTGGTTAATGAATGAACTGCAATGGCACCAATCATACCAAAGACAAGAGACTTGGAATAGTGAAACACGTAATATTAGAAACCCAAGCAGAAATGGTGCCAAGCAATATGAAAAACATGTGCAACATATGAAACTTCAAGTCCTGTTAACTCTGGGATATCATCTCAAAACTCAAAGTTCAGATCAACTAATTACTGGAAGCCCATCCACAAAGGGAAATCACGGTAACTAAATACTTAATTATCCGCCCATTCAACTTTTATACAGAAGACCACTACGGGGAAAGCTTGAATTAAAGCGCAAATCTGGTAAGACAATGTTTTTTCCCTTTTTGCCAGACTATAGAGCAAAGTTAAAGCATGTAAGCAGATGATTGTATGCATCAAAAAGACTTAAACAGGGGATTTGCAAGAAGGAATTTGAGATTTTGAAGAAAATTGAAGTTGAAGCCGCTAGTTTTTCACATCTAACAGCAACAACTAACAGTAGCATCAAGATTAAAAAATGGACTCCCAGAACTACAGCTTGTACAGATACCAAGGTGGGTTTCCTCTATTCATAACTATTTGCAGATGCCTTCTCAAAAGAACTACTTCCACATTTTGCAGTTCTTACCTTTCCCCTTTCACTGCAAGCACACCGGCCATGACATCACTATGCCCAGATATGAATTTAGTGGCAGAATGCATGACAATATCTGCAAGAAAGGACCTGCAATAATAAGCAACATGCACTTTGCATTGGGTACATATTCATATAATATCTACTTCAAAATCTGGCCACCTGCTCCCAGTTCCAGCGGTTGTGATAATACAGTTGACATGATACTATTATCCACCAATACAAGGGCACCGTGTGCATGAGCTATCTCCGCTATTTTCTAGAAGGCACCAAGGAAGAGCATTTTTCCATCAGAGATACACAACAGGGCAGTACTCTCACAAGAAACGACCACATCAAGAAAAGAGCTGGAAAAATATGTCGTATCTATTTTAAATGCATACACAGTCTACAGTACATACCACACAAGAAAAAGATGATAACATTTCTATTTGTTCACCGGTAAGAGGTGTATCTTTCAAGATAGAATTGATATTCCTTGATCTCATTGCAAAAGACCAACTAGAAACTTCATGGGTAGAGCCAAAGAATATAAACTTTACAAATTACGAACAGTATTGATAAAATGAAGCAAGGGATCTAGTGTATGTACTGGACATTAACATCCACACCATTTATGAACTTGTACATACTTTTCCTATGTTTGCGTTAAGATCTCTACAAGTTCAAACACTGTTTCCCATGTACAAGTTGCTAAACAAAGATTAGAACTCATGCCGCTACTTAAGAATTTTCAAGCAGCAATTTAAAAAAAAAAAACAAAGAGTAATTCTGTGTGGCAAAATTAAAATGAATGCAAAGAAGCACTTGCACAGAAGTGCACATGGATGTGTATTCTCAAAGTACTTCTGCTAACCCGATGTACAAAGAAATCAATGGTGGAGGAGAGAACTTACTCGTATATCTGAAATTTGTTGCCGTGGATTGGTGGGACTTTCTAACCAGACAAGCTTGGTAGAGGGACCAACAGCAGATGCAACCTCATGTAGATCACTTGTATTTACCCGCCTATAACATTCATTTAGTAAATAAACTAGGAAAAATTGTTCCAGAAGAAATGAACAAAAGAAGAAATAATACTGACTTCACCACAACTCCAGATTTTGGAGTTACTTGGGACAACAGACGATCAGAACCACCATAAAGGTCGTCTCCAGCAACAATTTCCTCACCTGCACATTTTTTGCCCCCGGCTAATTAGCACATGAAACAATGACAAACATCTCGATCCCCAAAAAAGAAGGGAGAAAGGACGCTTTCCTCATATGAACTACTGACAACCCCAAAATTCATTTTCATCAAGCTGAGTCCTTAGTAAAGAGAAGCAAAATATATGAAACGAAGTATGCGAAAGGGTAACTACCATTTGAAACAAGATGAGTGACGGCAGCCAAAGCAGCCATTCCGCTAGTGAAGCAAAATGCTCGATCCGCTTTGTCCAGCTTTGCGAGGAGGCTAGGGAATACAAATATTATAAGTAAGCTCAAGAAGAAAACTGAAGATTGCAAGAGGCTTGTCGCAGCAATTTGCGAATCAAGAAGCATCGAGCATGATCATACCTCTCTAGTGCATCCCGTGTGGGATTCCCACTCCTGGTGTAATCATAGGGACCATTTTCTGTGGCTGAAGGCTGCAAATTAGCTTGTCGAAAGTCATATAAGAAAGAATTCACTGTAGAGTTGCGAATGTCAACATACCAATAGCTTTCCCTTCTGAAAACAATTACTTCCATTTTTCTTGGCCAAGACTAATCAAATAGGAACAAGAAGAAGGGATTGATCGCAGGAAGTTCCAACTAATCTTACTTGCTTAAACGTAGCTGTTTGGTAAATCGGCGTGCTAATAGCACCGTAAGGATCGAACTTATTCTCGAAATTCATCAACAGCGTCGATATACCAGGCTCCTTCACTTCAATTTCTGCAGCCCAACAAAACATAAGGCAAAAACAAAAGAGCAGCTGTCACAGTAAAAAAAAAACAATCACAGAGAGAGAGAGAGAGCCAACCGTGCGAGCACTCAGCGACGCCATCGACGACGGCCGAAACCCTCACGTCCATGTCCCTATCTTTACAACACCTCAAGTCCGACTTCCTCGTCGGCGACACCAATCGCTTGCCCACCGAGTTCACTCTCTCGTTGAATCGGAAGCTCGACGAGAGTCTCGCCGTCGTAAAACCCTGAACAAACCACCATCGGAGCCGAAATCAAAATCGACCGAGAACCGCGCGCTCGATCGAACGCCATTTCGGTCGCGGAAACTAACAAAAAAGAGAGAGGGAACCGTGAAACAAATTGGAAGAAGAGAGCGAAGGATTGGAATGACTCACGCGACCGTCGAGCTCGGATGAGAGCGGGCTAAACGCGGCGGACCTCAGAGAAATGGAGGAGAGAGACATTGTCTAGCGAGAGAGAGAGAGACGAAGACGACGACGACCACCACCACCAGCAGCGACGCGAGTAAATACTGAGGTTGAGATCGGACAGGTCTGGTGCGACATCGCTCTTTAGCGCGACCGACCGACTGTCTCTTCCGACGGACATATGTCGAGTCCGGACCGTACAGAAAATAAACTCGACATATTTTTAATACTGAATAATGACCCAAATGATTTATGAGTTTTGATCTAACGCGCATGTAATCTCTTAACTTCGAACGATATTGAATATTTTTATATAGCTTAAGGACTTAAGGACTAAAATTGAATATGTACAAAAAATTCAAATATTACATTAAACAAATTAGGCATAGACAACATTGAATAAATTTAAAATGCACATACAATTTATGTTGTTTACCCTTTAATATTCAAGTTTTATCCAAATAAATTAATTAAATGGTTAATATCACCAAAAAAACGCTAAAACTGATATACATGTAACAAATTTATCTCACACTAATTTTTTAACCATAAAAAACTCTAAATCGGTACACACTAATTTTTTTACCATAAAAAATTTCAAACCGATACATTTATGATTAATTTATCTTAAACTTAGTTTTTAGAAAAATAACAATAATAATTTAGTTGACGTTTTTTCAATTTACTCATTTTTTAGCGACATGGCTTAATTCATCTTCCTCAACAAATCCTGAAATTTGAGGTAAATTTATTATAACTATACTAATTTGAGATTTTTAATGGTTAAAAAATTAATTTTTGATATATTTGTTGCAGACTTACCTTTTCATGCTAATAACCCTTAATTAAAAGCCCTGTTATTTTTAGTACATGGGAAGCTGGACTCGTGCGATCTTTCGGAAATCACGGGCCGTCTTTTTCCAATTTGATTCTTGTTATGCATCTGTTCTGCATTGCATCCATGTTCATGTTCAGTGTTCACCCCGAGCAATCTCCCTCGTCTAATTCCCCTGTACATATCCTTATGGTGTAACTTGGTTTTTTTCTTACGAAAGTCATCATTATTATCGTGACTCCAGTTAATTAATTAATGTCTGCAAGTACAACTGTTTATTATCACTGGTCACTCAGTTTCATCTCATTTCCACTTAATTCACTGGTCACCGATATTCAAAGCCGCTCTAGTCATTGGGCAGAATTTGATAGTCTCGTGCCCAAAAAAACACGGATCTTCTTCCTTACAAGTATAGGTAAGAGTTAATAATTAAAGGTGCTCGTGGGAAAGATAAATATAACATAAATAAATGATAACAAAAATTGATAAATTTAAAGAAATAGAACAAAATCAACATTTGAGGGCTGATGTTTTAGTCGAAAATAAAATTGATAAGTCGCTCAAATAAAGATAAGGGTTAGTAAATTTAAGATGTTGCTAAGGAAGACATACGAAAGTTGATAAAAAAAATAAGAAAAATCAGCAATTTGCATTTCATAAAAAAGAGTCAGTAATATCATAAAAGTATCGACTAAGTTAGTAAAACATCAAAGGATTGATAACTCAATCGTTTTACATTTTTCATAGCTTTTTGGATCATTTCATTATCAAATGGAAACATTTCATGTATACATACAGATACAGGCTACACAGTCGCATTGCAACAAACGTTCAAAAAGAGGTCTTGCCACAAAGATGATGGCTTCCCTCCATCTGAATTGTCCGACGCTGAAGACGGGGATGGTGAAATGCTCCAATCAATTTACAACTCTTCTTTTGACCTGCAGATTAGAAAGCACATTAGATTGCAGTATAATTGTAAATGCTAAAGTCATGGCTTGATTTCCTTGACAATAGGAAATGAGCCAAGCCAGCTCGCTCGAAACCAATGCCTCTAGACTTCTATATGAAACTTTCAGGATTTCGAAAAAGCATAAATTGACAGCATCATAAAAAAAGAGCTACAGGATAGGAATTCGATATGATTTTTGGCCCCTTTTGTGCCCAAAAGACTAATGAATTATCACCGTATCAATGGAATAAGTACTTATGTTAACAATAAGTTCATTAGATTCGAACAATTCATGAGGGTATAAGCTGTCACTATCACATATAAGTATCTGCAGAAATGCAGGGACAGGAATTGATGAGAGTGTAAACTCTACCTTCGCTTTACCCTGAGATTCTTTCTTGTGGATGCGGAAGCATTGCTAGTTTGACCCCTAGTTTTGGCTTCCTTGGCCCTGGATTTTGACCCTGTATGTTGCACACATAGACATTTAACTGAATGTTAAAACAAAGTACATGGCTTATGTTATTGTACGCAAAATGCAAACAAGTTAAACTGAAAGCCAGATAGATTGCAGTACCTCTCAAAACAACTTTCGGTGATTGAATTTCCATGTCACCTGATTCTGATTCTGTTACCTCACTGGAAGCACCAGAAGATTCTTCTGACTCACTGTTAGAATTCGGATTACCACTAAGAGATCCGTTGGTATCTTCTATCGATGAGTTAATAACTTCTCCCTCTGTCCAGAATATAACAAAATCAAAAGTTATTTCCATATACAACTGTACAGAAAAGCATCCAACTCATGTTTATCCCCTTTATTCCAACGGTGGAGTCATTGTGACAAGAAAAATATCATTTGTCGCAGTCATGAGATTTTCATTGATACAATCCTGCAAGATTACCCAACAACCATGGTGTATGGAACTATAAAAATGCTTAGAATCAAATGTGTGAAAATTTTGTGGGCCACTGCCAACTGTTCTAAAAGCTGAAGCTGTTAAATGAAGGCATGCCCTCACACGTAGACTGGACTTTGACCTTAGCCTAAAGCGTGGAAATATGCAATTAGAGAGGCAAATAGGGGCCTGGAAGATTTGAACTCGGGACCTCTAGCTCTGATATCATGTGATAATTTTGTGGGCCACTGCCAACTGTTCTAAAAGTTTAAGTTGTTAGATGAAGGAATGGTCAATTATTTAAATATTCTAACAAAATGCAAGTTCATGGCATTCAAAATTTTTTTTTTTTTTTGCATTACTAAAACCGACAACGTCAATGTAGCAGAAACAAAACTTAAGTTGCAAAACAAATCTCACCTTGTTGACTTACTACCAAAATGATAATTGACAAGTGGACCTATCCAACCTTCTCGTGATTTTGCCTCAACTAAGGAAGAACAGAAAAGCATAAGCTAACTTCAACCACTTGTTAGACAACATGGTCAACTGGCAGTGGCCTCCAAATTATTCAATAATCAAGATTATACTTTACGAAATATTAGGGTGTTTGATTCTGCTTAACTGCAGCCATGACACTTTTACTAGGAGAACCACCACACAAAGACGGGCAATCTGTTGAAACTTCTCTACCTGGGGCTTATTCAGCCTTCTACAACAACGCTAACCTAGAAGATGGCCAAGCTTAACGATCTTGTCCTGAACTATTATGACAAAAATCTGACCAAACTTATATGATGCAGATACTTCCATCAAAATTGTGAGCCCAGAAAGCAAGAAGCATGCGTCCAAGATGTCTGAACACCAACCTTTGGTTGAGTCAACTTCCACACCTTCCACTCCAGAACTACATGATGATGTAAAGGTTTCCAAGCCACCCATCTTCTCTTGATGAGCCTGAGCATTTCTTGCAGTAACTTCTTGTTCCTTCTTCTCGGAATGGACTTTATTAAGTTTCTCTTCAAACTCCTCGAGGCATGTTTTCAATTCTGGTTTGGCAAACTTCTTCCCCTGCTTCAAGCAAAGTGTACAAAGCTGTGAATAGCCAAACAGAAAACTATGGTACTGGAAGCAGATATTTTGTTGATAAGTACCTTGCTTAAAATGCTTTTAAAATGATCCATGACAGAGTCCTCGGCAAGTGCATGTTCATAAGTTTTAGATAATTCAATGAGCTTTTTCAGTCCCTTTTCAGTAAAAGCCAGCTGAGAAAGACAATAAGAGATGCATTCCCATTGCCTAATATCTGCATCAGAACCATAGAGAATGATAAAAGGTTATCATGTAATAAGAAATTTAAAACAGCTCCCTTCACCTAGTTAAATGCGAAGAAAATCAAGTTCGAAGTGATCTACTCCAAGAGCAGAACTGGAAGCAGGGAAAAGTTTCTCAAAAAGATAAATGAGTCTCCACAACATTCATGACTCTCTTGTCCAATTCAGGGATTCAACCGATCAAATCATACCACTTGGAACTCCAAAGTAATATACAAAAGAATGTACAATTATAATTTGACAGTTTACCCAAAGGCCGATTAAGATTACAATTTGCCACAGGAGGGTCACATACCCAGCCACCATGTTGTGGCTGAGGTGATGTTGATTCGGTGATACTCTTCATTCCACAAAAGTTACAAATAAGAGGAAAGTTTTTTGGCACCCACCTGTCACTCCCCCAAACCTGTGGCATAGCTTCTCGACAAGAGCTTCCATTTGCTTGTCCTAACATTTCAAAAAATGGTAAATTCAATGTTTTGATGATAGAGAATTCTCTAGATGAATTAAGCAAAGCAAACCTTCTTGATGGAACTGATCAAGAACTGCATAATGTTGCAGAAAGACTCTCTCTTCAAATTCTGGCTGGATAATTTGCCCAATATATCCGGAAGTAAATTGTATATCGGGTTGCTTCCTGCACCAAGGAGAGAAAAATTATCAGAAGAAATTAAAAGGGAGTGAACATATAATATCTTCATAATTGTTTTATCAGGTTTATACCACAATTTACCTTTTTTAGACAATTCATTAAAAAATAATTTAGCCAAACTTGAAATCCTTTCATCTTGATCTTCCAATCGCGCAGCCATTTCATTTATGTAACCTTTCACCTGGACAAGCAATGGCATTTGCAATTGTGATGAATCTGGTAATACTTATATCATTGTAGATATTACAGGAATCTGTCTGTTTACCTTCATCATATCATTCAATATGAGATGGGAGAGCACAAGAACAGCATTCTTCCTAACAGATAGAGAAGGATCTCGTAACCGAGCATAGACGTTTTCAGTCCATGGTTCTAGTAAATTAGGAAATCGAACTGCCAAATCGCCAAGTGCTATGGTGCAGTTGGAACGAACAACCTCAGACGGTGAATTTTCAATGACAGTGAATAGAAGCTGGAGATTGGCATCGCTGGAATCATCATAAATGAAATATGTCAGACCTAAGTGCATTTTTCTAGACAGGCACACATGACCAAGGACCAATTTAGACCCACAGACATGAGAGAGAGAGAGAGAGAGAGTCCGTACCAAAAACTTGCATCTATTATCATAAAGCGACATAAAGCAAGCATTCCGGATGCTTGTAATTCAGGATACTGAAAAAATAGAAAGGTAGTGAGTTTTCTGGCAAATGGTAGACAAGAACGCGTGATTCAAATGTTAAGCATGCAATAAAACCATACAACGGCATTCCAGTCCAGTCAAGCAATGGAGACAAGGAAGTAATTACAGTCCTCACTTCAAAGTAGAGTAAGCATGATAAGTCATTGCTTTATTTAATTCATTCTTCAAGTGATAGGAGAAAGTTATGCTTACAACAGAGCAAACCAAACCCAAATATCAAATCTTAGTGATTCATAGAGCATGAAGAACCCCTGTCTAATATGATCTAATAGAGTGTTCATCAGATAAACAGAAATGGATGTAACATATTATCAAGCACCTTTTGCATCAAACCGAAGTTTCTACAGAGCTTCGATAGGAAAGATGCACAGCTTCCAATCAATTTTTTTTCTGAGGAACTGCCAGAAATGATTTCTGACTCTGCTCTTTCTGTTAGTGAATCAAGGAATGCATCCGCAGAAGCTGCCAGACCAAGTTCAGCATTGATACCATTTTTCTGGAGGAGACAAATGAGAAGCTCTCAAACACATAAAACTCAAGGTTACGAGTGTACAAATCAATATTATCGCCATCCAATCCTTCAAAATCACATCTGTGGTGTATCTCACCTTATGTTTCTCTCCGAGTGCCACACCATCAGTTTCAGCTTTCTCCTTTTTGGATCTCTGTTTTCGGATTTTCCGAGCACAGGATTCAATATATAGCAGTTGGTTCATAGCAACGTGACTGACAACGAAAAGAAATTTACTTAATTTGGCTACTTGAATCGTTGTAAGGCTACTTGTGCTACAATTCTCAATATCTTTCTGTATTTCATCTCCTCCACACACATCGAACACAGAATTGAGAGATCTTTTGACCAGTTCAGCTGCCAAAGTTTCTGGTGATGAGTGAAGTGTATATATGGCACCTATTGCTTTATCAGCAGCAGCATACCATATATTCTCTGGTAGCCAAAAACCAGTGACCAAGCTTTCTAAAATACCAAACAACCTACTACCATTACTCGTCATGAGTCTTCTCTTGTCCTCTTCGGACAATCTTTGAATAGCTATGCATGCTGTTCTTGCAAGTAAAGGTTCCAGTTTTGCCCAGCGTCCAAATCCAATGTCAATGATGTCTTGAATGTGAGAGCTGAGGATGCCAGCAGACAACTTTGCTGCCATGCAAAGCACAGATAAAGCACCGCGACTTTGTTCTGCGGTAGTTCCATTGACATTAAAGCAAAAGAAATCCCACAAAGCAGAAACCTGCAAGTAGGTCTCATTAATTTATGATTCCATAAGGGGAAGAGGTTGTAGAAAAGATAGTCTCACATAAGAATTTTTCAAGCAATGCAACTGAACAACACAGTGATCATTTTACTTTCCACATTCAATCCTTAGCCTCTTTTACAGAATTACAACCAAACATTACTCAATACTTCTACAAGTAAATGAAAGACAGTCTTTATGACAGTGAAAATATCAAGCCATCTGTCACCAGTTGGAAATGACAACTTCAAGTTAATAAATTATAATTATGGAATCTAAAGCTTCAAAGGAGACACAATGAAAATGTAAAGCCAATACTTAGCAAACCAAAGCCTATAAACGGCCAGTCTTTTCTTTTCCTTTCTTAATATATATGGCCAATCTGCTTCCTGCCTGTATTCAGATTCTGATCTCCAAAAAGGATAGATAGCTAGAGGGCTCAAAACCATAAACTATTGCTAGATACCCGAAAGTATATTGCTTTAACAATTAACTATTGTGATTATAAGGTGCCAATCACCTCCACTTTTTTCACTCCACCTGGAATTAGTGTAAATTAGCATAAAAGAGTACATCAAAATGGTCATGCTAATCCTAATGCTAATTATCATGCAGTACTACATTTAGTAGACTATGCTATAGACCTAAAGTGTAGGCTTTTGTTAAGCTTGTAACTCTTAAGCAAATTGCTACCTGTACTGCTTCCGAAGCCAATCAATTCATAAGATATGTGAAAATTCTACCCAACTTCAAGATAATGGAATAATCTACATATGCCACAGTAAGAAGGCAGAAGTTCAGGGAAACACTTAACATGCCCATGCTTCCACAGATGACTAACCCAAAAGTTTATTCGCCATCCCACCCATGTTAGCGAGAAGAAGGAAGAAGGAACGAGTAACAGTATGCAACTAAGCAACTCTAGATGCTAACCTTGAGTCATCACCCTGATATATCCTTAGTAGTTACGATAATACTATTAATAATTACAACAATACTAGTAGGAGGAGGAGGAGAACTAGTAGTAGTAGCAGTAGTAATAATAATAATAATAATAATAAAACTCCACCACTATATCCTGTTATTGCTATAAAGGTTCTTCTAAAGTTCAACTACAACCATTTCACTAGTCCAAATGAATTTATATGATCTATAGTAAGCAGCCACAAACTTGTAAACTGATTAATTTAACTAGAGACAGGATAACTGCTTCTAGTTTTCATGACAAAAGGAGTGGAATTGAATTGCAATTACTCTACAATAATTCTCAACTGCTCGATAAAAAATCTATAGAGCTGAGAGAATGAACATACCATAGTGGTCGTTATATCTCCTTTTGATACCAGGGCACCAATAATGAATTCCAGAGCTGCTAGATCACCTATGTTAGAGTCAACAGCTAGACTGACTAAGTTTTTAGCTGTCTCTACTGGGTTTTTCCTTATGTAAATTGTAATAAAGGCATTCTCCACAGCTTCATAGATGGATTTGTCTGGAGAAAACACCTACAAGATAGTAAGTATAAGACCTATTAAAAGCTGGTTCCACATTATTTATACCAAACCACCAGCTTTTCCATAATTTCAGAACAATGATGAGGATAGAACTTTACCAATGGCAACATCTTACGCAAGCAGGCTTCTGAACCATCAATCTGGAACTGTCTGCACCTCATCAACAACAGTATAGTGTTCTCGACATCAGTGGCAGAGGATGAAGCCATCAATTGTACAAGGTTCGGCATTGTGGCTGATACACACTTAGAAAATCTCAATCCAGCTTCAAGAGATGCAACCAAGGCTCTGGTCTGTTCCAAGTTGCCGACATCTGGCACAGAGCTATCTTTATTAGTGACTGCGTCTTCCATATGGGGGAAAGAACTATCAGGTAAGCTATTTGGTTGTTCCTCAGACATAGTTTGAGCATTGCAATCTTCAATTTCTCCATCACCATTGCATATATCATCAGGTGATAAACCATTAGTTACACTACTTTCATGGATAGTGGGTTCAAGCTCATCCAGCTTCTTCTTGTAGTGCTCCAGTGTAGTTTCAAATGAAGCTATTCTAAGCTGCGGACCAAAAGGGTTATGCTGCAACATTGTGATAAGTAAGTTTAATGCTGATTTTCTGACTATGGCACTCTTATCCTCCAATCTTCCAGCAGCAATAGTTGCAAGCTCATTCCATACTCCGATTGTAACAGAGTGCTCTTCACAGAGCTCAGCCCAGACCTGGAGAACTCGACTTCGAGTGTAAGCTGAGACATCCCTACACCTTTCCAGCAAGATTTCCAGCATAGCTTGCTTTGCTCGAAGGCGAACAGATTTAGAACTAACCTCGCCCTCAACATCTTTAAAAGCTTTTGCAACCAGCTTTCCTAGAACTCCAACAAGAGCATTTCTGATCTTATAAGATTCCCCACCAAAATGTGATACAAGCACTCCAATGTTGGTCGATATCAACTTTGGCATCCTGTCAGCCAGTTCAACTAGAAAACGTCCAACATTTTCAGCTCCTGCAGTGTCCTTAACATAGTCTTTTGGATTGGTCCTTCCAATCTCTCTTATTAGAGAACTGGCCAAGCTACCATCAGCATATTTTCTCTCAGCCCCTGCGACCGCCTCAGCCATGTGGGTAACAACAAAATCGTATTTGTGAATCAGATGCATTATTGAAGCACACGATTGTGCTACATAATGGTATTTGCTGGCACAACTCCCAATAATACGACAGAGAGCATCTTTCGTCTCGGGGTCTTTCAAGAGTGAAGCATTTTCAAACATGGAGAACGTCTTTCTACAATTACCAGAAACAAAGTTCAATCCATAAGAAAAACCCAAAAGATAGATTCAGAGGAACTAACTTGCTGATTTCGGGACATACTTTGCAATAAAAGACAGGTAATTTTCATCTGGGTCCGATGAACCAAAGAGCAACGATAGGTTGACCTCTAAGGAGTTAGCAATAAGATTTAGCACCCGTCCCCTCTGTTGTTCCCAGTTCCAAGAGTTTAGAGGTTGTTTCTTCCTTGCGGTTGCTGTCACCTGAACCCACGATCCAAAACCTCACTAAACTCTCACATGATCATAATAATCCAATTTACAAGCAAAATAACATACATGTTTATATGACACTAATGGCGATATTTGACAACCTTCTTGTACATGAGTGGAATGGGCAACAAGTCAATTAAGGTAAACGGGAACTACAAATGGATAATCACGAAATATAGTGGAAAGGAAATGCACTAATTCAAATAAAGTAAGCGGAGACACTTATAATCAGCTCAATGTGCTTGCCCTTCGGATGTTACCGTGGTTTTCAAAAGACAAGCACAATACCTTCGAACTGTTGCCGGAGCTAACACTCGACTCCTCAGTGAGCACGATGCTGAGCAGGAAGAACGTGTATATCTTAAAGGCATTGCGGTGCGAACTGACGCGATCCAGGATCATACCATCGTCATCCTGGCGCGCGAGCGAGTCAACATTTGGGAGAAGCACGCTGAGATTCGATCTAATGCTCTCCACGATGTTGAGCTTGCAGGACGGGGGAAGGCCAGAGAAATTGCGGACCAGCGAGTACGCGCGGTCGAACACGTCCTGCTCTTCCACGCAGAACAGCTCCTTGTCGGAGAGATCGAACGACAGCCCTGCGAGAGCCACGGGACACCAAAAAATTAAGAACCCTCGCGACAACAAAAGCACACAGCACGGGTACCGCGGCGGCTTTCAGTCGGAAAACTTTCGAAAACTCATCGTCGATTGCGGTGTGCAAATTTAAGCGAACCTTTGACGAATTCTTCGAGTTCGGAGGAGCGAAGCGAAGCGATGTCGACGGGGTTTTGTGCGTAGATCCGGTTGTCTTCTGGATCCTCTTCGAGAGCCTGTAGATTGGGAGGGAAGACGAACTGAGGAGCCATTGCCGCGCGCCGGAGGAGAATTGAGAGAGTTTTTCTCTTCCTGGTCGCTGTTGTTACTGAGACTTTGTTCACTGGTCGTCCATGGCCGAACCTGCAACTTTCAAAATGCGGGGGCCTTTGAGAGGAGCGGGAAACGGAACAGATGCGAGACTCGAGTCTGGAGTTGGAGTGCCGGTCGGGTCGGAGGATCCGCATATCATGGGCCATGGGCTCTCTCATGGGCTTTGGAAGATTTCGGGTTTTGGAATGCATGACGGGCCGGGTTATATCCAAAAACCTCAGGTCCGATTAGCCCTGTCAATTATGAATAGATCCCAAAAAAAGAAAAGGATTTAATACTACGAAAAATCCCAAACTAGTATACTTGTGATAAATTTATCTCAAATTATTTTTTTTATCATGAAAAACCTCAAACTAGTACACATGTGATAATTTTACCTCAAATTATTTTTTTGACAATGAAAAACTTCAAACCGATACATCTATAACAAATTTACCCCAAATTGGTACACTTATGACAATTTTACCCTCTGTTTGTTTTCGTTAAATTGGGTTAATATCACAAAAAATTCCAAACTGGTACACCTAAAATAAATGGAGGGTAAAACCTCAAATTGGTACACCCCATCAACTGTCGTATGTCATCAAACTCAGCAATTTAATAGTAAAATTTGACGAAAACTGACGAAAAATAAATTTGTCACGAGTGTATCAATTTGGGGTAAATTTATCACAGATGTACCAGTTTGGGGTTTTTAATAATCAAAAAAATAGTTTAAGGCAAATTTGTCATAAACGTATCAATTTGAGGTTTTTCTTAGTATTAACCCAAAAAAAATATATCAATAGATACAATACTCATCTTACTTTGTAGGTGATATTTTCCATTTACCACTATTGGCTTTTAGTTGTATAAAATACCCTTCTTGGATACTTTCTTGTTATTGTTAATGTATTAATTGATTTATTTTTTTTGTATTCGTTATTGATTTGAACGTGTCTTCTACTCGTTCTGTCTTGGGTACAATATCCTTCCATCAATTTTCTCCTTCAAAAGTACAATATTAAAACTAGAACAATAGAATACTGTCGTCGAGGACGCGCAAAGGCGACCCTACGATGGCATCCCTTAAGCTCCTTTGTGAATTTTAGCCACTGTCCTCAACATCTTTGCGAATCCTAGAATTGCAGAATTGAGCATCAACAGGTTTCAAGATGAGCGCCACCGAGGTCGCACGACTCTTTAGACCCTCGGCAATCATAATAGTCATTGGCTTTGTGGGGGCAAGAGACGATGAAGAGCCACATTTAATGGTAAAAATGGAATAGGAAAAATCAATGAGGACAAGATTGGAATACAAAAATTCATTAACTCTAGTCTTCCAGTGTGCCAAAAATGCTGAAATGCCTAATGTTGGTATACGCTAGCCTTGAGAGAAAGGCAGTGCATTTGCTAAATGGGTTTTCAAATTGTTTAACCAAAACACTTTTTTTTTTTGTCAAAGGCTTTTTCATGGGTATTAGCTTAAAGTCCCTTGGTAATGCTTTGCCAAACGTAACCTATGTCTAGCGAGCAGACGCAAGCGGGATCTATGCTTAGTGATAGGAAAAGGACCTCCCCTCCCTCATTTGCCCCCGAGCTCCACAGTTGGTTCGAGCAAAATCTCAAGCTCGACCTGCGGAGACACAGAGAACAAGGAAACGGCAAGGAGACGCGGGATATCGAGAGGCGGCCAACCCGCAACCGCGCATTGGGGTTATCGTCGCAAATGACGGAGGCGACCCACGTAGGCCAAAGGCGGTGGATTTAGGGGCGGCGTTAGTCGGAGAGAGAGATTACATGTGAGGAGGAGGGCAGAGTGGAGGAGTTTGGTATTTATCCGTCCTCCTCCTAATTACTGGATACATATATTGTATAATACGAAAATTACAAGGGAAAATTATAAAAAAAAAGTCATAAATTTATTACAATTGTGTCAATTCATTTCTAAACTTTTTTTTTACTGATTCAATTCTAAACTTTTTGCAATTATGTCAATTCAGTCCATCCGACGAAATTTGGCTAGCCGGCGCTAATGTGGACCATGGCCGTCACGCGAACTAATATTTTAATATTTTTTTACTTACTTATTTCTTTTTTTGAATTTTCTTTTTCTTTTTCTTTTTCTTTCTCTTATTTCTTCTTCCTCCAGCCAAGGACTTCACAAAATACCATCAATCTAGGACTTCACAAACATATTGACGATATCCTCTAGCTCTGCACCATGATTTCAGCTTCAAGGAGGCAAATCTGGCTTCGTTTCACAAGACTGATCAAGATTCAGCATAAGCACCACATGATTATCATGTATCGCTCGGTGTAACATTTCGATCAATAGAATAGTTTCTTTCTAATCTCCTAAAAAAAGAAAGCCTTTATTTTTCTTTTCCAACAATCCCTTTCAGTGTCTACGTTCCTCACAATCTCACAGTTAATTCATCGAACACCTAGAGTGCTTAATGAACACCGAACCAAATTAATGCTTGAGAGAGAGGCCTCGACGGTGAGGGGCGAGACCAAGCCTCGCCAACCCAGATCTGGTGACTCTCGACCTTGCCCAGTCACACACATCCCTCGCCGTCACTGCTTCTGAGCTCTCCCTTGTCAATGACACGACCTGCCTTCGCTTCACTCACTTCCTTCCATCGAGTCTCTTGTGTTGTAGCAGACCACCATTGCATCGAAGCTTCTAAACTGAGTTTGCGCCGACTCTAGGCAAGGCTCACCCTCGCCAATAGCTGGTGGGGGAGAGCTTTGGCTGAGGTCGAACTCGCTGATGACTGGCTAGAGAAAGAAAAAGGAAGAGAAAGAGAAAGAAAAAAAAATTAAAATATTATGTCGTCGGACCGTCAGAGCCACGTCAGCATCTGCTAGTCAAATTTCGCCGGATGAATTGAATTAACACAATTGTAAAAGATTTATGACTGAATCAGCAAAAAAAAATAAAAATTGAATGAGCATAATTAAAATAGATTTATGACTTTTTGGATAATTTTCTCAAATTACGGATTCAGGGGTGAAGAGTTCCAGATGTTTTTCGAAATTCGAGGTCCAAACAGTTTGGGCCAAACCGGTGAAGTAAGGCCCGATCATCAAAATAATCCACTCACCTCTCCAGCGGCGAACCAGTTTTCCAGTTCAACTACGACTGCAACTGGCCTGATCGCGTTGAATACTTGATGCTCCGAAGCTGCTGCTTCTTCTTCCTCTCTCTCTCTCTCTCGCGCGCGCGCGCTCGCTGGACGCTCTTCCGGAGAAAACCGATCGCTTCACTCGCTGGTCCTCCTCTGCTCCGAAGAAGCTGGAGAGCCGAAGATCGCCATGGCGGTGCCATGGGGTACGACTCTGTGGGTGGCGAGGTTGGTGTGGATAGCTCTCCGAGGCTGGCTCTCCTCTTGCCTCACCGTCGCCGACGACGTCGCCGCCTCCATCCGCACCGGCGACATCGGCCCCTTCCACGTCGGCTGATCCCGATTCCGCGGAGCGATCTCTGGTTTGTCTCCTAAAATCCGTTGATCGCTTATTCCGTTCTTTCTAAGCGAGCTCATGCGGTCGTCTCTGCTATCTGAGTCCATGCTCGCCGGTTTCTGGTCAAGTTGGACCGGCGACTCCCTCGTTAACTCAACGCTTGAATCGTCATCGTTTCAATGAGCTATGCGTGTGAACTGCGCAGGACGCTCTTTGAGTAATTATGATATTAAGGATGAATTTGCCCCGCGTCGTCACTGTTGACGGTATCGTAGTAGTCGTTCCTGTAATTGTTTGCTCGATCAGTGGAATCTTATCTCGAAAAGGTTGCGACTCTATCTCCATCTACCCCCGCCGCCCGCGGGAGGGGGAGGACGCACGAGCTGGTAAAAGTGA
This sequence comes from Metrosideros polymorpha var. glaberrima, assembly GCA_001662345.2. NCBI lineage: Eukaryota > Viridiplantae > Streptophyta > Magnoliopsida > Myrtales > Myrtaceae > Metrosideros > Metrosideros polymorpha. Next base: position 22,208,388 of record BCNH02000001.1, read on the forward strand.
GAGGATAGTCTCCTCTTCAGGGTTTGGAGTGGCAAAGGATGCTTAGGAGTTTTATCAGCTTTTAGAGATCTGAAAAAGGAATATATAGGCAGCAGAATGAGAAACTGAAGATCGCCTCCATTTGCAGGCTCCAGTGAAAACACAATTCTGCATTCCTATTATTAAGCAAGGTCGTATATTCTCTTTGATTATCACAGCATCCAGACAAAAGGGACCAAACAAATGGAGAATGAAAGACTGTCATAGAATAAGGACCGAGTATGCTCTTGCGCGAACTATGTAGACAATTCTTTTTCCCGCTGAGGGATCAAATGGGGGAATAAGGTGGTTAATATAGCTTTTGGTTTGCTAAATCTAAAATATTAGGTAGCTTAGATGTTATCCAACTCAGTGAGAACCAGTCTCGTCTGATTGTGATTATGAGGGAGGACGTTCTTATTGAAGTGATTGACGGAAATGAAAAAGATGGAAGAAAAAGGATAGGCCTTGAGATTTTACCTAAAGTACACCTTGCCTAGTGAGTGGTTCAGGCTCTAACGTTCCTTTTATTACCTGGTCATACGAAGATTATAGGTTATTCTCACTGGCATGTCCAAAATAATTTCTATCAAGTTATTTCTTAGGCTGTAGCATTGCTAGATGTACTGTCTGCTTCTGGTGCTTCTCTGTCTGCCTGACAATCTCTGCTGTGCTCAGCCATTCTACCTAGTATATTGATTTTCATAAGATAGATTGACACCTAGCTTTGACTGTCAATTACATCTCTGAGCATTCGCTTGCAGTTCGTTGGCGTTGTATAAATTTACTTGAGAGCCTTGTTCACATGGTGAGCACACTACAAGGTGATGCTTGCCTTTTTCAGCCTTGTGAAGTTTTGCCAACTCTCAAGAGCCTATATTAGCCAGTAAAAACAAAACAAAACAAAGCGAGGCATTGAGAGTTTTAAATTTTCACAACTCTTTAGTGGAAAGTCTTGAGGACTGGATCATTGATTGGTAATCAAACGGTTCATATGACATGCTTCTGAAAAAAGAAGAAGCAAGAGTTGAAATGCAATTTCTAATTTTGGTGCCTATAACGTGTCAAAGATAGGTTTTCTATGGGCCTAATCTACATCTGTAACAGAGAGTATTAGTCCCCAGTCCTTCTAGTTTTGGCCTGACATTCCCTTCTCATTTTCTCCTCCTCTTTTCTTGGAGGAATAAATGTATTGTGAAAAGATTCAGTTCTTGGTCTGGTTAAGTGCGGTAGTCCTCTGGCCATGTCAAAATACATAGAGTTGCTGGTTTGCACAAAAGATTGTACTAAGGATTACAAGTCTTCTTTATCCATGCCCAAAAAGATTTGCTCACACCCCAAAAGTCTCTGACTATGATATTGTAAACTGAGGCCTTTGTTAGAATTTTGCTTGTGGATTAAAAAGAAAAACGGTTCTTTATTTGGTTCCGCAGTGAGTTTTATGTTTTCAGCATGAAGCTGATATTCTACTCTGATTTTGCAGATTAAACTGAAAAATCAAACAACAAAATGCCCAATGAATGTGGATAAGTGAATTGCCATGGACTTTGGAGAATGACTTTGCCTGTAGCTCCTGTAATGTGGGTGTAATTGAGATTGAAAGCAGTTGACAGGTGACTTGTAATTAGATAGGTGTTTCATAATTTTGATTGTGTTGGTTCAGTTGGCTGGTGTAACTGGTTTTGTTATAAGTTTTTTTCGTGCATTTTCATCGCTAGATCATTATGTTGCTTCAGTACTTAGCATCGTTCAAAAGTGGAAGGTGCTCTATCTGATGTGGCCCTCTATCCAATGTGGCCCCATAGGCAGAGGACAAAGTTTTCCATTGCACATGGGTGAGATTTTGATGAATTGAAGCAAGATCAACTTTATTCTCCACCTTAAAAGTTTGATATCTCCATACCTGATCTTAAGCTTACGGGAGTTTTTTTTTTTGTTGACATTTTTATTTCCTTTATATGAAAAAAAGAGAACTATCTATATCTTCATAAAAGCAGGGAGCATAAAATGTACCAACTGTGAAATGCTTCATTCCCTGTTTATATATTTACACACCGAATGATGTTGTCCACTGTGATTTATGGGCTTGTCCACTGTCTTTGTGACCCTAATTTCGTGCATTTAAATCATTGTTGTAATCCAGGATTAAAGATTTCATAAAGCAAATGTTATATCAAGCAAAAGACAATCTTTTAGCAGCAGATGTTGGCAGTTGATTACTGTGCTTCAATACACGGACCTGCGTTTTCGCAATGTGAATGTGTGACTTGCAAATTTACAGGGCTATTGCCAAATTCGTGACAGTTTGAAAAGGAAGTGAGCCAGAGAGTGGCAAAGGATTGCACAAAGTAGAAGTTAACGACTGAAGTAGTTCAAGAACACGTTCTCCACCGCCTTCTAACCTTCCTGTTACATCCAATGTAGATGTTTTCTCCGAGATCGAATGCGACTTCATACATGTTGTCACATGGTATAACATGCAGCATTCCCCCATTGCCAAGGAGACGACAACCATCCGTCACCATCATATGACCAGTGCACCATATGCCCCGTTACATCAAAGCTTTGTTTGCTTTTAAAGTTGAGGGTGTCGGCGCCCTCATCATCACAGAAAGATAAGAGCCATCCTTTATCATTTCTAGCCAATTTGTCACATGATTATCCACACACAAAATGCAGATCTTTAGTGATTGGAAGCATCACAACACGTTTTCTCTTTTGTGGGCGTTTGCACCAAATCGTCAAGAGTGGTTGCGAAGTTCATTACAGTTGGGTGACAACCATTTCTGCTCAAACTGAGAGCTGTGTGTAACCTACCAATAGCGACATAGCCACATTAGCTACCTAAGAGAAAACAAAATCCCTTTGAAATCCTCCAACCTAATTAAATAACACACGATCATGCCATCACTTGCACATACTGTGTACTTGGGTTGCTTGGACTCTGATCTAGAGGGTCTCATTCAACTAGTGAGAGCGCCCAATAGAACAGGCCAAAATCCAATTCCCCTGTTTTACAAAATCCTTCAAGAACAAACCTTAAAAGCATGCTCCAGTCTAGCAAGGTTTACGGGGAGTGCCCATACCCAACTTCAGCAATGATTCAAGCAAACTCCAAGAACCGCATTTGCAATGTCTACCAGCTTTAGTTTATCATCCTCCTTCAACGATTCTTGAAAGGTCCCTCTCACCAACAATTCACCATCTCTCTCCACTCGCTGCAAACTCTTCTAAGCCTCACACTGGCACTAATGCTCTCCCAGTGCTTCTCTCTCTGGAAGCAAGCACAGCTCAGAAGAGGCAGAAATTCCAGTTAGAGAACCGAAAGGCGTAATTGAGAGAGAGATTGAGAGAGAGAGAGAGCTAAAAATTGTGGAAAGAGAGCAATAAAAAAAGAAGGTAGACACTTCACCATTTCTGGCAACCATTCATGGGATGCTTTGTCTCAACATCCAACACACCCGCCACCAAAAACCTCCCCCATCTCTCTCCCTTTGATTTTGCATTGTCTCCACATTCTTCACCATCACCAGCCAAAGCAAGAACTGTTTCTCTTGCAACTTCTCTTGTCCACCACCCGCCAATCAAGAAAGGCGATTCCCACCATTTGGTCTCTCTAACATCCACCACCTATGGTTCCCTCCTCCTCATTGACCCCCAGAACACCAGATTGAGCATCCAGAATCTGTCTGAGCAGATGCATTTACCACCTTCTCAGACTCCCAAAAAATTGGCTGAGTCTCAAACTCACGGGGAAGATTCACATGACGCCCCGTCACCAGATTCCGTCATCAATACCTGGGAGCTCATGGATGGTCTAGATGACTTTGCTTACGATGGTGAGAACTTCATAATGTCTGCTTCTTCCATTTCATGCAAGCCTTCAGATTACGATGGCTATGAGAAGAAAACAGTTGACTCCACAAAATCATTTGAAATTCCAGCTAAGATCAGTGGTGATCATGAAAGAACAGTCAGTCCAATGGTGGGATTCAAGGATCATTCTCCACCATCCAATGACAAGAATTCTTCATTAGGCAAAGAAGATAGGGTAGTTCTGTACTTCACCAGCTTGAGAGGAATCAGAAAGACTTACGAGGACTGTCGTGCCGTTAGGATGATATTCAGGGGCTTGAGAGTGGCTTTCGATGAGAGGGACATTTCGATGGACTCTTCCTACAGGAAGGAATTGCAAAGCAAGCTCAAAGGCAAGGCACTGAGTCTGCCTCAGGTCTTCATAAGTGGAAACCACATTGGCGGTGCAGAGGAGATCAGGCAGCTCAATGAGAACGGAGAATTGGCGAAGCTTTTGGAGGGATTCGACGCGAGTGATTTCGGGTTCATTTGCAAGACATGCGGGGAAGCAAGGTTCGTGCCCTGCCCTAGTTGTAGTGGGAGCAGGAAGGTGTTCGATAAGGGCGATGAAAGATTCAGAAGGTGCACGGATTGCAACGAGAATGGGCTGATTCACTGCCCTAGCTGCTGCTCCTGAAAGCAGAATTCTGGAAACTTTTGCTATTGCAACACTAGTAACTTTCTTGTGCTATAAGATTCGCGCCAGTGAGTTCGTCTAGATGGGGCTCCTTTTCTTCAAAAAGTTGCTGTCTTTCAACTGTCTTATCTGCATTATTTTCTTTCAATTATGAATAAGATTGGAATAAAGAAAAGATTCTTTGCCTCCATGGGAAAGCTTATGCAACATTGCAACTTCTTTCGTTCCTGGAACTGCACCGATTTCTTTGCCAAAGTCTCGTATAAAAACTTGAATGGATCATGGGTATACGTCGATGATGCATCTCCTTTCACCTTTTCTTTTCGACTGTCTTGCTTTAGTTGCCTAGCGAAAAAACTCTGAATCTTCCATGCTCAAAGCTATGGGACAAATTAGTAGGTTTCTGAACCAAAACAGGGAAATGCTTGATGTTCTTTTTCTGACCTCCTCTTGAATCGATTGAAATCCCCATTCAACACGTGCAAGATGTTTCAGTTCAGTACTTCCAGACTCCAGAGAACTCAAAGAAGGTCAGGCTGCTTTTGCTCCACTTGCTTGGCTGCGGCGAACAAAGGCGATGTCAAATTCCTCTGTAATGAAAATTAATTCACGCTATAAATCGCCATAGGCCTTTCGCTTCCACAAGAGCAACTGAACAAGCGAGTATTCTTCAGAACCACTTTCTCAGAATTCAGACTTCCTACTGTTCTTCGTTCGCCCGACAAGCGCCAAGAACCGATATTCATCAGCAAAAGAGAAAAAATGCCAAAAGCCGAGCCGACTTATTACCATATTTAGACAAGATTAATGTTACCAATCTAGCGCGCTAGCATGTATCCATTTGTAGTACAGAATTCTACATTTAGCCGGTCAGTTAAACGAACTGAAGGTTCTCAGGCATTGATTCAAGACCGCATGTTAAGCAGTACTTATTTCACCATCCCAGAGTACAAAGAAAATTCTGATTTTCCCTTAAAAACAGAGGTCCCAACATATCGAGATATCAATGGCCAGGACACCTGTGGCTCGTGGAATCCACACATGAGTATCTTCAATGGTTGTCACTATCATTATCCCAGCCTCAATGCTACCGTGCCGTTCGATATCTTAACTCAAAATTGTTTCTTTGTGGGTAAAAGGGTTTCCAAGGCACGACGAGACCAACGTCGACGGCTCACGAGCATTGTCATAAGCTTACGAGACTTTCTGAATCTATGAAATGTTTGATTTGATACCACCGAAGACAATAAAGCATGAAAACGAGCCTATCGTAACTCTCTGGATGCAATGAAGTAGGGTTGGGAGCCTAAATTGACCAAAGATTTGAGTATAACAAGGTCCGAATTTTCAACCTCGTGAAGGACAGATGGGGCACGAGACTGCTTAAGGCCTGCTTGGTAACACTTTTATTTCTCTTACTCCTGTTTTTTTGTTCTCATGAACGAAAAAAGAAAATAAATTTATTTGATAAGGTCAGTTTCTGTTCCCAAAAAAAGATTTGGAACAGATTCAATTTATTTCCAAAAGTAAAATTGTTACAAAAAAGGCTCTTAGCTTACCATTGAGCCAATCATGCTATATTGTCCTAGAAAAATATTTAACTGCTGGCAGTATCTAAAATATGTAGACTCTGTTACCGAGCAAGACCCACCTCTCTTCGTCGCCGAGGACGGACCACACAAGCATTACCTTTGCAAATCTCTTGGCTGTGCTCTTTCCCAAGTACCGTTTCTGGCCTCCACGCTTCTTCCTTGCAACGCTCTCTCTCTCTCTCTCTCTCTGCGAAATTGCGGTTTGGTAAGTCATAGCACCCGAAAGCTCTTGTTCCTGATGAGCTAGTTTTAGTTTGAAAATACTGCAAGAAATGGCAAGACCCTCTTGTTCTGTTCTTGCAACTGTTCTTCTCTGCAGTTTCAGTTGTTCTGCAAGGCTTGTGTTGGTTCCGCGATAAGGGGTCTTTTCTTTATCAGGAAGCGGTTCAGGGATTTGAGTCATTTAGGTCAAAACTGGATCTGCTTTCTGTAGAGCACTTGAAGATAAGGATAGGAAGCTGATGGATACTGTGCTCAAAACGCATCATCAGCATGGGTTCTTGCGCCCAGTTTGTGGGTTCTCAGAAACTGTTAGCATTTTGAGCTCATCAAAGCTTCAAAGCCAGGAGCTCAGGCTTAGTTCGAGGAAGGGTCATTCGAGAAGGGCTAAGAATGGGTGTATTAGGGCAAGCAGTACTGCTCTTTTGGAGCTTGTCCCGGAAACCAAGAAGGAAAACCTCGAATTCGAGCTTCCCATGTATGACCCGTCGAAGGGCCTTGTGGTGGACCTAGCCGTGGTGGGAGGCGGCCCTGCGGGGCTCGCCGTGGCTCAGCAAGTGTCCGAGGCGGGGCTCACGGTTTGCGCCATTGACCCCTTCCCCCAGTTGATTTGGCCCAACAATTACGGCGTGTGGGTGGATGAGTTTGAAGCCATGGACTTGTTGGATTGCCTAGACACTACCTGGTCCGGGGCAGTCGTGTTCACCAATGACCAAACCAAGAAGGATCTTGGAAGGCCTTATGGCCGAGTTAATAGGAAGCAGCTCAAGTCCAAGATGCTCCAGAAATGCATATCGAATGGCGTTAAGTTTCACCAAGCCAAAGTGATCAAAGTCATTCATGAAGAGGCCAAGTCTTTGCTCATATGCAATGACGGTGTCACAATCCAAGCCACGGTGGTTCTTGATGCCACTGGTTTCTCCAGATGTCTCGTTCAATATGACAAACCCTACAATCCCGGTTACCAAGTGGCATATGGGATACTGGCAGAAGTGGAAGAACACCCCTTCGATGTGGATAAGATGGTTTTCATGGACTGGAGAGACTCGCACCTAAAGGGTGATATGGAATTGAAAGAACGAAATAGCAGGATCCCCACATTTTTGTACGCAATGCCATTCTCTTCGAACAGGATATTTCTGGAAGAAACTTCCCTAGTAGCTCGGCCCGGATTAGCAATGGAAGATATTCAGCAACGAATGGTGGCTAGATTAAAGCACCTGGGAATAAAGGTGAAGGCTATCGAAGAAGATGAGAGATGCGTCATCCCGATGGGTGGGCCTCTTCCTGTGCTCCCTCAGAGAGTTGTTGGCATAGGTGGTACAGCTGGAATGGTGCATCCTTCCACGGGTTATATGGTAGCGAGAACGCTAGCAGCAGCTCCAATCGTTGCGAACTCCATGGTAAGTTATCTCGGTTCCGACGGGTGTGTTTCAGGCAATGAATTATCTGCAAACGTTTGGAAGAATTTGTGGCCCATAAAAAGGAGGAGACAGAGGGAGTTCTTTTGCTTCGGTATGGATATCTTGCTTAAGCTCGATTTACCGGGTACGAGTAGATTTTTCAATGCATTTTTCGATTTAGAACCTCATTACTGGCACGGGTTCTTGTCGTCTCGGCTGTTTCTGCCAGATCTCCTTTTTTTCGGACTCTCGTTGTTTTTGCACGCTTCCAATACGTCAAGGGTAGAGATTATGGCGAAGGGAACGTTACCGCTGGTAAAGATGATTGGCAATTTGATACAGGACAGAGAATTCGACGACTAAAGTCTAATTTTAGCGCAATCTTTGTTGTATGCTTCGCTGCACGCACACACACATCTTCATGTTTACTCACTGGTACTGCAGAACATGTCTATACGAGTACCACGAACAAGCTATTAGACTAGCTGATATCCGCATTTGATCACACTTTCAGTGTAATATTTTTTCCTTTGTAAGACACAGGTGCTTTCCAGTATCTAGAGGTTCATGGATTCATTATAGTGAATATCTGTGTAGTGGAGCTTCTGTATCGCTTTGGCATTTATGATAGAAATGTTCACTGGCTAACCGTCTATCTTCGGCATTCACATGATGTTATATTATGCTTGGCACTTAGCAGGTAATAGCTGAAATGCAGTATTTGTAGAGAGCGTTTCTTGTTCATACAGTTCGAGACTAAAGGGGTCTGCTAAAACTCTGTGCTTTGCACAAACTAGTCGAACCGATGCAGAGAGACTGAGAGACAGCATATTGATCCTGAAGTCGCATCCGATGGATATTCCTTGTCGCCAGATTGTCTCTCGAGGTTCTTTCGTCGATTAACTTCATGCTTGACGAGACGGAAATTTACCCGACTCTGCGAAGTTAAAGATCGTTTACATTCGCCACAAAATGTCTACTGTTTCATGACAATGAGCAGGCTGTGTTATATTTTAGATGTTAACTGCTGCTTTCTGGGCTGGATTGTGCGATCTCATTTTGATAATTAGACAGGTGTTGATGAATGATGAGTGATGCTTGGGCTGTGGATGATCGACTTGATGCTCATGCCTAGTCCAAAATGTCGAAGTAGCATTTGCTCCCATCCTTTGCGGCAAGCTGGTAGTCGTAATGGTCAATTTTGAAAAGAAATTGTCTGTATTCAATCTGCAACTCTGTGAAATTACAACGAAATCGTCAATAATTAATTTCTTTTTTATTTAAAAGAAAATAAAATATTTTGGTCAAATTAAAATTTCACATTCCCACTTTTTTGGTCAAATTACTTGTACACTTCCCCAATTATTTAATAATAAGGAAAGACTGATCCACCTTCTTAAATGTAATGTACCATTATGCATTTTGTTATATCTCTTATATAAAAAGTTGGATCTCATAAATACTTCAAAGGCTCTTGACCGAGATCCCTTTGTGTATCAAAAAACATCACTAGATATTGAAAATTAAAGAACATTAGAATGTTGACATGGCAAGTGGTGCTATTTTGTAGGATTCTTAGATTTATGTTTACATTTTAGATTTATAAGTACGTGTATTATTCTAGAATAAATTTAAGATGTTTCATAAATTTTATTCTGACATTTACCAAAGAAAAGGATGTCGAATCGAATTATGAAAGTACGAGATCATCAATGTAAGGTATGAAAATACAACAGTGCATGATGATTTGATCAAGATCAAAGGCATGTAACGTGTAAGGTACTTTACTTTACCCTGATATCTAATTGTCCTAATAACATGACATCAGAGCATTCATTGATAGGGATATCTTAAAACGACCGTATGTCTAAGATTAGGAACTACATGTCAATGGGTTAAAGTGTCAAAAGATTTTTAGTTGAGGAATTGTAGATAACACGTTTAAATCGTATTAATTGTGTGCAAACTACAAACTGATCTAAAACGGGATTTTCTGTTTGGAACAAAGGCCCGGGCTTAACTTATTAATAATA
>BCNH02000001.1:22218378-22255031 GCA_001662345.2 Metrosideros polymorpha var. glaberrima
AGAAAAAGAAAAAGAAATGGCGCTTATCCCAAGTCCCCACTTTACTCTCTCTTCCAAACATAGCGCCAAAATCTAGAGAGCGAATCTAGAGAGAGAAAACCGATGGCGAGCTCGTCGTCCGATGATTTCTCCGTCGTGGTGCTGGCGTCCGACCTCGGGATCGACGCGCGCCCGTTCCTCTCGAAGCAACCGGCGGACTCGCCGCCTGAGGTCGCCGAAGAAGACAACGGCGACGACTGGCACGATTGCTCTCAGGATCTCTTCCATGACGAAGACTTCTCCGACCTCGAATTCCTCCAGTTCTTTAGGCTCGAAGGCTCCGACAAGGCTGGCAACCGAATCTTCCGCATCGTCGGCAAGTTCTTCCCCGGTGAGTGGAGTCTTCTTGTTTTGAAGGTTCCGATCGAATCTGACGCGACTTTATGGGCGGATGGTGTTAGGGTTTGATCTGGATTGAGGGGTTTGGCGTCTTAGGCTTGTGGTAGTGGAGAAATGTTTCCTTTTGTTCCTTCTAGCCAGACGGAACTGATTTTGTTAACCGATCGAGTAGTAGACGGCATTCACCTTTACAAGAAATCAGTTGTTGCGGTGCGATCACGTGCTGTTCACCGTCTAGATGCTAAAGATCGTCATCTTTCAGTGTCAGAGAGGACCTGACCACCGTGACTTTGCATCTTCGGAAATATTAAGTAGAGAGATACTTTCCGACAAAAAAAAGTTAGAGAGATCCTCAATTTCCAGCTGAATTTCAGGGCATTCTCAAAATGTTCATTCACAGGGGAAGATTTGGGATTTTCTCTAAAAGGTTAAGTGAGAGTGGAGTACTTGAATGCGAGCTCCCTTTCAAACTGACTATAGCCACTTCTCACTGTTCGTTTCACCGTATGTCACTTGCGGAACCCTTTGTTTCTTGATAGAATGACCTGCCTCATACTCAAAAGGCTGTATCTTTCGGGTGAATTAATACGCGGAGGGGAAACTCCATCTTCCTGGTTGCATTCTCTCATGCTCCATTATCGATGCTCGACTGACCGATGCAAATGGTTTGGCTGGACAATTCTTTTCTTTTCTGCATTATGGAGTCATGCCCAAGTAGAAAATTATGGAATTGCGTTTGAAAAGAAGTTGAGACGATAAAAAGGTTTACTTGGATATTGTTGGTTCTTTTGTTTTCAGCTCCAGTTGTAAGTGATGCTGCAGAGAAGTTACTATAATTTTTTAAAAATACTGTTGCTTTGTTGGTTTGCAGCTCCTGTGGTGAGTGGAGAGCGGCTCCGGAAGTATGTTTTTCATAAGATACGCAGTGAGCTTCCTGAAGGGCCGTTTTGCCTTGTTTACATGCATAGTACTGTGCAGAAGGAGGATAATTCTCCAGGCATATCTATCTTGAGGTGGATTTATGAAGATCTCCCTATGGAAATTAAGGAGAGACTTCAGCTTGTTTATTTTGTCCACCCTGGAATTCGTTCAAGACTGGTCTTTGCCACCCTTGGTCGATTATTCTTAAGTGGAGGGTAAGCTGACTTTAACTAATTACTGGGGCTGCTGCCAGCTATCAATTCTAGATTTGGTGTGGTTCCCCCTTCTTCTTCTTCTTCTTCTTCTTCTTCTTTTTGGGAATTGGTGCCTTTGTTCTGGATCATCTGACTGGTCCAGCGAGGGCAGTTTTGCTGTCACAGACATCTGTTTGTGCTCTTGATGGGGTTACTTCTTGGGGCTTATATTGTGATTATGTAACTTGGAAAAGTAAACAGTTTGCGAATCGACATAAACTTTGTTCGGGCTATTCAGTTGGTGAACTCCTTTAGCAGGAAAAAACTCTCTTGTAACTACTGTTGTTTCTTTTCAGATGTTGAAGATAAGACCGGTTCGTTTTGATGCTTTGACTTCACTTATTCAGTTCGATTCTGAAAATTTAGTATTGTTTTTAGCCCTCGCACTTTGAATAGAATAGTTACAGATGTAGGAATGATTTGTTATAAGAAAGGAGAGGAAGTCTGTCAAACGTATTTTGGATCCTAGAACTAGCGAGCAGGTGGAAATAAGGCTAGGATGCCATTAGTCCTTTGGGCGAGTGATCTTTTTGTTTGAAGTTGTATACAAATCCTTGAGATGGAATATTGTTGCTATACCTCTATACCGAAGGACTGCTATCATTTAATGCTATGAGTTTTGCCATTATAGATTGCACTTCTCTATGTAATTTTGATGAGTTATGCTACGAATTTAGCAAATGTTAATGATCTCTACGTACTTCTGTTTCCTGTAGGCCTTTTAGCAAGTGAATGGGTGACTGTGCTTTGATCAACTTTTTTCCCCTCAAATTTGCTTTTGGTTTGTTTCTTGTTATGTAGGTTATATTGGAAAATCAAGTATGTAAGCCGCCTGCAATACCTGTGGGACGACATAAAAAGGGGAGAGATAGAAATCCCTGACTTTGTCCAAGAGCATGATGACATTCTCGAGCATAGACCGCTCACAGATTATGGGATTGAGCCAGACCCTCTTTATTTAACCGAGGTGCCTAACACAGCCTACCCCTTCGGGAGGTACGAAGACAGATGGGCAACAAGGGAGTACATGTCCTGACATGCATGAAAAATTAAGCAGCAATTACAAGCCGATGCTAGCTGGGTGTGGGTAAATCTTCTCCAGTTTTGTACAGAGTAACTCTGTCTGGTCACTCGAACTTTCACTTTGTAATCCTTTAGCCTCGGCTTGTGGGACTAGTAGTACTGCGAGTTGTGAAAGTTTTTCCATTCCGTAAATGGAAACTTGCTAAAATACCTTGCGATGTATTCCCCTCTGGTCCTGTGAACTTATCTACCTGCACATATGGTGCTTATATGTTTGTCTACAAGCTGCATCCATATTAAGCAGAACCAGTTGCATATGCTGTCCTACGACTCCTACTGTCGTTAACCTTTTAGGAATAATGATTCTTCTTTCTAGCTAAAGTCCCAACTGTACAACCTCATGAGCTCTCTCGGATATATAGCATGTGCATGTTATGCTGCTCTGCACATTTCTCTCAGCGAAAACTCTTCAGCTTTTATTGATGTTGGTGACTGACATGGGCTTGATTGGCCAATGTACTGTAACTTTTGATTGACAGACATAATCTATTCGTTTGTGATTTGAATCCTTAAGCTGGAAGGGCACGAGATCAACTTCCGCCGTCTTTCGTCTATTGTCGCGGTACCGTGACGGTTACCCCACATCTGATGGTGGGTAGGTTTGGAACAGAAAAAAAATAGAGCAAGAGTAAAAAGGGTGGTGCTATAAGCTTTGGTAACAGGTTTATCAAGAGGTAAATGTATATTGTCTCGACTCCCAACTAGAGGTGCGGTGGCATCCAAGGGGAACTTTCCTCCATTTTGTCTTTTTATGTAGCTTTATCCTCTCACTTGGGGCCGACCAATAGAAAGATGAAACATTCTGTTATGTCTCGAACATGAGCTCTGGCTTAAGATGCTAAATCCAACAATGCTGTACTATCAAGAATAATGCCAGACAGAAGCACTGAGATGGATATGCTTGATTTATTCACAAACTAAAGTACCAAATTTACATTGAAAACTTAAATAGGCTCTCTAATCATAATAATCACCTTCTAAACTAACTTATTATGCATGCTCAAAAATGGGTTGAACTCATGAGACTGAAGTTTAATAGTCACTTCCTCTGTCTGGCGTGAGATCCACAGAATGAACGGCCGATTTTTGCACACGCTCTATGAAATATGATGCAGACAGATTTTCCCCTAGATTGGGGTCAAGAATCAACTAAATTAGCCAAAAAGAATGGCTCTGAGAAATGAGAGAATGTCAGAAATAGGAAGACAACATTTAAAGGATGGCAACCCTGTTTAATATATAATCTATATCGATAATGGTCCTATTTCAATCATCACATTATAATCGAAACGTTTTGGGAACTTCTAATTGTGATTTTTATTTTTTTTTATAAATTATAAATTAGAATTGGTAAAATCAGCTCACATGCTATATTTAATATTGTTTAATTATATTTTATGTATCGTCGAATTCAAGTTTCTATGGAAGAAAGTCTGGATAAAGGCGGTAATTTGAATTTCTACAAGCAGACGGAGCAGCAACAGCGTGCTTCACGCCGATTCCATCTCCCAAATGAAGAGCGATCAAATCCAATTAGACCGCCGTCCACGCTCTTTCTTCCTCCGCCTCCTCCACTGAACTCAACCGCCACTCTCCGACCAAAACCATGTTGAGATCACTCTCTCTTCGACGCTCTCTCCACTCCCTTCACCCCCACCACCGCCACCTCGCAATCCTCTCTTCCTCCTCCGCCATCCCCCGTACCCGACCCGACCCAATCCGCCCCTTCTGCACCGACGCCGCAGCCTCCGCCGCCGCTTCCTCCTCCTCCTCCTCTGAGCTCCGCAAGTACCTGGGCTACACCGCCCTCCTCCTCTTCTGCGGCGCCGGCACCTACTACTCCTTCCCCTTCTCCGACAACGCCAAGCACAAGAAGGCCCAGCTCTTCCGCTACGCCCCACTCCCCGAGGACCTCCACACCGTCTCCAACTGGAGCGGCACCCACGAGGTGCAGACCCGCGTCTTCCACCAGCCCGAGAACTTGGCCCAGCTCGAGGACGTCGTCCGGGAAGCCAACGCCAAGAGGTCCCGGATCAGGCCCGTCGGGTCGGGTCTGTCGCCGAACGGGATCGGGCTGTCCCGGGTGGGGATGGTGAACCTGGCGCTCATGGACCGGGTCTTGGAGGTGGACAAGGAGAGGAAGACGGTGAGGGTGGAGGCCGGTATAAGAGTGCAGCAGCTGGTGGATGGGATTAAGGAGCATGGCCTCACTCTCCAGAACTTCGCTTCCATCAGGGAGCAGCAGATTGGTGGCATTGTTCAGGTTGGTTGGTATGTCGTGCGTGTTGGGTTTTTCCTTGAGATTTGAGGCTTGTGGGTGGGTCATTGTTTTGATTTTGGAAGTTGGAGGCTTTGAGTTTGTTGTGTTTGGTGAGGATTTAGTTTCTCAAAGATCAGGAGTCGTTGACATTTTTGTGGTTTGAAGATGACAGAGATTGGATTGAATCATGGAGTTCTTGTCTTTTGGATGTGGTGGATTGATGTTATGTTTCGAGTTGCTAGTTGGTTTTATTGATGCTTGTGGTCTAGTCTCTTAGGATGAGATGCTGGTACTTGTGCTAATGCATTCTGTTATTTGTGCCTGACCGATACATGATCCATACATTGTTAAGGGGAGGCAAAAAGGTAGTACTCAAAGAATAAGTATCATCAGCATTGTGTATCTCTTGGCTTATTGTTAGCGTAATTCATGTGTATAGGTTGGCGCACACGGTACTGGTGCCAGATTGCCTCCCATCGATGAGCAGGTCATCAGTATGAAATTGGTTACTCCTGCCAAGGGTACAATTGAGGTTTCAAAAGAGAAAGACCCGGAACTCTTCCATCTGGCTAGGTGTGGTCTTGGGGGCCTCGGTGTGGTTGCTGAAGTAACCCTGCAATGTGTCGACAGACAAGAGCTCGTGGAGCATACAACTGTGTCAACCACGCAAGAAATCAAGAAAAATCACAAGTACTGATTAATATTTGCTGAATTTAAAATTTGCCTTTTAGTGGAACCTGTCCTTTGAATGACATACACCTGCCTCATCTTTCAGCATGGAGGGTCGAATTGGTGATCTATAGATGCATGAATTGCAGGAGAGGTGTTTGTTATGTGCACTGTGTATAAATAATAGGTCGTGCAATAACCATATATGTTTTTATGCCGAGATGTCAATCTTTTAGTAGAAATGTGACCATTCTTCTACTTTCACAGGAAATTATTGTCTGAGAATAAACATGTGAAGTATCTGTATATTCCGTATACACATACTGTTGTTGTTGTGACCTGCAATCCTATCTCAAAATGGAAAGGTCCACCTAAATTCAAACCCAAATATACTGTGGACGAGGCTTTTCAGCATGTGCGGCAACTCTACCAGGAGTCACTTCAGAAGTACCGGTAACTTGCTTTCCTTTGGCATGCGACTTCTCGTAGCTTAGATGAAACCAAAAGATCGTGGCCGAGTTTAGAGCTGTTTGTCGTTATTGGCCTGGCTATAGGATAGAAAGCCAGAGTGTCTCCAAACATTTCCTAACAGCTTCTGGCTTTGAGTTAGTGCATTCTTCTTCTTCTTTTTCTTCTTGACATTTGATGAGGAATCATTTTAGATAGCTTTTGAAGATGAGGTGTTGAAATTGATATATCATCGTGCAGCAGAAAGAGGGATGATGTACACTGATTTCAAGCTATGGCAATTGCTCAGATTATTTTTAGAATTGCCCGGTGTTTTACTAGCTTCTGTTACTTTTTCTTACAAGAGGGTGGTTGCTGTGACTACTGTCATATAATAGGCCGTGCTTATCCAAATGTTAGGATCCAATAATGCAGAACCGTCACATCTTGATAGCTGCTGTGCTGTAATAATCTTTGTTAAGGGGTTGCTAAATCTTTGATTTACTTGCCGCAGCCCTGAAGTTAAATCCTCCAATAATGAAGAACCAGACATAAATGAGCTCTCGTTTACAGAGCTGAGAGATAAACTGCTTGCCCTGGATCCTCTCAATAAGGACCATGTCATAAAGGTTAATCAAGCTGAGGCTGAGTTCTGGAAGAAGTCAGAGGGATATAGGGTGGGTTGGAGCGATGAAATATTAGGCTTTGACTGTGGTGGCCAGCAGTGGGTCTCAGAAACTTGTTATCCTGCTGGAACTCTTTCTAAGCCAAGCATGAAAGATCTTGAATATATAGAAGAGCTGAAACGGCTTATAGAGAAGGAAGATATACCTGCGCCTGCTCCTATAGAGCAACGATGGACAGCTTGCAGCAAGAGCCCCATGAGTCCTGCATCAAGTCCATCTGAAGATGACATATTCTCTTGGGTACATTTGTTGCACATCTTTCACCTCATTATGTCTGTGTGTGTGCTTGCGCCGTCACAGTCTCATTCTCAGCATAAAGCATTTGATAACTGGAGCTCAGTGACGATACATTCCAAGGTGGGTCAGTTCCCGGCCTAATACAAGGAAACTACCCTGTGACCCTCGGGTTCCAATATTTTGGAATTGGGAACCAAACCAGTCAGTTTTGGAACTACTGTTCCTAAACTGGTCAGCTGGTTTCTGTTCTACCTGGGAACCGGCCCATTATTATGTTTTGGGTAAAAATTCAAATTTTTATAATAAAGTATTAAGATTGAACAATGTTCAATACAAAGACATTCCTTGGTCAAGTGGTTATGTGATTGTTTGATCATGTTGAAGACCATGGTTCAAATCTTGATGATTGTAAAAGTAAGTTTATTTTCCCAAAAGACGCTTCAAAACAAGTTCAAAACCTGTTCAACCTGGGAACCAGCATGGTTGTACTGGTTTCTGGGGTAGAACCGGCAAAGGACCAGGCCGGTTCCCAGATTGAACAGTACCTGTTGCTCATCCTTACTAGAGCTGATATGCTTAGATTGCTGCATTCGTGGCAGATCTGCCTCTTCATTGTCATGCATTGCTTGCGTTCATTATATCTGGTGATAGGAGTAAGAAATTTATTTCAAATGGCTACACACCATCATAGGTACTCATCAATGTGCATGTCTTGTATATTCAAGCATGGAGCTCCTATATGTCATTGGTCAGGTTTTAGAAAACCTGATTATTAATGACGTGTACACTGTTTCTTGTGGTCTACTCTACTGCTTTTATACTCTTGCCCTCTCAGCTTTGGCAAATAGTGACTTTTGAGATGTACAACTGTTTTCTCAAAATTTCCTCTTGCTCGATTTTTTTATATTTTAGGCAGATTGATAGTGTCCATTTGCTGCATTGACTGTAATTAGACACCTTCGAAAGTATCTTACTATTGGTAAAGCAAATTTTACCCAAGTTGCTATTATAACATGGAGTAATATGCTTAGACAGAGAGATCCACAAGTAAAACCTGTTTGTTCTATAGATTTTCCTAGTCAGAATTGATTATTTTCATGGAGCTACTAATTCTTCAAGGGTGCTGCTAGGTATAGTCACTGCTGATTGATGCAACATTTGTTGCAGCAAATTCCATTTTTTCTGTTTTGTGGTATGTTTGCGAGCATGTTCAGCCTATTATAAAGGACAGGTCTTGATAGCTCATGATTCTTAGTATTAAAGTGGTGTTGCATCTCTTAGGTTGGGATTATTATGTACCTTCCAACAAGCGATGCTCGTCAGAGAAAGGAAATAACTGAAGAATTTTTCCACTATAGACGTTTGACGCAACAACGATTGTGGGATCGGTATTCTGCTTATGAACACTGGGCTAAGATCGAGGTAATTATTACTAGTTGATCTTTTGCATTGTCTTTTTCCCATTGTTTTGCATCAAGTGCTTTGGCCAATGTTTTCCTGATGTGAAGGTCTTGTTTCAGGCAAAAAATTTATAAAGATTTGAATTTCAGCCAGATTTTACACCAAAGAGAGAGAGAGGGGGAGAGGGAGGGAGAGAGGGAAGGGGGGGTTGGGGGTTGGTTTGGGGGAGAGAGAGAGAGAGAGAGAGAGAGATTGGTTTTCTTCTTGATCTCCTAGAGTTTAATGTCAATCTACCTATTTTCTCTCTCGGCCTCTTTTTTTTTTTGGGTTGAATCTCTCCTGGCTTTTGACTTTAAAAGATCTAAACTTAAACCACATCTGAAAACAGAGAGAGAGAGAGAGAGAGAGATTTGTTTTCTTCTTGTTCTCTAAGAGTTTAATGTCAATCTACCTATTTTTTCTCTGGGCTTTAGACTTTAAAAGATCTAAACTTCAACCCGACTCTGAGAACCGAAATCGTGCACATCTTTGATATGTGTATGTTCTGTTGTTTAACTTGATTTTCCTATAAAGAAATTGTTCAGATGCTATTATACAGGAAAAAACTCATTGGACTGCTAACTTAATTGAACCTCTATTCAAATTTATCAGGTTCCGAAGGACAATGAAGAGCTTGCTGCCCTGCAAGCAAGACTAAGGAAACGCTTTCCGGTAGATGCGTACAACAAAGCACGGAGAGAGTTGGACCCCAACAAGATCCTTTCTAATAACAAACTGGAGAAATTGTTCCCTCCATCAGAATCCCCTTGAAAACCAACCTGGAATTGGTTAGTCAATAATTTTGATCCGGCTCTAGTTTCTTCTATCATCAATTCTTATGCAGTCATTTGAGAGAGTAGGATGCCATAAGATGTTGGTCGTAGAATAAACCTATGTATTTGCATGATAAGGAGCGGTAGACGGTGTTGTGAATAAACCTATGTTCTGGGTCGGCATCTTCTCCAGCATTCTCAAGTTGGATTAGGCATCACTCGTGACCTCAAACAGAGATCTTTCTGTTCTGTTTTGCATTGGTCCGAGGGAATTGACTGTTGAAAGAAATGCTTGCTTGCTGGGTGGTAAAGTGATTTGATTATTTGAGCTTTAAAATTGTAATCAGCAAATTTCTGTCGATCCCTCATTCCCTTCTTTGCCTTATGCTTTATTTATTCGGACTTCCTTTTTGGAAGGTTGTGGAAAAGAGACAATGATGATGGAACTTCTTCTCTTTTTGGAACATAAAGTGATGATAGGACTTAATTGGACAGTGCAGGAAGCATTCCATAAGAGAAATAAATCCATTTAGGACAAAAGAATATGGAAATGAACTAGGTACAGTATCGGCTGCCGCAAATTATTACAGCGTATGAGTACAACACGACACCCAAATACATATCGTATTTATATATCAGTCACTCTACGCAAGCCCATCGTTTAGCAGCAACATTCTTCACAGATCCAGCAACAGCAAAGAGCGAACAGGCTGCAAAATCGAACATCGTAGAGAGGATAAGAGAAAAGGATATGGGAAAGAAAAGAGGTGAAGGAATCAAAGTTGGGGCAACACTCAAGAGTAATATTCGGCTTACCATCCTTCAATGAAGCCCCTCTCTCCCCTCTTCTTTGAACGAACGAACCACTTTTTCTTGCCTCCCGTGGTGGGTGGTGCATTCTCAGTTGGGTAGCCTTTGACACGACAAGAACAAGCAAAGACAGTCAGATCAAGAGAAACACTTTTCAGTTCTAGCAGAAGACTAGGAACAAAACCCAAAAGCTACAGAGAGAGAGAGAGAGAGAGAGAGAGGTCATGAGTACCAGGAGGAGGCAGATTCTGCTGGGGTTGCTGTGTGGCCATCTCGGAATCAAAGAGAGAAGGAACAGGTCTGATGGAGTTCTCTGAGCAGTGATTTTCAAGGGGATCGATGGATTCAAATCCTTTCTGTGAGAGAAGAATGAAATGGTGATGCCTACCGCTCATGATGTGGGGGGTATATATACACACCCTTGTTCCCCACCCAATTGGTCCAAATTTTCAAGCAAAATTAGACAAGGCATCTTACATTAGATCAATGGTCGGCTAGAGGGATTTGCACTAGGGGAGGTCCATCAACTACGTATCTTCGGTTCATACACAGCGCCACTTGTCACCCTTTCGCCGCCTTTCCTGCTTAAAAAATGGGCAACCATCGATCACAATGAGCTCAAAGATGCTTACTTAGCAAAGAGGAGAAAGCAAAAGGTGGACCCGAAAACGCTACAGAGAGAGAGAGAGAGAGAGAGAGAAAGAAGCCGTGGGAATCAATTGGAAAGTTCCAACGAGCATTGTCATTGTCGTCGTCGTGGAATCGACAGAGAGATAGAGAATACAACGTTGAAAAAATGGTTTCACACGAACCTAATGAGGCTGTCAAAGCGATTGAATATCCAATCTGAACGTGTGTGCATGTACCCACCAAAATTAGAACATATTCCCAACCTATTGCTCCACCATTTGGCCTCTCTTTATTTGATATTTTTTCTTTCGACCGTTCCTTTTTGTTCCTCGGTCGCGGTCCATCTAATTCGTGTCATTTTAATCCTACTTGGATAAGCGTTGGCAGGTAATCAGGGCGGGTGTTTTTACCTTATCCAAAGGCCAAGAGGCACGTGTGAGGCATCGATGGACGGCGATGTCGTGTTCCCCCTCCAGACGACACGTGTCCTTTCTTGCTCCTGGACGGACATTGGTGACACGCCTGGTGATCCATACACGTGGTCGCGGGGGCCCCAATGCGAAGAAACAAGACCAAAGAAATCATCGCGCATCATTTTCATTTGGTCTCTCTAGGACACGGAACTGCGTGTGAATGGATCTTTTTACCAGCGGTATCGGCTCTGATGTTTCTTCTTGTTTTATTTCCCCCTTCTTTCGGTCGTCAGACGTCAGGATTAGGTTTGAGAGAGAGAGTGAAGAAGAAGAAGAAGAAGAAGAAACTGATGCCAAGCCCAAGCATAAGAAGAGCCCAATGTCATGGACCTGAAGGCCTACAACATTTGGTATCTGAGCCCAAGGATGGCTTATCACTCTTGAAGTATGGACCAACTTCATGGTCTAGAAGATGGCCTTGCTTCTGTTACCATACATCACCCAGTCTGGGCGAAAGTGCCGGAAGTCGAAGTGGAGCGACGGCCTCGGCTACTGCTGAAGGCACGGGCCTTGCGAAACACGCTCGGACCTGGCTGTGTCTCGGAAACCGAATTGGATGCCCCTGCTTTAGAACCGTGATGATGACGACGACGATGACGATTTGGAGGTTCCGCACGAGACGGAATCGAGCATGTACACTGAAGACGGGGTGAGATCAAGGCCAAAGCTGTTCGACAGCATTCCCAATAACCATTAGAGGCTAATTGCTACAATCGGCTTTCTCGCAGCAGTTTAAACTGTGATATGAAGTGTTGTCATTTATACAAGATGTTTGGTGAATATCTCATAGCCGAAAACTGTTAATTCTCGTGAAGCTACTCATCTAGCTTCTAAGGCATTGTAACATTAAAATATTTGACGCCAATTATATAAATCACACTTCTTAATAGCTCAGTTACAAAAACATCTTTTCAGTTATAGGAAACTTAATTCATGCACCAACCCATAGAAACTTTGTACCCCCCCGTAGCCTTTGGACTGGAGTAAATGCCTATTTTTTTTTACCAGTGTCTCCTACAAAACAGACATAATTATTGGTTGCTCATCTCAATTAGACACGATAATGACCCCCTC
Source organism: Metrosideros polymorpha var. glaberrima (assembly GCA_001662345.2). Classification (NCBI taxonomy): domain Eukaryota; kingdom Viridiplantae; phylum Streptophyta; class Magnoliopsida; order Myrtales; family Myrtaceae; genus Metrosideros; species Metrosideros polymorpha. Next base: position 22,230,514 of record BCNH02000001.1, read on the forward strand.
ATTAATTACCGAAGCTGACTGGGCTTAGCAACATTTTGGCCCTTCGTGACCTCCAAATCCTGGAGACTTTCTTCTCTGCGTCACTGTTGACCTACTCTTCACGTTCAATCTTTGGCGTTGCTTTCCCTCCCTTTTCGTATCACTGTCTGCATATGGAATTTCCAGAATAATCGCTCTTCAATTCTCCTTCCCTCTTGATCTCTCTCGGTTGTTTCGCGAAAAATAAAATGTTTGAAAAATATTTTACTAAAAGTAATCGCTTATATCGCTTAAAGTAATTAGTCAATAAAAAATATTTTCGTTATTAACAACAATTTATGTTTAAACATTTTTGTGAATGGTGAAAATATTTTTTGTTCGTTCATTTTTTTTTATAAGTGATCACTTTCAGGAAAAAAATTTCTAGATCTTCTATTCTCCAAAAAAACAAACGCTCCCTAAATAGCCATTGACTCTCACAAAGTTGTTGTAGTTGATTGAGGCATTGAAAAAATTGGAGGTCATCTCTTCCAATCTCACCAGCTGCGTGTTACTTGCTTAGATTCAATATCAAACTATATAGGTTGAAGGTCTAAACTTAACGGTTCATAGGTCTTCGAGTAACGGAACCTTTGCTCTTGTGCCCCTGTATTATCAAAAAAAGAAAAAAGAAAATACCCTTATTATACAATTGGGTTTTGTTGAAGATTGCATCAGGGCACTTTCAAAGTGACCATTTATAGTTTCCAATACAATGGCTTATAGTCTTATGTGTAATCAACACTTCTAATTGAAAAGTTCTATATTAGATATATCTAATTAGTGTTCTGGTGCTACTTGTTAAAAGACTTAGAATTACTATCTTGTGATCCTATGTATTATATGAACATGATCATTCTTCTTATCGGCAAGGAACTATAGCTTTTTCTTTTTAATCAATTCTCATCCGACGAAGGAATGTGTTATCATCTTCACCTTTGAAATTCCTACTAATTCTTAACACCGTGATGCTTTCTTATAATTACCAACGCCATAATATTTCGCATAAAAGTCTTAACTAATATGTGAGGTAAAGTGGGAGAGTTTATATCGTTAAGTGATCAATTGAGAAAACTCGAGACGCTGATGTTTATTGGTGATGCAATTACTTGTTAAGTACTTTGAAAATTAACTATAAAAAAGCTGCAAAATGAAAATGCATCGACCCGATAGATGTTATAAGATTATAGAACTTTGAGGCAGGTAGTGGTAACTTTCCAAAAAAGTTACTGTGAGGTGCTTCAACTTTTTTTCAAGAAATTGTGAAAATACGTTGTTGAAACACAAGTTACTTTAAATTGTAGTTGTCGCCACACACGATTATACCTGACACCATCTTCTGCACTATCGAGTTGTCTCTGGCAACCACCATCTCTCTCTCTCTCTCTCTCTCTCTCTGCTTCAAAGATGACGATAATGTAGCATCATCAATAGCACCAAATTAACTGTAATTATGAATGTCAAATACCATTACTAAAATGCATACACCCATACGTATACTACGTATGTATGTATGTATGTATGTATGTATTCTTTAAACCATATTTGGATGTAATATCTCCTCCAAATAGCATCATATGTAACTGACGCACCACATCTTATCAATAATAAAGTCATGTTAAAGGAGGGAAAGTTGTTCAATTAGTTATAAACCTATTATACGGATGCCAATCCAATCTTAAATTTTTCAATTTTGTAATTTTTTGTTGTTGCGTCAATTGAGTCATGAACATTTGTGAAAAATTTCAATGTAGTTATTTTGACCAATTTTCACCAGAAATCCTCGACGTGGTAGTGTGCCACGTAAGACGGCAAGTGATGATTGAACCGCCACATCATTGATTTCCAACGAAAATGTACAGGAAGGACTACATTGGAATTTCACACAAAGGTGTATAATTAAATTAGCAAAATATGAAAGTTTAGGACTGAATTGGCATCCATATAGTAATTTAGAACTAATCGGGTAATTTTCCCTGTAGAAGGATGCCACATGAAACTCGTTAAGTATGTTCATAGGTAGTATTTCAATTTTTAAAGCACGATAGAACGATAATAGCCGATACACCCAAAAAATGCATAAAATCTTGTTATTTGATTGCCTTACAAATGTCTTGAGGGCACTTGTTGCCAAAATCCTCGACAAAAGCTTGCCTTGTCTAAGCATGTGAGGTGGAAGACATAAACAACCGCTTTATGACTAGTATAATGAAACTTTCTATGAACGATCGAAGCATGTGCATAGGAGAAATCAAATGCCAATGTGTGTTATACATCCACTTATCAACTTCAAGTTGAGGGTAACCGGCGGCTGATTGGGAGACACAAGTGTATAACAAGAAAGACTGAGGATTTTCAAGAATGACGAATACGAGTCCCCTTGATTGTTCCCCAGATAAATGATCTGGAAAAGATCAGTTGTCTTCACAGTGATCAAGACATTGTTTGAGCATCGACTGTGGATTCCTTTTCGCTCGATGAATAACAATTCCTAGCGAACTTTCTATTAGTCGTTCATAAAAAAAAATGCGAGGTGCGGTCCGAGCGGCAGTCTCGCTTATTGCGAAAAGGAGAACGAAGGGCTCAATCGTGGTTAGTCCAACAAAAATGACACCTTGAATCAACACTCAACAGTCAATTTCCCTGCTGGATAATCATGCAAAACTCGCAATTAGTAACTTGCAAATGGTGCGAGTTCCAGAAGATACGTGATCGAAAAATGATGTGCTTGAACGTGTGCTTTCACCTAGGTTTTTTGCCTTGAGATCATGAATTAGCTGACTAGTTGAAGGAATTTCCATATCCATGCCAGATACAAAAATAATACACAACAATTCAGAAGTCGAAGGAAGAAGAGAACAGCATCGACTGCATAAGGTGATGTTCTCACTATGTCAGCAATTTTCTGCTCTAAAGATGTGAAAACAACTTATGTGTTGCGAATGATCCAGAAAAGCATAGAAGGAAAATATTTTAGAATGAAATGTGACATTCAAAGTTACCAACGTGTTGCCGATGCCGAGCAGTGACTGAAAACATACGAATTCAGGTTGGATCGGTACTTTTTCACTCAACCTTTGTAAGCCTGATGACAGCCAACATTACAATCTATCAAGAATGAACAGCATGACACCCGAGAGCTACACTGGAAGTGTGAATTCATGTTTTATAAACCAGCCTCAAGTGCAGATGTCGTGACGAATCAATCGATAAGATCATGAAGTAAGGAGTCGCAGATATATAGTTCTCCCAGAGCTTATATGGCGGGGAATGAAGCAGAGTGCAAGACTCTTTCAACAAGTTGGAATGAGAACAATCAGATCAAAAAAAACATTGATATTTGAAGGATAGTACTTATTCGAGGCTCACTAATGAACAATCACCTTGCAAACAGCAGGCACATGCCTAGCCTTCAAACAACATTTGCTCCGGAAGACTGCTATTTCTGATTGAGAGCAACTAACGGTGAAAGGTATATAGCTCAAAATCACAGTACATTAGTAGCTGCCATAAGAGGAGAATGTGGTGCAATAACAATATCACGACTTAAAAACTGAGTGCGCATGATGCGATCACACACCACATTGGATCAATCAACGAACAGATCATCAGCAAACTTCTATTGTCAAAATGAAGAAACTGCAAATACTTACAGGAGGGGGGTAAAAGCAACCCAAGCTAGCTCTTTCCGAGTATCTAACTATAAACAGCCACCAAAAGTTTACCCACTTAAGTAAATCAAAGTAAATTACTTAGGCTATGCAAGACTCCGCTGAACATAAAAGCATAGGGTCAGATCTAATTATTTCCACATTATGGTACATTGGAGTAACATGCATTAGGAGAGAAGTTGGAAAGATTAGGCGAATGCAACTTCGGAGAAGTGATAACAGCACACATCTGTGAAGAAGATACAGTTTATCATCTTTCTTGCCGACTTCGATTTATCTCGGGTGCTTTTTTAAGACCCAAACTAAACATACGAACATACGCATTTGCGCTTAATATTAGCATACGCCATAGATCTTAGGGGTTCTTGCCATGAAAATGTTCCTGGGAATAAGCAGGTGCAAGGGAAAAAGGGACAAAAAAAGGGGATTACAAGGAGGGAATCCAGATTTGGGTATTAACCAATTATTAAGAGCGTGTCCTTTTTGGTCACGCTCATTTGTTGCTTTCGTGCATGACAACACAACCAAATCAATTTGTCTATATCCGAATGATCTCTGTTTAAATTTACTAACCCCCTCCACCCCCCAAACGCCCCATGTATGGGGAGGAAAAAATAGCAGTAATAGAAAAAGGCAAGAGACAGCTCATTTCCCTCATTAGAATAAAAGGTACCCTTGTCCTAATAAAGCCCTATATATATTTTATAAAAAAAAAACTATATCTTGAAAGAGGAATAAACCCCACAAGCCTATTCTTGTCATCTCAATATCCCTGCTTTATATATATTTTAGTAGATATAAATAGTTATTTTGTGCTATATTAAAATCGGGTTATGTATGTGTATAGAAAATGAGAAGGTAGGTGGCGAGAACAAGAAAATGGATAGGGACGTAAACTAATTTAGATAGGTGTACCATCCACCGATATATACACGAGAGCGTCGACGGCAGGCCGGGGCTTGAAAAGATTGACCTGCGTCTCCCTCTAGCACCTCTCTCTCTCTCTCTCTATCCGACCGATCTCCTCTTCAACATTTGCAAGAACTCGGATTCTCTCTCCTTGTCCCATCGGACTGGTCGACGATATCGCGTTCCGTCTATGAAATGGCACTTCGCTCAACTCTTCTTGATGTGAACACGATCATCCAAAGAAACCCTACAAGAACCAAGAACAACCAACGCACAGAACGTAGAGAGAGAGCGAGAGAGAGAGAGAGAGAGAGAAGAAAATGAGATCCTATGAATCAGCAAATGAGCGTCTAATTGGAACTTTCTGTTCTCTATGATATACTATGATATATGGATTTAAAGAAGATAATCTTTCAGTGATTTTTGTCGTTGGAGATCAGAGCTAAAACTATGGACGTTGATGGTGGTACAATGAAGAAGGGTCACAACCCACTTGCCGTGTCCTTTGCCTTTGCCTGTGACGGCCGGTCTCGGCTTCCTCACCGCAGTCCACTCCTAACCCCATTTGAGCAGCACCAAGATTGAGATAAACCACTCCGTTCACATTGGACATGTTCCCTCCGCTTCTTCCACTGCTATGCCCTTCACTCATCGGCGGGTTATAGATGCTGTTATTCGAATGCGAGGATGCGTTCGCGTTCCCTTCCTCACGCGAGATCACAAGAGCTGCGGACTGGACGAGCTCGAGGCAGAGCCGGAGCTTGTTGGGCTCGATATGGGCCAGCCCTGGCACGGCCCCCTTGAAGAGGAAGTCGGAGGTGAGGGCGCGGAGCACATCGAGCGGGGTGACCCCATCTACAGTCCGGACGTTGGGGTCCGCATGGTGGTCGAGTAGGACTGCCACCATATCGGGGGACACCATCTCAGCTGCGACATGGAGTGGGGTCTTCCCCGCCGGCCCGGCAGGGCAGTTCACGTTGGCAGCCCCGAGCTCGAGCAGCGCCTTGACCACCTCCCGGCTGCAGTTTTCGACTGCGTAGTGAAGGGCCAGTGCTTCGTCCAGGTTGAGACCCTCCCCCATCACCATGAGCTTCACGAGCTCGACATCGGACGAGTCAAGGGCACGCCGCATCCGCCGGATCTTCTGGTCCTCGAGGTCGGCGCCAGCGGCTGCGATGAGGTCATGGTGACCAGGGTGGTGGTGGTGAGGCATGAGGGATTGACGGGCGAGGGACGACTTGAGGCGGAGCTCTTCAATCTTGGCGACCACGTCGATGGGGAGGTGTTTGGCTAGGACTTCAGATGGGAGACCAGATTTGGCGACCAGGTGAGAGCAGGTGGTCCACAGTTGCTGCATTTCGTGCTTCCTCGAGGCTATTAGCACTTTCATTACGTCCTCTATTGAGGCCTTCTGGACCATGTTTGCCAATTGCTTCTGCGAACGATCAAATAAGCAACAAATCGAATTAACACAATGTGCAAAGATTGATGACTTTATTAGATTGAACTGATCGACATAGCGTGAGAGAGAAACACAAGACTAATTAGCTAACGCGTGTTCATTGGAGGGTTATATCAGAATGGAGTTAAGCTCGACAACTTTTTCCTACCTTTATATTTGTTTTGAAAATTCTTATATCAGAATGGAGAATTTGAACACCCAAATAGAGAAAGGCGAATGTTTCGGGAAAAGTTGGGCTTGGTATGCTTTAACGGTGTGGGAAGACAAGACAATGAAGACATCGATCCATCATCCTAAAACCTAAAAAAGGGAAAATTCTCAGTCGTAGCCACTGAATTAGGGCGAGCCATTTCAAGAAACTCCACGTTTGTACATAAAATCAAACTCACGGGGACGCAAGAACACCTTACATCGAAAGAAAGAAAGGTCACAACGATTTGGTCTTTGAGGGATTAGAAGACACAGACATCAGAAGTACTTAGGATTCCTCCAATGTTTCAAAGGAGAGTCTGATGGTGAGTGTTTTCAGCGTCCCTCAATTATACAGAAGTGCAGCCAAAAAAATGGAAAACCCAACTGAAACACACAAAAGCAAAAGCCCCTCCAATTATCGATAAGAGACGTCATCCACCAAATCCTACAACAGCAAAATATAATCCCACCTCCCCAGAAAAGGCCATACCAATCAACGCACGAGAGAGAGAGAGAGAGAGAGAGCGGAGTAGGATATGAGAATTGAGACCTGAGTGAGCAATGCGAGCTGCTCGACGCCGAAGGATCGGGCGGCGGCGAGGGTGTCGAGGGCGAGGTCGACGGCGGAGGTGCAATGCGTGTGCCAGCAGCCGCGCTCCCCGCAGTCAGGTCGGGGCTCGTGCTTCTGCGGCAAGATCGAGACCTGCCCACTGTACAGGAACTGCAGCAGCAGCAGGAACACCTCGTACCCCACCGAGCTCACCGGAATCACCCCAGACCGCGGTGAGGACGGCGCGACCCTCGAGCCCGACCCGGAGGATGGATCCGAGGAGGGCCCCCCGGGGGATTCGGATCCGCAGAAGAACTTGCGGAAGAAGAGGCTGCGGGCGGCGAGGATGCAGCGGTGGGCGTGGACAAGGCGGCCCTCCACGCTGAAGGTGACGTCGCTGAAGGCCTGCCCGTTGATCAGGAGGTTGAGGTAGTCCAGCGACAGAGATCTCAGCGAGTCCTCGATCGACATCTCCTTGTTCTTGATTTTCTGGTCAAGAAGCGACCGTGCTGTTGTTACTTTCTTGTTTAGGGTTGAGAGAGAGAGAGAGAGAGAGAGGTTAAGAGGTGGAGGTGGTGGTGGTGGTGATGGTGGTGGTTGTGGTGGAGGAGGAGGAGAGAGAGGAGGTGGAAGTATTCATGTGGGGTTTGCGAGTTCTATTGGGAGTGTGATCAGAGGGAGAGGTGAGATTCTTCCATGGAGATGGAGAGTGGTGGTGCCTGTGTGTTGATAGATATTTTGGTGGAAGAGAGACAGAGAGAGACTGAGTGAAGCAACTTGGGTGGCCATTCTGGGCGGCTGAGCTTATTAAAAGGGTGAGTTTTTATTTACTTTTGCAATAAACATTTGACGAAAAATCAGGGAATATAAAATACACGAGAATAATCTCAGGTATATTAATGGGGATTTATAAAATAACGTCACCGATTCTTCGTAAATATTGAATAAAATCTACTTATTGAAAAATTCACTTACATATGCGACTGTATGATTTTTTAGAATCGCAGCATTCCTCATATATATTATAGGAAAATGATTAAGTGACCGTTCTTAATCCACAGCATATTTCAGGGCACAAAAAAATATACAAATAATTATAATTATTGTAAATCCATTTTTTTAAAAATTTGTGGTTCATAACATGTTATTATTCTCACAGCGACCTAACCTTATATTATATATGGCAGAATAACCCAGCTCGAAAGAGAGAAATTATCGGGATAAGGAAGGATCATCACAAACAACTATATGTCTGAAGGCTTTCTATTGACCAAAGGAAGGGGTGATGTCTCTTAGCCATGAAGATTTGACCAATAATATGCTCCTGTTAGTGCCCTAGTTTTGAAAGTGGATTCCTAAAAAAGAAAACACGAGCTTTATACACATATATATCAGCACGAGTAAATTGAATTGTGCAATTTTTTTTTTGTTTGGTTTGGACCGTATGCAACTAAACCGTGTGTTTATTTGTGAGTGGACGTAAAGCTAAGGCAAACAAACACACGGTTGCCTAGCTTTATGTCCACTCACAAAAGAAAGACCACTGTCTTTTGCCTATAGTTCTCTTTTGTTAAAATTTACCTTATGTCCTATTGAAGATACATACTCCTCCCTAACATGGAATTTTTTTTTTCATTTTCTCTCTTTTTTTTTCACCTTACATTACGTTAAACGAATGTCGACGAGATCTCTGTGCTAGTGCCCCTGAATTCCGATGCTTATTGCCTCGATCACTAGATAATTAAGGTTTTATTCATAGTCAAATAAGAAGTCCGCATTGATTGCCGAGCGTCTCTGGGTGATTTGTCATGGAAGTTTCTCGTGGGTTTGGTAGTACGTCGTGATGTAAATTTTTCAAATTTGATCTAACTTTGACAATTCCCGAGTTGCTAAATTAGATTATAATTCACTTGCCAGAGAAAAAAAGCTTAAAATTCAATTCACAGTACAAGTTCAACAAGAAAAATATATCTATTTCCATCAATATCGAGCTGATGTTTGAGACTCGGAGCTCGCTAAATTTTACAGATTTTTCAAACAACTTATTTTACGTGCTATCCCATAATGAAAGGGTTACGAATATTGTATTGATAATCTAAATTTTGCAGTAGTTCACTAGATTTTTTTATGTGCCTATATATGTTTAAGCATGATACTTTGAGTATATCTGTATATATGACTAATTGACTGCACATAAAATCAAAAGGATCTTTGAAATCAGCGTTCAAAGAGATTTGCAAGACATAAGCGACTAGGCATATAAAATTCAGTTGTTGGTTTCAAAAGAGTATTAAGCCGCATCATTCTCATTTTTCTATCCTAAGAACACTATCGGAAAATTAAGTACGAGAGTAACTTTTTGCGGCTTGTATGGCAAAACATTTTTAACCAAGGTAAATCTAGTTTTAACTTTGCTAGTAATTGATGCTTTGTAACCTTGACTAATAATTACGCTTATGGATTTTCCCCACCTATATCGGTCAACAATCTCTTGTAATCTCAAGTTGAAAAAGTAAAATAGCATAGCATTTATAGATATGTCCGGATTCATTTTTCCTTTTTTTTTTTTTTTTAATCTTTGGTTAAATACTGCAATTTATTTAATTTTTTTGAAATCCGAAACTCCTAAAACTTTCACAACACTTAAATATTGACCCGTAAATTCGCGTACAAATTTTTCATGAATTTCTAAAATTTAGATAATATTTCTAAATGTTATATTTTTCTGTGATCGAGAAAATAAACTAAAGATGAATTTAATCTGAAATGAGTCACATCAAGTCGCTTCAAAAGAACAGTGGAGAAAGCAAAACGCCATCCTCTACATTCACCTCATCGACCCCTGTGGAATTGAATGGTGCCCTAGCTAATTATTGTTCTTCCCCAATTCTCAGGGAGAATAATTGAAGGCTATTTGCAAAATGCTCGACCATACATTCAATTTTGAACATCTGCATGGATCGATGTCTCCCGTTGTTTTAAATGTAAGCTGCTTAAGACAGATGGATGTTACGCACTAATTAATTGTGCATTTAATAGTTAAAGGACGATAATTTAACACACAGTGATCTGCTTTTCATCAGATCATAATGACCCAATCCCTGAAAAAAGTCTGTCCTTACTGTTCAAAGTCACATAAAATCATCCAAGTCTGCATCCCCTTTCACAAACGTTAGTTTTCATGGTTTAATTTCTAAAGGGCGATGTTAAACATTAAACTCATATCAAAGAGGTAAATTAACCAAAATGTGAGAGTAAAATTATACTTTACTCACACATGATGTGTATAGCCGATACATAGATCTTATTAAACACGACCGACCTGACAAGACATCTGTTCCATTTGAAAGGCCTTCTTTGCAAGGGTGCGTGTGCTTCTGATTCATGCGATAATCGTTGATGTCATTCTTAACAATCCGATTCAATGGTGATAACTAGGGAACGTACCCAAAAAATCTCCCAAACGAATTGCACGAGAGTTTGATTCATCATTCATAGGGAAGTAGAGAGAGGGAGAGGGGCAATAGACAAGGGCCACGTGCACGTGAGAAAGGGCTCGGCACGTGCGGGAGGTGGGCCAAAAGACAAATTTCTCAGGTTTCGATCAGGAGGAGTAGCCACAACATTGTCAGTCGAGTGGCAGTGGGGGAGAGGAGCAGAGCTTGGTCATTCCTTCCCCTTCCCAATTCGTGACCGGACCCCGAAACAAATCCCATCGATTGACAACACATCACTGACTGTCGTATGATTTCAATGACCTCCGATTTGACGTTTGACTTGTCTTGTCACCTGCGCCCCCACACACTCAAATTGCATCCCCAAACCCTAGCGGGGATAAGTACGAGATTAGTGCTCCTATCATTATTTTTTTAAAAAAATTTATTCAGTGGATTTTTACTTCCTAAGTTCGAAAGCCGAGTGATCATCCGGCGAATGAAATAGAAAAGTGTGAATTGGTAATCCTGTATTAATTTACGTCATACTATACACGATAGTCGCCGTCTCGTACATATATGTAATGCTGTGAAATCGGAGGGTGGTCCGATCAATGAGATGAGGATCTTGATGACTGTGGACGGGCTTGGGTCCCCGTGGGGCTTTGACTGGTTACCCTTTTCAGGGTCTTCTGCCTAACCCTCAACATGCACGCAACATACATCAGAGAGAGAGAGAGAGAGAGAGAGAGAGAGAGAGAGAGATCTACGCCAAAAATATCATCAAATGCAGAAATTCTTTCAACCTCGGTCAATCTTCTAATAGTATTAGATTCGCTGCAAAATCGAGTAGTTGCGCCATGGGTATTGGAGAATAAACATCAAATGAGATAATGACCGGCCTAAAATTATAACTTGAGAGATCGAAATAAGAACTCGAGCAAAATCTCAATCTAGATTGGAGGCCCGATGTAATTAATATTGTAGAAAATGATAGATGTTAATGGAAAAAAATAATATTGAACAGCTGTTGATTGAGGAGGAGGCGGTGGCGGCGGCGGCGGCGACGGGGTGGGCGCCACCCCTCCCAAAGGTGCCCTTGGGAAGTCAATGGAAATAGCATGCTTACTGTTTATTGCGTCAATTTTCTTTTTTGAAAGAAATCTGAGCAACTAGATTTCTTACACTTGTTCCTAAACAAGGAATTATTTCTGACAAGTATACCCATTATAATCTTCCTAGGCCAGAACAAATGCCATATGCCCGATCTCTTCTATTTTCAGGAACGATCGCATAGTGCACTTGGATTAGTTTCCATACATTAGATTAAATCCACCTTAAAGATAAGCTACTAATTTTTATTTTATTTTGAAAACATAGGCTATTTACGCTTGGGAGTAGTGAAATCAAATGACTCGCTTTTTCTAGATCGATTGAGATCTCACGCTTTATAAAGCACAAAACCAACTTGTTATACAGACTTATCCAATCCGATATATGGGTGCTTCCGCGATGATTTTAGTAATTAGTAAAACAACAACACTTAAAAACTCACGAAATCCGATAAGAATTTTTGCCGAGGGAATGTTTTAGGGCACTTGCTCAGCAATCGAATCATAGATAGTTGCAATATCATTAGAATATGGTATCTACTCACAAGTGTCGGAATTTAGGGTTTGACCCCAAAAAGAGGAGGGTTGATCTGATCCATAACGTTATAACACAGAGATTTTCTTTTTCTCGAGGATGGGATCAAATAAATAATCAATTTAATAGAGAGTCTAACCTGCGTAGCACGTTGAAAAGAGAAATAAGATAATCGGGTGCCTCAATTTCCAAGAAAAGATATGAAGAAAGGCGCTCAACGACATTCATGCTCTTCTTATATACGTATATTTTATGTACGAAGATGCCCGCAAGATTACGCCAAATTACTTTTTGTAGCGGGGTTTTTTTTTTTAAGGCTATATGATTAATGCATATTGCAATTAAAACAATAATTTTCTCAGATTTAATCCAAGTTGGTACAAAAGCATGTGAACATGTGTTCCCTGTGGGGGTCAATTCCTCCACCAAAGTCGCTGCATTAGGGCACAATCCTCCAATTGCATCCTTAATTCTTTGTCCACGATTCGAAATATCATCAATTGTTTCCGGATTTATGTCTTTTTTTTATAAGTAAAAGTTATAAATAAAAGTTATAAAGGATGTTATCTGTGTTAGGAATACTCTTGAGTTTGAACCCACGAAACCTGATACTAGTAGGTTTTCTAATTTAAGCGGTTTAAAAGGCTGTTATTCATTTAGCTAATCTAGCTTACTTTCATCCTAAACATCAGCCAAAGCCAGATATAAAGGCAACTCTCTTGGGGACGTACCATCTCGATAACTATTTTACAAGCAAAGACAGACTTATTACATCAATTTTCTAAACCCGTCTTAGTAAATTTAGCATTTCTCTTAGTCCGTTTGGAATGTCTAACGAGAACGAATACCCAAGATCATTATAAAAGAAAAGAAAAGAAAATAGAAAGTCAAGAAGCCAGCTGGCTTCTCCTGCCAAACACCCAGTTTGGCAAGAGAATTAGCCAAAGACACTTCACAATCAGCTTGTTTCCCAACGAGAACCAACCTCTTAAATATGCAACCTTTTGCATTATTGCATTATTTATACTATACGCGTAAATAAATAAAAAAATTGAAAAAGAGTAGAACATAAGTACTTATTGCATCATCGCATATTTTGGACATTCTGATCGGCATCTATCTTTCTCAGAAAATCGTAGAAGTCAAATAAAAGCCATGTGCCCCGTAATCTATCCTCTCATCAGATGTCATCTACTGCCTCGATAGATAGGTCCAAATGATTCGATTTGTTCAAAACCCTCCATTGACCACGAAGTCTTAGGAAGATACTAGTCGCTTGACAGCTGAAAATGAACTCTTAAAATATTAGCTACAACCCATATTTTCTTCATCAATCATTGACACGACGGCTCCAATTTTCGAATTGAAAATTCAAACACTCGCGGCCAACTTTTGCTTGTCCTACGAGAAGTCTCTCGTCTATTCCTCACCTTGTACCTCACTTCCTACCCGTATTTATCTATGTGACGCTTATTGACGAACACAAAGGAAAGGCAACGTTACGGGTTTCTTTTAGAGGCACTCCTAGGTTGAAATAATAATGGGAGGAAGAGATATATTGAGGAAGTTGAAGGGGGCAAAAACACAGATGCATGGTGAGATGTCCAACCGAATCGTTCATGTCTATTAAATGGTTACAATCATGGGGATGAGGTTGACTTTTGACTTCTTTGTTTTTGGTTTTGAACTTGAGACTTTGGGGAGGCCATCGAAATTGTAGGACCCCACCCTCAATTCTCTCCTAAAATTAATGGATGCTGAGTTGGTGATTAGATGGTCATCATGCTAGCTTGAAAGGATGGGCAATTCCTTAAATGGGAAGTGGGTGTGAGATGGGGAGAACATATCACTTTAGGTTGTTGGCGTTGGGCGGTGAGTGATTGTAGGGTCAAAATGCCCACGTTCAAGTGTTGTTATTTCCCATTTTGTGGTTGTAAAATGGAGTTGGAGTCAAGCTCAAAAAGAAATTGCACGATTCCACCAATTAAGGTCCTCCTAGCGGCTCTTCTCTTTCACCTATCTCCCCAAATCCTCGCATGTAAAAGGCAAAAAAAAAAAAGGACCCATGAAAAGATAGAAACCCTAATGGGTCTAAAAAGGTGACATGTGGGAGGTGACACATTCTCTTACTCCCTATGGAAGGTTGGCAAGCTTTGACCCTTGGTGAAATGACTAGTTGACCTTAAGGTGACAAACACACTTTGAACGAGAAAGATATGTGAAGCAACCTCATGATCTGATATGCGGAATAGAAAGATGGCTTTGGCCTCTGTAGGATTCGTCTTTGTAAGAATGATTAGACTTTGACTGATCATGTGAATGACCATCTATTTTCAATTGTCGCCTCTCTCTCTCTCTCTTCATAAAACCCCTTTACTCTATGTTTCATGTGGGCATATATACCGAGCACAAATGGGAATTTGCTTCCAAATGCTGTATTTCCTCATTAGTGAAATCAAAATCATTCCCAACCATTAGGCCAAGTACTCAATTAGCTCATTGATGGAAATGAAACCACTGAAAATTCCACGAAATGATATGTCCCGTTCTATTTCTTTGATGGGAAGTGCGAGGAGAAAAGAAAGAACCGGGAAAAATCAGATAAACCCATGTATAGTAAATGAAATTCGGCTAACATTCGACTAATTGTCACCTCATGTCCTCGAAATTTCGTTTCCTTGTTAGTACTGTAAAGGGTTAATATCACAAATAAACCCCAAACTATGTCCACTATGGTACAAATACTCCGAACTTCTTTTTTGTATCACTAAAAACCTTAAACTTGCCTATTGTAATACAAATACCCCAAACTTTTTTTTTGTGTTGTAAAAAACTCCAAACTTATACTAATGTGACAAATATCAAATGGATGAAACTAAGATAGAAATTATATATGTCACATATGTATAAATTTAGATTTTTTCGTGACAAAAAAAAATTGGGGCATATGATTCATAGGGGGCAACTTTAGGGTTTTTTTAACACAAAAAATAGTTTGAGGTATATGTGTCACAGTGGACATAGTTTGAGATTTTTTGTGGTGTTTGCCTTAATATAAATCTGAGTTTCGTACAAACCACGTGTAATGTGGCATCCATTACATAGAAATAGACGAAAGTTGGATCACACCCTCCCAAGATAATTCTGCACACACTACTTCCAAAACTCACCTATCTTGGAACCCTATGTCAACAAGCACGTTACATTATGTCATACGCGAATACGAAGCATTTAATAAAGTTGCATATGACAAAACTGAGAAGCGAAAGAAGCTGGTCCGCGCTTATATATGGTGGACACTTTGAAAATGCTTAATAAACAATCTCTAAGCAAACAAATCGAACTCTGTCCTTTGGGTAATTACAAGGCCAGGCAGCTAAAGATGCGGAGATTTAAATCTTAAAACGTTGTTTTTTGTTAGTTGATTTTCACAAATGCTGCAATTACAAAGAGTCTTTTTGTCGCTTTCACCCAATTAAGAACAAAAATTAGGTACTTAATTGATTTTAATCACCTGTCAATTGTCAGCATCCATGGTTTCATATTGGTTGGAGAACTGATTAGTACTAGATTCTTTTATTAATGTGAGATTAATGTGGCGTGATACTAGTTCTTTAAGCTTTCCTGGTACTAAGAACCAGCCGGCAATCTCTCTTAGTGATCTATTATGACAAGGGACTTTTTTCAAACTGTGTATTTTGCTTATCAGAGCGAGGTTTTCTTATCACGTCCTTTTCCCCTCCCTTGAAGATGTTGAATTAATGTAATTGTAGAGGGATATTTATGGTAATTCTTTATCAATATGCATCCGAGATCCGAAATTATTAGTCGCAGGTAATTTATTAGGGATGGTTTCTGATCAAAGAGAGATTAAAGAAAATAATCAATCAAGCATTTGCTATAAACTTCATATCATGGGCAAGTGGGACCTTGGAGGGATGAGGCTGCTTCGTTGATAGCCTAAATATTAGAAATCAACTCGCGCTTTGGGCTGAATCCCAGGAGTTATCAAACCCTTATTTGAAATGTCTGATTGATCATAGATGTGATATATAGATATTTAAGGTAAAAGGTCCAAAGAAAAAAGATGAAAGTTTAGGCGTAAAGTCCTAATCTTTTGGCCGAACGGAACGTGACAAATTTTTTTCTATACTTAAATTGGGTCATCGGAACATCAATTTAATCCTCAAATAAGTCCGATTCAAATCCTTTGGCCTTCACCAAATTAAGGCAAGGATTCCATCTCATGGAGGACCAAAATATGTACGAAAAAGAACAACCCCACCACATGGAATTTTGGGGGCAATATCGCTCAATTAGATTGACAAGATCGTGAGAACTCTCTTTGCGTGCGCACGTGCGATATTCCAATTTACTATAGATGTTCGTGGGATTGATACCTAAGGTTCCATTTGTTTCGTGGAAATGTATGATTTGGAAAACTTTTTCCTAAAAATAATTGCTTATAAAAATGAACAAACTGAAAATACTTTTATCATTCACGAAAATATTTAGATATAAATTATTATCGATAACAAAAATAATTTTCACTGGCTAATTATTTCAAGGAATGCACGCGAACAATTTTTAAAAAAATATTTTCCAAAATATTTATTTTTCGTGAAATAAATTTACCCTAAGTCTCACTTGATTACTCCATTGTTGTTACTCCCATAATTGACTGTAGCTGTTCATGGGATGTATTTGTAGCCTCACATGAGCCGATGCAATATTGTTCTTTACAAACGAGCAACTCTCTCTCTCTCTCTCTTTCTTTTCTTGTCTTTTTTCATTAATCGTACAACTCACCTTTGACCAAGATTTGACAATTAAGAAAACGTATTTGGTCCAATAAGAAAGTACGATTAAAAAAAAACATATTTAGATACCCAAATTAACCTTTGCTAATTAGTAGGCCTTCGAACTTTGTCCATGACACGGAGTTCTCCTTCTACCATATGTTTGTGAGACTGTGACTTTTAGTATTTTGCTTTCTCTCTTACTTTTACCGTTTGTTATAAAAAATAAAAATAAAACTGTTCAACTTTATATGAATATTGTCTCATTCACTCTTTCTACAATCTTTAAGAAAATTAAACACTCTAAGTTCCTTGAAAGTAAAAGGTATCCATAAAGCTTCATACGAAAACAAAGCAGACCATCGCAAGACGCGGTCACAGATGAGAACTTTATGGCCCTTGCTCAATGGCCAGCGAGCTCCGGCACCCTTGCCACAGTGGCTCACTGGTCATAGTGGGAAACAAAAAAAGAAAAGAAGGAAGAAAAGAACAAGAAAAGAGAAATAAAAATTTTTTAAAAAATTAAAAATTTGTTCACATTAACTTGGTCGTATCATGTAGGTCAGCTGGCATCCGTGGCAACGATTTCTGGCCAAAATTAGCCCAATAAACTAAATTGGCATAACATGAATATATTTAGGATTAAATTGATAAAAAAAAAATTTATGACTGAAATGATAAAATTACAACAAATTTAAGGCTTTTTTGATAATTTTCTCCCGCATGATCATTACTTTTCGGGTCCAATTTGAAAGGCTTTTATTAGGTCTTACTATGACCAGCTTTGTCTAAACGTCCATTTGCAATCCGTCACACATCAATTTTGTTGACTAATCTCAACGGGTCTAATCATTTTGTTCGTGTACGTGTGTGTATATATATATATTGTCTGTCCTGAGTCCAAAGAAGCATGATCGAGACAGAAGCTTTGGAACATTAAATGAGTCAGATTTCGTATATGAATCAGGCCTAGTACATTCACTTTATGCCCTTCAGAAGTCCATATATTTACACAATATATATGTGAATTAAATTTATGTAGAAAGACTATAACGGCATTACATTTCAACAGGCTAATTTTTTCACTCGTGCGTAAGTTTTTGTTTATACAATTGCAGTTGTGCTATTATTTGATAACACATTGCGGCTCGAAATTAAATGAGATAGCTTCTTGAAAGTTGTTATAAACTATTGCAGTCTTGGAAATACTATATCTACGGGGAATTTGTCAAATATCATAATTTTTCACAATTGCAATTGTTATGGAAAATCATATAAAATAGACTTCAAATAAGCTTTTGAATCTCTTGTCAAGCGACTTGCTCAAGCAATAGATAGAAACCATCCAACCACCATATTATGCATGTGTTGGATTATGATATTCAAATATCAACAGTACGAATCAAAGAACCACTAATCAAATTGAAGAACAATTGCATATACAAAATCAATTCAATGCTATTTAGGACAAAATTGAATGGGCCCTTTTCAAAAGAAAACAATTAATCACATTGTTTATGTGTTTCCATTTTGCCAGTGGGCAGGAATCTAATAATGCATTCCCTAAATCGAATAGTGCTACAACCCACATTCTCTAAATTTCTATTGAACTGTGAAAGTATATTATTTTCAATCAAAGTGAAATTGCATGGTCCTCCAGGTCAAAGTAAAGTAAAATGTCTAGCTCCCTGGCCACATGAAACATGGCTGTGTTAATCATTTACTTTTAACTTAGGTACAGTGAAATGCTGTAATTTTTAAAGTGCATCACAAATGTCCTCGAAGTGTACAGTAGAATAATGGGAACATCTGAGATTGGTAGCAACGAGCGTTAATTGGGGAATACGCTTGATTTGACAAGGCGAGAGTGAGTGCAGGTGGAGGAAGTTGATGTAGACAGATGACGAGACGTCTTTCACCACCCTCTCCTCTTATAAAAGAAAAAAAAAATCAAATTAAATTCTATCAATTATTTTATTTTTTCCCCATCACATATTAATTACGGATCGCCTTTTGTACCGAACTAAATCTAACTTTTCAGTTCCATCAAATGGAGGCGATGGTTCCTTGTTGTGTAGCATACCACTCGACCGATTTCCTGAGCTCGTGACTAATTCGGTGAACAGGCTACATCATTGTACCAAAATAAAATGTGAAAAAATGATGTTCAAAGTGAGACGCATCGCAAGCACGGCTACCCATTTCAGGATGGATAGATAACGAATTAGAAATTTGAAACCTATCATATCAAAGTTGGTTCCTAATTTTTGAAACTGTGAACTAAACCTGTTGACCCTAAAACCGAACCAACCGGTTCCAAGGTCATCTTAGAAACTACCTGGGGCATTTTTTTCTTTTTTCTTTTTTCGTTTCATCTTATTATATGTAATCCTTTTTGTTGGAGGATAAATATATTCAAATTCAATAAATATATTTAAAAAAGAGAGTAAAAGAACTTATTCAAGGTTTTCGGTTCGATTTGCACGGAACCCACCAATTCAAGGTATGGAATTAGGTATAGAACCGGTCAAGTTCGATCCTAGTTGTTAAGATTATATGCATAATTACAACGAAATAAAGAGCAAAAGTTAAAAAAGAGAAATCGAGATATAATATTTTATTTTATTTCACTCTTAAACTGAGGCTACATCTAGTACAAAAGCATTTTACTATGATTAACACATCGCACCCTTTAAATTACAACACTCAATTATAAGTGAAAGAAGATATATAGATGCAATAGCTATTTATGGGTCAAGTTGAAACTATTAATATAATACAGGTGTAAATTACTGCTATATATGTAATGGGATCCCGTGCTTTCTTTTCGATGGAGAATGTGAACCTCAACACTGGTCCCCTTGTGAACCTGCCTTGAATTGGCCGGGTAAGGCTGATTCCCGGATTGAATCGCCTTGTTTGCGCACCATTAGTTGCAGGAGATGTAATTCAACGTGTGTTCACAGCACATTTGGTTTTGCTAACGAAGTCGGTGGAAGCGTACGAGAGGGATGAGGGGGATAAGGAAAGGTAGGCGACACGTGCGTCGTTCATAAGAGACGCACGAACAGTCACCGTCGACTTCACGCCCTGTCTCCACAATAGGTTTCGCCTGTGTTCGACGTGATTACGCCTCCTCAATCAATCCTCTGCACTGACTCCCATAAAAAGAACAGAAGAAAAATGAAAAAAAAAAAAACCAACCCATCTCTCTCTCTCTCAAGGATGTTCTTGTTTTTTTTGTCCCTCCGATGGGGGAAGTGTCCCATGTCACTCAAAGAATCGAGACTCAAAACTCCGAGTCTGGCTCATTCTTTTTGCCCTAACTCGTCATCGAATCGTCTTCTCTCTTCTCTCTCTCCTGCTTCTGATGGCCTCTGCTGAGTTCTGAGGTTCGTTTCTCTCATCTCTGCTAAGAGGACTGATCACTGAGCTGAGCGCAGTGCCGCTAAACTCGAGTTAGGGTTGGCTTCTCACTGACAAGTGGGGCTCGTCAAGTGACGTGATACGAAACGAGTACAGGAGCGAGTGGCGTTTCCGTCCCTTCGTATTCAAAGCCGTATGACATGACATTGCCTGGACTTTGACCGGTTCATCCGCCGACCGCCATGGCATCCAATCTCTTTCAGGTCAGGGCCAAAAAGATGATGATGATGGTTACGTCGAGTCGGCAGAAATTCAGTCACCAAGATTGCTCAGATGGAAGCTCTATGGAAAAATACAGGGTTACGGTCAATTTAAAACTTATAAAAAAATGCGTCTAAATCTTAAAATTTACAAAAAAGCTCAAATAAATCGTAAAATTTATAAAAAAAGGTTCTTTTTTAGTGCTAAAATTTGTAAAAAATTCAAATAAATCTTAAAACTTGTCGTAAAAATATAAATGAGTCATAAAACTTTAAAAAAAAGGTAACTTTCAAAAGGACTTGATTTAACTAATATAACAAATTTTAGGATTTGATTGTACTTTTTGAAAGTTTTAGAATTTGAATACACTTTTGTGATAAGTTCTATGACTTGTTTGAACTTTTTGCAAATTTTAGGATTTAAACACATTTTCTTTACAAGTTTTAGGACTTATTGTGAACATATCCAAAAAATATATGAACCACGAATGAAAAGAAAAATTAGAGCTGAAGAAAGAATGGTGATATATGATTATGTACCCAAAAAATGTTAATGTGATTTCATTGGCAAATGCGCTTGCATTTTGATCAAACGAGTAATTGACAATCATGCATGAAGTTCGAAAAACCGTACGCAATTACAATAAGCGTGATTAATTGTTGATGTCGCCTTTGTTTTATATGTGGTTTAGCCATTACGTCAAGAATCCTATTCAAATTATCAATGCGGTAATCTTTTCTTTGTAAAGCAGTACTTTCCATCCATTTATGTGATTTACCAAACATAGATTTATGTGAGTACCTTTATGAGTCATATTCCTAATCTTCCTTTTTTTTTTGTCCTTTATCAGCTAAAAACAAATTAAGCTCTATGGTATCAATATATGCGCAATTCCTCCACACAATTCCTCTAACCTTAGTTTTTTAACCAACCAAAGCCTATCCGAGTCGATCTTGTAAGGGATCCACCACATAACGCATGCGAGGGGGCCTATGAGGCTCGCAAGCTCGAGCTTGGTGTGCCTAGATAGTTCCCCGCAAAATTTGAGTCTGGGTAGGCTGTCTCCAACCCTTTTAGCCCTAGCTAGTGAACTCGACTTATTTGTATTTGTTGTGGTCTTTCGAGTGACATTTATAGACTAAGGAAAAAATAAACTAGGTTCGACCAATTTTAAGTAGCAATGACTTTCCTCCATACCCATTATTTGACCGCAATATATTATGAATGGCGACACATCGCAACCTTTTTAGGTTTTGCTTCAATGACCCATATAAGATGAACCATTATTAGGCTAGCATATGATAGGTTTAAGGGAACATAATTAATCCGGTCGGGTACTTTGAATTTGAAGGATTAGTTATAAAACGATTATCTTTCATTTTCCCTAACTTTAGAGGAACAGAACTAGGACCATACCCCGTGAACTCCCTTTTTATGTCGACGAGATCCGAAAAGGAGCAGTTTGTAATAGTTTAGCTAGTTGGATTAATTATATGTTCGCCTTTCTTGATTGAGACTCAAGGAATATTTAATTTGCTTATGTGAATTGCGACAAGTTGTGTCATAAAGTGCGTAGGTCCAGCCAAGCATTCTTCCAATTTCGAGACAATTTAGATTAACCACTGTCATCAAGAAAAAAATAGAAAAATCAGCGGTCAAATCTTAAAAATATATCCTCATTATTCTACACAAATCACAGATCCAACATAAAATTAAACTCCTCGAAAACTACAATGTGTTAACATTTTTACCTAATAAAGAAGGTTTTACACCAAAATCATATTTTTTTTTTGGCATTGCTCAAGAAAGTAAGGAGAAGAAATTATTGCACACTTCAAATGGCTCCTATTTGCATCATAGAACGTGCAAAAAAGCACGAATTCTCCACGTCACCCGAGGATTTAGTCACGTAACGGAGACCGGATTCTTGGGCCAACCCTTTGCTCGCCTCAAAATGGCAAGTCCTTGGATTTATTTCTCAAAACGGAACTTAAATATGTTTCTCCCTTGTCCCCATTATAAAATGAGGGAATTTGGGAATAGTTTAACTTTAATTACAAAATGAGCAAGTGGAAGTGGTGCGGATGTTGCTAAAAGCTCCAAAAGCATGATCTCCTTTTGCTTTAAAAGGACACATTTTGAGAGAGAGAGAGAGAGAGTTGTGTTAAAAGTTTAAGTTTACAAGATATAACATACTTTATTAGTAGTAGCAATAAAAAATGCATGCTCCTCCAGCTAGAAAGGGTTGGCATTTGCCAAAAATTTTATCAGCTTTTAACAGTTGAGATTGTACCCACTTGTCGCTTATATAATTTAGGTTATTCATTTCGACTATGCAATGATAGAATACGTCGTCATATCAATATATATAATTTTCTTGAACATCACTAAAAAAGTTTAAATAATGCACTCTTGAAAGGGAAAGAATACACTACCGACGGTTGTTCAATTGGAGACATCATCTGCTGACGTGCAATTGACCACAGTAGACGCAACTATTCTTAATTTAATTGGAAGAGAAATAAATAAGTATGATAAGGACACAAGATTCGTACATACATACGGTTGTGTTTTCTTGGAAAGCTATGGAGGAGAAAGTAGAGGTAACTCAGTCCCCACGCCATGAAACACATGACAAGCATTCATGACAAGATTAGCATCCAATGAAAGAAACCCTATTTTAATCTCTCTCTCTCTCTCATCATTTTTTTTTTCTCCACATCCCTTTCACCGTTTTTCCCGAACTTTCCCGGATTAGATCTCTCAAGTGACAAGGTGAATCATATAGAAGATGTTTCCATTGGATATGTAAGTAATTATTAAAATATATTGAGAGAGGAGGCATTCATTGGTGAAATTTCCTTTTATCTATGGTATCTTAAAAAGTTGATGGCAACCATAGACTAATGATGGAGCCTTCATGAATGTTCCTCTTAATTCTTTTATCTTTTTCTGACCTTGGGACATATCTTGTGTCCCCAACATCCTTTCCTGAAATGGAACTTTCATGCTTGAGCAAGAACTAGCATGAAAATCTATTCTTCCAAGCCCTTCTGAGCTAAGAAAGTATTCATTGAGTTAGTAACAGAATCTCAAATCTCTTCTCTCGACGCCGAGTTCAACAAGTTGGAAATAGTTTCTATTTTTCGGTACAAAGTGGGATAAAACAAGAAAGCGGTCAATAAATTTCCTTGAAATCAAAGTTTGAAGAACTTGAATAGGCTTTGCTATGTTAGAATATGTATATAATAAATCACGCCTTCATCTTACTAGCTAAACTTTGTGAACAGTTCGTAGCAATCTCATAAAAATTTACTTAGAATCCTAATAGGTTTAGAGTTCAAATCCTTCCCGACCTCTTATTTACCTCTCTTATTATATATTTTCATGGTTAGTCCCTTATTTGCGAGAGTTAACAGTGATCTCGCAAAATCTTTACAAACTAAATTCTACTTCTAAATATTGTTTCGATTGTACCAAAGACCAATTTGGATTAAGACAATGTGCCTCGCATCGCCGTATATTCTCTCTTTCTATCTCTCTGCCTAAAGACAACTTTAGCTAGCAGACAAGTTTTGTTGACTTTTCAATTATCTCCAATTAATGGGTTTCCCTTCGTTAATCCCACTCGGCGACTCTACGTTTGGCTCCCTGAGAAGATTTTCAGCTACTGTCATCATATTGCTTTACACTACAGAATGACCAATCACTAGCATAACCTGACAAAATCAGCATTAGCAAATCTCAATAATTAATCCGAAAACTCAACGACGCCGACAGTGAAACGCAAAGTTTAATAACTGTGAGCTTGTGATCATGAGCAATCAAATTCCACCACGTGAAAGAAAATATCGACCCCAAAAAGAAAATTAGATGAAGTTTTTTTTTTTTCATAAAAGAAGTGTGATGGCAGTTGGGTGAGCGCCTGTAATTCTTGCCGGCAGTAATGGTTTGCTCAAGACAATAGCTATGGAATCGAATCGATCGGGAACCACCAAGACAAATACGATGTCGACCGGTTTTCGCACGATCGAGCATTGAGCGAATAGAAAGCGACGCATTCGATACAACCAAGGCTTTAGACCTGAACGGTCGACAGGCGACATCAGTACTTCAGATGAATTTTCACGCGTTATATACACGACAAAGGATGGGAACCGAAAGCTTTCATCAACGGTGAGCGAGAAAAGATAAGATTTTGGCGGATTC
>BCNH02000001.1:22255066-22268069 GCA_001662345.2 Metrosideros polymorpha var. glaberrima
TGATTGATTGTTGGGGCTCGGTGTACTTTGAAGTTTTGGGGTGTGCATGCATGGGGGAGGGAGGGAGGGAGGGGGTGTTTCATTATTGATGGACCATGAGGAACAAGTAACCTTAAAGCCCGGAAGGAGAGGGGCACACACACCTGCGAAGGAAGAGAGGGTGAGAAATAATGGGTGGTGAGTG
Source organism: Metrosideros polymorpha var. glaberrima (assembly GCA_001662345.2). Classification (NCBI taxonomy): domain Eukaryota; kingdom Viridiplantae; phylum Streptophyta; class Magnoliopsida; order Myrtales; family Myrtaceae; genus Metrosideros; species Metrosideros polymorpha. The sequence continues at coordinate 22,255,251 of BCNH02000001.1, forward strand.
AGTGAGTGAAGTGTGTAGGACAAATTAAAAGCCGACAAGCGTGGGGATTGTATTGTCTTGTCAAGAGCCTTTCTTTTGAAAGGTGGGGTTCCTCTTCTCATCTCCTTTGTACAACCCCACCCCACCCCCCCAACAAAATTGAGACTGCCACCCTCTCTTCGTCTCATTCTATCCCCTTTTCTCCCCCTTTCATTCGCACACTCCTGTTAATTCTCGAGAAATCGTCCCTCTAATTTGGTGATTCTTTTCTTCCCAAGGGGATTGATGGTCTCGTTAGGTCGTTGATTTCGGTTGGTCGTCGACATTCTGTATTGGAAGCTACGACCAGGTATATGTCCTTCTAACGACGGAAAAATGTTCCTCCCGAGACTACGAAAGGGTCTCTTACAGAGAGTCGGTCCTCGAATTGGTGGACTCGTCCAACCATTTCTCTGGAGGGGGTTGTTATTGATCTCTCTTGAAATCTATACAATTATGCTATGGTGAGTGGCACTTTTGGGAACCGATAAGTTAACACAACATAATGTCCATCAATGGAAATTGTGTACGAATTTTTCTACATAGTCGACGGCGTTAAATAGTTCCTCAAAAAGGTCCTGACTTTCAAGTACTTTTGCATTGTGTACCTGTTTTTTCTTTTCCTCTTGTTGAAAATCTTCCAATTTGTTGACTTCGGCGAAATTGTGGAGCTAGTTGAGGTCCATATCATTTTAATCTATTCGATTGAACTTGTAGACATGCGAAGATACATCATTGGGAAGAAGGTCGAGCCCAGTCCGCAGGATGTGGTCAAGGAAGCAGTCATTTATCTTTGTGGCCGAGGATCATCAGATGGCCCATGGTCTCTGGCCACTTTGGAAGAATTTAGTTCACTGTAAGATCCTCACCAGCAGCATCCAAGTTCAGTGAACAAAACACAAGATGAGTAGTGAGATCAGAGATGCTTCACCCTACAAACATTTATGACAGCAATCGTAGAAACTCATGTTAATGTCGACGAAATTCTAGACAAATTACAATGTGTCCCCGTTTCAGTTTCATGTGCGTGTGAGAGTGAGAGAAAGATGTAAATGTTTTCATTCAGAAGGTGAGATGATACATGTCTATACCAGCATGCACATGCGGTCACGATTGAACCAAGCTGAAAGGAATTCTTAAGTTCATTTGGACTTTATACGTAAAGCAAAATGTTGATAAAATTGGCAGGAGTGAGGAGAGGGGAAGCAAGAAGACATGGCCAATGGATTGACAATTACAAGAATACTTGTGTTACCGCCAAAATTGGAGGGGGAAGAAAAGAATAAACAAATTCTACCGTGGTTAGCAACAAACTTACTTCACAGGACAAAGCAGGTCAGACAATTGCCCAGAACTTTTTCCTACAGACCAACACATTCTCCAGTTTTTTCTCTTTGTTTTCGAGCATATGCAACTCGACTTCCCACAGGAATTTAGGAGCAAGATCTCGAATTCTTTGTATAGTTGATTCCTCATCTCTGATGATGATAAACCCCTGCACATTGACATTGTCATCGTCACCAATGAATTCACGAACAGCCGTACCGTGCACAAAAATAGCTACAAGGTGGACATCCATGGTGACATCATAGACTGGTGAAATTTCAGCTCATTCCTTTCCAGTTAACCTCAAGCAATGTAGTATTCTAAGGTAGAAACGCTATTCATTTAGTTCTATACTTCTATTCTATGAGGACAAAAAGAGAGTTCAGGATTTCTGCACATGAAACAGCCACTTTAGTAACTCCTAATTTCCTGAAATATCTGATTTCGAAAAGAGATCCACTGTTTGATGCAATGGATAGAGATGCCATGCATATGGAAAATTTTTAATAGTTCAAAGCTTGGATTTCGAGCTGAAAATTGCCAAAGGACAGCAGTAGTGGAATGAAGAGGCTGCCACCAAAGCGATAAGAATCATACAGTACCTCTGGACGCAAAATGCGATCCATCTCCAGAATTATGTCCTCCAATAAGCAACTTTCTCCACTGTTCTTATAGTAAGCAAGAAGATTGTTTGCATGCAAGAGATCATATGTCCGAGGGTATGTGGAGAACGGTTCACACCTAAAGCCAGAAAACCAATCATCCATCAATTACCCAGCATCATCACTGTAGTACAGCCACATCAGTAGATATTGTGTGGGGTTTGAATTAAACCATAAAGTTTCAAATTTTTCTTACCAATCATGATAAGTGCCGACCAAACCTCGATCATAAATTGCAGATAATGTATTATTTGTGCTTGTGGGGACTATATTCATCACCCAAACAGGAAATGTGTTCAAAGCCACAGCAAATCCACCCAAGACTGCATTCATGTCCATCACATTTCTAATTTCAGCCTCATTGATCTTCATTAATTCCCAGTATCGTCGAACTTGTTCTTGCCAAAAGACGGTGTCAGAAGCAAATTCTTCTTGACTGAAACCTGCTGCCAACAAAGGTCAATTATGATAATACTAAAAGTGAAACTCTTTCAGTATTTCTCATTTACGAGATATCTATATCTGCTTATCAAAAAGACAAGGTTAGATACCACATGGGGTAAAATTTTTTTGGCCCATGAACACTGTGACAACCACATCAATGAATGAAGCGAGAAAATAAACAATCAAGACATAGTTAAGCATGGTATCAGCAAGAACCTTCCATAACATATTAGTTTTTACCAATCAACAGAACAAGTACAAACAAACAAATCGCAGATTATGCCCATAAACATTCATTAGGACAATGAATCTATCTGCCTCAAACTCCTAGTATTAAAACAGTGTCCGTACTTTAGAAATTTAACCTTTGTCTATGCAAAGGTGACCTTTATGATACAAGACAAGAAGGATATGATCATAACATATTCCATATTTATCTCTAAAAAAGAGAATCAGATTATTACTATAACCACACAGCACGATGGACATAAGCTGCTAAATCCATGGGGTTTCTGAAAGAATTAAAGTAGACATGATGTTTTCCAATACCAGAAGTGGATATGTTTCCTTAGGTATCCCTATGTATGGCTTGAATAAATTAGGATTGATTAGCTGGACATGCAGTACATTTTCATACATCAAAATATACCATTTATGATGATGCTGATCTACATGCTCATGTCCCTGACGTACTTAAAGCCTTTCCAAACCAGAGTCGATGTTGGACATAATATCATGAAAATAACAAAAAATGACTTGATGTTGGACAAACCTAGCTTGCTGAGGCTTTTGGAATAAACTGAGAGGCGTTCTGGTCTGGGAGGGAGCTTTTCGGAGTCTGCTTCTGAACTACTTAATGATATGCAGTTCCGCAGCGGAACATTCCACGATGGTTTTGATTCATCAGTTGTCTCACATAGATTCAGGAGCTTCCCCTCCACATTACGCTGAAGACATGACTGGTCATTTTGTTTAATCCAAATTGCAGTTTGAATTTTCTTCGCAATGAGTTTCCAGCACATTGCTCCAGTCAAATTGACCAACTTATCCCATATCATCGGGAACTCTTTATCCTTTTTATAAGCAGGAGGAGCAGAGTAGACAAAATATCCATTAGGACGCAGAAGGCGATTTACTTCTTTGAGTAGAATACCATCTGCAAAAGAATGAGATGAAGGGGGAAAAACATTAGTAAAGGCACCCACATGAAGTAATGTGCAGCCTTGAAACTACCATTTATTAATCTATAGTTACCACCCTATGTAGTCACAGTCTCATCTATCATCAAGGATTTGATATGATGATAGTGTGATTTCTTTGTCTTGGTAAAGGTAATCAAAGGAATAACGTAGTTCTCTTTTGCTCACTTGAACCATAAAAATGGAATTACTAATCAATCTCTAATCTACATGCGCAAAAGGCAAAGCCAAGACATCAAACCGTTTTTTTATCACTTGACTGACGACATGCTAGCAGAACTGGCGCATGCTCAAAGTGCATGTTTACCTAACACCTATATCTCCAGTTCTACAACCGCACAAAAAGTTAAAACTTTAGCATTCAATGAGATGAGGTCATACCAAATCAAGTTTTGAGCGTTCACCAAGAAAACAGTCAGCATGTCTCTGGCTAAAATGGAAGTCGCTGCCCATAGGAGATAGATATGAAAACAGTTCATCTAGTTTGATACCGTTGGAGTTCTTCATGTTAGGTTCTCTTCAATCAGTTTATCTTCCTTCCAATGTCGGACCAGGTTCGGAAAGCTGTCCTATGGAATGTGCTACCTGCTTATTTCAACTTGTCTGCACTTTGCCAGTTGAATTTCTGCTACAAATTCTAAACCTATCGTCTAAATTAGAATAGAACTCTACTGCTAAATACCGCTTCATTTTTATTTGCTGTTAAGTATGCTCTTCAAAGTTCAAACTAGATCAGCAGTTGGAAAATATAAACAGTGGGTAACGCATGGATATTAGTTTAAATGAAGAACTACACACATGTGACAATGACTAAGATGGCAGAGATGTTCCCTTATGTAGTTAATGAATCATTTAGTAAACATTCTTAGGGTGAGAGAATACCATTCTCATGCCAATCAACACGGCACCTTGAACAATGAACCATCTCAAACGAACTGGAAGGATATGGCAGTTGTTTTGTGGCTATCGCTGCAATCATTGCACCAATCCCACGCTCTAAAGCAAACTGAATCTGATTTTCATGTCCATCTTTTGGAGCAAAAGACATTGTTTGTATGTTCAAAGGAAGAAGATATGCTGAGAAGCTGGCCACTCCACAACCAACGTCTAGAACTTGAACCACGCCTGCTGAATGTAAGTCACCTGCCTCATTAGTTGTCATATTTCCCAACCTGCGTATAAAGAAAAAGATAAAAAGATTGATCTCTCAGCAACTCACTCCATCCATATGGAAGTACTAATATCAGAGTAATCTGAATAGAGAAGATAGCGGAGTGAGGGAAACAAAAGATTCTACAACAGCAAGTTATAGATTGAGCATATGCCATGCATACAATCACATGATGGTTTGTCTACCCCCAAAATGATGCAGGAAATTACTGAAACAGAACACTTGAAAATTTTTTGGTAGGCTTTATTATCCATGTGGAGAACAGAAATCTCATGCTCTAGCAGTAGGGCACCTTCCCCACAATAAGCATATAAACTATACCATAAATCCTAATGCTTGCAACACAACCATAAGAAAATATACTCCTGTGAATTGATGTCTATCTTGTCAAAGTATCCTGCTATATATACCCCAAAAGCAGAAAAGTGTGTCACGAAACTGATAAATATATTTGGACAATGAGAAAAAGTAATGCATCCAAAAAAAGCGAACGAAAGATTTATATGTAAGATAGGTTCCAATCCTGTATTGCCTTGGTGAATTGCAACTTCACGTAAGAAGAAGCAAATGTGCAAGAACAGATGGTAAGTAACCGACCTTTGAATGTACTCAGAAGCCCCGTGCTTGAAGTGAGTACCACCACCAGGAAACCACCACAACTGATTAAACTCATGGACCCAATTTTGTCCTCCTTTTACTTCAGCAAGATGTGTATGATTCACATTCGTCCGCCAGACGTAATCCCTACTGAGTGGCCATCTTATTGGTATCTTATAACCTTCTGGTGGAGGAACCAAGCAAAACAGATGCTTTTCAGGTGGAGGGCAATGCCTCTCAAGCTCTTCCCTTTGTGATAGATTTAATGTGGGCAGCAATTCTTTCACATAGTTTACGTCATGGCAAGGGATATATTCATTAAATGTCAATGGGCACACATTCATCCCACTTTCGGGGATCACAAGAGGTGCTTTTCTGTAAGTAAGTTCAACTTTGTTTTGAAATGCAGACAGCCCTGCAAATGTCAAGAGGGAAAATTGCATCAATTTCACAGGATTAAGACAGTGAGAATCCAAACTTCTGTTGCATGAGAGATGATGACATTCCAGGTAAGGAACACATGATCTAGCCTTATCAAGCTCTGACGAAGTGGCATCTTAAAGCAGTACAGAACATCTTATGGTCTGGGGTTCGTAGGCACATTCAACATGAAGTATGCTGCTAAAATCTCATTTTGCAAGCCACAAACATACCGGCATTTCGACTTTTCAAAGAGATCTGACACGGGTTCAAAGCTCGACTGAAGTATGAAGCCGCTGTCATTGTAATCTAGTATCAATGTTAATCCTTTATTCTCGCTCATCAATGTGCAACCTCTTAGCAAGTCTAGTTGATGGCACAAGATCCAAAGAAGAAGAAAAAGGGCCAATGCCAACATATTCAATCCCCAACCACAAAAAGAACAGCCTTTTTTTCCCTCTCTCTTTCATATATAAGCAACCACAACTAAATGCCTCAGGTAATGACGACGACATTAAAGTGCATAGCAAGTCCTGTGAAAAGACAAAGCCAAAGGACTACTTAGTGGCATCAAACACAGAAAGCGGACCCGAACACACAACGAGATGACCCCTAAACTTCGATCTGTCGCATTTTGCCAGCTAATTCTCGACACTAAACATGAGGTTGCAATGGAAGAAGAGCGAATCACCAGAAGAATGAGCAGGGGAGGAAGAAGAAGAAGAAGTGGAATTGGAGTCGGAGAGCGGCTGAGAGACGTAGATGGGGGCTTTGTTGCCAAAGAGGGTGCCCGCGTAGAACGACCCGACCATCAACAACAGGGCCGCCATCATCATCTGCCCCGATCTCAGATCGAACGCCGATCCCAACACACTCCCTCCCATTTTTCCCCCTTGTCAACTCCGGTGAATGCAGTTCCTGGGTCACGGGGTTGAGAGGGTCGACGGAGCTGAAGCTACCGATTGCATCGCGTATCGAAGCTGCGTCGCGTCACAGCGAAGGAGCGCCGCGGCTCGAAAGTTGTGAATTCACTGAAAAATGGCGGAGCTGAGCAGGGAGGCGAATTGCTCGGTGGGCGTTTCGGACGCACGTGCGAAGCGCATGGCGGTGCCCTTTTTCAGATATAATCCAATTTAGTAATCTAAGCGTCTTTTTTTTTAAAAAAAAATCTCTTTTATTTTTATGTGGGAATAAATGTATTGAAAATCTTTAAACTTATCACGAAAATATAATTGAGCAATAAAACTTTCAAAAAGTATAAGTATGTCCTACAACTTGTGACGGAAGTGCAATTGAGTCTTAAACTTTCAAAAAGTGCAATTAAGTTAAAAAATTTGTCAAATTGGTCCAATTAAATAGTTCATTGTACTTTTTGAAAATTTTAACACTCGATTATACTTTCACGACAAGTTTTAAAATTTAATTGCACTTTTTAAAAATTTTAAGACTTACTGGCACTTTCTTAATAAAATTTAGAATTTCTAGTGCACTTATCCATTTTCACATTAGAGCGTCGGGAAAGCTAAATCCACACCCAAAATGGCTGGAAACACACCATAAAATTACCAGGCACGAGTTCTTGCTAATAGGGCTTGCATAGTAATTGTATTGACCCCACTGGACATTACCGATTTGCCTTCATCTCGTGTAAAATGTTATTTTGACTCGGAACGAACATCACCCCCACTGAACGACACATCTAATTGGTACTGAACCAGATAATTGTTTCGGTCTTTCCTGATGAAGCCGCGGATGCAATCCTGGTGAGCAAAATTCTATAAATGTGGATTCTTTCGCGATGGGCGGCGTCCTGATCCGCCACCACATCCATTGCGCAGGCATCTCATTCATAAACAGAAGAGTAGTCAAAAGATTGCAGAGCGATTGTTGAGCATTTGAGCGGTGCGGATATGTTTCAGATGTATTGATCCGTCGATGCCATTCCTTGAGGTCGCCTTCTTCGAATTTGCAGCTCACCAGAAGAAAATGGGAAGGGCCCGAGAAAGACAAGCTAAGGATTGCTGGTTCAAGCTTTATGTGCTCACCTGCAAGAACAACATTAAAGTTCTCGTTATCTATGTGACAGGATTTGAGTAATCTGAGCTTCAGTTTTCCTTCTAGGAGTCCAAAAGCCAAACCACGGTCTTCAAATTCGCCACCATCGATCTCACTGATGATCCTCCTGATTATGATTCCGACTCCGCCGGCTGCTTCTCAATCATCGACGGTTTGCGTGCCATATATTCCCGGTTGCAGTTTCAAGAAACCCGTAACATCCCCCAGGCTACTGCCAGGGCTTCGCTGCACCTGACAATTCAGGCTTCCGAATTTGGGGCTTCATGTTGTAGGCCAAATAATATCTTCTGTTTCCTGGTTCTGATCTTGAGCTTCGGCAAGGATGCGTTAAAAGGTTCGCTTTCCGTGAGCAACAAGCAGCTACCAACCACTTCAGTGATGAAAAGATTGTGGGCAGGGGTGGGTTTGGTCACGTATATGAAGGACTTTTGGTAGAGGGCTCTCGAGTGGCCGTAGCAAGAATCACCAAATCATTCCTATTTGGAAATGAGAGAAGCCCCGTCTTGATTGGCCCACCAGGAAAGAAAATAGCTCTCGGAACTGCGAGAGGAATTTCCCATCTGCACAATCATGGCAGACATTAAGCCCCATAACATACTGCTGGATGAGAACTCTGAGGCTCGTATTGGTGATTTCGGGATGGCCATCTTCATGGACAAGGATGAAGAGAAGGGAGTTTCCAAGGAAGCCAGCTTCTTTAGCCTCAGCTTTCTTAGCACCCAAATAGGCGGGACATATGGTTATCTTGATCCAGAGTACTCCAACAGTGGGATGTGCTTAGCGAAGAGTGATGTCTATAGTTTCGGGGTGACCCTTCTCGAACTCATCCGCAGTTGAAGTGCTCAAAAAAGGATCATTTCTCGGGGGCTGCTGCTACCTGAATGGGCAGGCATGCTTTTCAAAGATAAAAAGATGGAAAGGCTAGTCGATGCTGACATAAGAAGCAGGCAAAAGGAAAACGAAGTTAAGAAAACCTTTTAGCTAGCTCTATTTTGCACACTACTCGACCCCGAAAGACGACCTAATATGGTGGAAGTAGTCCAAATTCTTGAAGGGGGCTATTAGCTTGGAGAAGAGGTGGGAAGAGTACCAAAATGATGGTATTATGCCTACGCGTCAAAGGCTGCCCAAACTTTAATATCGACATGGCGGATTCTGCTTCTTCTCTCTGTCACGAAGACTTATAAATACCACATCCCCGATAATAGTTCCGTAGAGTTGTTGCTCAGCTGAAAGATCGCCGAGGGGAGTGTCCTGATTCTAAGAATTACATGACTTCTATTGTAACCTGGATAACGATTGTGCTGCTTTTATGGTTTTCCACTTATGTCCATTTGTTGATTCTTTGGTTGTTATACAGTGAGACAGTTCATCCATTTTCTTTGGCTAAATCCCACCCCATGAAATGTCCAATAATTCGTGAATCTCCAAGATGTTGCAGTTCCACAACTGTTTCCAAAAGGCAGCCTATTAGGCTCCATGGAGCTGAAGTAAAAAGAATATAAGTAAATTACTTCGAAGGGGAAATCATTGAGATAAGCTAGGATTCATGGACTAAACGCAGACGTTCCTCATGGTCATTCCGAACGACAATAGCTTTCATAGGAAATGCAGGTAGAGGTAGGTTTCCTCATATGAAGTAACATAGTTAGTTCCGATTGATTCCTTCCTTGATTTGGAAGGGCTTGTGGAGCAATTTTCTGGGTTTTTACCGAATCATATGTCTGTACTGGCTAAATTAATTGATAGGAATTCGTGTAAGAGAGACCTGATAAGGAAATTTATGCAAGTTCAATGACTTGATTAGACAAGTCAACCGTACAAGGACTTGATTGGAAAAAGAGCATAACTTCAGGGACAAAAGTAAAATTTTTACCTTTCGTTTTCGAGATGGAAGTCGTTATTGTCGGCTTTACTCAGTGGACAAAGGAACGTGATTCATTACACCTCTTGCTCCAGTTCTTCTTCCACCAGACGAAGGTTATTTCACCGGGCTTATAATTCAACTTAATAGCCGGTGTCGGTGTCAGCCGAGGAAACGGGCTGAATCGCATTCAGACACTAACGTATAAATTCTATATGTTGGACTAAATTTCCCAGGAAAGTTCGACGTACCAAGAGGAGAAACAGCTTAATGGAGAAGAGAAAGCGACGAAGACGACTGACTTGGTGGAGGGATCTCTCTGTTCAAAGGGTTGGTGGGAGATAACAAGCGTTATCAACATTGATGATGCGATACTACATAAAACGTGTGGAACTTCACTAGGCTTGTTTTGATTGGCTCTGGTAAGTGCAGGTGTGTGCTTCGTTCTAGGATTTTCTAGGAAGCATCCCTCTGTAGGCATGACAGACCACCAAAATATGAAAGTGTGAATATCCGGACTCAGCTCAGGCTCACCTCTGCAGCAGAAAACTCTTCTTCCTTCCTTCTTCTGTTACTGTTTGCGAAAAAAATAAATTCTAGCTTAATTTCCGAGGAGTGGTGTTTCAGAAGAGCAAAGAACCATGACCCTCAAGTTTTCAACCTTTGATCTCACCGAAGATCCTCCCGATTTCGATCCGCATTCGCCGCCTGCTTCTCGGTCATCATCGATTTGTCTGCCGCTTAACCTTGCTGGCTGCAGTTTCATCAAAGCTATAACATCCCGCCAGGTCGCTGCTGGCGCTTCTCTGCGCTTGGCCAATTCAGCTTCCAAGTTTGGTTGCTGGAGGCCAAACGAATCCCTCCAATGTCCAGACGAAGGACGCCTTAAAAGGTTCGCTTTCCGCGAGCTGAAGGTGGCTACCGACAACTTCAGTGAGACAAAGAAGGTGGGTCAGGGTGGGTTCGGTTGTGTGTACAAAGCAGTCTTGGGGGACGGCTCCAGGGTGGCGATAAAAAGACTCACGAGACGTACCTCTCAAGGATTGACACTGCGTGCTGAAGTAAAATTGGGGAACATGATTTGGCATCGGAATCTGCTTCCGCTTCATGGCTTCTGTTCGTCATCGAAACATGGAGAATTCATGCTCGTGTACCCTTTCATGGTGAACGGAAGCCTAGACTCCTTTTTAAGAGGACAGTCAACAGAGAAGCGCCCGCTTGATTGGCCCACCAGGAAAAAGGTAGCAATTGGAGCTGCGAGAGGGATTTCCCATTTGCATGATCTGAGGATAATTCACAGGGACATTAAACCCGATAATATACTGTTGGATGAGGATTTTGAGGCTTGTATTGGAGATTTTGGGTTGGCCTTGTTCATGGACGAGTACAAAGAGGAGGCTGTTTCCAAAGGAGAACCCAATGGCGAAGACGCTTATTTTGCCGACTGCACAATGGGAACACTTGGTTACATGGATCCAAAGAGCGTAACCGGAACATACTCAGTAAAGAGCGATGTTTATGGGTTTGGCGTGATGCTTCTTGAGCTCATAAGCAGTCGAAGACCTTGGGAAACAACCTGCCTTGACGGAAATGAACTGTGGCTGCTTCGATGGGCACATGCCCTTTTCAAAAATGAACAGTTGGGAAGGCTAGTCGATACCAATATGCTGGGCGGCTATGACGAGAGCGAAGTCATGAGAACCATTCGCCTGGCTCTACTTTGCACACAACTCGACCCCAAGAAACGACCTTATATGGCTGAAGCAGTCCTATGTCTTGAAGGAATTATTAGCTTGGAGAACAGATGGGAGGAGTATCAACACGAATCATCTGGCCCAGATAATCTCTTGAAGTTCCAGCGACTGTACTTCTTGTCCTAGCGAAGAAGAATTATCTGGTCCTAGATGATCCTTCCAAGAACCTGTCGCTCGAGATTTGCCCGTGAGATTGTAGCTGCCTCAGCTTGAGCATTATACCAGATACCATCGATTCTTTTCTGAGACGGTATTTGCGGCTGGCGGGGATCTTCACTCCTTCCAAATCTACTATCTCGATCTAAACCTTTTGATTTGAAAGTGAAATGTTTTTTTTTTTTGCAGATTCTACTTGAATAAATCTAATATTTAAATTGTGAATTTTGCATTCTTTCTCACAAAACAAACGTTCTTTTTTTTTTAATACATAATCTCACTTTTTTTTATGGGTGCCTATTTGTTTTCCATCTTCTCTCTCGTTTTGCTGCTTCTTTCTAGGGGTGAGCATTGAGGACTAGTGTAACATTCCGAGCCTATGGCGTCTCAGGGCACCATGATCTAATCGACTCGATCTATTTTAAGTATTTTTTATTTTGCAAACGGAAGCATTTAAAATAGTATTATAAGAGACAATTAGCATAACATAATGGATGACCTTCTTTTATTTATAAAAGTGTGGGTATTTCGGTTACAAGGAAAGTTAAACATAACGCCTATATATGAGCACTCAAAAGTAGCGTGATCTGGAAAGGCCAAAAGGATCCACCTAAACCTGCACTAGACGACATATATAATACCACACGACCATCGGTCCACGAAAGCTCCACCTCCACACTAAGAAGCTATCCAAGCCCACAATGGTCTTCCACCATTGTCCAAAAATGAGTCTACTTCCATCGCCACCGTCGGTCACATGCCACCCATGCCACCATTGCCTCCGTCATCTCCACCGGTGTTGTCATCAAATGGGAAGGGAATAGAACCATGAAGCAGTCCACCTTCCTTCCAAAACACAGCCACATATCTAAAAGGAGCTAAGCCCGACTCTAAATAGCAGTTGACTCACACCGTCAACTCTAACTTCATAAACGTAAATTCTAGAAACTCAGGGTCCATGTGCTCTGATCAAACTAGCTCGAGCTCGTCCGAAACGCCATAGGTGGCCATGAGTAACGCGGGGATGGTAGGCATAGTTACTTATCTGAAAAGATTGAAATCAACGGGAGTAACACCTCCCTTCCCCCAACAAATTTCATGCAGCTGCAAGGATAATGATTTTCTCTCCCCC
>BCNH02000001.1:22272539-22300245 GCA_001662345.2 Metrosideros polymorpha var. glaberrima
CATTTATATATATATATATATGAGATAAACCAACAGGTTTGGTTACAACAACAGAGTTTTTATAACTAACAAAAGAATATATACAATATAGAACTCATCCAACCCATAAACTAAGGACAACAAAAATTACAATTTCCTTAGGCCATACCCAAAAATAGAACCAAAAGTCCCCGTCGAGCGCTCTCGTACTAACGGTCACTAACCGAGGATCCTAAAAACATGAAAGATGAGAGGGATGAGCAACCACAGCCTAGTGAGAAGTACATTTCTTTTAAGCAGATCGAGCACCCACTATGCATATAACAAAACAGTACGACAACTCATAATCCATATACATATTGAATCAAATATGATTTATTTGATTTCATGAGGAATATCCAATTCTTAATAATAGTAAGATAAAATATCAACAGTCTAGTCTATTGATTAATCTTATAAAAACATATGTCAATGGTTTATCTATTAGCCAATCTCATTACTCAAATGTCAAACCATGGTCACGCATAACGTCCCGTGACAAGGCGACCAAGCTCCCCCCTTGGCGAGGTCTCTACCTATATTGCCGGTAGCTGGCTCACAAAGATATCCTAAACTAGTATGCATACCCACAAGCCTTGCAACGGGCTCACAGCGACATTGAGCATCAATACCATCATCCATAACCCACAAAGCCAATCCAGAATATATATATCACAAATCAAACATATAATATTTCTACAACACAGCCCGTATGCCTGTATTACCTTTCAGAAAGCATTTCTCAAGTCATATCTGAACTCGTTTCACAAATTAGTTCACAAGGCAATACGTCTCTTCATGATACATTTCTTAAAACCATTCCCAAATACAAAATGGTAGAAAATGTTTAATCTAACTTTATGCAACAAAAATACTCTTCTTAGTTCGATATGTATATATATCGAAATATTATTATTTCAAGACATAGATTTCACAAAATCGAAGAAGAAATAACATCACTCACCTGGAATGCTCAAAATCAAACTACATGTAGCTAGATGATTCAACGATATCGTAATCCTATCAATTAAACGAGAATCGACGTCAAAATTGAGTAAAATACTACAATAACTATAAAGCGACTAAACGGCACTTAGACACTAACAAAACAACTCATACGCGCTAACAAATCGTACACCAAAAGCGATTACTCAAGCCGTTCACAATGCGTAACTTGTGTGTCGAACTTTAGCACATCATAACTCCCTCCTTCAAGCCCCGATTAAAGCAAGTTTGCAGTCCAAAGAAAGCTTTTTTAATGTACTTTAAAACCCCTAACATGACTCATCCAGAATCTATCCAAAAATCGACAAAAATAGATGCAATAGGTTCTGGTCGCGCACTGTTCACTGCACGCGTCAAACTTCAAAAATCCGTTTCTTTCAAACCGTAAGTCCAAATCAAGATCCGTAAAATCCCACAGCTTGACAACACCATTAACTATCATTCTCCTAAAAAAAATCAACTTAACGATTCTAAAATTGGATTTTGCGGCTCAAATTTTACATAATTCCGAATTTCAGCCCTAAATCCAAAAACTACTCAAATAGGATGAACGAGAGGCACGAGCGCTTACCAAGCATTGCAATACGTAGTGGAATGGGCTTGGCGAGGCGTCCGTGACTTGTGCGCGAAAGCCCCATTTTTCCTTTCTCTTCTTCTTTCTTCTCTTCTCTTTTCTCTCTTTCTTTCCTCTGTTTTTCCCTTCTCTGTTCTATTTTTTTTTTCTCTTCCCCTGCATTTTTACTTGCTCTCGTTAACTACAGTGAACCAAGCATTGTTCACTATAACAAAAGTTGACTTGGTCAAAAAAAAAATTTTGCCCATATTTTACAATTTTGATCTCTCTCTCTCTCTCTCTCTATCCGTTTGCACTACCGTACCTCCAAACCAAAAACCACCTTTTTTCTAGGTTGTGGCAAAATTGATCAAAATTAAGGAAAAAGTGTCATACTACACCATGAATAAAACGAGATGTGTTGAAATAGTAAGGAGCTCACTATGTTTTGTGCCTTATGAAATCAAGACACCTGATATATCTACTCTACGAGCTACCAGGTTGAATTGATCTTCAAATTGTTAGAAAATCGAGCGATCGAAATAATAATTTATGTGGTTCGGTCATAGAGACCTACATCCACGAGGAGAGCAACACAAAATTTCACTATAGATCAAGCAATACAATGAAGATTTCAATCACACTTGAGTCACTTAAACACTCTCAGTATTTCCTAAGTCCCAATTATATTCAATAGCCCATAAATATTTAGCCCCATAATTCCTCATAGAAATAATCTCTCAATCTCACGAAGGAATTATACACAAATCTTAACACAAAATTTTCTATCAGCTTCAACACTTGAATTCATGGTGTAATTTCACGAATAAAGAGCCACGGAGAAAACCCCTCGCCAAGCACTCGTAAACGGCGCTTCAAGTCTTCTGCGTGTGTCTTCGTCCACGATCCCTCTTGAAATCCCACGATATATATGTATATATATCACCACAGAGAAGTCCACTATTTGATCTCAAAGGCTATCCATGCGTATTGAAGAAGGAAACCGAATTCACGTGGGATTCGGTCAACAAGTCCATTATTGGACTTTCTCTGCACTCAACTTCAAGGTGATAAAGCAAATCCACAAAAGTCCAAATTTTCTTCTTATCCTTTCTACCCATGTTGACCGAGTCAGACTCCAACTCTCCTCTTTTAATTTCTTTCCTTTCTTGGGCAAGGAAATTGCCGTGGACATCTAAAGTCCAAGTTGGACTTTCTGAACTTGGTGCAATATAGAAACAATTTCGTAATCTGCATTATTCGTCATATATCACGTAATTCAATTCATGTCGGATTTATTCAATCGGCTCAAACTTGAGACATATTCTAACAGTCTCCATCTTGGCTCGACATTAGAGCCAAATCACAATCGATTCATTAAATTTAAATTTCTCTACTACTCTCCTGCAGCCCTTGATGGGCTCAACCGCCACAGATATCTTCCAAGTTCAAGTTGCACTTGAATTTCGTTATAACTGTGGATCTCATCAGAACACCAACTCCACCTACATCTTTAACTGCTCCGCAAGAATTTTCCGAAACAACCTCCTCAATCATAGATAAAGCAAAACCACCATTGCATCTATATTTGTCAGAAGATCGAATACGTACCTTATCAATTTCAGCAGTCACAGCAACCATTGGTTCTATAGGCTCCACCTTGTTACAAGCATCATTTGTGTTAATTATCTTGCTAGTACCCGCTACCTTAGGAGTTTCTGGTTGTAACTCCACCTCAAGTTGAACACCATTCAGATCCATATAAGCACTGCCATTAACACTCCTAGCTTGAAGTATTGGAGACTCGTCAAACATAACTTCTCTGTCGACAACATGTGAATTTAATTTCGGGTACCACAACTGATAACCTGGCTTCACCTTGTGCATAGCCTAGGAACATGTACTTTCTTACCTTTCCATCGAGCTTACCATCATTAACTCGAACATAACATGGGCAACCAAATATTCTAATACCAGAATAATCAGCAACGTTACCTGACCATACTTTTTCAAGAGTCTGATATCCAATCGCAGTCGATGGGGATCTATTCAACAGGTAGCTCGCCGTACTAAGCGCATTCGCCAGGAATCTCCTAGCCATACCAGCACTAGAGAGCATTTTATGGGCCGTCTCTAGTAATGTTTTGTTCATCAACTCTGCAACATGTTGTGATTTATTGGTACTAGTGCGATGTCTCACTATGCCTTCCTTTATGTAGAATTTATTTAATAGCTCCAAGCAAAACTCCATATTATTGTCAATCCGCACATGCTTGATCATCTTACTAGTCTCTTTTTCAATCGAAGCTCTCAATTGCCTGATCCTGACAACAACATCAAACTTGTGCCTAAGCATAAACACCCAAATCTTCCTCAAGTAGTTATCAACAACTATTAGCATAAATCTAGCACTCTTCCTTGAAGGAAATCGCGACAACCTGCGAATATCCAAGTGAATTAATTATGCAATCTCCGTGGTTTCTTTGACAGTCGTACTGAACTGCACTTTTCGCCGTTAATCTAAATCATAGCACCTGCATACATTCAGTTTGTTAACAACATAACCATATAATGAATTTCTTTCACTTAGAACCTTCAGGCTTTTCTTGCTAATGTGCCCCAAACGCATATGTCACAATTCAGACTCTCGAATAGATGCATCCGACGTCTCCGCGGCGAATTCCGTCACTATCTCACCTTGAAGCTCATATAGGCCACTGTGCTTGATTCCTTTCATTATTACCAAGGCACCTCAAACAACCTTTAAAATTTCACATTCTGAAGAATATCGACACCCAGCTGAATCCAGGGCATTCAAGAAAATCAAGTTCTTTTTCAACTCTAGAACATGCCTTACTCCAGTCAATGTTCACACAATACCATCATGCATTCTGATTTTAATATTGCCAACATCTATAACATTGCACTCGGCATTGTTCCCCAACTACACTTTACTACTATCTATGCATTGATAAGTAGTAAACCAGTTCCCGTTTGGTGTAGCATGAAAAGAACAACTAGAATCCATAATCCATCCGTCAAAAGACGAATCATTAGGGACAGACAAGATATAACCAGGATTATCTGAATTACAGTCAACTACAGCTGCAACATCATCAGCAGACTCAACTCTGATTCCCTTACCCTTCTCATTCTTCAGTTTAAAGCAATCCCTTCGACGATGCCTCCTCTTGCCACAATTCCAACAGACAACATACCAGTCATAGATTGACTACGTCTATTCAGATTCATACTACTTTTGCTAACACGAGTACCAGTTCTTCCTCTATTTTCACCTACTAAAGCAGTAGACACAAATTCGCCAGATTCTTTTCTACGGATATCCTCACTCAGAATTAAATCTCGAATTCCATCAAACGTCAAACTAGTTGACCCAGAAGAAGTACCAACAGCAGTAACAATAGTATTCCAGCTATCAAGCAATGAAGATAATAGAATCAAAGCACATACTTCTTCATCAAAGTCAATCTCAACTGAACTCAATTGACTAACAATCACATTGAATTCATTAATATGATCAGCAACTGACGCACCTTCGCGCATTTTCAAATTAAACAAACGTCGCATCAAATAGACTGTGTTGATCGCAGAGAGCTTCTCGTACATGTCCGACATGGCTTTCATCAAACCCGCAGTGATTGTCTCTTTCACGATATTAAATGCGACGTTACGAGCTAATGTTAGCCGAATAACACCAAACGCTCGTCTATCCATCAATTTCCAGTCAGCTTGCTTCATCGTATCTAGCTTCTCCCCAGACAAAGGTAAGTGCAGTTTCATCTGATAGATAATCTTCAATCTGCATCTTCCAGAAACCAAAAGCCTTTCCATCAAATTTATAGATTTTCACTTTTCCTTCTTCTGTCGCCATTGATTCGCTTCAACTCAGTCGAACCAAGCTCTGATACTGATTGTTAGAAAATCGAGCGATCGAAACAATAAAATAGACGGAATGAGAAAATAAATCGAACACCAGATTTACGTGATTCGGTCGTAGAGACCTACATTCACGGGGAGAGCAACATAAAATTTCACTATAGATCAAGCGATACAACGGAGATTACAACCACACTCAAATCACTCAAACACTCTCAGTGTTTCTCAAGCTCCAATTACATTCAGTAATCCATAAGTGTTTAGCCCCATAATTTCTCATAAAAATAATCTCTCAATCTCACGAATGAATTATACACAAATCTTAACACAAGATTTTCTATCAGCTTCAATACTTGAATTCATGATGTAATTCCACGAATAAAAAGCACTCGTAAACGGCACTTCAAGTCTTCTGCGTGTGTCTTCGTCCACAATCACTCTTGAAATCTCACTATATATATATATATATATGTATATATATCACCGCAGAGAAGTCCACTATTTGATCTCAAAGGCTATCCACGCGTATTGAAGAAGGAAACCGAATTCACGTGGGATTCGGTCAACAAGTCCACTATTGGACTTTCTCTGCACTCAACTTCAAAGTGGATAAAGCAAATCCACAAAAGTCCAAATTTTCTTCTTATCCTTTCTACCATGTTGACCGAATCAGACTCCAACTCTCCTCTTTTAATTTCTTTCCTTTCTTGGGCAAGGAAATTGCCGTGGACATCTAAAGTCCAAGTTGGACTTTCCGAACTTGGTGCAATACAGAAACAATTTCGTAATCTGCATTATTCGTCATATATCACATAATTCAATTCGTGTCGAATTTATTCAATCGGCTCAAACTCGAGACATATTCTAACAATCTTCAAATATAAAGATACAGAGTAAGGTCAGGATGAAAATGAGTATGTGGGTGGGTGAAGTCCAAGAGAGAGAAAAGCGGAAAACTCATCATCGGATGTGATTGTGGCGAGATGCCAATCAGATTGACTTTTTTTGCAGCACCGTGTGGACGGTTGTCACAACATGACATGCGGATTCTGCTGCTTCTCTCTGTCACGAAGACATGTCAATACCACATCCCTGATAATAGTTCCGTTCAGCTGAAAGATCGCTGATGGGAGTGTCCTGATTCTGAGAATTACATGACTTCTATTGTAACCTGGATAATGATTGTGCTGCTTTTATGCTTTTCCACTTATGTTCATTTGTTGATGCTTTGGTTGTCATACAGCGAGACACTTCATCCATTTTCTTTGGCTAAAACCCACCCCATGAAATGTTCAATAATTCATGAATTTCCAAGGTGTTGTAGTTCCACGCCTGTTTCCAAAAGGCAGCCTGTTAGGCTACATTGAGCTGAAGTAAAAAGAATATAAGTAAATTACGTTGAAGGGAAAATCATGGAGATAAGCTTGGATTCGTGGGCTAAATGCAAAAGTTTCCATGGTGATTCAGAACGGCAATAGCTTTCACAAGAAATGCGGGTAGAGGTAGGTTTCCTCATATCAAGTAACATAATTAGTTCCAATTGATTCCTTCCTTGATTTGGAAGGGCTTGTGGAGCAATTTTCTGGGTTTAAACCGTGTAAGAGAGACCTGATAAGGAAATTTATGCAAGTTCAATGACTTGATTAGAAAATTCGAACGTACAATGACTTGATCAGAAGAAGAGCATAACTTCAGGGACAAAAGGAAAATTGACACCTTTCGTTTTCAAGACGGAAGTCATTAGTTGGCGTTACTGAGTGAACAAGAGAATGTGATTCATTGCAACTCTTACCCCAGTTGTTCTTCCACCAGACAAAGGTTGTTTGCCCCGGCTTATAATCCACCTCAATAGCCGGTGTCCGTGTTGGTGTCGGTGCCAGCTGAGGAAACTGGCTGAATTGCATTCAGACACAGCATAGAAATTCTGAATCTTGGACTAAATTTCCCAAGAAAGTTTGACGTACCAAGAGGAGAGGGGAGAAGCGAAAGCGACCAAGACGACTTCGCTCTGTCCAAAGGGTTGATGGGAGATAACAAGCATTGTCAACATTGACGATGCGATATTACATAAAACGTGTGGAACCCCACTAGGTTTGTTTTTATTGGCTGTGATACGTGTAGGAGCGTGCCTCGCTCCAGGACTTTCTAGGAAGCATCCCTCTGCAGATATGACTGATCACCAAAATATAAAAATGTGAATATCCAGACTCAGCTCAGGCTCGCCTCTGCAGCAGAAAACTCTTCTTCCTTCCTTCTTCTGTTAACGTTTGCGAAAAAATAAATTCGAGCTCAATTTCCGAGGAGTGTGGTGTTTCAGAAGAGCGAAGAACTATGACCTTCAAGTTTTCAACCTTTGATCCCACCGAAGATCCTCCCGATTTCGATCCGCAATCGCCGCCTGCTTCTCGGTCATCATCAATTTGTCTGCCGCTTAACCCTGCTGGCTTCAGTTTCATCAAAGCTATAACATCCTGCCAGGTCGCTGCTGGTGCTTCTCTGCGCTTGGCCAATTCAGCTTCCAAGTTTCGTTGCTGGAGGCCAAGCGAATCGCTCCAATATCCTGGGGAAGGACGTCTTAAAAGGTTCACTTTCCGCGAGCTGAAGGTGGCTACCGACAACTTCAGTGAGACAAATAAGCTAGGTCAGGGCGGGTACGGTTGGGTGTACAAAGGAGCCTTGGGGGACGGCTCCAGCGTGGCGATAAAAAGATTCACTAGATGTACCTCTCAGGCATGGATACTCCATGCTGAAGTAAAATTGGGGAGCATGATCTGCCATCGGAATCTGGTTCGGGTTCTAGGCTTTTGTTCGTCATTGAAGCAAGGAGAACACGTGCTTGTGTACACTTTCATGGCCAACAGAAGTCTAGACTGCCTTTTAAGAGGACGGTCGACAGAGAAACTCTCACTTGATTGGCCCACCAGGAAGAAGATAGCAATTGGAGCTGCGAGAGGGCTCTCCCATTTGCATGATCTGAGGATAATTCACAGGGACATTAAACCTGCTAATATACTGTTGGATGAGAACTTTGAGGCTCGTGTTGCAGATTTCGGGATGGCCTTGTTCATGGACGAGTACAAAGAGAAGGCTGTTTCCAAAGGAGAACCCAATGGCGAAGACGCTTATTTTACCGACTCCACAATGGGAACACTTGGTTACATCGATCCAGAGCGCTTCACTGGAAGATACTCGGTAAAGAGCGATGTTTACGGGTTTGGCATGACGCTATTCGAGCTCATAAGCAGTCGAAGAGCTTGGGAAACAACCTGCCTCGACGGAAATGAACTGGGGCTGCCTCAATGGGCACACGCCCTTCTAAAGAAGGAACAGTTGGAAAGGCTAGTCGATCCCAATATGCCGGGCGGCTGCAACAAGAGTGAAGTTGAGAAAATTGTTTGCCTGGCTCTACTCTGCACGCAATTCGACCCCAAAAGACGGCCTTATATGGCTGAAGCAATCCTATTTCTTGAAGGGATTATTAGCTTGGAGAACAGATGGGAGAAGTATCAGCACGAATCATCTGGTCCACATAATCTCTCAAGTTCGAGCGACTGTACTTCTTGTCCTAGCAAAGAGGTATTATCTGGTCCAAGATGATCCTTCCAAGAACCTATTGCTCGAGATTCACCCGTGAGATTGTAGCTGCCTCAACTTGAGCATCATACCAGATAGATACCATTGATTCTTTTTTGCTTAGTTCGAGTGCATTTACTCTTGTCCTATTATTAGATTAATAATATTCTCGTTATGTTTTACCTTAAGGCACAATTTGTTTCATGGAACATGAATGGTATGGAAAATATTTTTTTTAAAAATGACAACTTGTATCGCTTACAAAAGTTAATAAAAGAAAAATATTTTCATCATTCACGAAAATGTTTAAATTTAAATTGTTGTTGATATTATAAAAAAAATTTATTGACTAATTATTTTAATCGATACAAGCAATCGTTTTTAAGAAAATATAGTCCAAATCATTCATTTTTAGGGAAACAAACGGAGCCTGAATATGATTTTATTTTATCAAAGCCCATCAAATTTTGGGATTGGCTTGACTTTGAAAATTCGATTTGAACTAGAAATTTTTTATTGCATGGATATCTTTTATGATTAGAATCTAGCTGACAAAGAGGGGGTTCTTTACTTTAGTCTAGTCCTCCTCTCCGGCTATATCATCATCTACGAAAAGATTGAGAAGAAATAGTTAAAGATCTTGAGATGGCATTTGCTACTGCATGGATTTTCACTCCTTCCAAATCTACTATTTGGATCTAAACCTTTTGATTTGAAAGTGATATGTTTTTTTTGCGTATTCTACTTGAATTAAATCTAATATTTAAATTATGAATTTTGCATTCTTGCTCACAAAACAAACGTTATTTTTTATTTAATACATAATCTCACTTTTTTAATCCGTGCCTTTTTGCTTTCCATCTTCTCTCTCGTTTTGCTGCTTCTCTCCCATTCATCTCACCATCTTCGTCAAATTTCCTCGCTTCTTTCTTCGATAGTTACACCACTCAAAGCTTCGATCATGCGCACCTTCCTTCGATTTTTTTTTGTCATCTCCAGGTGATTCTCTGATGACTCGAGTTGCGACTTTATTTCCTAATAATTTCCCTCAATAGCATCTACTTTTCCAACTTTCTGCGTGCATGTCGCGAATAATCACGGAATTGTTAGAAATAGTAAAAGATTTTAATTCTTAACCGACTCCAACATAACAAGTAGAGTTCAAGTAGGAAAAGTTGCTTCTTTGATCAAACTTGTAGTTTGAACATGGTTTCCTTTTACAAGTTTGGCCAAAGAAGCAACTTCTCTTCTTTTTTTTTCTTTTTTTTTTTTTCGAAAACTTGTAGTTTGAACATGGTTTCCTTCTTTTATTTGGCCAAAAAAAAACCCGGCTTCCTTTTTGTGATTTTTTTTTTCAATTACGATGTAATGATTGTTGCAACTAAAAAGAAAATGCCGTGAATCTTAATTTTTTTAAGGTTGTGAATTTGAAAATTTGAAAATTACGACAATTTACAAAAAATTTGTAACGATCCGTCATAACCAAGAGCATAACATCGTAAAACGTCATTAAATTTGACTATTATTGTGTCAAACATCCATAAAACGGGTTGGACCTCCAAGAAGGCAAGAATGGGCCACTAGTTGCGACTGGCGCAAATTCAATGGCCACGATCTTTCTCTTTCAATCTAGCGGTTAATATCTGTGGGGGTACATTACAACATTATATACTTTAAACGTTCCGTATCGTTGTGTCCTTTCATTCATTGCTGAAATGTTCAACAGCAGCAATAAGGATGTCTTTTGTCATGAAACCAAGAAAGTAAAAGAAAAAGTTAACATACAACCTTTTTTTTTTACACAAATAATTCTTTATGTAATATCTAAACTTTAAATTTATTCAATATGATTTCTCAACTTTAGGCAAATGTGCAATGTCGTCTCTGACTTTAAATTTATTCAATGTGATCTTTGAACTTTTAGTACATATTGTATTCAGTTGTTGAAGGACCATAGAAAAATGTTTAATTTTGTCTTTCCATTAATTCAACTTCAGGAATAACATTAAACATTTTTATATAGTGTAAAGACTAAATTAAAAATATTGAATAAATTAAAAGTTCAGAGACGACATTACATATTAAGTTAAAATTTAGAGATCACATATATTGAGTCAAAGTTCAAAAATCATTAGTGTCATTTACTTTTTTTGCCGACGACAAAAGAAAGATTAAAAAACAAACAGAGGGCAAGAGTCATTGAATATTGCCACGTGTCAGCATTCATATGATGCTGCCTTGTGGACCGCCGTACATTATTTGATTAGCTTTTGTGGCCAATTTATTACGTCAGTTCAATAGGAACAAAATTAAATTCATTTGTAAATCAATTAGAAAGTTGAAACAACATATGATTTTTCATTTACTTTTGATTGATCTACTGATGGCAAAAAAGAAAAAAAGAAATTTAGTCCACAGACAGGGTAAGATAATCATGTTCATTTTATTAGTACATGAATATTTCTATTTTAATGACTATTTATATGAAAAGTATATTAAGAAGTCAGTATTTGTAATAAAATTCATTTTTTATTTGCAAAAGGAAAGAGGGCTAAAAGAACTGTGCTGTGCCGTGGGCCAACATTCCACATGGTGCTGTTTTATGCACCACCATTCATTTACACACAATTTGATTGGATTAGATTATATCAATCATGTAAAATAACCTGTTGGGGTTGAACACGAAAAATGGAGGAGCAATTTTTTCTGGTTTCGTAAGTATTAAGATGACAATTTCTAGAATGGGACGCAAGCACTATTCGGACATGACACGAAGTTAGCAGGTATGAATTTGTGCTAATCGGGCTTGTACAGTAATCATGTTGACCCACTTGACATGATTGATAAATGAATTTTGTTCACGTTCATCTCGTATCACTGTGACTTCGACACAAAAGGAATATCGGCTCACGAGGCGATATATCTAATTTAGTGCTAAACCCAATGAATGTATTGGTGTTTCCTGATGAAGTTGTGGGTGCAGTCCTAGTGAAGCATTCTATAAAAGTGGATTCTTCCACAAAGGGTGGCGTCCTGATCCGCCACATCCATTTCGCAGGCATTTCACTCATAAACAGAAGACTTAGCAAAAGATCGCAGAGCGTGTGTGGAGCATTTGAGTGGGGCGGGTATGGTGGTGCAAGTTATGTAGCATTGACACGCGACTTGACATGGCACGCCGACACGTCATTTATCAAAAAATAAAAAATTATAATACGTTGAGACACGTTGTATATTGAATATATATTTGAATATATACATGATAAATATTAATTTGATTCAAATTCATAAATTCAACTACATTCCATTGCAATAATTCATAAAACTAGGAGAGAGAAAAAACAAGCAATCCACGTTTCACCGTGCCCTCTACAATCCCATCATGGTAGCTCGAGTTTCGAGTCCGGTGCAATTCGATCGAGAAGAAGGGACCGCTGCCATGGAAGAACCGACGAGGCAGTCTGCTGCGGCGGAGGAAGCGAGGAAAGAGGAAGAAGAGGCAGTCGCCAAGGCTCAGAGCCTCATGGAGAGGGTTACCGCTTCTCCTGATCATCCCGGCCCTGCCCTTCTCCATGCTCTCTCCTCTCTTCTCGAGACCCACGAGTCCCGGTACCCTCTCTTCTTCACTTCGTGTCCGATACTCGTCCGACTCGCGTACGACACGTGTCCCAAACGTTGACCGGACGCTTCTCGGAGACCTCCGGCCGTGCTGCAAGTCTCAACGCATGGGAACAGATTGCTTTTGCCCAAGGAAAAAGGAAAAGAAACAGGGTGATATGACCGAATCATTTTTGACTTGGTCAATCATATCAGTCCTGGGAAGTCTTCTTCAGACATGCGGTCCACCAGGAGAAAATGGGAAGGGCCCCGAGTAAGACAGGCTAAGAATTGCTAGTTTAAGCTTTACTCCGCTCACCTGCAAGAACACCATTAAAGTTCTCATTATCTAAGTAATATCTTCGACTTAGTCAACATGGATGGAGCCCACAAGAATTAAAATAATAAAAAATTCGTTGACAAAGTCAATAAAGGAAAAGCAAAGCAGAACAGTGGCGCTCGGTTCTTTTAAAGAAATCCGAGAGCTCGCATGAAAGAAGAGAGAGAGAGGGAAAGAAAGAGAAGAAAAGAAAGAAGCAGAAGAAGAAGAGAGGAAAAAGAGAGCGCGCAGGAGCAATTTCGATTCGTAACGCTCGATAAGCACTCGCACTATTCGTTCGTACAATCGACGTAGTTTTTGGGTTTATTTCACAAATTCGAAATTATATGAAATTTGACCAGTGAAATCAAATTTTGGTGTTTCAGAAGAGCAAGGAACCATGACCTTCAAGTTTTCAACCTTTGATCCCACTGAAGATCCTCTCGATTTCGATCCACAATCGCCGCCTGCTTCTCGGTCATCATCAATTTGTCTGCCGCTTAACCCTGCAGGCTTCAGTTTCATCAAAGCTATAACATCCTGCCAGGTCGTTGCTGGTGCTTCTCTGCGCTTGGCCAATTCAGCTTCCAAGTTTGGTTGCTGGAGGCCAAGCGAATCGCTCCAATATCCAGAGGAAGGACGTCTTAAAAGGTTCACTTTCCGCGAGCTGAAGGTGGCTACCGACAACTTCAGTGAGACAAATAAGCTAGGTCAGGGCGGGTACGGTTGTGTGTACGAAGGAGCCTTGGGGGACGGCTCCAGGGTGGCGATAAAAAGACTCACCATACGTACCTCTCAGGCATGGATACTCCATGCTGAAGTGAAATTGGGGAACATGATCTGCCATCGGAATCTGGTTCGGGTTCTAGGCTTTTGTTCGTCGTTGAAGCAAGGAGAATACTTGCTTGTGTACACTTTCATGGCCAACGGAACTCTAGACAGCCTTTTAAGAGGAAGGTCGGCAGAGAAACTCTCACTTGATTGGCCCACCAGGAAGAAGATAGCAATTGGAGCTGCGAGAGGGCTCTCCCATTTGCATGATCTGAGGATAATTCACAGGGACATTAAACCTGCTAATATACTGTTGGATGAGAACTTTGAGGCTCGTGTTGCAGATTTCGGGATGGCCTTGTTCATGGACGAGTACAAAGAGACGGCTGTTTCCAAAGGAGAACCCAATGGCGAAGACGCTTATTTTACCGACTCCACAATGGGAACACTTGGTTACATCGATCCAGAGCGCTTCACTGGAAGAAACTCGATAAAGAGCGATGTTTACGGGTTTGGCATGACGCTATTCGAGCTCATAAGCAGTCGAAGAGCTTGGGAAACAACCTACCTCGATGGAAATGAACTGGGGCTGCCTCAATGGGCACACACCCTTCTAAAGAAGGAACAGTTGGAAAGGCTAGTCGATCCCAATATGCTGAGCAGCTGCAACAAGAGTGAAGTCGAGAAAATTGTTCGCCTGGCTCTACTCTGCACGCAATACGACCCCAAAAGACGGCCTTATATGGCTGAAGCAGTCCTATTTCTTGAAGGGATTATTAGCTTGGAGAACAGATGGAAGGAGTATCAACACGAATCATATGGTCCAGATAATCTCTCAAGTTCGAGCGACTGTACTTCTTGTCCTATCGTAGAGGAATTATCTAGTCCTAGATGATCCTTCCAAGAACCTGTTGCTCAAGATTCACCCGTGAGATTGTAGCTGCCTCAACTTGAGCATCATACCAGATAAATACCATTGATTCTTTTTTCCTCAATTCGAGTGCATTTACTCCTGTCCTATTATTAGATTGATAATATTCTCATTATGTTTTACCTTAAGGCACAATTTGTTTCATGGAACATGAATGGTATGGAAAATATTTTCCTAAAAATGACAGTTTGTATCGCTTACAAAAGTTAATAAACGAAATTTTTTTTCATCATTCACGAAAATGTTCAAATTTAAATTGTTGTTGATATTGAAAATATTTTTTATTGACTAATTATTTCAATCAATACAAGCGATCGATTTTAGGAAAATCTAGTCCAAATCATTCATTTTTAGGGAAACAAACAAAGCATGAATATGATTTTATTTTATCAAAGCCCATCAAATTTTGGGATTGGCTTGACTCTGAAAATTCGATCTGAACTAGAATTTTTTTGTTGCATGGATATCTTTTATGACTAGAATCTAACTGATAAAGAGGAGGTTCTTTACTTTAGTCTAGTCCTCCTCTTCGGCTATATCATTGTCTACGAAAAGATTGAGAAGAAATAGTTAAAGATCTTAAGATGGTATTTGCTGCTGTGGGGATTTTCACTTCTTCCAAATTTACTATTTGAATCTATACCATTTGATTTGAAAGTGATATGTTTTTTTTTTTTGCGTATTCTACTTGAATTAAATCTAATATTTAAATTATGAATTTTACATTTTTGCTCACAAAACAAACGTTCTTTTTTATTTAATACATAATCTCACTTTTTTTATCCGTGCCTTTTTGTTTTCCATCTTCTCTCTCGTTTTGCTACTTCTCTCCCATTCATCTCACCATCTTTGTCAAATTTCCTCGCTTTTTTCTTCGATAGTTACACGACTCAAAGCTTCGATCATGCACACCTTCCTTCAGTTTTTTTTTTTTTTTGTCATCTCGAGGTGATTCTCTAATGACTCGAGTTGCGACTTTATTTCCTAATATTTTTCCCTCAATCGCATCTGCTTTTTCCAACTTTCTGCGTGCATGTCGTGAATAATCATGGAATTGTTAGAAATAGTAAAATTGGTTTCGATTGAAGAAGAAAAGTTGAAATTGGATTTCAATTCTTAACCGACTCCAACATAACAAGTAGAGTTCAAGTAGGAAAAGTTGCTTATTTGATCAAAACTTGTAGTTTGAACATGGTTTCCTTTTACAAGTTTGGCCAAAGAAGCAACTTCTCATTTTTTTTTTATTTCGAAAACTTGTAGTTTGAACATTGTTTCCTTCTTTTATTTGGCCAAAAAAAACCTGGCTTCCTTTTTGAGATTTTTCTTTTCAATTACGATGTAATGATTGTTGCAACTAAAAAGAAAATGCCGTGAATCTTAATTTTTTTTTTTTTAAGGTTGTGAATTTTAAAATTTTAAAATTACGACAATTTACAAAAATGTGTAACGACCAGTCATAACCAGGAGCATAACATCGTAAAACGTCATTAAATACTTTTATTGTATAAAAAATCCATAAAACGGGTTGAACCCCCAAGAAGGCAAGAATTGGTCACTAGTTGCGACTGGCGCAAATTCAATGGCCACGATCTTTCTCTTTCAATCTAGCGGTTAATATCTGTGGGGGTACATTACAACATTATATACTTTAAACGTTCCCGCGTCATTGTGTCCTTTCATTCATTGCCGAAATGTTCAACAGCAGCAATAAGGATATCTTTTGTCATGAAACCAAGAAAGTAATAGAAAAAGTTAAAGTTTGACTTTTAAACATACAACTTTTTTTTTATAATGATATAAATGATTCTTGAATTTTAACTTAATATGCAATGTAATCTCTAAACTTTAAATTTATTCAATATAATTTCTCAACTTTAGGCAAATGTGTAATGTCGTCTCTAACTTTAAATTTGTTCAATGTGATCTTTAAACTTTTGGTACATGTCTTATTCAATTGCCAGAGGACTGTAGGAAAATGTTCAATTTTATCTTTCTATTAATTCAACTTCAGGAACAATATTGAACATTTTTATACAGTGTAAAAACTAAATTAAACATATTGAATAAATAAAAAATTCACAAATAATATTATATATTAGGTTGAAATTTAGGGACCGCATACGTCAAAGTTCAAAAATCATTTGTGCTATTTATTTCTTTTGCCGACCACAAAAGAAAGATTTAAAAACAACCAGAGGGTAAGAGTCATTGAACATTGCCACGTGTCAGCATTTCATATGTTGCTGCCTTGTGGACTGCCGTACATAATTTTATTAGCTTTTTTGGCCAATTTATTACGTCAGTTCAATAGGAACAAAATTAAATTCATTTGCAAATCAATAAGAAAGTTGAAACAACATATGATTTTTCATATACTTTTGAATTTAGTTTTGTATTTTTTCATGTTATTTTGATTTTTAATGTACTCCAAAGGGCAGGCTGTTAGGCCAGATTGATTGAGCTGAAGTAAAAGTAAAAATTAAATAAACATATTTTATCAAAGGGAAAATCAATAAGATATGCTAGGATTCATGGACAAAATGCAGAAGCTCCCATGGTAACGCAGAACGACTAAAGCTTTCTCTAGAAATGCAGGAAGAGCTAGGTTTCCTCATATGAAGTAACGTAGTTAGTTCAAATTGATTTCTTCCTTGATTTGGAAGGCTTAAGGAGCAATTTTCTGGATTTATACTAGAGCCGTTGTGATCGGGTCTCGGCCGATCCAGGCGAGCTCGGGCCTCGGCCGAGCTCAAGTCGTCGCACAAAGTGCTTCTCGTCTGACCTCGTCTTCGCACCAACGTCGGAGTCCGAACCCGCATGAAGCAGCACGACGCCCACGGCAACGGACCAATCCCCTTCAACAGCGATACATGAGCTCTAAGGAAGCTCGAACTTTGCCGAATTGGAAACCCCATTAGCAAAACGAAAAGCGACAAAATTCCCACGATTATATGCTAAAAGCAAAAGCAAGACCTGAAGAAAAGGTGAGACGTTGGTAGCCGACAAAGAAGGGCGTGAGTCGCGATTTGGGAGGGACAGAGAGCAGGAGCAAGGCGTCGTCTTCTTCTTCTTCTTCTTCTTGTCTCGTGACAGGGGAGGGAGAGAGAGGGGCTAGCCGAGGCAACGGAGGAGGCGGAGGCGGAGGCGTGTTTTGTCGGACGAGAGAGCAGAGCCGAGTCGGGAGAGAGAGAGAAAGAGAGCAGAGCGTGAAGAGTGAGGGAGGGTTTGAAGCAAGAGTTCGAATGGGAGCATTAATTGTTGCTTGTGTCAGTCCATTTTCAGTTTGTCCAACTAGAGGGAAGAAAGCCCCCTATTTTAGTTTTTATTTTTATTTTTAGCCAGTCCACGTCATAGGACACGTGTCCCTCTCTAAGTGGAGCACGCATGCCATGCGGACTGATGACGCGGTGGTTAGTAATCACTGAATAATTTCTCTATTTTGTGGGCTATACTAATTGATTGGAATCAGTATAAGAGAGTCTTGATAAGGAAATTTATGCAAGTCCAATGACTTGATTAGACAAGCAAACGCACAAGGACTTAATTGGAAAAAGAGTATAACTTCAGGGGACAAAAGTAAAGTTTTTACCTTTCGTTTTCGAGATGGAAGTCATCAGTTGGCGTTACTCATGGAACAAAGGAACGTGATTCATTACACCTCTTGCTCCAGTTCTTCTTCCACCAGACGCGGGCTTATAATTCACCTTAATAGCCCGCGTCGGTGTCAGCCGAGGAAACGGGCTGAATTGCATTCAGACACAACATATAAATTCTAGATGTTGGATTAAACTTCCCAAGAAAGTTCGACGTACCAAGACGAAGGACTCGTTGGAGTGATCGCTCTGTCCAAACCCACCCTGACTTGTTCTAGGATTTTCTACGAAGCATCCCTCGGCAGGCATGACAGACCACCAAAATATAGAAGTGTGAATATCCAGACTCCTCGCCTCTGCAGCAGAAAACTCTTCTTCCTTCCTTCTTCTGTTCCCATTCGCGAAAAGATAAATTTGAGCAATCCGAGCTTAAATTCCAAGGGGTGTGGTGTTTCATAAGAGGGAAGAACCATGGTCTTCAAGTTTTCAACCTTTGATCTCACCAAAGATCCACCCGATTTCGATCCGCAATTGCCACCTGCTTCTTGGTCATCAACGATTTGTCTGCCGCTTAACCCTGCTGTCTGCAGTTTCATCAAATCTATAACATCCCGCCAGGTCGCTGGCAGTGCTTCTCTGCGCTTGGCCAACTCAGCTTCCAAGTTTGGTTGCTGGAGGCCAAGCGAATCGATCCAATGTCCCGAGGAAGGACGCCTTAAAAGGTTCACTGTCCGTGAGCTGAAGGTCGCTACCAACAACTTCAGTGAGACAAAGAAGGTGGGGGATGGTGGGTTCAGTTGTGTGTACGAAGGAGTCTTGGGGGACGGCTCCAGGGTGGCGATAAAAAGACTCATTAGACATTCCGATCTGGGATTGATACTCCATGCTGAAGTAAAATTGGGGAACATGATTTGGCATCGGAATCTACTTCCCGTTCATGGCTTTTGTTCGTCATCAAGACATGGAGAATACACGCTCGTGTACCCTTTCATGGCAAAAGGAAGCCTAGACTCCCTTTTAACAGGACAGTCAACAGAGAAGCACCCACTTGATTGGCCCTCCAGGAAGAAGATAGCAATAGGAGCTGCGAGAGGGATTTCCCATTTGCATGATCTAAGGATAATTCACAGGGACATCAAGCCCGCTAATATACTGTTGGATGAGGATTTTGAGGCTCGTGTTGGAGATTTTGGGTTGGCCTTGTTCATGGACGAGTACAAAGTAGAGAAGGCTTTTTCTGAAGGAGAACCCAATGGCCAAGACTCTTGTCTGATCACCAACATAGCTGGGACACCTGGTTACATGGATCCAAAGAGCTCTTTCGGAGGATACTCAGTAAAGAGCGATGTTTATGGGTTTGGCGTGACGCTTCTTGAGCTCATAAGCAGTCGAAGCCCTTTGGAAACAACCTGCCTCGATGGAAATAAAATGTGGCCGCCTCAATGGGCACATGCCCTTTTAAAAAAACGAACAGTTGGAAAAGCTAGTTGATACCAATATGCCAGGCGGCTATAACAAGAATGAAGTCGAGAAAACAGTTCGCCTGGCTCTACTTTGCACGCAACTCGACCCCAAGAAACGACCTTATATGGCTGAAGCAGTCCTCTTTCTTGAAGGAATTATTAGCTTGGAGAACAGATGGGAGGAATATCAGCCCGAAGACAAATTATCTGGCCTAAATAATATCTCAAGTTCGAGCAACTGTACGTCTTGTCCTAGGGAAGGAGAATTATCTGGTCCTACATGATCCTTCCAAGAACGTGACGCTAATGCTGCCTGAGCTTGAGCATTATACCAGAAATCGTCCAATCTCTTTTGATTAGTTCGAGTGTCTCCTTTTGCTCTCTCAGATTGATGATATTCTAAATCTGAATTTCGTTTTTTTAGGGCAAAAGCCATAAAATATCCTAAATTATGTCTAACTGTAATACATTTACCCTAACCTCTTTTTTTTTTTTTCGTGACACGAAAAATTTCAAATTTATACATATGTGACATATTTACCCTCCGCTAAAGCTTCCCAAATTGTGATATCACAAATTGTGTTCCTGAATATGCTCTATGACATTGTAATGTCACCTCACCTGGATGAGAATGCTACATGGTTATGGTGTTTCCCCTTATATGCATCTCTTGATTCCTTTTTTTTGAGTAGTGAGATTGGATGATGTATGTTCTCTCTTTTTCTTTTTGGCGACCCAACTCTCTAAAAAAAAAAACCTCAAACTTTAGATTCAGTCTCAATTCCAGCTCCAAAATATTTTTTTTTTATCTCATAAGAAATCACAAACTTTCACTTTAAACCCAAATACACCTTTGATTAAATTTTTGTCCAAATGTTGCTAATTTTGTTCAACGTGTCACTTTCATCGTGGGTAGGCAAAGGATGGGAAACCGGAGGGTGATAATTTCGAAAACATCATCCTGGTGGCAACCAGGCTGTGTCTTTGTTCATGATGGTGATCTTTTTTTCCATGGCGTAAAGAGAAAGGGAGACGAAGAATGAAAAAGAGAAGAAGAGAAATTAAGGAAACATCAACCCGAGCTGACGTGGAAAAAGATGACGAAGATGACTCCTTTGACGAAAATGACAACTTACGGACAGAAAATTAAGGGTAGGGCAGACTTGGATTTGAAAGGAAAGTTTGTGATTTTTCATGGGACGGAAAAGAAGTTCAGGGCAAAATTGGACCGGACCTAAAATAAGGATTATTTCAAGGAATTAAGCCTCTTTTTGGACGAAAATGGCACCACAGGAAACATGTTTCGTCTACGAGAAATTCACATTGTCAACGGAAAACGGGTCAAAGTATCTCTCTCCATTTACTCATTCTCACTGTATGACCCATTCAAAGTTCAAACTGCAAGAAAAACGCTTCTCATATGCCCCCATTTGAAGCCGTCATGGCAGTTTCCCCTGCTGTAACTCACCTCTAGAAGTGATGACGAGATCATCCTAGCTCTAACCCACCAGTAGAGGAAGTTGACGGACTCGCAAAACATATATTTTCGTGATCGTCATCATCAAATCCTTTTCCTCTGAGAAAAAGGAACGTGCTCTGTGCATAGACATTTGTTCAGGTGGTGATAGAGCTCAAGGTTTGGCTTTCAAGAGCAGAGCGATAGGAAGGTGTAAAATATGTGTTTTGACTTAGTCAAAGTGGGTCCCACAAAGATTAAAAAGAAGAAGAAAAAGTAGACTTCAGCTCAATTAAAAGGAGAGCAGCGCAGAGAGAGAAAGGGAGCGGCCGAGAGAACACACGCAGAGAAAAGAAAGAAAAGAAGGAAAGAAGAAAAAAGAAGACAAGGGAAGAGAGGGGTACGTCCACGCTTCAGGGCCTCACCAAGTCGATCCAACTACGTATTGCAATGCCCGGTAAGTGTTCACGCCCTTCGTTCATCCTATCCGAGTAGTTTTTGGATTTATGGCTGAAATTCGAAATTATGTGAAATTTAAGCTGCGAAGTTCGATTTTGGTGCCGTTAAGTTGATTTTTTTTTTGAGAATGATAGTTACGGGTGTTGTGGAGCTGTGGGATTTTATGGATCTTGATTTGGAGTCACGGTTTGCAAGAAACGAATTTTTGAAGTCGTGCGCGTGCAGTGAACAGTGCGACCAACAGCCTTCCACGTCGTTTTTCGTCGATTTTTGGCTCGTTTTTGGATTGTCCAAGTTTTGGGCTTTGTCGTACGTCGAACGATCTTTCTTTTAACTATAAGTTCACTTGATATGGAGTTTGGTGGAGAAAGTTATGACACGACAAAGTTCGACGCGCAAGTTACATGTTGCGGATGGCTTTGAATAATCGCTTTGGGTGTGCGATTTGTTAGCGCATATGAGTTGTTTTGTTAGCGTTTTGCCGATTTGTAGTTATTGTAGAGTTTTACCCGGTTTTGACGTCGATTCTCGTTTAATTGATAGGATTACGAGATCAACGAGTTGTCTAGCTACGCGTAGTTTGAGTTTGAGCATTCCAGGTGAGTGGTGCTATATTTTCTATGAATTTATAAACTCATGTCTTGAAAGTGATAAATGTTTGAGTATCACATGAGTTATTAAAAGCATGATTATTGCATAAAATCTGAATCGGACAATTACTACTATTTTGTATTTGGGAACGATGTGAGGAATGTTTTGTGAAATGTATTTCGTTTGTTGAACGGAAGATTATACGTTTGGTTTATGAGGTTGATTATGAGTTGATTCTGAATTGAATTATGATATTTGGGAAATGTTAGTGTTGATACTCAATGTCGCTGTGAGCCCATTAAGGGGCTTGTGGGTATGCATACTAGTTTAGGATATCCTTATGTGCCAGCTACCGGCGATGTAGGTAGAGACCTTGCCAAGGGGAGAATCTTGGTCACCTTGTCACAAGGCGTTGTGTCGTGACCGTGGTAGTATATTGAGTAATAGATTAGTCGATGGAATGAACCATCGATGTGTGATTTGTTGAGATTTCAATGGATAGACCATTGACGTGTATTGTGATTTGAGATTGGTCAATGGATAGACCATTGACGTGAGATTAGTCGATGGAATGGATCATCGATATGTGATATGAGATTTATCAATGGATAGACCATTAGCGGGTTTTTACGAGATTGGCTAATGGAATAGATCGTTAGTATGTGTTTTTATGAAATTAATCAATGGACTGGACCGTTGATATTTTATTTTGCCATTATTGAGAAATTGATACTTTTGTTTAAAGGGAACAAGTTATATTTGAAATGGTGTATATATTATTTTGAGCTTGGATTATGGGTTGTGGTATTGCTATGTATATGCATAGTGGCTGCTCGATCTGCTTAGAAGATATGTACTACTTACTGGGCGGTGGTTGCTCATCCCTTATTTTACAAATCTTTTCAGGTTTCTCGAGTTTTGGCAAATAAAGCGAGAGCGACATCAACGGGGTTTTTGGAAATTGGATTTTAGGTATGATTTTTGAAGAAAACTTTTTTTTTTTATTATCTATTTAAGGCTGCGTCTTTTGGGTAAAAGGACAGCTGTGTCATCCTCCATTTTTATTGATTTCGGGGTGTGACAAAAGGAGATGGTGTTCAAATTCGCCACCTTTGATCCCACTCAAGATCCTGATGATTTCAGCCATGCTTTTCCACAATCTCCATCATCATCACCATCGGCAGCGGCAGCAACAATCTGCATCAGAGCTTTAGTCAGCCGGCTCGTTGTCACTGGTACTTCTCGCATCTTAACGTTTCAGCCACGGCACACATGTGCACTCATGCTGACGTTTCTCTCATATGTGCTTGTGCCATCATTCCGAAAGATCCTCTGGCCTATTTGTAGGCTCTCTAAGTCTGTTACTTTTTCTGAAAAACTTGCTTGCTGGATTCTTCCAGCAAACTTCATGTAAAGGTGGAAGGAAACACGATTTTGGAAAAGAATAGACCCTAAAAAACATAAGAGTGTCCTAGAGGGAGGATGATCAAGATGTGCTAGATAGTTCTAGAGAGTCATGTTGGTCATATTTAAATGAGCTCCTAATAATTAATATGCCAGACTTCATCCATGACAAGCATGCGAAAGAAGTAACAACTTGAGAATGTTACTTTCCCTGATTAGTCCAATGCACCATAAGGTGCAAGAACTTCAATCCCTTCCCTTTTTTTCCCTCTGTCATCTTCTCCTTGAATATAGCTCCCAACTTTTAGAAAATGCTGCCCAATAGGTTGGTTTTCTCAATTGCAGGCATCATATAAAAGATATTCCTTGATACTCTACTTGTCAATCTTCGGAAGTTGTTACGTAATACTCATTGGTAAGATTTTGTTATAGAACCTAGGGAAAGGATGCTGAAATTAAAGGATGGACCTTTTAAATATGGTGAGCTTGCGAGGATAACAAGGAACTTCAGAACGATTCTGGTTGAAGGAGGATCCGGAAATGTATATTTCGGCACACTAGAGGATGGCGCTGAAGTTGCTGTGAAGGTTTTCTTTTGTTTTTCAATAAGAGGGTCCAGGGAATTTCAAGCCAAGGTTAGATAGAAGTAGAACAAGGCAAATGAATGCTTATTTAGAAACTTGATCCCAAACTATTGTCAGAATAAACAATGGGACAACACACTTATGATATTGCAGGCAAAAAACTTAAGGGCTATTCACCATGAAAACTTGGTTCCTCTACTTGGATATTGTGATGGCACCAAAACCAAGGCACTGATATATGAATTCATGGATGGTGGAAATCTACGACAAAACTTGTCAGGTATTTTATCATTCTCTTGTGCAGTCCTTTCTCTAGAATAACTCCAAAAATGTCTGTTTTTCATATACAACGGGGTAGACGTGTTGATTTAACAGGCAATGGGCCAAATTTCTTGACTTGGAGTAAGAGACTACAAATTGCTGTCGATGTAGCACAAGGTATGTACATTAAATATCCGCTATTGCATTTTTCGCTCTGGCATGGTTTGAGGAGTTTTTGCAAAGAATTGCAGGTTTGGATTATCTTCATCATGATTGCCATCCACCCATCATCCATGGAGACTTGAGTGCTGCAAATATCTGGTTGAATGAGAAAATGCAAGCTAAAATAGCTGACTTTGGTATCTCAGCTTTTGAACCTCGAGCTCTTGATTCTTATTCAACTTGTCCTCTGGGCACTCCAGGCTACTTCGACCCTGAGTAATGGCTAAAACTCAATCTTGTCCAATTTCTTTATGCACAGAATCAAACATTTCCTAAGATTTCATCTATCAATTCTCATTTATCAATATCCATCCCTTCTTCACTTGGATACACACGAAACTACTGGTGAAACATTTTAATGTTTATAGGTTTTATCTTTTTCACTTTTTAAGTGGTTACAATTTGGACATGACAAAAAAAAGAAAAGCTCAAAAAGGATAAATGACTTAAAGAGACTCAAAGATAAGCCTTATCATGACCTAGAAATTTTCTTCTCATACATATTCTCATTTGTCTTCTACAGGCATTATCCGTATTCAAGGTCAGACAGGAAAAGTGATGTTTATAGTTTCGGAATCATACTCTTCGAGCTAATTACAGGACATCCAGCAGTAACTAGAGGCGCAGTGCGCAACGTGTTTTTACTTCAGTGGATGATTCCTATTGTTGAAACTAAAGAAATACAGATGATTATGGATCCAAGTTTATAAGGAAAGTTCAACATTGGCTCAGCTTGGAAAGCG
Organism: Metrosideros polymorpha var. glaberrima; assembly: GCA_001662345.2. Taxonomy (NCBI): domain Eukaryota; kingdom Viridiplantae; phylum Streptophyta; class Magnoliopsida; order Myrtales; family Myrtaceae; genus Metrosideros; species Metrosideros polymorpha. The sequence goes on from BCNH02000001.1 coordinate 22,297,980, forward strand.
GTAGAGATTGCAGAGTCTTGTACACGACCAACTGGAGTAGAAAGGCCGGACATAACTCATGTATTGGCTGTACTGAGGCAATCTTTGGCAATAGAAATGGCATCTCAGTACTGCCACTCCGAGGTAGTTTACTAATTATAAAATGTCAACTTTAGGTGCAAAACTATCTGCAGCAGTTTAGTACTAAACTCAAGTGGTGGCTTATGTTTCAAAGTTCATACTTGTATTTAAATTTGGATACCCGTAAGCTATTCTTGCCTGTGTGATTATCATGTTGAATGGGGTTCTCAATAGAACGCGTGAAATATTCCCTGCTTTCAAAGTATTTTAACTATTGTCCTTTGTGGAAGATAACATCTGTAAGTGTCACACCCCAAATCCTATAAGAATAGGGAAATGACACAGAAGTCTTTCCATCTAAAGAACGCAGCCTCAAACACAACTAACAATACGAGAGTTTCTATGATTTAACAAAAGAATATTTGCACTTCCAACTCAACTAAACCCAACAAATGTCAACAGACATATATATTACTCCCTCAAACCATACCCATAAATCACAACCTAAGTTGTAATACCGTAAGATGTCATCCCCCATTCTTGTTGGATTATGGGTGTGACAGTAAGTCCTCTTTGTATGTTGGATTTGGTTACTCCAGCTTCGTCTTCTCATTATTGCTTCATAGCAGAAACCTTCTTCTAGATCATGGCTCAAGATGGGAACCCAAAAAAAGGGAAAAGGATTATTTTGATCTCTCTCTCTCTCTCTGCTCGCGCTACGGTACCCCGAAACCAGAATCCACCTTTCTGGGTTGTGGCAAAATTTATCAAAACTAAGGAAAACTGTCAGACTACACCATGCATAAAAAGAGTTGTGTGAAATGGTAAGAAACTCACTATGTTTTGTGCCTTATGAAATGAAGATACCTGATGTATCTACTCTACGAGCTACGAGGTTGGATTGATCTTCAAATATAAAGGTACAGAGTAAGGTCAGGATGAAAACGAGTATGCGGGTGGGCAAAGACCAAGAGAGAGAAAAGTGGAAAATTCATCATTGGATGTGATTGTGGAGAGATGCCAATCGGATTGACGATTCTTGCAGCACTGCGTGGACAGTTATCACAACATGACATGCCCCACTTGACCGGAGCAAGTTCAATAATCTGCTCTTGCTGAGACTTCAATGAGAGTCCCTAGAAAAGCCAAACAGAGCCCTTTTAGATGCTGCATTGTAGTTTCTTTTGTGTTATATTCGCCACCACTGTCACTCTTACTGAAGATCCCTCCATTCTCCTTCCATGACATAATCATCAGCCTGTTGTTAATAGTGCGATTGCCCTTGCAATAAGGTGATAGCCATCGTCCAGTTTGCAGTCAGTGCTTCTTTCATCTTAACAACCCCAATTGCAAAGGAAATGCAGCAGACGGGAGTGAATGAACAGAAGTGGAGATTGTTGGTACATTTGAAAGTTTCCCACAAGACGAGTTTGAAAAAGTTTCTCAGATGCAATAATAATTAGTTACCTTATGTCATGGAAAAGAATGATCAGAGAGCTGATTCCACTAAATAACATTCACTATGGAAGATGAGACACTTGCAGGTTTCATCTTATCAATTCCTAATTAAACTGCGATGAAACCCGAAAAAGCCCCACGCCAAGGTATTGACTTGAAGTTGTTTGTGTTGGGATTTGCTTCATGGAGCCCAGGCCTTTGCTTTGCCTCCGCTCGTACCCGTAAACTGAGTCAGCAGCTTCTAGATTGATTATGACACTTGTGATCACTGATTGGTAGCTAAAGATGGTTCTAGGGTCCAAGCATCTGTTGCACCATTTTTCTTTGCTTTGACGCTTAAATTGACACGCAGAGGGGCCTTTTGTGCTTGGAAAGTGGCAATTTCCGTGTGGGCACACAGAGGCACACACCGCTTGCAGGGGTCTCTCCTAATAACATAATGATAAAAGTCATTCTCTGGACTGCCTCTTGGAAGCTGCCATGGCAATTTCCTCTGCGCTTTCCTCTGTTGAACTCTATGGTCTCTCCTAGTAACATAATGATAAAAGTCATTCTCTGGACTGCCTCTTGGAAGCTGCCATGGCAATTTCCTCTGCGATAAAAGTCATTCTCTGGACTGCCTCTTGGAAGCTGCCATGGCAATTTCCTCTGCGCTTTCCTCTGTTGAACTCTACGGTCTCTCCTAGTAACATAATGATAAAAGTCATTCTCTGGACTGCCTCTTGGAAGCTGCCATGGCAATTTCCTC
>BCNH02000001.1:22300503-22322257 GCA_001662345.2 Metrosideros polymorpha var. glaberrima
ATAACAAAAAGTACAACTTCCTTAAGTCATACCCAAAAATAGAATCAAAAGTCCCCGTTGAGCGCCCTCGTACTAACGGCCACTAACCAAGGAACCTGAAAATATGAAAGATGAGAGGTATGAGCAACCACAGCCCGGTGAGGAGTACATTTTTTCTAAGCAGATCGAGCACCTACTATGCATATAATAAAGCAATACCATAACCCATAATCCATATACATATACATATTGAATCAATATAATTTATTTGATTTCATGAGAAGTATGTAATTCCCAATAATAATAAGATAAAATATCAACGGTCTAGTCTATTGATTAATCTTATAAAAACACACGCCAATGGTCTATCCATTAGCCAATCTCATTGCTCAAATGTCAAACCATGGTCACGCATAACGCCCCGTGACAAGGCGACCAAGCTTCCCCTTGGCGAGATCTCTACCTATATCGCCGGTAGCTGGCACACAAGGATATCCTAAACTAGTATGCATACTCACAAGCCCTGTAACGGGCTCACAACGACATTGAGCATCAACACCATCATCCACAACCCACAAAACCAATCCAGAATAAATATCACAAATCAAACATATAATATTTCCACAACACAACCCGTATTTCTATATTACCCTTCGGAAAGCATTTCTCAAGTTATATCCAAACTCGTTTTACAATTTAGTTCACAAGGCAATACGTCTCTTTATGATACATTTTCTAAAACCATTTCCAAATACAAAATGGTAGAAAATGCTCGATCCAACTTTATGCAACAAAAATGTTCTTCTTAGTTCGATACGTATATATATCGAAACATTATTATTTCAAGACATGGATTTCACAAAATCGAAGAAGAAATAGCACCACTCACCTAGGATGTTTAAAATCAAACTACGCGCAGCTAAACGACTCGACGATCTCGTATTCCTATCAATTAAACGAGAATCGACGTCAAAAATTGAGTAAAACTCTACAACAACTATAAAGCGACTAGACGACGCCTAGACGCTAACAAAACAACTTGAACGCGCTAACGAATCGCACACCCAAAGCAATTACTCAAGCCGTCCACAACGCGTAACTTGCGCGTCGAACTCTAACACGTCATAACTCCCTCCTCAGAGCCCCGATTAAAGCGAGTTTGCAGTCCAAAGAAAACTCTTTTAATGTACTTCAAAACCCCCAACATGAATCCTCTAGAATCTATCCAAAAATCAACAAAAACGGGCGCATCATGTTCTGGTCGCGCACTGTTTACTGCGCACGTCAAACTTCAAAAATCCGTTTCTTGCAAACCGTAAGTCCAAATCAAAATCCGTAAAATCCCACAGCTCCACAACACCCTTAACTATCATTCTCACAAAAAAAATCAATTTAAAAGTTCCAAAATCAGACTTCACAGCTCAAATTTTACAAAATTCCGAATTTCTACCCTAATTCCAAAAATTGTTCGGATAGGATGAACGAGCGGTGCAAGAGCTTACCGAACGTTGCAAATCGGAGATGGATCAGCACGGCAAGGTCCTGGTGGCTCAGACACGCTTCTTTTTCTCTTTCTTCTTCTCCTTCTTTTCTTTCTTTCTCTCTTTTCCTTCTGTTCTGTTTTTCTCCCCTGCGTTTTTTGTGCTCTCGGCCACTTAAGTGCACCGAGCACTGTTCACCGCGCACTGTAGCAATGTTGACTTAGTCAATTTTTTTTTTTTTTTTTGTAATCCACATTTTACATATAACATGTCTCACCCAGAAGAAGAAGGGGCACAGCGATCTCTCCCAACACATATCCATTTGTCAAGCTCATGATAAAGCAACTCGGGTTTGGTTTCTAGAGATAAGGGAAACGGGAGGAAAATGGTGATCAAATTTGCCACCTTCGATCCCGCCCAAGATCCTGACGATTTTAACCCTGCTTTTCCACCTACTCCATCATCATCATCATCATCATCACCTTCAGCAACGCTCTGCCAGCCGTGCGAATACACTTCCACTCTCACCAGAGCCCTTGTCAGCCGGCTCGTTGCTGCCGGTGCTTCTCTTGTCTTAACAGCCCCAGCTTTAGAATTTGATGGTCATGAGATTCGAGACCGATGGGCAGAGACACCACTTCAGAGTATCAATTTCGATGTCCGTCCACAATTTCAGCAAAGACAACTTAAAGAGTTTACTCCGAAGGAGTTGCAGTTGGCTACCCAAAATTTTAGCGACAAGAAACTTTTAGGCAGAGGTGGATTTGGCAGGGTCTACGAGGGTCAGTTAGCTGATGGCTCTCTAGTGGCAATCAAAAGATGCAAAGAAATCAGTCCATGTCATATGCGCCAGTTTGAAGCAGAAGTGATGATTGGTAGCATACCCCCACATCACAATCTGCTTCCCATGCTTGGATTTTGCAGAACGTCAAAATGCAGGGACTTATTGCTCGTCTCCCCCTTCATGATCAATAAAAGTGCAGCATCGTGCTTGAGAGAGCGACCTGAGACACAACCCCCGCTGGACTGGCCTACCCGCAGAAAAATAGCCGTGGGAGTGGCGAGAGGGCTGTCCCATCTGCATGATCTGAGCATAGTGCACCGAGATATCAAAGCTGCAAATATTCTGTTGGATGAGGAATTTGAGCCTCACATTGGAGACTTCGGATTGGCTAAGTTCATCAATCGCAGGCACAGTGGATACTTTGTGGATTGCATCGAGGAGGCACCCGTACTTCCGAGGAACGAATCCGAAGCAGGACCCCACAGCGAATATTCTGATGTCACGACAGTGGTGCGTGGCACAATAGGACATGTTGCGCCGGAGTATCTCAGCACTGGGAAATGTTCAGTGAAGAACGACGTCTTTGGTTTTGGGATAACGCTTCTGGAAATCGTGACTGGACAAAGAGTTTATGATCTTGAAAGGCTTGCAAATGACCAAGGTACGATGTTACTCAATTGGGTACTGGGGCTTCTGGTAGAGCGTAGGTGGGAAATTCTAGTCGATCCCCATCTGCAGGGTGAGTATGAAGAGGAGATAGAGAAAGTGATCCAGCTGGCTCTTTTGTGCACACGAACAGTCCCAAGAAGACGACCATCCATGGCGCAAGTAGTCCGAATACTCGAAGGCCATAGCATCGAGGAGAGATGGGAGGAGTTTCGTTACTGGAAGGGGTATCAGAGTTACTTGGAGTATATGAGTTACTCGGGGCAATTCCGAAGCCATGAATGTATTCTAGGCGACTCCTCTTCGCTACTCAATCCTGAAGAATTATCCGGACCCAGATGATTTACTTGATACAACATTCCGGTCTGTGGATCGATCCCTCTGTAAATTTAAAAGGAGAGCACGCACATAACAGAGGAAAAGAAAGAAGAAGAGAAAAAAAAAAGGGAAAGAAGAAGAAAGGAAAAAGAATAGAAAAAGGAGTACAAGCCAAGCCGGATCAATTTTGTTTCGCAACGCTTGGTGAGGATTCAAATCCTTTGTTTATCTAGTCGGAGTAATTTTCAGAGTTAGGGCATAATTATGAAGTTATGTAAATTTTGAACTGCGAGATCCGATTTTGGAGTTGTTAACCTGTAGAATTTTATGAAATTGATAGTTTATGGGGTTTTGGAGTCATGAGGTTTGATAGAAATTGATTTGGAGTTATAATTTAGTCAAAGCGAATTTTTTAAGTTTTGTGCTTTAGCTCCGCTTAGCAGACAACTTTGAATTTCTACTTTGAGCAAATGTTTTACCGGTGTGTAGGAGTCATTTTGTCAGGGATTAAGCTTAGTTTAGTCAATTCATAGTTGAGGTAGTGTTTTCTTGCTTTTGATGTTGTTTCCCACTTCTTTTTTTTTATAGGATTGTGAGTTCACGGTTGAGTAACCTTTGTTGTTTGGTTTTAGGTTTTCCCTTGTGAGTGGTGCTTATCTTTTCTTCAAGTTTGCAAACTTATACTTTGAAAGTTATATGGATTAGATAAATTATGAGTTATGAACGGCATTTGTGTTGCATAATATATGGATCAGATGTTTTCTACTCTTTGTTTGATTGCGAATGGTTTGAGAAACGTGCAATAAAAGGTATTGTGAAAGTTTATATATATACACATGTATGTATTGCATTGAAAATGAATGTTTATGAAATGAATTCTGAAATAATTTGAGAAATGCTTTATGAAAAGTATTTTGACTAATGAACTAAGTTGCAAAAGGTTATATGTTTTTGGTTTGCGAAATATATTATGGTTTACGAGATGTATTTTGGATTTAATTTCGGGTATTGGAGATGATGATTTGATACTCATTATCGCTATGAACTCAATGAGAGTCCCTAGAAAAGCCAAACAAAGCGTTTCTTAGACGCTGCACTGAAGTTTCTTTTGTGTTATATTCGCCACCATCACTCTTATCGAAGATCCCACCATTATCCTTTCACGAATCATCATCAGCCTGTGGTCAATAGCATGATCACCGTTGCACTGCGGCGATAGCCATCGTCCGATTCGCAGTCAGTGCTTCTCTCATCTTAACAACCCCAATTGCAAAGGGAATGCAACAAACAAGGGGAAGAATGAACAGGAGTGGATATTGGGGGTGAATTTGAAAGTTTCCGATAAGACGAGTTCGAAAAAGTTTTTCAAACACATGCAAAAAGAATTAGCTACCTTTTGTCATGGAAAAGAATAGGGTTAATACCACCAAAAATTTCAAAATAGTACATTCGTGTCACATTTATCCTAAGCTAATTTTTGTGTCACAAAAACTCCCGAACCGGTACACTCGTGCCACATTTACTCTAAACTGGTGCATCCGTGCCACATTTACCCCCAAAATTTGGGTTAAATGAGGCACATGTTTACCAATTTGGGGTAAACGTGGCATGGGATACTAGTTTAGGATTTTTTATGATACAAAAATTAGTTTAGGGTAAAGTGACATGAGTGTATCAATTTAGGTGCTTTTGCAACATAAAATTTAGTTTTGGGTATACTAGCGTATTAGTTTGACTTTTTTTTTTTTTTGTAATATTGATCCAAAAGAGGGAAAATTACCACACAAAAAAAAAATCCGAAACCTATTACACTTATGCCAATTTATTCTAAACCTTTCAATTGTACTAATTTAGTCCTAAACATTTTCATATTTTGTCAATTGAGTCCATCTGACCAATTTAGGTTAGAAATTGTTGACATTGACACCGACTGTCTTACGTAACAAGGCCAGCGCTAGCATAGGCATTTTTATAAATTTTTAATAAATTTCAAGAGTTTATTTTATTAATTATGTTGGTTTTTTCTTTTCTTTACATTTTTTTCTTGAGGGTTGGCAAGGGTCGTCGACCCACCCTCATCGACACTGAGTGAGGATGTCGTGACCCTTGTTGTTTCTGGGTGAGGGCCGCGACACCCTCCTCGGATCTGGGTGTTGCGCCCTCGCCTGGCCTAGATCTGGTAAGGGCATTGCGACCTTTGCCAAATCTGGGCAAGGCTACTACGCTTTAGCCAACAAGGGCATCACGGCCCTCGCCCATGCCCTCATCGGCCATGTCAAAGGCCTCGATGCCCTCGTTGGGCCAGCGACCCTTGCCGGCTCTCAAGCAAAAAAAGAGTAAAAAAATTATTAAAAAATTATAGAAAAAATGTTCATGTTAGCGCCAATTATGCCACATAAGATTGCCGGCGACTATGTCATCAATTTCAAGCCACAATTAACTGGATGGACTTAATTGGTAAAACGTAAAAAAAAATTTGAAATAAATCAGTACAATTAAAATTATGGAATTACCGAAATGCATCTTTCAAGATCAAGAAGTACTACTATTCATATCGTAGTAGCGGGAGGTGGGTCGTGTAGGTTTATTTTGGTTATTAAATATTTCTACTTGCAACATGAACCGGAAAAAGGCCCACACCGAAGTATTGACTTGAAGTCGTTTGTGTTTGGGATTTGCTTCATGGAGCCAAGGTCTATGCTTTGCTTCCGCTCGTACCGGTAACCTGAGTCAGCAGCTTCTAGATTGATTATGACACTCGCGATTACTGATTGGTCGCTAAAAGACGGATGTAGGATCCAAGCATCTGTTGGGCCATTTTCCTTAGCAATGAAGCTGGAATTAACGAGGAGAGGGGGACCTTTTGCGCTTGGAAAGAGGCAATCACCGTGTGGGGCCGTGGGCACACCACTTCCAGGGACTACTAACAATTTATTACGAAAGTCTTCTCTGGACTGATTTTATATTAAAGCCATTCACCCTGCCCTCTTGGAAGCTGCCGTGGTAGTTTCCTCTGCAGTTTCCTCTGTTAAAACTCCCAACACGGTTCTGAATACTTCTATATAACTGCTCTCGCCCACAAGAAGAGGGGCCACAGCCATCTCTCACAATACACATTCATTTGTCAAGCTCGTGATAAATCTAATCGGGTTGGGTTTCTAGGGAGAAGGGAAAAGGAAGGAAACTGACGATCAAGTTTGCCACCTTTGATCCCGCCCAAGATCCCGATGATTTCAACCCGGCTTTTCCACCTTCTCCATCATCATCACCCTCAGTAACGCTCTGTCAGCCATGCGAATACACCTTCACTTTCACCAAAACCATCGTCAGCCGACTTGTTGCTGCCGGTGCTTCTCTTGTCTTTACAGCCGCAGCTTTTGAAAATGATGGTCATGAGATTCGAGACCCATCCACAGAGACGCCGTTGCAGTGTATCAGTTCCGATGTCCGTCCAGAATTTCACCGAAGACAGCTTAAAGAGTTTACTCTGGTGGAGTTGAAGGCAGCTACCCGAAAATTTAGCAACAAGAAAGTTATAGGCAGAGGTGGATTTGGTAGAGTCTACGAGGGTCAGATGGCTGATGGCTCTCTAGTGGCAATCAAAAGATGCAAAGGAGAACGCACTCAATCTGCTATCTATCAGTTCGAAAGAGAAGTAATGATTGGTAGCATCAAACCCCCACATCACAATCTGCTTCCCCTGCTCGGATTCTGCAGAGCATCAAAATGCCAGGAATTATTGCTCGTCTACCCCTTGATGATCAATAAAAGTGCAGCTTCGTGCTTGAGAGAGCGACCTGAGACACAACCCACGCTGGACTGGCCTACCCGCAGAAAAATAGCCATCGGAGCTGCGAGAGGGCTGTCCCATCTGCATCATCTGAGCATAGTGCACCGAGATATCAAAGCTGCAAACATTATGTTGGATGAGGAATTTGAGCCTCACATTGGAGACTTTGGGTTGGCTATGTTCATTGATCGCAGTCACAGTGGATACTCTGTGGATTGCATCGAGGAGGCACCCGTACTTCCGAGGGACAAATCCGAAGCAAGATTCTACAGCAAATATGATCTTGACACAACAGCGATAAGTGGCACAATAGGATATGTTGCGCCAGAGTATATTAGTACCGGGAAATGCACCGTGAAGAACGATGTCTTTGCTTTTGGGATCATGCTTCTGGAACTCGTGACTGGACAAAAAGCTTTTGATGTTGCAAGGCTTGCAAATGATGACGATGTGATGTTGCTGGATTGGGTACAAGGGCATCTGCAAGACGGTTCTATCGAAACTGCAGTCGATCCAGATATTAGCTGGGACTTTGACCGGGCTGAGATAGAGATAATGATTAATGTGGCTATTTTCTGCACAGAATCAGACCCCAGAGAACGACCAAACATGGCAGAAGTAGTCCAAATATTAGAAGGCCACAGCATCGACAAGAGATGGGAGGAGGATCAGAATCAGGGATTGGCCCAAAGGAGGCCAGCAGGAGCCCTGGAAATCCAAGCGACGTGAACAAACTTATGGGCGGACGGACAGCGGCGAAGCCAGGATATTTTCTCAGTGGGTGCCGAAATGTACTGGTGCGAAGAGTGTCCAAAAGTATCGAAAGTCAAAACGATGAAATTATCTGTTTCTTTTGCAGGTTTCACCATCTTGGTTTGGCTTGGTCTTAGATTAATGGAAGTCTAAAAAACTACTTATTTTGTTGGACAGAAACAAAATGTTAATTTGTAAATCTTTTCATCTTTCCTCCATGAGTGAGACTTACAACCACTGTCGACAATTTATCAAATTTGACAACCATAGGGATCAATGTAAGTTGAACAAGCGACACGAGATAATCGACTAAAGATGAGCGCAAATTGTGACTTTTTTTCCATGTGAGAAAAATATGTCCTAATGCTAACATCTAGTGGGGTCAAATCCAATAACAAATAGGATCATATCAACTTGTACCAGCATGTTCCAGTATTGTACATGTGATAGTTCCTAGGATCTCTTTTCCCCTAATCCTTTCTCTATATTGGAAAGTGGCCACACTGAGTGGGAAAGTCTGTCTTATGCACCCACCACTTGATTGGCCGAATTCTATGATTGATTTTTATCTTTAGACCTATAACACTCGTTCACACTGAGGATTGTCTCTTTCAATGAAGTTTGTCTCCCTGCGCGTCCGCTTCTTTCATGCTTCTTGGAATGTCAGTCTCCCTTTCCCTGCTGTATCTTGGGCTCTTCTGCGAAAGGACACCTCCAGAAAAGGACATGAAATTGCTGAAAACATAAACATAGCTTTCACAAAAAATAAGGGAGCATCAACAATGATTTAGGCTATGTTTATTCTTGCGAAAAATGGATGATTTGAAAAATATTTTCTTAAAAACGATTGTTTGTATCTTTTAATATAATCATTCCACAATAAATTATTTATTTTTTCATTTTTATATGCGATCGAAAGTTTTTAGAAAAATATTTTTCAAATTATCCATTTTCCAAAAGCCCACTTATTTCCCCACCTTCTCTTGCGGAAAGTACATGTTAAGGAAAAATTACCAAAAAAGTCATAAACCTATTGCAATTGTGCCAATTCGGTCCTAAACTTCTTCTTTTTTGCCAATTCAGTCCATTTGGTCAACCGGCGCTGACGTAGATAATTTTTAATAACATTTTAATATATTTTTTATTTTATGTTTTTCTTTTTATTTTCTTTCTTTCTATTTCTTTTTTATTTTCTACCTACTGGCCGGCGAGCTGTGACTAGAGATGGTCGCCAGAGCTCGCCAACCACTAGGGCGAGGGCTGCGAAGCCCTTACCCATGGCTGTGCCTTGCGAACCTTAGAACCATGGCTGCCTTTGCCGATGAGGGCTTTGCGACCCTCACCCCAATGGTCGGCGAGCTCCAGCGATCGTCGTCAACCACAGCTCGCCGGCTTGTAGGTAAAAAATAAGAAAGAAAGAAAGAAAAGGAGAAAAGAAAAAATTTGAAAGAATTATTAAAATATTATTAAAAATTGTCCAGGTCAGTGCGGGCCAATCAGAAGGACTGAATTCACACGGATGCAAAAGGTTTATGATTGAATTGGCAAAAAAAAAAAAGGTTTGGGACAGAATCGGTACAATTGTAATAAGTTTATGACTTTTTTGGTAATTTTCCTTGTCCATTGGTGCAAGTTCATTTTGGTCAGATAGAGCGATGAACTCAGGGTTGACTTTTGCAGAATTAGAAAGCGGTGAGGACATGGTCTTCAAGTTTGTATGAGTTGATCTCCCAACGATCCCGGTATAGACATGCACTTCAACAGCACGGTTGAATTGATCGAAGATACAGAGTAGAGTCAGGATGAAAACAAGTCTGTAGATGGGCCGAGTCCCAGGGAGCAAAAAGTGGAAAAATCGTCATTAGATGTGATTGTGGAGAGATATCAATCAGATTGACGATTCTTGCATCACAGCGTGGACAGTGGTCACAACATGACATGCCCCACTTGACCGGTGAAAGTTCAATAATCTGCTCTTTCTCGTTACTCCAATGAGAGTCGAGTCCCCAGAAAAGCCAAACAGAGCGCTTCTTAGAAGCTGCATTGTAGTTCCTTTTGTGTTATATTCGCCACCATCACTCTTCCTGAAGATCCCACCATTCACCTTCCACGACATCATCATCAGCCTGTTGTCAATAGCGCGGTCGCCGTTGCACTAAGGCGATAGCCATCTTCCAGTTTGCAGTCAGTGCTGCTCCGATCTTAACAACCCCAGTTGCAAAGCGAATGCAACAGACAGGGGAGCGAATGAACAGAAGTGGAGATTGTGGGTGCATTTGAAAGTTTCCGACAAGACGAGAGTTCAAGAAGGTTTTTCAGACGCAATAATAATTAGTTACCTCATGTCATGAAAAAGAATATTCAGAGAGCTGATTCCAATAAATAACTTTCATTGTGGAAGACGATACACTCACAGGCTTTATCTTATCAGTTCCTAATTATAGCATTTCTTAGCTCAAAAAAATAAACACTATAGGTAAACTAACAGATCTTTATCTTAAAGTGGCTCTAAAAAAAGGTGAACTCCTCTACACCAGGTTCTACCGAGAGCTTCAGTAGATCCTGGAATTATGGTATTACCGAAATGCATCTCTCAAGATCGAGAAATACTAAGATTCATATTGTAGCAGCGGGAGGTTGGCCGTGTAGGTTTATCTTGGTTCTTATATATTTCTACTTGCAACATGAACCGGAAAAAGCCCCACACCGAAGTATTGACTTGAAGTGGTTTTTGTTTGGGATTTGCTTCATGGAGCCTAGGTCTATGCTTTGCTTCCGCTCGTACCAGTAACCTGAGAAAGCAGCTTCTTAGATTGATCATGACACTCGCGATTACTGATTGGTCGCTAAAGATGGTAGTAGGATCCAAGCATCTGTTGGACCATTTTTCTTAGCAATGAAGCTGAAATTAACGAGGAGAGGAGGCCTTTTGTGCTTGGAAAGAGGCCATCACCGTGTGGGCACACACCATTTCCAGGGAACTCCTAATAACATAATGATAAAAGTCTTCTCTGGACTGATTTTATATTAAAGCCATTCACCCTGCCCTCTTGGAAGCTGCCGTGGTAGTTTCCTCTGCAGTTTCCTCTGTTAAAACTCCCAACACTGTTCTGAATACTTCTATATAACTGCTCTCGCCCACGAGAAGAGGGGGCACAGCCATCTCTCCTACTACACATTCATTTGTCAAGCTCGTGATAAATCAAATCGGGTTCGATTTCTAGGGAGAAGGGAAAAGGAAGGAAAATGACGATCAAGTTTGCCACCTTCGATCCCGCCCAAGATCCCGATGAGTTCAACCCGGCTTTTCCACCTACTCCATCATCATCACCCTCAGTAACGCTCTGTCAGCCATGCGATTACACCTACACTTTCACCAAAACCATCGTCCGCCGACTTGTTGCTACTGGCGCTTCTCTTGTCTTCAAAGGCCCAGCTTTCGAAATCGATGGCCACGAGATTCGAGACCAATCTGCAGAGATGCCACTTCATAGTATCAATTTCGATGTCCATCCAGAATTTCACCAAAGACAGCTTAAAGAGTTTACCCTGACAGAGTTGAAGGTGGCTACCCGAAATTTCAGCAACGAGAAACTTATAGGCAGAGGTGGATTTGGTGATGTCTATGAGGGTCAGTTAGCTGATGGCTCCCTCGTGGCAATCAAAAGATGGAGTGGAAGCGGCGGTCAAGGTATGTCAGAGTACGAAAGAGAAGTAACGATTGGTAGCATCATACCCCCACGTCACAATCTGCTTCCGCTGCTCGGATTTTGCAGAACATCAAAATGCAGGGACTTGTTGCTTGTGTCCCCCTTGATGATCAATAAAACTGCAGAATTGCACTTAAGAGAGCGACCCAAGGCACAACCCCTGCTGGACTGGCCTACCCGCAGAAAAATAGCCATCGGAGCTGCAAGAGGGTTGTCCCATCTGCATGATCTGAACATAGTGCACCGCGATATCAAAGCTTCAAACATTCTGCTGGATGAGGAATTCGAGCCTCACATTGGAGACTTTGGGTTGGCCATGTTCATCGATAGCAGGCACGGTGGATACTTTGTGGATTACATCGCGGAGGCACCTGCACTTCCAGGGAACGAATGCGTAGCAGGATCCGACCGGGGATATTTAGCTGTAACGGCAACGGTAGTTGGCACGTTTGGATATTTGGCGCCAGAGTATTACCGTACCGGGATATGCACAGTGAAGATCGACGTCTATTCTTTTGGGATAGTGCTTCTGCAACTCGTGACTGGACAACTTGCCATTGCTCCAAGAAGGCAAAGGAATGAAGTTCATTTACTCGAATGGGTAAAAGCGCGGAGTTGGGAAATTGTAGTCGATCCCGATCTGCAGGGTGAGTATGAGGAGGAGGAGATAAAGAAAGTGATCCAGCTGGCTCTTTTGTGCACACAAGAAGTCGCAGGAGAACGACCCTCCATGGCACAAGTAGTCCAAATTCTCGAAGGCCAAAGCATCGAGGAGAGATTGGAGAGGTAATATTTGAAGTACCAGCATTACTTGTGGAATTCCGATAGGCTCGAAAGGAATATGGACGTCTCCTCTTCGCTACTCACACCCGAAGAATTACCCGGACCCTAGGGCTGTCGATATGGATCACAAAACCACGTAATAAAGTAGGTCTTAGCCCCCACCTTCGCTCTTTTTTCCTTGTCTCTCCCCCTTCTGTCCCGCTATTCCACGCCGATCGGGACTCGGGAGCTTCTCTCCCAACTGATCGGCGCCGCCGCCCCCACCGCCTATCTCCGACGTCAGCCCGACGTGGGCACCGTCGGGCAGCAGAGCTGGAGGCGAAGGGCGTGGGCACCGTCGCGCGCATCTCGGTGAACGACGCCTTCGTGATGCGGGCGTCGGAGGAGAGCCTGGGGGGTCGGCGATGAGGCGATGCTGCTATCGGACGGGAACAAGGAGTTCACGAGGGCGATTGGGTGCGAGCTCGACTCGAGCGACAAGCCGATGGGGGCTCGGGGAAGCGATCGCGGTCGCGGCGTTTGCGCTGCTCGCAGAGGGCGGCGTCGTGAAGGTGCTCAACCGGGAGGAAGGTGGGGCCTCCACCTTCAGTGGTGCCGACGATATTCTCAATGTCATGTAGATGTTTGAAAGTTTCCCTTTCTTTTCTTTTTTTGTGGCTTCAAGTTTGGTGCTGAGTGTATTCATCTCCATCAATCGGATTTCTTCATGTGATAAAAGAGTGGTGCTTCAAAGGGGTAAAATTGATAGGGTTGATTGACCGCTGGCGATTCGTTGATTTTTCTCTGGTAATGTTTAGTCGAGGACCTCGCGATGTTCTTCTTTCTATCCGTGTTGTCTTTATGGACGGTAAGTTCACATCCACACATGCGCGGTAAGTGTTTGACAAAATGCATATGTGAATTTTCTAGTGTTGATTCCATCATTAACTTGCTTGCGATAAGGAACACGTGCTTTTGGCTTCACATGTTTTAGTCACGTACTGTCCCGAAGTCCTTCCCTCTTTTGATAGACTGTTTGACTTGATTTGTGCCTGAACAATTGAAATGGAATTTTTCAAGATGCAGATGCATGAATTGAGATTTCGATATGGAATTTCAAGATGCTGCCTTTATTTGTGGTGATTTCCTTCAAAATTCTGCCTTAACTCACATCGTCACTGTGCAGTCTGTATCTATCTGACCGATCTCATGGGACGTGTCGATAAGAGGGGGATTGTTTGTGCAATTCTAAATTGGCTTGTCCAGATTGTGAATTCTAAATTGGTGAGGATAATGATATTGTTCCAGTTAGTGTGTGGTTTTGCCAAAGTCATGGCTGTCTGCCGCCGCCGCCAATTGCCGACGAGGGTTGGCCAGACGTAGAAGAAAAAAGAAAGAAAAGAATGAAAAAACAAAAACAAAAAATATATAATATAAAAACAAAAAAAATCATTTTTTTTTAATTATAAAAATTGTCCCACGGTGTTTTAGCAATATTTTTAAATATATATATAAGAAACAAATTTTTCTATTAATATTAAAGTGTTTAGCAATATGGGTCGGGTCAGGTATGAATCATTAGATTTGTGCAACATGGAAATGGGTCAAAACAAGTTAAATTCGTCAATATGGGTCGAACCATTTCGGCCCAACCTAAACTCGACCTAACTAACCAACTCATTTGACACCCATACGACCCATATAATCTATATGTAAAGCAAACTCCCAAAAGAATACTCAGAGTGGTGGGAGCGAATGTTAACTCACGTATCAATCAATAGAATTTCTCCTGATTGATATGGAACTTGAAATGTCATAGTTGACGTTTCGATTGTTAGCAACAAGGGAAATGCAATCACTTATAATGAGGAGAAATTATTATCAACGAGGAAATAACCTACCTGCTTAAGTTGCAAGAGGCCAACCTTTTCTTTACCTAAATGGGATTGCTTATAAAAGTAGAAATTTTGTTGTTTTTAATTTAAATCTATCATGACTCCATAGAAATTCACCATGGTAAGGGTGTTGTACAATATGTATACCAAATACCAACCACCCAACTCAACTTCGACATATTAACAAGAGGAAAGAATCCAATAATACAACTTTTAATCAACCGCGTGAACTATCAAACTTACTTTATAATGAGAGTTCACAATCAAATCATATAATACTTTCACAAAACATTTCACATTTTCAATTCATTTCACAAAGCAATTATCAAACTAAGTTCACTATGCTTTAAATATGAAAAGCAACAAATCGTAATGCAAATCCTACCAATGAAAATGTAATCAATGTCCGGTCCAAACGTTAT
Organism: Metrosideros polymorpha var. glaberrima; assembly: GCA_001662345.2. Lineage (NCBI taxonomy): Eukaryota > Viridiplantae > Streptophyta > Magnoliopsida > Myrtales > Myrtaceae > Metrosideros > Metrosideros polymorpha. Next base: position 22,315,064 of record BCNH02000001.1, read on the forward strand.
AAAACAAATGCTCCAAGCACTATCACTTTCTTTTCAAATACCGTGTCATGCCATGTGTAAAATGTGGACTTCAAAAAAAAAAAAAAAAGTCAACATTGCTACAGTGAACTACTCGGTTCACTGTAGTTACCGAGAGTAAATAAAACGCAGGGGAAGAGAAAAACAGAACATAAAGGAAAAGAGAGAAGGAAAGAAAAGAAGGGAAAAGAAAGAAGAAGAGGAAGAAGAGAAAAAGGAGTGCGTCTGAGCCGTGGGGACCTCGCCGTGCCGATTCATCTCCGATTTGCAACGTTCGGTAAGCGCTCATGCCTCTCGTTCATCCTATTCGAACAGTTTTTGGATTTATGGCTAAAATTCGGAATTATGTGAAATTTGAGCCGCGAAGTTCGATTTTGGAGTTGTTAAATCGATTTTTTTTTTTAGAATGATAGTTAAGGGTGTTGTGGAGCTATGGGATTTTACGGATCTTAATTTGGACTTATGGTTTGCAAGAAACGAATTTTTGAAGTTGTCCATGTGCAGTGAACGGTGCGCGACCAGCAGCCTTCCAGGTCTTTTTTCGTCGGTTTCCAGCTAGTTTTGGGTTGGCAAAGCTAATGGTGTTGTAGTACGTCAAAAGATGTTTCTTTTTACTGTAAGCTTGCTTAAATTGGAGTTCGATGGAAAGAGCTATGGCTCAAGAAAATCTGTCACTTGATCGGTCATGTTTCGCGTTAATAAATTTTCTCCACGGTTAGCCTTTCTTGAGGTATTTTGTCGAACCGTAGTGAGCGTGTTGACTAGGAAATAGCGTAGTTTAGTCAAGTCGTTAGCTAAAGTGGTATTTTACTCGATTTTGATGTCGATTTTCGTTTAATTGATAGGATTATGAGATCGTCGAGTCGTCTAGCTATGCATTACTTGATTTTAAGCATTCTATGTGAGTGGTGCTATTTCTTTTTCAAATTTGTAAATTCATATGAAAACGAATATAGATTATATGGTATGAGTTATTGAATAGCATGATTATTGCATAAAAATCTGGATCGGGCAATTACTATCATTTGTGTATTGGAGAACGATGCGACAAATATTTTGTGAAATGTATTCTGTTTGTTAAACGGCAGATTATACGTTTGGTTAATGAGATTGAATTCTGATATTGGATGATTGTTTTATGCTCAAAATAACTGTGAACTCGAGTAAGGATTTCTAAAGTATGCATACCAGTTTAGAATATCCTTCTGGGCCGAACCATCGGCTTTGTAGGTGGAGACCTTGCCAAGGTGGGAATCTTGATCGCCTTGTCACAAAGCGTTGTGTCGTAACCATGGTTAGATGTTGAGCAATAGATTAGTTGATGAGATGGACCATCGACGTGTTATTGATGAGATTAGTGAATGGAATGGACCATTGACATTGTTATGAATGAGATTAATCAATGGATTTGACCATTGATATTTTGTTTTGTTATATGCATAGTGATTGCTTGATCTGCTTCGAAGAAATGCTCTACTCACTGAGCTGTGGTTGCTCACCCCTCTCATCTTACATGTTTTCAGGTTCCTCGGTTAGCCGCAAGTAGGACAAGAGCGCTTCCTACAGGGGCTTCTAGTAGTAGGAGTTTGGGGTATAAGCTTAGCTAGTTTTGTTTTTTTAAAAGTGATACGTGTTGGGTTAGCTGAGTTCTAAGTTATACATATTCTTTTGATGGATGATAGAAACTCTGATGTTGTAACCATCTACTGGCTCATTATATATATCTACAGTTTGAACGTATATATGTTGTTAACAGGTTTGTTAGTTATGTTATGACTGCGTCCTTCGTGTGGAAGGACAGTCGTGTCGTTCCCCTTTTCTTTTGGATTTGGGGTGTGACACCATGCATATCTTATAACATAAAATATGCTATACTTTTCAAGACATGATACTTTGAAATTCATAAGAAATAAAAGCACCACTCACTTACAACCAAAAACCAAATCAAAAGCTACACCATTTGGAAAATTCAAAATCTTATCAATGGAACATTAATTAAGGCTCCGTTTGTTTCGTGAAAAATTCACATTTCTAAAAATGTTTTCTAAGAAGTCATTTTCCATATTTTTCGGTGTTTGGCTCAGATTGAAAAGGCTCGGACTAAAAATGAGAAGCAAAATATTTGTCATTGTGAATCTCAATTTTTGGTATATGTTCAATCTAGTACTTGAAATATATGAAAATGTTCAATGTTACAAATTAAAAGTTTATGTACCATATTGAACAAATTAAAAGTTCAAAGATGATATTGCACATTTAGCCAAAGTTCAGGGACCACGTTGAACAAATTAAAAGTTCAAAGACAACATTGCACATTGGACCAAAGTTCAAGAGCCACATTGAACAAATTAAAAATTCAAGGATAACATTGTACATTGAGCTAAAGTTCAAGAACCATTTGTGTCATTATCCTTATAATTTTCCTAAACATCACAAAATAATTTTCTACTGAAACAGTCCAAAAAATTGAAATTCACAATTTTTTAAGAGTGCGAATTTATTTCCACACTGTCACCGGAACCTCCAAAACTCACTTTCCAGCTATTTTTATTGTAATCATGGAATAATAAGCATTCGGATCAGTGGAGACATTTTTACCCATGTAAAACATAATTTTTCAGTACTTAATTTAATTACTAAAAATTTCCATACACACAACTATTTTCGTTTAAGAATCATTTAAAATGCCAAGATTTACCCCAACATTTTAACACAAAAAATAACATAATTACGTTAATTTTCATCCACTGAGAGCAACAAAATTTCGAGCATGCTAATTATATCCTGAAATTCATAATATTCCAAAAATTACCGAAATTTCAATAATTCCAGAAATTTCACAGAACATAATATGTGTCATACGCCGTACAATGGCGCAAACAACGTTGAAATCGAACGCCAAAGTAAGCCGTACGAGCCTCTTGAAGTGACTACTTGTGACGACAGACAGAGAACCTCAAATTTGCATAAGTCCAGTTTCAACATACCAAGACTCAATTCTCTTTCCACATATAAGCAATTCACATGACATTTTTGTCATTTGAAAGATCTTGTGTAATCCTATTAAGTCCTAACAAGTATGGAAATCAAAACTAAATCCGAACAAGAAAGATTCGCTAGCTCGAGACCACAACTTTAGTTGCTCGTATCTTTCAAATGATAATTCGGAATCGCTCATCCTCTAGTCCGAATAATTCACCGGTGAAGGGATGTATCTTGGTCGAATCCCAACACCTACCCCGAAAGGATGATTTCCCGACAATGAGGAACACTGGCGGCCTCCTCTCTGCCGTCTTGCCTCTCTTTGTGTTTTTGTGAGAGAAAAGCAAATGCCAACCCTAAAAATTAAAAGCGAAATAACTAGATTAGAGATAACAAATTTTCATAATTTTCCTTTCCCTTATCCCTATCTTGCCTTTTGCAGAAAACTCTATATGTCATAGCTTGAACCGATTATATTCCATTGATTATGCTGGATAATCCTGTCACACCCCGAAACCAACAAAAAAAAAATGGGAATAACACGGCCGTCATTCCACCCAAAAGACGTAGCCTCAAACAGATAATTAAAAAATGTTTTATTCAAAAGACCATACCCAAAATCCAACTTCCCAAAAGCCCTGTCGATGTCACTCTCACTAAGGAACCTGAAAAGATTTATAAGATGAGGGATGAGCAACCACTGCCCAGTGAGTAGTACATATCTTCTAAGCAGATCGAGCACCCACTATGCATATATACGTAATCATAGCAAAACTTAATAATCTCAAATCCAATTGATAATATATATATACCGTTTCAAATATAACTTGTTTTCTTTAAGCAAAAGTATCCATTTCCCAATAATTGCAAAATAAAATATCAACGACCAAATCCATTAATTAATCTCATAAAAGCGCATACCAATGGTCTATTCTATTAGCCAATTTCGTAAAAATATGCCAATGGTCTATCCATTAGCCAATCTCATAAAAATACGCCAATGATCTATTCATTGATAAATCTCATATCACACATCGATAGTCCATTCTATCGACTAATCTCATGTCAAATCATATGTCGATGGTCCATTCCATCAACCAATCTATTGCTCAATATCAACTATGGTAACGACACAACGCCTTGTGACAAGGCGACCAAGATTCCCCTTTGGCAAGGTCTCCATCTACAAAGCCGGTGGCTCGGCCCAGAAGGATATCCTAACTAGTATGCATACCCACAAGCCCCGTAATGGGCTCACAGCGACATTGAGCATCAACACCAACATTCCCCAAATATCATAATTCAATTCAGAATCAATTTCATAATCAACCTCATAAACCAAACGTATAATCTTCCGTTCAACAAACGGAATACATTTTACAAAACATTCCTCACATCATTCTCAAATACAAAATAATAGTATTTGCCCGATCCAGATTTTTATGCAATAATCATGCTTTAATAACTCATGTAATACTCAAACCTTTATCATTTTCAAGACATGAGTTTATAAATTCATAGAAGATATAGCACCACTCACCTGGAATGCCTAAAATCAAGCAACGCGTGGCTTAATGAGTCGACAATCTCGTAATCCTATCAATTAAATGAGAATCGACGTCAAAACCAGGTAAAACTCTACAATAACTACAAATCGGCTAAACGAAACCTAAACGCTAACAAAACAACACATACGCGTTAACAAATCGCACATCCAAAGCGATTATTCATAGCGGTCCGCAACGCGTAACTTGCACGTCGAACTTTGTCGTGTCATAACTTTCTCCACCAAACTCCATATCAAGTGAACTTATAGTCAAAAGAAACATCGTTCGACGTACGACAAAACCCGTGGCTTGGACAGCCCAAAAACTAGCCGAAAATCGACGAAAACGACATGGAAGCCTGCTGGTCGCTACTGTTCACTGCGCGCGGACAACTTCAAAAATTCGTTTCTTGCAAACCGTGAGTCCAAATCAAGATCCGTAAAATTTCACAGCTCCACAACACCCTTAACTATCATTCTTCCAAAAAAAAATCAACTTAACGGCACCAAAATCGGACTTCGCAGCTCAAATTTCACATAATTCCGAATTTCAATCCTAAATTCAAAAACTACTCGAATAGGATGAACGAAGGGTGCGAGCGCTTACCGAGCATTGCAATACGTAGTTGGATCGACTTGGCGAGGCCTCGAAGCGTGGATGCACCCCTCTCTTCCCTTTTCTTCTTCTTTCTTCTTTCCTTCTTTTTCCTCTTTTTCTTCTTTCTTCTCTGTTTGCGCGTTGAACGAGCTCTCGGGATGAATTATAAGCTAAACGTCCACTGTTGCTGCTTTATTGACCGAGTCAACATGTCCCCCCCCCCCTCTTTTTTTTTCTTTTCAAAATCGATATTTTACAAATCCAATCCAAAAAAATTATAAGGATCATATAAATTACGTAGACAAGCGAACTCATAACCCATTTTTAAAGAAGGGCATATGGATGCTTTTATTTCATGTTAGAAAACCCATCTCAAAAGTTTAAGTTCATAGGTGGAGGAAACCGTGTGTTTATTAAAAGCATATAAATCCTGTATACAAGCACAAGCGATATGGAATATTTGGACAGATGCAAGGGAAAAGGAAAACACACTTCCATGCTATTAGGCAATCAATCAAAGAAGGCCCTTTTTATAATAGGTACATAATTTGATTTCCTTCGACGCATCGCATAGTTTGATAGTTTCCTGACTTGGTCCAAAATCAATTAAATGGGTCTAAATCACTCAAACATGATTTCAACTCATGAAATACTATTACAACCCAGTGACATGTTGAGATTTATTTTCTCAAACGTTATTCTGTTTGTGTGCACGATTCCGCTTCGACCCGAAGCTAGGCCTTCTCATCCAGAACGGAATGGGTTATGGCACTTGTTATTACGAAATGGGTGGCTAAAAACCGCTTCCGCTCTTGAGTCGTTCTCTCTGTTTTGAAGCGTCCATTAACGGCAAGAATGGGGCCATATTGATAGGAAAGTGGCATCCGTGTACTCGCGCAGGAACAGCCGACGCTCGCCAAAGGAAAAGCCATTCACACTGCCCATTGGTTCCTTTCTGAGTGAGAAGTTGCAGTCTCGTTTCGCAAGAGTGATTTTTCACAGAAGCCTCCAGGAAGTAGTGATAGCAGTTTCCCCTGCAGTCACTTTACCTCGAAAAAGAGAAAATTTAAGTCTTTAAAGCTTCTATGTAACATCTCGCGCCCATCCAAAGGGGAGATCAACACTCTATTCCTGCATATTTTTTAGGACTAAGTGCATTGAAAGTCCTAAAACTTATTACGAAAGTACATTTAAATCTTAAAACTTTCAAAAAGTGTACTAAATCCTAAAACTTATCACAAAAGTGCAACAAGGTCATAAAACTTTGAAAAAGTACATTCAAGTTATAAAACTTGTCAAATTAGTCCAATCAAGTCATTTTATTGATTGCATTTTTTGAAAGTTTTAAGACTTGATTGCACTTTTTGAAAGTTTTGGACTCGATTGCATTTTCTTGACAATTTTTTAGACTAAACTGTGCTTTTTGAAAGTTTTAGGACTCAATTGCACTTTTATGACAAATTTTAAGACTTTTAATGTACTTATCTATATTAAAGTTGGAGAGATGGTCATTAAATTTGCCACATGGTAAGAAACTTATTAGATTTTGGGCATTATGAAAGCCCGATACCTTCATGAGGATTTTTAATAGTCTTAGGATTTGCATTAGAGTTCCAATACCTTAAAATAGTCAAGAGGACTCACTTTCACTCAATCGCATAAGTTAATGAAAGATGACCCAATTAGAATTGTTAATTATTTTATATTGCATCGATTGATTTTTCGACGTGGAATTTCTTTGACGCTATTTCATTTCAACAATAAAGTTGGATTAATTAAGATACAGAGTAGAGTTGGGATGAAAACGAATATGTAGATGGATCGAGTCCTAGAGAGAAGTCAGGAGATGTGATTGTGAAGAGATGTCAATCAGACTGGCTATTATTGCATTGCATCACCGCGTGGACAGTGTTCACGACATGACATGGCCCACTTGACCGGATCAAGTTAAAGAATCTGCTCTTGTCGTGACTTCGATGAGCGTGTCCCAAGAAAAGCTGAGAACGCCTCGTAGATGTTGCATTGTAGTTTCTGTTATATTTCCCACCAT
>BCNH02000001.1:22322428-22341722 GCA_001662345.2 Metrosideros polymorpha var. glaberrima
TCATCACCATGTTATCAATAGCGTGATCGCTGTTGCACTAAGGCGACAGCCATCCTCCGATTTGCAATCAATGCTTCTCTCATCACAACAACCCCAAATGCAGAGGGATTGCAACAGAGGGGGACGAAAGGACAAGAGGGGATATTGTGGGTGAAGTCGAAAGTTTCCGACAAGACAAGAGTTCAAGAAAATTTTCAAACACGAGCAAAAAGAAATAGTTACGTTTTGTCATTGGAAAAGAATAATGGAAAAATTCTAAATAAAGATTTTAAGTGCTATTATTTTCTCAAATAAAAATTTGAAATGAACATTTTTTAAAATAAAAGCTTGAAATACCATCATTTTCTCAAATAAGGACATGAAGTGGCCATATTAATTTCAGAGAATAGTCTGACCTTATTGGTCGAAAGGTATTTTCGTCCTTTACCATTTTAAAATTTTTTTATGATTTTTTTCTTGTTCTTTTATTTTTTTCCTCTACCCTCTGTTGGCCTCATTAATGGCCAGCGGAGGACGTTGGACTCAAGTGAGGGCCGCCCTCGCTTGGGTTGACGAGGGCGGTTCTCACCCACCCAGGCAAGGGTGACCCTCGCTCAATGCCGGCGAGGGCGATCATCACTCGAGGGGTCGCCGGCCATCGACGAGGATAGCCAGAGGAAGGAAGAGGAAAAAAGAAAAGAAAAAGGAAAATAAAAGTAAAAGTAAAAAATCAAGATTAGAAAAACATACTTATAATTTTTTTGACTAAAATATCCCTTCTCCAATAGCCGTAATAGTCGCCGACAGGCCAAAAGTCTTTATCTGAGATCATTTGGCCATTTCATGTCCTTATTTGAGATAATTTGGCTATTTCATGCTCTCATTTAAAACAATGTTCACTTCAGACTCTTATTTGAGAAAATGATGATACTTCAGGCCATTATTTGCAATTTTCTCAAGAATAATCAACGAGCTAATTCCACCAAATAACTTTGATTGTGGAAGATGATATACGTGCAGGTTTCATCATATCAGTTCCCAGGAAAGCATTTCTTAACTCAAGAAAAACAAACACTATAGATAAACTAACTGATCTTTATCTTAAATTGGCTTTGGAAAGGTGAATTCCTCTGTACTAGGTGCGACCGAGAGATTCAGCGGATCCTAGAAGAGCTTCAGTAGATCCTAGAATTATGGTATTACCAAAATGCATCTTTTAAGATCGAAAAATTCTAAGTTAATCTCTGAGCAGCGGGTGGTGGGTTCTTAAATATTTCTACATGCAGCATGCACCGGAAAAAGCCCCCCAGCGGACTGCTGACCTGAATTTTGTTTGTGTCGGGGCGTGCTTCATGGAGCCCAGGTCTGTGCCTTGCTCCGCTCGTACCCGTTACCTGAGTCAGCTTCCGGATTGATGCGACATTTGTGATTACTGATTGATCGCCAATGATGGTTCTAGCCTTCTAGGATGCAAGCATCTGTTGGATGATTTTTCTTAGCAATGAAGCTTAAATTTAACAAGGAGTGCAGGGGCCTTCTGTGCTTGGAAAGTGGCAATTACCGAGTGGGGCACACACAGCCACACAGCTCTTGCAGGGGACTCCTAGTCCTTATATAACCACAAAAGTCTTCTCCGGACTAACCTTAGTGCTCAATTTATGTAAAGCCTCTTCGAAGCTGCTGTGGTAATTTCTTCTACAGTTTGTTACACTTCTATGTTGGTCCTAAAAACTTCTATATAGCAGCTCTCGCTCACAAGAAGGGGCACAGAGATCTCTCCCAACGCACATTAATTGCTAAGCTCGTTGTAAAGCAACTCTTGTTTGGTTTCTAGAAACAAGGGGAAAGGAAGGAAATGGTGATCAAATTTGCCACCTTCGATCCCGCCCAAGATCCCGACGACTTCAACCCAGCTTTTCCACCTACTCCATCATCATCATCATCATCCTCAACGACCTTCTTTCAGCCATGCGAATACACTCGCACTTTCACCAAAGCCGTTGTCAGCCGGCTTGTTGCTGCCGGTGCTTCTCTTGTCTTAACATCCCCAGCTGTTGAAGTCGATGGTCATGAGATTCGAGACCGATCTGCTGAGAGGCCATTTCATAGTATCAATTTCGATGTCCATCCCGAATTTCACCAAAGACAGCTTAAAGAGTTTACTCTGCAGGAGTTGAAGGTGGCTAGCCAAAATTTCAGCCACACGAAACTTTTAGGCAGAGGTGGATTTGGCGATGTCTATGAGGGTCAGTTAGCTGATGGCTCTCTAGTTGCAATCAAAAGATGCAAAGCACTCTGTCCAGCTCTTATGCGCCAGTTCGAAGCAGAAGTAATGATTGGTACCATCGTACCTCCACAACACAACCTGCTTCCCATGCTCGGATTTTGCAGAACGTCAGAATCCACGGAGTTACTGCTCGTCTCCCCCTTCATGATCAATAAATGTCTGACATCGTGCTTGAGAGATCGACCCGATAATCAACCCCCGCTGGACTGGCCTACCCGCAGAAAAATAGCCACGGGGGCTGCAAGAGGGCTGTCCCATCTGCATGATCTGAACATATTGCACCGAGATATCAAAGCTGCAAATATTATGTTGGATGAGGAATTTGAGCCTTGCATCGGAGACTTTGGGTTGGCCTTGTTCATCGATCGCAGGCATGGTGGATCCTTTGGGGATTGCGTCAAGGAGGCACCCCTACTTCCGAGGGACAAAGCCAAAGCAAGATCCCAACAGGACTATTCTGAAGTCACAACGGCGGTATGTGGCACATTTGGACATATTGCACCAGAGTATCTCGGTACCGGGAAATGCTCAGTGAAGAACGACGTCTTTGCTTTTGGGGTGATGCTTCTGGAACTCATGACTGGACGAAAAGTGCTTGATCTTGCAGGGCTTGCAAACAACATGGATCCGATGTCATTCGATTGGGTAAATAGGCTTCTGGAAGAGCGTAGTTTGAAAATTCTAGTCGATCCTGATCTGCAGGGTGAGCATGACGAGGAGGAGATAGAGAAAGTGATCCAGCTGGCTCTTTTGTGCACACAATTAGCCCCAGGAGAACGACCCTCCATGGCACAAGTACTCCGAATACTCGAAGGCCATAGCATCAAGGAGAGATGGGAGAAGTATCGACTCGAATTGAGTTTTCAGGATCCGATTGTTGCCGTCGAACACACAGATTGGATTGCAGCGGACTCCACTTGGCTCCTCAGAGCCGAGGAATTATCTGGGCCCAGATAATCTAATTGCTAACGTCACAGCCCGACCCATTATAAGTAGAGGAAGCTCCCAAAATGAGTGCTCTAAGTGAACGGAGTGGACTCATTTATGTCAACAAGATGTTCCCACCTGTGCGGGTTTTAAGAAGCCATAGTTTATATGTAGCTGAGCTAAACATCAGCAGTCATAAAAAGAAATGTCATCCACTTATAATGAGGAGAAATTATTACCAATAAGTAAGGGTGTCAATGGGTCGGGTCGGTTCGGGTTTTCATGCTACCCGACCCGAACCCTAAGGGCGTGCGCGGGTATCTGACCCCAACCCGACCCGATTGATATACGACCCTAACTGGAAATCGGGTCGGTTCGGGTCAATCCCGGGTCGGGTTACGGGTTTTGACCCGAGTCGGTCCTGAGTCTCTTTTTAATTTTAATTTTTAAAGAAGGCAAAATGCCAACCAAAATAAAAATAACAGGACAGGACTCCATATTTTTTTTTCTTTCCGAGAATAAAGCCGAAAAACTCACCTGCACTACTGAAAATGAAACAATGATAATCCTCTAATTTTTTTTTCCTTTTCCTGAACCCCCGTAATTGATCCTCTAATTTTTTTTTTCCTTTTCCTGAACCCCCATAATTGATCCGCCGATAATCCTCAGAAATTCTCCCCAAACAAAAATGCTAAAAACAACAAAAGAAAAAGAAAGGAGAAAGAAAAGAAAAGAAAAAATGATCGATCCTCGAGATCAAAAAGTGAACCTCCAGATCTTGATCAGGAGATCCACCTTGCACTTGGAGCCAGCAACATTAGTGACGACAGTCGCGTTCTTGTCCCTCGGAGCCGAGACTCCCTTGATCCCGCCGCAGACGACTCTAATCCTGACCTTCTTGCTCTTCCGGCCGCCTACCTTCACCCTCACCTTCGTGTCCATTCGAATTTCTAGAGCCAGTCCATCTTTCCTCCTCAAATCCGACCTCAGAGAAGCGACAGATCCAGCGTCGACGTCATCCCAACTCGTCGACGCGACCGTCCTCAAGGTCGTCTGGTTCTTCGGGTAGTTCGCGAACGAGGGGATCGAGCCGTTGCCTAGGGGGACGGAGCCCGAGGCCGAGGAGAGGGAGACGGTGAATGGGTCGTAGAAGAAGGTGAAGGTGTGGGCGTTGGGGTTCTTGGAGATGAGGGTGAGGTTGAAGAGGGTGGTGAGGCGGGAGGCAGAGCCGTCGGAGGCGGTGGTGAGGTTGAGGGCGACGGTGCGGAGGGAGGAGAGGGAGAAGGCGGGGCGGTGGTAGAGGGCGTAGAGGGCGGCGCCGGCTATGGCGGCGAGGAGGGCGACGAAGAGGAGGAGCAAGATCGTCCAGAAGCAGCAGCAGCAGCAGAGGCTGCAACGGCGGCGGCAGCGGCGTTTGGGGAGTTGGGGGTGGTACGGGCGGTAGAGATACGGCTTGGTGGTGGCGGCGCCGGGGGTCGCGGGAGTACCGTTGGCGGCGGCAGAGAGGGCGATGGATGGACGACCTGCTGCTGGTGAAACCGTGAAAGGAGATGGAGGGGCTGAGTTGAGAGAGCGAGCAAGGGATGGTGAAAGCCTGAAAGGAGTTTTTTAGTGCGGATTTTACTTATTTTAGGGTTCCTTTTACTAATCGGGTCATTCGAGTATATACCCCTACCCGACCCCACCCGACCCCAAGTACCGAGTTACCCTTCTTTCACTTACTATCCGAACCGAAATGAGACCTTAATCGGAAAAATCCGAAAATTGCGGGTAGGGTCGGGTAGGATCGGTTCAGATCGGGTCGGTTCGGGTATTTTTGACACCCCTACCAATAAGGACATAATCTAGGCAGGGAGTTACGAGACTCCACAAATTCTATTGTTTCTCAATATATTTATTCTGGCTTATTAAAAACCTCACCATAGTGAGGATGTTGTGCAATACTATTATCTTCCTTGGTCGACAGTGTCACATCCTAAATTCACGTAACACAACTCCTTATTCATGACCGCTAGGTCAATTGCTGATGTGGTGCGTATTTTTTATTCATGTGTTTGCTGAGTTGGACTAAAAAAAATAATAATTCAATTTTTCTCTTCTTCCTCCTCCACTCACTTTTTTTTTTTTCTCCAGACCCCCCCCAGAGTCGAACAAGCCGTCATCACTCGCGGCCATGGCTCCAGATCAAGAGCTCGCAGCCATGAGTTCCAGATTTGGAGCTGTGGCCGCAAGCGCGATGGCTCCAGATCTTAAAGTTCGGCCGAGCAAAAAACAAAGAAAAGGTTAGTCCGTGATGGCGACGGGCACGGGGAAGGTTCGGCCATGAGTTCCAATCGTGAAGTTTTTCTTTGCTTTTGTTTTCTCCGAGCACGGGAAAGGTTCGTCCATGACGGCGACGGGCGGGGTTGAGATCTCGATGGTGAACTCCTAAATGCCTTCGGATCTGAACCGCCCCGCCACGGCCACCATCGCCACCGTTGAGCTTCCAAATTTAAGGAAACTTCCCTTCAGATTTGGCCATACCAGCTCGTCCATGGCCGCGGCGGGACTTCCAGATCTGTAACCATGGCTCCAGGGACAGCGGCTTGACCATGGCTGCGAGCGACGGTGGTCGACTTCAGAGCTGCAACTCCGTCCCCGTGAACGCCAACCACAAAGACGACGGAGAGGGTTGGACGCGTGGCAGTGGTCGCCTTAGACGCGGCCGCGGCAACTCTGCCGGTGGTGATGGTGGAAGAGGAAGCAATCGGCTTGAACCAGATGGAGGAGGAGGAAGTGCGAATGGAAGAGGAGGAGCGCCGGCAACTCCTCTAACGGTGACAACCCTAGATGGAGAAGGAAAAGTGAGGTGGATAGATATTTTTTGTTTTGTTCATTTAAATCCACATCAGTGTGATTGGTTGAGAGTGAAAAAATGCATGCCACGTCAGCTATTGACGTGGCACTCGCGAAACTAGTGAATATTTTTCTCGTGTAGTAACCATACATTACAAAAGGCCAACAAAAGCTGATCACAAGGTTTCAGAGTACAAGATCTACACAAAAGTATGTCCCCAAATTAGTTATCACCGCTAAAAAAAACATAAAACTACTATACCAAAAACATGTACATCTTAGCCATTAAATAGTATCAGAAGAATACGATTGAAAAATCCCCATGTTGAAGCGCTCCTCCAAAGCATCACGCGGTATGTAATATGAAATGTTGGGGAAATTTGTTCAAAAAGTCCTAAATCTATTATATGGCAGCCAATTCAATCCTAAATTTTCAATTGTACCAATTTAATGCTAAACATTTTTACGACTCGTCAATTTAGTCTTAAACCTTTCAATTGTACTAATTGAGTGTTAAACCTTTTTACGACTTGTCAATTTAGTCATAAACCTTTCAATTGTGCCAATTTAGTCTTAAGACTTTTAATAATTTGTCATTGTACCTTTTTATGATTTATTAATTTAATCCTTCTGGCCAATATTGGCCAGAATTCGCTAACATGGCGATAATGTGGACTATTTTTTTTATTTTTTTTGGGCAACCTTGGGCCGACGAGGTTATCAACCAACCCTCGGTGGCCATAGGCGAGGACCGACGAACCTTGTTTGGTCTAGGCGAGGGCTTTGGCCACAAACGAAGGTGTCAGGCAATGCCCTCACTTGCCAATAGGCAAGGGTCGCAGTTGTTACCTGGATTTGGATGCCCTCACCTGTGGCTGAAAAGGACAACATGGAGGCCCTTGCCCATGGCCGACGAGGGTAGTGATGCCCTCACCCAGACTAGGCAAGGGTCGCCAGCCTAGAGTTGCAAAAAAAAATAGAAAAAAAAATTAATTGCAAAAATTGTCAACATAATCTCTAACTATGCCACGAAGGATGGTTGGCACTAATTAGACTACCACCAACGATTTTCAGCCAAAATTAGCTAGAATGCAAATCGTAAAAAAGTTTAGGATTACATTAACACATCGTTAAAATGTTTAGGATTAAATTGACACAATTAAAAAGTTTAAAACTGAATTGGCTGACATACAATAGATTTAAGACTTTTTAAGCAATTATCCTTGAAATGTTGGAAAGGAGTGAACGAATCATAGCTTAATAAGTGATTCTCCATCTGCAGCTGTATTGTTAAGAGGAAGATGAGAGTAAGAAAAGGGGAAGCAACCGGGATGGGCCTTTTAGGCATTCGCTTTGTGAACTGGGCTCTTTGCCACAATCTCGCTCAGCCTTCTTGGTTCTGAAAAGCCATTGTTTAATGTAAAGTACAACAGAGGTGCTATAATGATTGCTCCTGGGATCTCTTTTTTCCTAATCTTTAGCTTTTTGTTAATTGGAAGCAGGGCCTTTGTGCTTGGAGAAAGTGGCTATACCGTGGGGAGAAACTCAAACTTGAGTGGGACTAATTCTACAATTAATCCTATCCCGTTACTCAACCTGCGCCTCGTTTCTTTTCAAGGAAAGTAAGATCAGTCTCCCAGCTTCAAGACAGCTTCTTTGATGGTTCTTAGAAGCCATTTGGAGCCCAATTTTCCATGAATGGACCCCAGAAATGAACGATAATTTTCTGGCCTTGAAAGAGACAATCCTTAGCGTGTGAGTGGGGGGTGAATAATTGTTGTCTTTAGACTAATAACACTCGTTCATACTGAGGATTGTCTCTTTCAATAAGTCTGTTTCTTTCATGCTTCTTGGAATATCACTACCTCCCTCTTTCCCTGCAATATCTTCTGCTCTTGTATGAAAGGACAGATCCAGATAGGACATGAATTGCTGAACATATATTCAGAGCTTTCCCCATAAATGAGGGAGCATCAACAATTTCGCCCTCCTCCTCTTGAGGAAAATACTTGTCAGTGCAGATTCATTTTGGTCATGTCATGACTTTATTGATTTTCGGAGGAGTAGAAAATGGTAAAGACACGGATTTCGAGTTTGCAACAGTCGATCTCACCAAAGATCCCGGCGATGAAACCCAGCTTTTCCGACAACCTCAGCATCATCGTTGTCACCCCTAGCAATAATTTGTCAACCATTTGAATATACTTACTGTTAGGGAAAATAACACGGCGGTTCTCCTATCCCAAGAACGCAACTTCAAATACAAATCAATATAAATCTATAATCAAATTATATATCCGTTGATAAAATAGTGAGTTAGTTACGAAATCAAATATCAAAAATTCATCAAAAAGAATATATACATTTTCAAGCTCAACTAAACCCAACAAATATCATCTCTGACGTATATAACTATCTTAACTCATACAAAAAATCCAACTACCAAAAGTTGCTCGCCGTTAACTCCCTCATGCTACTTACCACTAGCTAAAGAATCTGAAAAATATTTTAGATGAATGGGGTGAGCAATCATAAACTTATTTATCCACTATGCACATTTATAAAACAAAATGAAAAACTTATTTATCCAATTTTAATACCTATCATACATAAAAATCCAAACTTGAATTATATTACTTCAGCACAGCTTTATAAAATCAGAAAGAATTCGTCCAACTACAATCAATATTAACTATAAGAGTTCAAAAAAGTTTTTCAAACACATGCAAAAAGATTTAGTTACCTTTTGTCATGGAAAAAAATAATCAGAGCGCTAATTCCACCAAATAACTTTCATTATGGAAGACGATACACTTGCAGGTTTCATCTTATCCGTTCCTGATTAAAGTTTTCCTTGGCCCCAAAAAATAAACACTCTAGATAAACTAACAGATCTTTATCTTAAATTGGCTCTGAAAAAGGTGAATTCCTCTACACCTGGTGTTACCGTGAGCTTCAGTAGATCCTGGAATTATGGTATTGGCGAAATGCATCTTTCAAGATCGAAAAGTACTAATATTCATATCGTAGCAGCGGGAGGTGAGTCGTGTAGGTTTAACATGAACCGGAAAAAGCCCCACACCGAAGTATTGACTTGAAGTCGTTTGTGTTTGGGATTTGCATCATGGAGCCAAGATCTATGCTTTGCTTCCGCTCGTACCGGTAACCTGAGAAAGCAGCTTCTAGATTGATTATGACACTTGCGATTACTGATTGGTGGCTAAAAGATGGATGTAGGATCCAAGCATCTGTTGGACCATTTTTCTTAGTAAATGAAGCTGAAATTACCTTGTGGGCACACGCAACTCCCGGGGGACTCCTAATAAAATTCTTGTCTGGAAGCTGCCGTGGCAGTTTCCTCTGCAGTTTCTCCGTGGAGCTCCTAACTCGGTTCTTAATACTTTTATATAACAGCTCTCGCCAACGAGAAGAAGGGGCACGGCCATCTCTCGCACTACACGTTCATCTGTTAAGCTCGTGATAAATCAAATCGGGTTCGGTTTCTAGGGAGAAGGGAAACGGAAGGAAAATGGTGATCAAGTTTGCCACCTTCGATCCCGCCCAAGATCCCAATGATTTCAACCCGGCCTTTCCACCTACTCCATCATCATCATCACCCTCAGTAACACTCTGTCAACCATGGGAATCCACCTACACTTTCACCAAAACCATCGTCAGCCGACTGGTTGCTGCTGGTGCTTCTCTTGTCTTGAAAGACCCAGCTATAGAAATTGATGGTCCTGAGATTCGAGAACGATCCGCAGAGACGCCATTGCAGTGTATCAATTCCAATGTCCGTCCAGAATTTCACCAAAGAGAGCTCAAAGAGTTTACTCTGAACGAGTTGAGAGTGGCTACCCAAAATTTTAGCAACAAAAACATTATAGGCAGAGGTGGATTTGGCAAAGTCTATAAGGGTCAGTTAGCTGATGGCTCTCTAGTGGCAATCAAAAGATTGAAAGAAGCAGAAACTCGAGATTTACTCTTACAGTTCGAAAGAGAAGTAATGATCTGTAGCATCGTACCCCCACATCAAAATCTGCTTCCCATGCTCGGATTTTGCAGAACCTCAAAATGCTGGGAATTATTGCTCGTCTTCCCCTTTATGACCAATATAGATGTGGCAAATCACTTGAGAGGGCGACTAGAGAACCAACCCCCGCTGGGCTGGCCTACCCGCAGAAAAATAGCCGTGGGAGCTGCGAGAGGGCTGTCCCATCTGCATGATCTGAACATATTGCACCGAGATATCAAAGCTGCAAACGTTATGTTGGACGAGGAATTTGAGCCTCACATTGGAGACTTTGGGATGGCCATGTTCATCCACCGCAGGCACGGTGGATACTCTGTGGATTGCATCGAGGAGGCACCCGTACTTCCAAGTGACAAACCCGAAGCAAGATCCGACAATGAATATTCTGAAGTCAAGACAGCGGTACGTGGCACAATAGGTCACATTGCGCCAGAGTATCTGAGTACCAGGAAATGCTCAGTGAAGACCGATGTCTTTGCTTTTGGGATAATGCTTCTGGAACTCTTGACCGGACAAAAAGCTTATGATCCTGCGAGGTTTGCAAATGACGATGTGATGTTACTCGATCAGGTGAAACGGCTTCTGATGGTGCGTAGGTGGGAACTTCTAGTCGATCCCAATCTGCAGGGTGCATATGATGAGGAGATAGAGAAAGTGATCAAGCTGGCTCTTTTGTGCACACAATCAGACCCAAGAGAACGACCCTCCATGGCACAAGTACTCCGAACGCTCGAAGGCCATAGCACCAGCATCGAGGAGAGATGGGAGGAGTATAGGGGTAGGTTTGGGGAGGAGTATCAGCGTAAATTGTGGTCTGCGAAGTCGGCTATGGCGGACTCCACTTCGCATCTCCGAGCTGATGAATTATCTGGACCCAGATAATCTAATCGTTAAGGTAACAACCTAGCCCATTCTAAGTATAGCAAACTCCCAAAATAAGTGCTTTGAGTGGTCCGGGTGGAGGTTAACTCATATATCTCAACAGATATGTGTAGCCGAGCTAAAAATCACTAGTGACAAGAAAGCTGTCATCACGTATGATGAGGAGAAATTATTATCGACTACCTGCCTGAGTCACGAGACTCCACAAATTCTGTTGTTTTACAATATATTTAACCTCACCATAGTGAGGATGTTGTACAATACTATTATCTTCCTTGGTCAACGATGTCTCTCCCTAAATCCACATAAGAAGAAGAGGGGTGATATAGCCGTCCAATAAGAGAAGGACAAAGTTTCAGAGTAACCATACGTAACAAATGGCCAACAAAAGCTGATCACATGGTCTCAGAGTATAAAATCTACACAAAAGTATGTCCCCAAACTAGCTATCACCATTGAAAAGAAGGTTAAAAAAAAAAAACTATACCAAAAACATGTACATCTTCGCCAATAACTAACACTTGAAGAATACGGCCGAAAAGTCCCCATGTCGAAGCCTCCTCCTAAGCGTCACCGGTACGGAACATGAAATGTTGAAGGATAAGAGTGAACAAACCACAGCTCAATAAGTGATACTCATCTCATTTTGGGATCAAAACACCATTTTTGCACATTTTATAAACATCACTTTCGCTAGGAAAACGTTTAACAAAGTTTATCGAGCAAATCCAGTACCTTTGTGACAGTAAATTCAAATATTTCTTGACAAAATATCATTTTAAAATGGATCTCTCGCCGGATGTCATATACTACAGCCACGTTTATTCTCGTGGCAAGACTCACAATCAAATTTCCACCCTAAGTATAGTCTTCCATCAATTATTAGCCGGTGACTCGGTCCGCACAGGAAATCTTGAAAATTAGTATGTATACCAAATACCCACTATTGACACCCAAATTATCGCTTGCAAGTCACTGGCGACACCTAAAATTTTGCCGAAGAGTTCATCATGCATTTGCCAAAGAATATCATTTCAAGAATCGATTTCAGACCCACTTGCTTCTTCTTTAGCGCTGTCGCCTTCTCCTCCTCTAAGATGCACTGCTTGCATTGGAGGAATTTTTGGCTGTATTGCCGTTACTTCTCCCCAGGCCGCTGCGCCTGCAATGCTGCGTGATGGTACTCAGCAACAGAGGCCTCTCTTTGGACAGGAACGACCCGGGTAAATTCTCGACCTCTCTTCTCTTCTCCTACGCAACATCAATTGAATTCTGATAAGCAGAGCTTGAATTTGCCCTTTTTTCTTCGCCAGGGTTGGAATAGTCGAGAATCGGAACCCCACGGATCGAGTGCATTAAACTACGCAATGCCATCACCGATTCATAAATTAAATGAATCAGGTCAGGTCCCTAAATTGCTCTCAATCTAGGAACAATGCTTCGCTGTCCTCGGAAATGGTTTCAGCTCTACGAGAGTCGAAAAGGCGAAGAGATTGGAGGAGCCTCTTAGGAAAGTCATGTACTTCAGTTGCTGGGGACCCAACTGAATATTATGCTCCAAGATGTTGAAGACATGATTATGCAAGGATCTTGTTTCTCAGTCTTTACAAACCTGGGAATTCCCCTGGATGACAGTATATAAAAACAAAATATTTGGAAGGTTTATTAGTTGTTTGACACAAAAGCAAATGAGATGATATGTTCCGTTCAAATTTAGTGCTTTGTGAATACTTGGTAGCAACTATTATGATCTCATTCCAAGGTCAGTGATTCTGAAACAATCTGGTATATATTCCACAGCAAGTGAACCAGTTGGAAGCGAACTTCATTCAACAGATGAAGCTTTCAGGAATGTATTTTTTCCATCGGAAAGAGCTCCTTAAAGAAAAAAAAAGGTCATTCTATTTTTTCACATTAAATTAAGTATTTTTGGGAGTTAAGGTTGATCCACATCCATGATGATATGCTTTAGCTTGAAGCCACCGTTGTCCTTACAAGGACACGCTTTTATGAATGAATGGCTGGGGAAGTGCAATGACTCGATTCCATACAGAACGAGTTGTGAGAAGAAATTAGCTCGAACATGTATCGCTAATTGGAAAGTCATTTGTTTCGTATAACTAGATTGGAATACCTATCCAAGGCGGCAAATTTCAGCTAAAAGTTCATTGCTTGGCCAAAAAATAGATAAGAAATGATAACACAGTCTTCTTTGAACATGCATTCCATTGTTGAACAAATCTGGAAGTCAGCTATACTAGCCTCCGGTTTCCTTTTCGTCTCTTCTACAGTTTGGGCCCTGTTGTCCTTGAGGTCATTTGGGCCAAACAGATGCTCCAGATAAATTGGCATTTAACATCAGAGTGAAATAGTTGTTGGGCCTAATCCGACCTAACAAAGTGAATGGGCCTGAGCTATGAATGGAGGATGTCCATTACTGAAGTATCCAATAAGATCCTACAGTACCAAATCACTGTAACATGAGCAGCAAAATTGTAGTAGTTTGTAGACATGCCGAAGCCCAACATAACCTGTGCGGACACTTGTGTTATTGGCTATTCCCAAATTACTATTCCCTCTGAAGTTCAAGAAACTGTTGAATAACATGAAATTTGTCTTCCATGCGAGAGCAGGTGTTGTTTGATATGCCTCGTGCACCCATCACTCAACAACTCGAGCTTGATTAGAAATGACAAATCTGACGCCGTATATATAGGACATGCAAGTTTCTTCTCTCTTCTCGCTAATTAGATAGGTCAATCGGACATGAGAGATCAGTGTGAAATTCGAATACCATGGAGTTGCTTTTCTACAATCATTTACTAGATTGGTGGCGCTTAAGTATAGTCAAAGAGGAAAAAAAAAAAGTGTGAAAGTATCTCACATTTCTTCTCTGTAGGGTTTGAATGGATTTTATATTATTGTATATTGAGAAAAGCCAAAAACAAGAGTTAAAATCAGTCTCTTCCACGTAATTATCAACTAATGAAATAGCATGTACCATCAAAATTGTTAGATGGAAACTGGAATCATCTCGCGCTCTTCGTTTTCAATATTAGCATACAAAGTTTCAAGGAAAGCTCGAAAGAGAGACCACATTGCACAAGAGCCGGTACTCACGCGTAGTCATACACAACAAAAGGAGACATTGGCAAAATTCACCGCACGTCATGGTTTTCCCAAATTATATATCTTTTATCTTGTCCCGACAAATCCATCTATTCATTATTTAATAATTATAATTATTTTGGAGGTGATAGTAATCGCCTGTGTGCGTAGTGTGAGTGTCAGTCACTAGACGGCATTTCCAAGCCATTATATAATCCCAAAGCAACCGGTGGTTTGTGTTGTGTTGTGTCTGTGTTGTGTGCATGTTTGATATTGCTATTGATCTCGTGTTCTGAAAGGAAAATACCACAAAGAACCTTTAATTATGCTAACTGTGACATCAATATCTTAAACTTTTTTTGTACCACCGAAACCTCCAAGCTTGTATAAACCCCCTTCTATTATATAAAATAAAATAAAATAAAAACCTTTACTTCGCCTGCTATGACACCAATATCCCGAGTTTTTTGTGTCGTTCATATCTCAAACTTGTAACATTATGACAAAATTTTGGATATTGGTCTCAGTGTAGACATAGTTTAGAGGTTTTGATGGCAAAGAAGAGTTTGGGATATTAGACCGAATAGACATAGTCTAGAATTTTTAACGGTATTGACCCTCATTAAATTTCTGATATTCATATTAGTCGGAAGCCGTCCCTATTGTATGTACTGTGTAAGCAAGAGGTACTTGGCCCCCTATTTTCCAAATTTTCCCCGGCTTTTACGCTGGACTCTATTCATATCAACCTCCGTCGCTATTGATATTATGCGGGGGGGCTCCTAATAATTTGATGATAAAAGTCTTCTCTGGACTGACTTAGTGCTCCCTCCATTGGCGCTGCCTCTTGGAAGCTGCCATGGCAGTTTCCTCTGTTAAACCTCTGAGTTGGTTCTCAAAACTTCTATATTAGTGGCAGCTTCCTCTGCAGTTTCCTCTGTTAAACTTCTGAGTTGGTTAGTGGCAGCTTCCTCTGCAGTTTCGCCTGTTAAAACTTCTGAGTTGGTTCTTAAAACTTCTATATAACAGCTCTCACCCACAAGAAGAAGGGGTGCAGCGATCTCTCACAACACACATTCATTTGTTAAGCTCGGGACAAAGCAACTAGGGTTCGGTTTCAAGGGAGAAGGGAAAACGAAGGAAAATGGTGTTCAGATTTGCCACCTTCGATCCCGCCCAAGATCCCGATGATTTCAACCCGGCTTTTCCACCTACTCCATCATCATCACCCTCAGTAACACTCTGTCAGCCATGCGAATACACCTACACTTTCACCAAAACCATCGTCCGCCGACTTGTTGCTGCCGGTGCTTCTCTTGTCTTAACAGCCCCAGCCTTTGAATTTCGTGATGATGAGATTCGAGACCGACACGCGGAGACACCACTTCATAGTATCAATTTTGATGTCCGTCCAGACTTTCACCGAAGACAGCTTAAAGAGTTTACTCCGAAGGAGTTGGAGCTGGCTACCCAAAATTTCAGCGACAAGAAAATTATAGGCAGAGGTGGATTTGGAGATGTCTATGAGGGTCAGTTAGCTGATGGCTCTCTAGTGGCAATCAAAAGATGTAGTACACGCAGCTCTCAAGGTATATCAGAGTTCGAAAGAGAAGTAATGGTTGGTAGCATCATACCCCCACATCACAATCTGCTTCCCATGCTCGGATGTTGCAGAACATCGAAATACAGGGACTTATTGCTTGTGTCCCCCTTGATGATCAATAAAAGTGTGGCATGCTGCTTGAGAGGGCAGCCCGAGACACGACCCCCGCTGGACTGGCTTACCCGCAGAAAAATAGCCATGGGAGCTGCGAGAGGGCTGTCTCGTCTGCATGATCTGAACATTGTGCACCTAGATATTAAACCTTCAAACATTATGTTGGATGAGGAATTTGAGCCTCACATTGGAGACTTTGGGTTGGCCAAGTTCATCAATCGCAGGCTCGGTGGATACTTGGTGGATGGCATCGAGGAGGCACCTGTACTTCCAAGGAACGAATGCGAAGCAAGATCCCACAACGAAGATTCTTATTCCACGGACACGCTATGTGGCACAATTGGATATATAGCGCCAGAGTATCTGCATACCATGAAATACTCGGTGAAGACCGACGTGTTCGCTTTTGGGATAACGCTTCTGGAACTCATGACCGGACAAAGAGCTTATGATTCTGCAAGGTTTGCAAATGACCGGAATGTGACCTTAGTCGATCGGGCAAAAGCGCTTCTGGTAGAGGGGAGTAGGGAAACTATAGTCGATCCTGATCTGGAAGGTGAGTATGACCAGGAGGAGATGGAGAAAATGATCCAGCTTGCTCTTTTGTGCACACAAACAGTCCCAAGAAGAAGACCGTCCATGTGGCAAGTAGCCCGAATGCTCGAAGGATACAGCATCGAGGATAGATGGGAGGAGTATCGTTGCTCGGCGGAGTATCTGCTTCCCTGGAACTCCCAAGCCTTTCCTGGAGTCTACCCAGTACTGAAGAATTATCCGAACCCAATGTTGATGTCACAATCTGACCCGTCTTACGTACCATTGAGGGTCTGTGGTGTAAACCAATAGCAAACTGAGACCAGCATGCTGTAACGTTTCCAAATAGCTAAAAAAAATATTTACAAATTAGTACAATGCCATATAATTTTCCAGGACATCAAAAGATAATCTTTCTCGTGAAACGGTCCATATGATATGATTGAGTTTCCCAAAATTCTTAGAGTTTGAATTTTATTGTCCGAACTAACACCGGAACCTTCAAAACTCACTTTCCAGCAATTTTTATGATAGTTATGGAAGAATAAGCATTCGCATCGGTGGAGACATTTTTACAGATGTAAAACAAATTTTTTCAGTGTTTAATTACTTTTGGATAATTTCATATATACGCAAACATTTTCGTTTGAAAATACTTCAAAGTGCCAAAATTAAACGCAATACTTTAACACAAAAAATAACATAAATATGTCATTCTTCACCCGTTGAGAGCAAAAAATTCAAGTTGGCATTTTTACCCCAAATTCGTAATATTCCAGAAATGATCGAAAATTGCAATAATTCCAAAAGGGCGGCCATATTTCCACCCCTTATATGACTAAATCCACCCAACTTTCACCAAAAAGACAAAATCACCTTCAATCATTCAATCGCAATTTAAGTGGTGGCCCTAATTTTATTCACTATCCATCTTTTTTTAGTTTTTCTATTTTCATGTGGGATCTAGTTGTCATAGTTAATAATTCACATGTTTTGTTTTTGTTTAATGTGGGAACTATGTTTTTTGTTTAAATGTTAGATTTTACTTTCATAGAAATTAGTTTTGTCGAAAAGAAAAACTTTCAAGAAATCTAATTTCAAGGAACCATCTTTAAAAAAATTTCAAAATAAAATCACAATTACATCTTCCGAGGTGAAACTTTAAAAGATGAAATTTAATAGTATAAAAAAATGGCATGAAAAGGAATTCTTTTTAATGCCATTGAAGACGCATCATTTTGGATTAACAAAGTTGATATCATCCATGAAGTGTTTACGGAAAAAATATCAAAGTTTTTTAATGTATTCTTAGATACTCCTATAACATTTTATATGCTTTGTAATTAGAAGAAAAGATATTCACTGATATGGTAATTAGGAGACTTGATATCTATATTTTCTTGAAATTTTCTCTTTTCGACAAGAATTATTCTACAGAAAATTCCTCTTTATATGAAAATTTAAAGGCACAACACATTGCAAATGCTAATATGACTTCAAGTGTGCAAATGACCATTGTGTTGTTGTCCTAGTTAGGGGTGTCAATGGGTCGGGTTGGGTCGGGTCTCCATCTGACCCGACCCGAAACACAAAGGGAATGTGTTCTCGCTGACCCGAACACGACCCGAATGACATTTGACCCGGCACTAATACTCGGGTTGGGTTGGGTCGGGTCCTGGTTTGTGCCCTTTTTTTTAATGATGGTACATCACTAATCAGAGACTAATACCTCGGGGCCTACCTTCCCAATCAACAGATCTGCAATCAGTGAGCCAAGAAAATAATAACCATAAACAACCGCGTTGGTCTGACGAGCCAAGAAACCATGTATAAAAACCATTCCATCTAGGCTTGCTTGCTTTTTCATTGAAGCTTGCTTGAATCAAGATAAAGAAACTATCGAAAAAATAAAATAAAAAACTACGAAAATACTTCATCTGGGCGTCAACAACAAGAGGGTGAAAGTGAAATGAAAATCACATAAAAGTCCAAAGCAACATGAGAACTTGAGGAAAAAAAAATGCCTTCTTTGAGAAAAGCCAATGCCCCCAACAGTGACATCTCGTTCAACTCCTTTGACTTTCAAGTCTCAGCATGTAGGAAATTCAACTACGCATCCTGAGTCGAGTGGGACAACGTACGCAGAAAGGAAAATTAAAGTTAGAACCGTTCTGAATATGAAGAAGTAAATTTGCAATAAAAAGACAATTTATATAACTTTGTCGAGATTGGCAACGTTCTCAGTCCTAATGCCAGTACCACGACCCACTGAAGTACCCAACAAAATCCATAATCACAGGGCACAGCACCATCTCGCCAGCGTGAAAAATCAAGTAAGGATATGGACAAGGAAGGATGGAACAACCTCAAAGACGACTACCCACCAAAAATTACCCAGAAATGATCGAGAATTCAAACAGCTACCAGCATGCCAACCCCTAATTCGAATTCGAATCCGAATCGGGACCAAATGGAGAGAAGGGATAGGGGAATTCACCTCGAAGCAGCGAAGGCCCGCAGCTCATTCAGAGAGAGGCGAGCAAATTGCAGATGAACAACAACCGAAAAACTCGGCTCCTAGATGAACAAAACAAGGAACCCTAGAGACAAATTATCAACAAACAGCAAAATCGCACGGCATTAGTTCCTAAAATCGAAGCACAAACGAACCCGATCACACAAAAATAGTTGTCCGAGAATCGTACCTGGCTCCTAGCTTAACTGCATCTTTCGCGTCGACTACGTAGGGGAAGGACCCATAAGATTCCCAAGAGGCAAACGGCGAGACCTAGGGCTGAACTCACCCGTGACTCGGCGGAGCCCCACCGAACAACTCTTGCAGAAGAATCGCACCGTGCGAACAAGAGGAGGAAGGTGCGCTGCCCTGCGCTCGTGATGGAAAGAACAAGAGGAGGAAGGTTAAAGACGTTCTCTAAAATGGTTGGGCTTTTGTTTCCGTGTTTCCCTGCTTGGGCTTCTTGTTTCCTTGTTT
>BCNH02000001.1:22350634-22409222 GCA_001662345.2 Metrosideros polymorpha var. glaberrima
CATTTAATAAAAAAAGTGAAAATAAAAAAATAAAAAAGTTGGGGGTAATAAATGTGTCTTTTTTGGATAAATATATCATACAAATATAAGTTTAAAGTTTTTTGTGTCACAAAAAAAAATTTAGGATAAATATGTCACAAAGACAAAATTTGAGGTCTTTGGTGTCACAAAAAAATTTTTTTTAATAAATATGCCACAAGGTAAAGTTTGAAATTTTTAGTGACTTTTTCTCTTGATTTTAAGGCTTGTTAATGATATTTTCTCGATGGAAATCGCCCAAAGAGAAGGTTTGAGAAAGAACAACTTTCAGAAGATCACCGGCGACCCTCTTCCCCGGTAAACTACCCGTCGGACTGGGAAATATTTTCAAGAATAGCAGGAAGAGAAAAGTGTCCTGAATCTAAAAGGCGTGCTCAAATTTCAGCTGGCTTGCGAATTAGGAAGTCGATTTGAGAGTTTGACTTTAGGACCATGACAATAATCAACCGGGAAAAAAAACAAAATTAAGAATAAAATAAGAATAAGAATAAGCCAATTTGGGAAATGGGGAAGAGCTAGCAGTGTCCAGTCGATCAGCCCTCCCATTGTCGATAATGCCTTTCACCTTATCCCCAACAAACGTAATTCCAAAAGCATGGTGGGATCACAGATCAACCCTGCAGATCTGGGTCGCTGACAGATTCGATCGAGCGAGCTTTGATCGATCCAAGGAATCGTATCTAATCCTAAGTTTCATGCCCGAGAATGGAGATTAATCATCAGTCGAACAATTACTGCTATCAAGCAATTGGGTCGATAGAAAATGCATCTGGAGATAAAACCCAACACGGAGAGAAAACAGAGTTGACGTTCGATTTAGTCACTCGAATATGTACGGCAGAGAGAGAGAGACAAAAATTACAAATCCTCCATCACAAAACAATCCCGGCCGTTGATCTCTTCCTTGCCAAGATCTCAGCCCTTGTCACACGTCCATTTCCGACATCATTTAAAAGGGGGAAAAGAAGTACAAAAAAATACAGGCGAAAATCACAACGACGTACATCGGGAGCAGAAGAAACTACTGACTTCAGATCATTATCACTGTATAATATGCGTTGAATCGCTATGATCATCATCATCATCATCACCATCATCATCTCTGCAGCTCCATCATACGAGCGAAGTCCCCGAAGCACACGAACCCGTCCCCGTTCTTGTCCACCTCCGCGATCATGCGCCTGCACTCCTCTAAGGTGCACCGCTCGTCCCCTAGCGCCGCGAACACCCCCAGGAGCTCCTCCGCCGTGATCCTCCCGTCGTGGTCCGCGTCGAAGAACTCGAACGTCTCCCTCAGCTCCCCGTCGTCGCAGGCCGGCAAGCACGCGGAGCCCACCCGGCTCAGCAGCTCCTCGATGGTCACGGCGGCGTCCTCGCCCTCGCCGTGGCACCCCACCTCGCTCAGCATCACCGCCACCTCGTCGCGGCTGCCGAGCCGGCTGAGGAGGGCCTCGAGCTCCTTCCGCGAGACGACCCCGTCGCCGTCCCGGTCGATGAGCCCGAACGCGCGGGAGAGCTCGAGGTTGCCGGCCCAGTCGCCGCCGAGGACGCTGGTTGGGGTCAGGGACTCGCGCTTTTGGACGGAGGAGGAGGCGTCGTCGGAGAGGGAGGAGGTGGTGGTGCCGGAGCCGAAGGACGGCGGGTCGGAGCGGGACGCGACGGACCGGCCCTTCCGGGACCCGAAGAGTTGCTTAGGGCTGAGCCTCAGGGCCTTGGTGGTGATCTTGATGAGCCTCATGGCTAAAGAGAGAGAGCGAGGCGGTGGGTGAGGAAGGAGGAGGGGAGGAGAGAGAAAGAGGGAGGGGGCAGGTGAGGGGAGAGAGAGAGAATGGTGGGGGAAAGAGGGAGGAAGGTGGGGGGGTTAAATGATGGAGGAGTGCGGAGACTGGAGAGATAGCCATGGCAGCTTCCGCGAAGCTTCGTGCCAAGAAAATTTACAAAATTCTTGGGAGGTATTTATAGATATTATTCAGTGGCCCCCCTAAAGGGAAAAAAAATCAATGGATATTTAATAAAGAGTAATTTGGTAGATTTGTTCATTAATCTTTTTTGTTTTCCTTTTTTCGTAGTTGGACAGTTCGAGCATATGCTTAATTTTCACTTATTTACGTTAACGAGCGTCGAAGTACTTATCAAACATGTTCTATTTTGAAATTAATAAAAAAAAAATATCATGAAAAATGTCAGTATAGTGCAAATTATAATTTTTTCATTATTCTTTCGCTGCGCCATAATGATTAACAAATTGTATAAATTAAATATACGTTTGAAAATGCATCACTATAATGATTTGTTAATGAGTTTTTTTTTGTCTTTCCCTCTAGACGTGGAAAATGAATCGCTGTAATGATTTGTTAATCGGTTTTTTTTTCTTTTCCTTTTTCTTTTATGGCTAGACAAAATTTGGACTCCGGTGGCCACTTTTTGCCGAGACTTGAGGGATTGTTTGGTTTGGCTCCAATGTTTGGAGGAAAATACTTCGAATCACAGATACGATACACGACGATGACAACGTGATCTAACCAATCAATTATCATTACACTCGTGTTATCAATCTCGTCATACAATGTCTCATATGTGTATACATCTCTTTTTTTGTCTTTTGAATTGTTTGATTACATCACGTTTCACCACATTAAATAACCCTTTTCAATGTTGGGAGGTGTTCACTAAAATGAGAGCAAGGCGCTTTCTTTCTTTTGCCATGAAAGCAACCTTCTTGGCTTCGGTTGTAGCTCAAAATTGGCTTCGGAGGTTTGTCTCGGGATGGATACTTTTTAGAACATTATGATACTACACGGCTAAGTAGAATAGTAAATTCAGATTGAAATTACCCAAAAAGGAAAGACTCTTGAGGTATTTTCGGAATCTGATTTCCACCTGGTTGCCAATGATTTGGATGAAGAGGTTGACCCAAATCATTGGCAGGTCTTTCTAGGCAGAAAGAATAGGGAAATTGTCACAAACAAAAAAATTGAGAGAATTCGAAAATGAATTTTGAAATATATATATGAACTGTCCTTACTAATTCAACGAAAGAAATAAAATAATTTGCATCATGGAAATCGCAACACTTTAATCTTTGTAAATAGTGAAAAATGTCATGGTTTAGAGAATAAATCCAGTCAACAATTAAGTGTCTCTCATTTTATAAATAATATGGTTGGGCAGATAATTCTATTTAAGTTTTTCATGTCGGTGAAATCCTAATAGAGAAAAAGTCACAAAAAATCTCAAATTATGCCACTGTGACACATTTACCATGAATTTTTTTGCGATATGAAAAAACCACAAACTATTTCTACTGCGATATATTTGCCCTAAACTTTTTTTTGTGATATAAAAAATACCAAACTTGTACTCACATCAAGGTTTCCATTAGATGATTTTTTAGCCAAAATAACGTCATTTCTATTTCACTTAAGCCACTTGGGAGCCATGTTAATACTATTTGCTTTTTTGCATTTATATAGACAAATTTTAAATTGTTCTCATTTACAGAATTTTGATGGAGGATAAATATGTTATCCAGGTACAAGTTCAATGAATCCGTGTTGGTTGTACGAATCCAATTACAATTACAGAAGAGAAGACATTCTCCCTTAATGAAAACCCAACTTGAACTTAAATTATGGATTACCAGTGTATTAAGCAACAAAGATACATTGATCCCTCACGTTTAGCTTCAAGGAGTGGAGATAAAGAATCCAAAGCTAGCATGCTTCACATGAACTAGACTTTTAGATTTGCTCAACGACTTGGAATAACTTCATCCATTTCTTTATTCTTTTTCTTTCTTATTTTCGTGACCATAAAATTATATATTTGAGGTAAAAAATACCGACATGTGAGCGTTTAAATAAAAGGTATGCTATGTATATTGAGAAATCTTACTAAAAAAAAATTCACTCGGTGATGTGGTGATGTTATGTTAAATGTTTGTATAAACTAATCATGCAATGCACGAGCACAAGTCCCACATATTTCAACACTTAGAAATCACCGAATTATTAAAATTAGACGAATTTTAGTAAGACTTATGAGTGTGTGTCTATGTATATAAACATTTTTATTGAAATAAATAACCGATAAATTAAGCTCACATGGTTCTCGCATGAATCGGAACGGGATCGACAATGAAAATAATTTTGTTTAACTAATTATTTCAAGTAATATATTCGATTTGTTTAGTAAAATATTTTTCAAATCATTCATTTTACGTGAAATAAATAGAATATAAGAGGCTATTAATCCGCCTGATATTTTGGGGAAAACCCGTGGTGAATACGTGCATATTCCAAGCATCTTCCAAGGTGCTTTTCAAGCTTCGGGTCTCCCATTGCATCGAGTGGACATGAGCGGCAATGTCGACCGGTCAAATTTCTCCATTTTCTGTCTGCTTGGTGGTGGGGACGTGCACGTCAAGCTCATCTGCCCGATCACCTGTGGTTGAAACTCATCATCTGTTGCACCTCCTTATGATAAATCAATGATGTCGTCCACCGAGTAAATAGTAACATTTCTTGAGATTGATAGAGACATCGGACAACATGTTGTCGCGGGGTTGCAAAGAAAGAGCTTGAAATTTCCAAGTAAAGACGGTGATATCTCCCATAGGATTAGCGATCCGACGCAATTGCTTCCGACGAAAATCCCGTCCACAGGGCACAATGCCTAGACTCTAATCGTCCTCGAGCAATGGATGAGCATGATTCGAGCCTTGAAATGATAGTCTATACAGAGTACATACGAAAGCGAGGATTTGGCGAGGAAGAGGATGAGTATCGAATCGCATTGCTATATACGTGCTCTAGTTTAGTGTTAATGGACAATCACGCATCGTCTTTAAACATAATAAATGTCCCGATCCAAGAAGGTGCACGCTTGCCGAAGTATGGATGATACGTTCAAATGGATTTCGAATTCTATGCAAAGACCATGTCGCAGTATCGAGCTTCGAAGTTGTATTACCGAAACCAATAGAGTAACATAGATCTTTGTTTTTTTTTTTTTTGAAAGATATGGTAATCTTCGTCAATCAAGGACGGACGAAAGACGTGCCCTAACATAAAAACGAGCCTAATAATACACATGCATACTCCCGAAACTTTTTTTAATTATTGTATTTGGATGTGCGTAAATAATCTGCCACTTAATTTCTTCGATTAAGCACCACTTACTTCCCTAAAGTGACGACAACATTTTACTTGTTAAAACAACATGAGAAAAGGTTGTCCTTCGAGAATCGCATTGAAATAAAATGAAGAAAGCAAGAATGGAAAGCAAAGGGAAGAGACGACAAAGAGCGGTTTAACCGTTCAAAGCGCGCACATTCCGAACAGTGTCGCTTCCCAATTCTCAATTCCTAAACAACGTGTCGCGGACAAGAACCGCACGCCGAAAAGGTTCGGCACACAGACATTTGAAGACCGTCCTAAGATACTCTTCTTCTCCTTCTTCTCCGTAGGTGCCCCCTTTTTCATGGATTTGTCTATCATCTCGTGACCGTTGGTTCGATTCGATGATGAGAAAGGTTGTCGGCATGAAGTTACCGATCCTCGTCGAGAAAATCCCCGCGCGTCGCGGACGCATAGCGATTGCGACTTAATGCGTATGTGACGTTTGTTGCACGGGATTTTGGATGAGCAATTTCCCATATATCATTTGAAGGAGAAAAATAACATACATTAAAATTTAGAGTAAGTAAGTGCTTTCATGAGAAAAGTCCCAAGCTCAAAAGAAGAAATGCATTCATCGAGAAAATTACGAAAAAAGTTCTAAACCTATTAAAATGGTGCCAATTCAATCCTTTTTTTTTTTTGGCCAATTGAGTCCTAAATTTTTTTCACATTTTGCCAATTAGTCCATCCAACCAATTTTGATCGGAAATTGATAACACGGATGCCGGCTGTCCAACGGCCATCCTACATGGCATTGTGTCGCTGAAGTGATTTTTTAAATTTTTTAAATTTTTGTCTTTCTTTTCTTTTTTATTAATTGTTATGGGTTGGCAGGAGGCCGTCGACCGCCAGTTGAGGCTTGACAACCTCCACTGGCCACTGGGTGAGGCTCATAGGCCCTCGCCCAATGGTCGACGATCTTCTGCCAACCCTTAAAAAAATTAAGACATAAAAATAATAACAAATTCAAAAAAGAAATCTATGCCAGTGCCGGCAGTGCCACATAAAACGATTGACATCTATGTCACCATGTTCCAGCCAAAATTGATCGGATGGGCTCAATCGGCAAATGTGAAAAGATTTAGAACTCAATTAAAAAAAAAATTAAATTGACACAATTGATTTTTTTTTTTTTGTAATTTTCCCTGCATTCACCAAGTCAACCTAAAGTCTCAATTGTGATTTGAAATAATGTAGGTCGATGTTGAGCGTGACTCGGATCATACCTTCAACCAATCCGAACCTCAATGGATACTCTCTGCTCAAATTCTTAGTACGCATGGCTCAACAAATGTCAACGTGAAGTAAGATGGCACATGCCCATAGGCTCATCTTTTATCCAGTTCTAGCTTGCCGTGTTCGAGTTCTTAATTTGACTAAAATCGAGATTGCGTTCACTAGAGCTGGACTAAGTCGAGCTGCAGTAAGTCAACCCAAACTCTAATCTAGTCAATGTTCACATTATCAAGCTCAAGAAATCTAAACGTGCACAGAACACCGAATAGAGTCGAATGACATGTAAACCATCTTCACCATCCGAGACCTGTAAGAGTAACCATTTATCAAAGAAAGGATAAATGCCACCAAAAATCCCAAACTTTATCCTTTGTGATATATTTATCATAATTTTTTTTTTGTGACATCAAAAATCCTAAACTTTGCCTTCTGTAACACATTTATCCCAAACTTATAAAATGTAACAAATTTACTTCAAATTTCTTGTTGTGATAACAAAAACCCTAAATTTCTATTCGTGTGACACATTTATCCCAAAAAATTATTTGATCCAAAGGCATTTTCATTTTTTACCTTTTTATTAAACTGAATATTCAAAAATATTTAAAATATTTTTTATAAAAAGGGGGGAAGGGGGTGAATCAAGGGCAAAGGCAACAACCATCATTGCCGCCGCCCCCATTGCTAGAGAGGGCCGGCGAGAGTCACCGGCCGCGAGCGAGGGCCCGATGAGCCTCGTCCAGCCGCGGGCAAGGGTCGCGCCCTACCCTTGCCAACCTCGCCAAGGGCCGCCCGCGGCTGGGCGAGGCTTGCCGAACCCTCACCCACGGCTGGGCAAGGCTCGTCGGGCCCTCGCTGAGGCCCCAGCAACTCCCATCGGCCCTCTCCAGCGACAACAGTGGTGGCAGCGAGGGCTGCCGCCCTTACCCTTGATTCCTCCTTTCTTTCTTTTTAAAATAAATTTGAATATTCTATTTAATAAAAAAGTGAAAATAAAAAAAAATTTAGTTTAGGGATAAATGTGTCTTTTTATTTCAAGTGAGGTAGATGTGTCACACAAGTATATATTTGGGGTTTTTTGTAGCTTTTTTCCTTAAAGATATTTAAACATGTCCTTTTCCCCTCGAAGGCTCTCTAAAGTCTGATAAATTACTCAATTAATGTTAGCTTGTGATTGATTTCGTCGATTAGAACGAGTTTTAGCTAAGCACGATATCTTTTCGATTACCTGTGTTGTAAGCTCGGACAGCCCATAGTCCTGCTTAGTGCAACAAAGGGACCACTTCTCAATTGAGTTTCATTTGAAAAGGATTTAGCGTGTGATTGATTGACCGATTGGTGTCCACTCCTTTTCATGGGGTCCTTTTCAGATTCCGGTGAAAGATGGGGACTTTGCTTGAGCCAGTGTGCACTTCCAAATGAGGGGTTTGGACATTTCCCACAGAAAGCTGTTCGTCTCTTGGTCTGTGAATTTTGCAAATTGGGGGCTCACCATTCCACACTCAAACAAGGCCCTTTGTCCCTTCCATATGCTCCCAAGTTAGCTTGGAGAACCACCCTTTCTTGCAATCGGACCATATAGTACAAAAACTGGTCCCGCTGGTGAACGGTGATATTCAAATTCCCGGTCCATTGCATGAATCTGAAAGCTAATTGTATACGACGGCATTCATATCTCTAGCAGTATCTCCATACGCCTCGAAGCTTATGTATTGATGGGTCGCTCACTATGCAATGCTCTCTGTGGCGTATCGCATTGATACCTGGGTACAGGGAAGACATAGAGACAAGATATCCATACATGTGCGCATCACGCGCACTAGACGACTGTTGCTTAGACATCACATGATTCTGAAACGATGATAGTTTGAAGATGATCCAAGTGGGCATATTCAATTATCAGAGACTTCCACTTGTGAAGCTGAGATTACTGATCACTGGCTCAATTCTTTGCTACTTGCACACTAAAGGTCGAAGCAGCACCAGTCATCGTATGTGAAAAGGTAGTATGATCATATACCTGTTAAATCTTGTGCAGATTAGACATGCCGCGTGAAATATTTTGTCCACACACTTCGTATGTCTGCATCGCAGCCGTCAATTAGATCATAAGATATACACGAAACAATTAAAAAATGCAGTCAAGTGTGCCTTCATTTCACATGGGAACCCCTTTCGTCCAACTTGTCAGTAAAATGCTGGCTCACTTCAGGTAACAGCATTGTGATGAACTCTCATAATATACCTGGATGCATCATCTAAACTCTCTCGATACGGGCATGAAGTCCTCAACATGACGGCAAATGATACTACAGCTAGACTGGAGAGATATTAAATGACTTGAATCAAAATGACAAAATGCGCATACCATTCCTGATTATCAACAAGCAACCTCATATGCAAGAGAGAGGAGCAATTTCCAATTCAAGAACAGAAACTTAAATTCTGAGTTACTCGCTTCTCAACCGGAGATTGCGCCACCGATTATGCGACTCGACTCGCTCTGCTGCCGAAAAAAAGCATCAGGGAAAAATCTATGCAACCTTGACTATTCAAGTTGGCTTTGATTGGTAGGCAGCATTTGCTAACGAGAAAGGAGATTCAGAGTCCACTCATTAAGGTCATGAAGACACACCATCTGCATGGATCTGTTCATTACTGTAATGAGCATCAGCATGACCTGAGATGTTATTGTCATCTAGAGGAGTTAGATTTGAGCCGCTTTCGCCGTTTGTATCATCATCTCCAGATTCGGATGCCGAACTCACATCCATCTCCTTCTCCGGCGAATCCAGTTGCAAGCATTCCGGGACTTCGCAGCTGCAGTCCCTGCTTCTATTTGGAGATGCCAGATCCTCTCTTCGCACAAGATTGAGCACAAACCCATCAGGAATTCTTTCTGCCTGTAAAAGATCACCTTCATTGACTGTTATGCTCGAGCTGTTTCTGGTCCCTAGATCCCTCTGGTCAAACTCTGTGCCCTCTGAACTCCGGTCTGGTGTGGTCACCCTCAAGGTGTGGAAAAATGGGTCTCTTCCCATCTGAGCATTTGTAGAATTTGGACTAGGCAACATCTTCAGATCGACTTCAATGTCCAAATTCTGGATGAAATCAATGAACTTATTTGCCGATGCAGTCCTCATCAATGGGCCACCTGACCTCGTCCATGAATTCAAATCAATGTTCTCTGATTCGCTGTCGCTTCCGTCATGCCTGTGAGCCCGTAAATTTCTGCCTGACAATCCTCCTGATGCGTGACAACCACTTCCCTGAGGATGTAAGGAGGAAGCCACATCGTTGAGGAGATATTCCTCAAGGGATCCTGATGAGTTTTCTCGAGCAAGGCAATTCCATGAAGGGATTCTCCTAGAAGCATTGAACCTGACCGTGTTGGCTAAACCGTGCGAAGAAGCAGCCGCTACTCTCTCGGCGCTTCTTTTAAGTCTGCGCATGTGGTTTAGGACCGTAACGCATTCATCAAGAGCAAGTTCAATGCCACAATTGGCTTTTATGGCCGAGAGCTTCTCCCAAGTGCACCTCCTCCCCTGATTGACCGCCTTTTGCAGCTCCACATGAGATGGATTCTGTAGAATCTTTGAGTACTGCCCAAAAGGAGAGGTATAAGAATGAGCAACCACAGTCACCAACCAATGTAGCTAAAAATAAGTAGAACTTCAAAGAAGAATTAACAATACAATACAACGGTATGTTGTTACAGCTAGTTAAGAATTTCCAAACACTTAAAGAGCTTATGCTCAGAATGCAGGAACTTGACAATATCAACAGCATACACATACCTGAGCAAGTGTTGCAGGCATAACAACAGTGACATCGCCCTCCCAATCTTGAGCAAACAGCTGGGCTATTCCTCCCAAAGGAAAACCAAGTTCCAGGACTTGGTTGCATCTATGTTTTACCTCCATCTCAGCAAGGTGAGCAAGCTGCACAATCAACCATAGCATGTCATTTTCATCTTAGGAACTGAAGGACAGACAACTTAGATAAGCAAACATGAAGGCGTCAAGTCAGGCTGAGAAGACATGCTCAAGCTTAAAAGGTCTTGATTGTTAGGAGCTGAAGCAAGATTATATTCAGTAAAACAAGTAAAGCTGTAGATTTTTTACAATGAAACGCGACCTTTTAAAATGGCATGTCTGCAGCTGTAATAAATACTAACCGACACAAACTGAACATGTCGCTCAGAACATTAGGAATTGGCGTGCCGCCTTTAGTGAATGCTAATCTGTCAACCGAACACTAAACTCAAGCGTCCACAAACGGATGGGGCATACATATGTCAGCATGCCCCAAGAGGGCAAATCATATGAAGATAAAGGAATGCAGTGTCCCCTGATAATGGTTGGAAAATGAACATATAAATCTGCACAAGCAACTCTAGTAACAAATGACACAAGCACTGTGATCCAAGTTGAGAAGAGGAATTCAGATAAGAACAACACAGGATGCACGTTGCAACCGCTGATACATACCTTGGCTGCAAAATTTCCTCCATAAGCTCTAACAACGTCCTTGAGCCTCAAAAATGGTGCAATATGAGGGTTTGCCTGACTGACAATGAAATGATTAACGTTGAACAGCTCCTTCAGCTGCATCATAGGCAAATCAATCTCCAAGCTACCATCCCTCCACCGACGCATAGATGTGCTTGACCCCTCCTCTGGTTCCAAATTGAATGGCGGATGGTATGGAACAATTTCTCCGCTCCGATCCTTCGCCATTAGTTCCTGAGCTTCAAAAAGACCAGGGAAGGCACAAGAGGCGGTCACTGCGCTCCATATCACCACGTGAGGCGAAGTCAAGTAATTAAGGCATCTAGGGGGCTCATGCTTCCTTGGCGAGCACACTGTTATCCCAAGAACTCGTCCAGTCATGTCATAGGCTTCTTGAAACGTAAGATTACTGGTGAGGTGCCTCAACATCCACTGCAAATGTCTGATCTCATGAACAGCTCCTTGTGTCATGACCCTTCTCACAACTGTAAAAATGCCACCTAATTGATCGAAGAACTGCAACAAGTGCAAAGAATCCTCAAAGAAACTCTGGAGCTCAGGCCAAGACCTTGTCGCGACGACGGCGCACATGATGGATCCGACACTGGAGCCTGCAATTATTCTAGGTAAAAGCTTGTGCTCCACCAACGTTTTCACCACACCGATATGAAATGCTCCAAGGGATGCTCCTCCACTCAAAAGCAGGGCCGTCCTGCCAAAGGCGTGCCTAGTTTCGTGCATGAAAGCAAGCTTCTCTTCCAAAGAGAGCTCTTCAGAATCTGATTCGCACACCATTCTTAACTGTGTCGACACCTCGTCAATGTAGTCCTTTATGAGCTTCGGCACTTGAAGCCTGCCTTTGTGAAGCTCGGGATTGCACATGTTGCCGAGATTTCTCACTAGATCAGCTCTCATGCAAAAGATGATATCTCGCAGAGATCCCTCCTGGCGACGCTGGTGGAGCTCTTGAAGCTTATTCCTCACCAGTTCTTCATCATAAAGGTCACAGTCATTCATTCTTAGAGTCTCCTTATCGAGCATCTTCGCAGCATGAGCCCACTCCTCATATGTCAGCGCGGTTCTCATCATATTCCTCCAAAACTTCCTCCGGTAGGCCATTTCGGCCCTCCCTTTTACGTTGGTGTACCGTTTTAACAAGAAAGCAACAATAGTCACCATTGCTAGGATTCCCTGCGGATTTCTTGGATGCAACCAAGAAAACACAGGTGCCACCAAGGCTCTCGTCCTATTGAAGTAAGCCAAAAGTACACGCAAAATTTCGTGTTGCAGATGGAACAGGGATTTGCAGAACAAAATCCTGAAAGCAATCGTTCGCCCCATGATTGTTGAAGGGCCGATCGAGAACGGATCAACACTCGCCTCATTGCTTATATCCATGCCTTAATGCACAAACTCTAACCCCTCTATTTCCCGATATGTCAAAAGAAATTGCCAAATGAACAGAACGAGGAATAGTTTCGTAATTCTCCAGATGAATCTGATGCAACCTTAAAACCCCAGAATGGCTCAGTTGTGCAGGGAAAGGCGGCGGCTTTCCTGAGAAATAGATCTTTTCTTATACAAGAAGGGAAAGAACCTTAAAAAGCAAGAAATTTGTGAGACCAAAAGAGGAACCAAGCAACCAAATTGGATTTCATCCTCACCTATAATCGCCAACTAATCAAACCGCAACCAAAGACGAAACGAAGATAGTAAACGAAAAGGCAATATCAAGAACCTTTTCTCATACGTCAGATGAACTCATAACAGAAAGAAACATACTCTGCAAATTCGTGAAAGTCCAAACAGGACGGAACCACGAGCAAATCTGACCTCAAAATGCTCGAAATCTTCAGGACCCAACAACATCCACGAGCAATGCAATCCGCAATCAAAATCCAACCAGCTATCGAACCGATCCGCAAGAACCCAATTCACACCCTTCAAGGCAAATGCAAAACTTTGAGAAAATGCGAAGTGGCAGAGAGGGAGGAGAGGTGGGTGTGGGTTGGACTCGGTGGGGAAGATGCAGAATCTCGGGATCGGCGAAGAAGAGATAAGACATTATGGAAGTGACGTAAGAGTCGAATCAGCAAGTCATGGGTGGAGGGCGACGCCTTTGGATGGATTGAAGTCGACAAGACTCGAAACTCCTCCCATCCCGACGATTCAATCCAGAGGGTGCGAAAAGCGGGAAAGAAGAAGAGAGAGTGGATGATAACGAAAGGGCTTCTTCTTCCTCGCGCGTGCTACGAGTCAAAAAGCGGTTGAGTCTGGGAGATTCCTATTTATGG
Source organism: Metrosideros polymorpha var. glaberrima (assembly GCA_001662345.2). NCBI lineage: Eukaryota > Viridiplantae > Streptophyta > Magnoliopsida > Myrtales > Myrtaceae > Metrosideros > Metrosideros polymorpha. Next base: position 22,363,895 of record BCNH02000001.1, read on the forward strand.
CATCGTGCGCTGATAACGATGTTCCTCAGCTTCAGCATCGGAAAGAGTGAGGATGATGTAGACCTCATCTTTTTCTTCGAAAAATAGAATGATTTAAAAAAATTATATATATTTTTAGAATAACCGCTTATATCTCTTGCACAAATAATCAATGAAAAATATTTTTATCGAAAACATTTGAATATAAATTATTTGTGATAATGAAAAAAAATTTCATTAACTAATTATTTTTAACGATGTAAGTGATTATTTTTTTAAAAATATGTTATAAATTATCCATTTTTCGCGAAATGAACGGAATCATAAAAGTTCGAAAGTTTTTGCCAAAAAAATAATTCAACAAAACATGGAGAGCGAAACTACATATCAAGCAAGAAATGGGTGGCAATTTTGAGTGGCTTCGCATTAGGCGGGCTCCACATATATGTTTTTCACTTTAACATACCGGTACCCGTACACTTCAGTCTCTTGTTGAATTAGTATCATTTCTTGCCCCGATCCCAACAATAGCCAACTTATTTTAGCCTTTTAGGAGCTTGTTAAGATCTGCATTCGGACTTTCTAGGCCTCTCTCGTTCGAAAAATCTGTAAATGTTTTTTTTTTCCCAATTTCTTTCAAATTACGAGCCTACTTCTTGAGAAAATTTCCTTATGGGTCTTTAGTATTTGGCAATAGAGTTCCTTTTTTTAATTTTTCGGCTGACATATTTTTACTAGAGTTAAAGTCACACAAAAAGTGATCGGCGCAGTTTTGACCTGAAATCGCACTTCGAGACAAATATTTCCGAGGAATGGAGCAACAAAACTAAAGATGCTCGCGCTTACAAAAAGTGAGGAAAATGGAGCATGAACGCCGCCTCAAATACGTAGAGGTCTTGACCGTTCGGTTTTCGACCGATCCTATGTACTTATAAAGCTGCATAAGAACGTATTCCGTCCGATGTGTGCTACATTTTCCGGCGATCATCGTTCGAGAGGTTTTTTTTTTTTTTTTTCACACAAGTAATGACACTAGAAAATAAAGAGGATAAATGTCAAAATAATTGTTATAGCCCATCTTCAATGACATAACTTCTCTTATAAACCTAAGCAAAGCAGCAGCAGCAGAAAATGGCAAGTGTTGTAACTTGTATCGAAGCTATTGGGCCCAGCAGAGACATTGGGAAATTGACAATAAAGCAGGTAAACCCTTTTTTTATTTTATTTTTTGGTCTTTGGAGAAATATGGGCTTGAAGTGCAGTGGCATACATTGTTGAGCCCACGGCCCACCAAAATTGGTATTTGGGTAAATTGGATACTTAAATTGAAGAAGCAATCGAGCCTATTATTCCTAATCTGGTCCGAGAGAGAAGACAAAAAAAAAGAAGTATTATCTGTAATTTCCTACTTCATTCAACCTCTTAAGATCGAGCAAAAAAAAAATATATTTTTTAGTATTGTTAATGAACTACATTCAACCATATACCAATTACCCGATGCGATTTTTGAAGATTTCTAGTGAACCAATTCTAATTTCGATGGTTAAGCACGTCCAATTTCTAAATGGTATGGAGATATTTTTATAAGAGGTAACCTAATATTTTGTAATTTAGACATTACATGAGTTTCTTGTTATAACCTATGAAGATTTCTAACAAACCAATTCTAATTTGTCCCCTAAAATTAATTATTATCTATACGTACGAACTATCAAGAAATCCGCACCAAGCAAATATGAAAATTAATAAAACGTACGGAGTTTCTACGAGCTTAATGCATCAAAACCCTTAATTTTGAAATCACGTGATCAAACGACTCATTGACACAAACCCGAAGAGGTGGGCAAGTATGTCAAAGTCACGTCATCTCTTCGAACTAGAAACTTCTATTTTGCGAAACAAGGCATGGGGAGAGAGGATATTAATGAGATCATATTAATTCCGGCCTAATTTCATAAACAACTCTCAACCTTAAACTTTAGATTCAGTCCCAAATATACCTCGAACTTTTTTTTTTATCTCATAAAAAACCCCCAAACTTTAGGTTTAATTCCAAATCTACCCCCAAACTATCTTTTAAGAGAAAAATCACTAATTTTTACTCTAGTCCAAATCTACCCACATTAAATGTTTGTCCAAAAATCGTCATTAGTCATTCCTAATTTTCGTATCCTAGAACGGTTTCATTTTAGAGATATTTTTTCATGTTACTTTATTGATGTGGATTTGTTATCAATGAAAAAATGTCACGTTAAGTTAGAACTAGACCATAGAAGTATATTTGAAAATAGATTGAAAGTCGGTTTTTTTTTAGAAAAAATAAATTTTGGGGTAAATTTGAGACGGGACCTAAAATTTGAGATTTTTCCTAAGACCAAAAAAAAAAAGTTCGAGGTAGATTTGGGACTGAACCTGAAGTTTTGTATTTTTTCTAAGACAAAAAAAAGTTCAGGGCAAAATTGGAACTAAACTTAAAGTTTGGGATTTTTAGGAAATTTGGCCTACTAATTCCAAAATTGGAAACTTCTTCTCCTAATCCTACTTCATATAGAAAACCCAATATCACAAGTCAAAACACAAACGCGACCACAATCTTTTATCTTATTTTAGCAAAATACCCCCCCAAAAAATATGAAACGGCGCCCCAAATTGACGTACGAACGTGGAAGCCAAGTCACGTATTCCCTCGTTTCGTCCCCTATAAACTCCTCCTCCGTCTCCAAGAGCCCCAAAAAAATCACACAGCACGCAAGAAACTACAGTCCATCATCGATCGCAGCTTTCCATGGCTGGCCTTCAATACTACTTCTTCCCAACCGATTTCTACTACCCTCGTCCAAAGCCCGTCACCGAGACCAACGCTGCAGACGGCAACGTCGTCAATGTCGATCCTCATGCTGTCCCGAGTTCTCAACCCGTGGACGGTCGCGAGAAGACGACGGACACGGCGGCAGCCCCTGTCGATTCGGACGTGAAGGGCGAGAACAAGAAGCCTCGAGGAAGTCTTCCCCATAAGGCCCTGGAACTTTCCCCGTGCGAGATTGGCAAGGCACGTCGCCGCCTCGAGGCGGTCGTCGTGGATTCTAGGAACAAGTCTGATCGTAACTCGTGAAGATCTCCTGCAATCTTGATTGACGAGAGACGGAGAGAGAGGCCTCTCGGAAGTTTTCAAATTGTTTCCCTCCTAGGGTTTTTTTAGAATCATCGTATATGTGATTGGAGTATTTCTATCTGTATTTTGTTCTTACAATTCGAATCTTCCTATATTTGTTATGCCAACATGGGTTTCTAACTATAACCGCAAGGATGTGGATGCATTAACTTCATGCTCTACTTAACACAAGTTTGTCACATAATTATCGGGACAAGTGTTTGTAGAGAAATAGGCTATATATACGCACACAGATTGTTGGCTCGTTTACTAGAAACGACTTGTTAAACATATATATTTGAGTACAAGTCGCGAGTTCAAATCAAGACATTCTTTCTCGTGTTTATTTCATGCATTACTCTTGTTATACTCTGCTATCCGATATTCTCTCTTATACTTATGTTAGGGCGAATATCGAAAAAAAATCTCAAATTATGTTCACTGTGACACAAATACCCCAAACTTTTTTCATGTGTCACCAAGAACCCTAAACTTACCCACTGTGACACAAATACCCATAACTTTTTTGTCACGAAAGAAATCTTATATACCCTATATTTCAATTCCATACAGGGTATATTTGTCACACCGATATAAGTTCAAAATTTTATGTGACACAAAAAAAAAGGATTGGGGTATTTGTGTCAAATGGGCAAGTTTAGGGTTTTTAGTGACTCAAAAAGAGTTTTGAGTATTTGTGTCGCGGTGGATGTAGTTTGGTTTCTTTTTTTTTTTTGTAGTCTTAACCCCTTTATTTGATATGTTACTCTTATTATACCCTACTAACTTTTCGATCTTTGATCATCTGTTTGACGTGGTTAAATAGTGTATATTTTGGTCTAGTTTCTATGAGAGGAGGATGCGTGCGTCGTGTGACATATATGTCGAAGCGGAACATTCACATATGCTTTGCCTACATGTCCTGTGATGGACTTTCAAGGAAAATATTTACTATGATAACAAAAGATTCAGCTGGGTACATGACTGGTGGAGTGTTAGCTTACAAAGTTGGGTTAATCCCACGAAAAACTCTAAATTGACACATTTATAATAAATTTACCTCAAATTAATTTTTTGACCACGAAAAATCCAAAACTGGTTTATCTATAATAAATTTATCCCAAACTAATTTTTTTACCATGAAAAATCCCAAATCGGTACACCCGTGACAAATTTACCTCAAACTTATTATTTGTTTAAATTAACATGGTTAACGTTTCTTCAATTAGCTCATTTTTTAGCGATAGGACTCAGTTTATCATCTCCGAAAAACCATAAAATTTAGGGTAAATTTATCACAGATGTACTTATTTGGGTTTTTTGTGGTCAAAATATTAATTTAGGGTAATTTTGTCACAGCTGTATCGATTTGAAATTTTTTATGATAAAAAAATTAGTTTGGGATAAATTTATCACAGATATATCAGTTTGAGATTTTTCCGTGGTAATAATCCTACAATGTTCAGCATGCCAGTTTTAAAATTACTCTCAACGTGATTACAAAGTTCTCTTTATAATTTTCATAGATCATTGGTAGACTAATACATACTTGCCCATAAAATTTTCCCTAGCGACACCTCGAACGGGCTTTTCAAGTGCGCTTCATCCACACGATGAAGCCCGCATGATCAATGTTCCTGAACCGGCGCGGCTCCTCAACCGGGGACTCTAGAACTTGATCTTTATAGTCTACACGATATTTTTGTGATAGTTTTAGACTTTACGGGCAAGTAGTTATTACCAAAACATCGACCGCCATACGAGAAAAAAGTCGGCAGTAAGAAATTGAACGCGCTTCAATGGCTTGAACCTCACGTCCCAACGACCCTTCTTCTCCCTCTCCCTCTCCCCGCCTCGCTCGCTCCCTATAAATAACCCATCCTTCACGTGCCCACCTGCATCAACGAACACTTCATCACAGAACCTTCTCCTCCTCCTTGCTGACGCCTTCTTGCTCCTTGCTCCGCTCCCGCTTTCGATGGCGGGCCTCCAGTACAGTTTCTTCCCCACCGACTTCTTCTACCCACGTCCCCTGCAGGACAATCCTAGCAAAGCTGTGGCCAACAACCTGGTCTCCCTCCGGACGCCGAAAGGAGACGCGGAAGACCAAGACGTCGAACGGCAGCCCAAGAGCCTGGCCCTTCGCAGAGCCCCCGGTTCAGCTTCGGCTTCGATCGTCTTGAGCAACAAGAAGGAGAGGAAGCATACCCAGAGTCAAAGCGACGATCTTGCTTAGCGCTCGACATTCATTCGTTTCGTACGAAGATTGGGGGAAGATTTCCTAATTTTTGCTGAATTATGTAAATCGTCGGGTGTTTGATATGTAAAGCAGAGCATTGCGCGACTCTGTTTCCGAAAAATATCCTGAATAATGTATAAAATTTGGATTTTCGTTCATCAGTTTCGAAACTTTCTAGCGATGGTTGCAGGACTTCTCTTTGCTGGACGACTTTAAGAGAATTATCATCAGAAAGATGTTCATCCAGCTAGCTTGGTACAATTTGGCGAAGTCAGTTCATTTGCTCTGTTTTTCTGCATCTCACAATTTTCTTTCTTCACCGTCTTGCTTATATCGAAATGGAGAAGCGCAATGCTTGAATTCTAATGTGGAAAAAAACACTGGCTTGCAATTATATTTGACAAAAGCAAAAAGAAAAAGGAAGAATAAATCGGAGGGTTAACAAATTATAAGAACGTGACCTCATTTCTGAGGTAGCACAACGCCAGAGCATGGCTAAAAGTAAGCATTTGAATTCGTCTGTGATAAGTAGTTCCTCTTCTCTAGTGATCCCATTTTCTCTCTGTCTGTTCTTGTTCTGTTTCCTTCTCCTGTTGGGTCAGAAGCTGAATTCGACAAGGGCAAAGATGAGGGGCTAAAGCCAAGAAGTCCAACCTTGAGGGAATATTCTTGTTCGAATGCGTGCAGGCAAAGAAGGGCTGCTTGGGGAGGAAGCAGAGCCTGCAGTGCAGACCCGTCGAGAAGGAATAATGGATTGTGAAGGGAATATGCGGTTTGAATTTCAGGCAAATCGGCTCTCGCCTACCTTAACAAACGCTAGACACTCTCCCTAATAAACGCCATTCACATGTTAAAGGTGGGAACTTTTTGATGGATCGCTAAAAGTCCAAGCTTTTTCCAAAAGTCTGCGGTCTCACTGTGTGGGCTACGACTGGTGGATCCAACAGGGTTTGGCAACTTATTAGAGTATCTCTCCAGCTTGAACACAACATTAACGGGCTTCCGACTTTTCCCAATTTATGTTGCAATGCACTGCTCTTATGAATCCATGAATTCCCGAGAGTTTTTGATACCTGTTGTTAGTCCTTTCGCGACATAGTTGGTCAGACCATATCGACAGTCTTTCATCAAAGTACCAGGCAGGCACTTTGTTCTAGACTTTGTATAGAATCTTTACTAACCCTGAGATTCGAGACTCAAGACAGACATTAGAGAGTATGTGATGTAATACGTTGTTAAAATACACATGTGAGTTGTGTTAGAAGAAATTCCAAATCGGAGAATTGGTATGGTGTGGAGCAGAGTTGACAGACTCAAACTTAAGCTCTCTCTTAACGATCTCCTCGGATGAAAGTATTGAACTTTTGTTGCGTGCTCCCAACATACATTAAGATACTCTCTTTTTAGAGACTTGACCCTCGTGAATTAGCTCTTTTTTCACAATTTGCTTTGTAGAGAGACGGCTACACATTTAATTGCAAGCTATGTATATGCTGATGTTTTTGCGGTAGTTGGCACTTAATTGCTCGACTGATGAAAAAAAAAAATTCTTTTGCCAGGAAGGGACAGGCCTGGTCGTTAGGTCCAACGGTTTTTCTTTCTGTTTTCTTTGTTTAGACCTAGGACACCGGCTCACTCCAACCACCAGACCCGTGTATGGAAACTGGAAAGTGGTCCTGTCCTATCTCAAGCTTGCCGATTGAGTAGGTCCATTGATTACTCCGTTTTCCAGACTCACAGCTAGTGACAAGATTAGACCTCGTCCAGGAGGCGTTGCCTACAGCTGCGCACACGGATCGCGGACCCTGATACATGGCATCTGAAGTGACAGAAAACGAGCGTGGACCGTTGATACTGCTATGTCATGCCGTCTCTAGTGGAAGCCGAATGATCAGGAGAAACGGATGGCAATGTGTAACCTCCAGAAAGAATTGAGGTTTGGCCAAGAAGCCCCGCCAGATCCATCGTTTATTCATGTTCTCTTCTCGAGGAGAAAGTGTTTTACGCGTCTGTTACCCGGCTGGAGTTGTACGACCGGCTCATCACATTGTCTGCATCGATGTGCATTCTGGTCAAGTTCACGTCATTCGCTTTTCAAAAATCTGTCACTTTCGATGGGCTTGGTTTTTCCAGGGGTCGCCGTCACGTGGTTTAATTGATATACGAAATACCTTCTCCATCTTGATATGCATATCTCGGGAATATTATCAGCAAAAAGTACTTATAATAGGCTGGTTATTAATTCATTTCCGAGCTTTCTTGGCATCTTGGTACATCAAGGGAGTTTGAATGACCGCTCTGATGAATTAAAGGTAGTAAAAAAGAACCATGTAGAATCAACCGGGAGAGTGACATAAAAGCAGAGGTTATACAATAGACAGCTCCTCCACAGTTTTCACAGCAGCTTCCGAGAGAACTGTCCCTACCAGTATGGAACCTACAACACTTCACGACACGGTTACACTGCAATAGCTACGGTGTCAGACGGCCTCGTACGATCGCCGAAGAAAGATCGAAAAGAGAAAAAGGAAGAGAGATCAGGGGCATTTGGGGCCACCGCGCTTGGTCTTCCAGCTGTTGTAGCAAGGGCAGAGTTGCTTGTTGCCGTAGGTGCCTGGAGGCACACACAAGCACTTGGCGCAGCATTTTTGGCAAAAGAACATGCATGGCTTCTTGAACGCCGTCTTTGAGCATCTCTCCGTGCACCTCGGTCCGCACTCTAGATAATGCATAAATTGTTAGTACTAAGAACATTTGAAAAGACTTGATACGTAGTTCATCTTTCGAATTCTTGCTCAGAATAGATAGTGTCTCATCAATGGTTGTACGTTCAGTTCCATTTCACGGCGAGATTGTGTGTGATCTCTTACCTTGGGGCTTAAGACTGCCTCCTCTGGCACCATACTGCAAGAAAAATAAGAAGAGGAAGAAGAAATCAACAGAGGCGAATGTCTATTGGAAAGTTGATATTCAAGATAGAAAAAAGATAAGGTGACCGTATACTATAAACTGCTATTTGAGAGTAGGTTCCGCTATAACAACTATTCTCGCACCATGGGCAGATTGCCTGGAGTTGCCTGGGGCTGTGGCGATGGGGCCTCCGCAATCGTCGCCTGGAAACACAGCAATTTTCGTACCAAGTTAAATAAGACGACAGAGAAACTGAATAATTTAGTCGACTCTCGAGAAATGTAAAGGGGTTCCTTTTCTTCTTTTCCTCAAACTTCACCGTATAGTGAGGAACGATGCTATCATGTTACATTCAAATTCGTACTCCACAGTTCATCACCATGCTCCGCATTGTCCATCAAGATGACCGTCTAATAAATCTGAGACTTGTAATAGTTATTTGACGGTTAAGCGCTCTAACAAGCCTATAAGTGTGTGTTCGACTATGCGTGTATCTGTCATGTGTGAATGCATGCTTCAAGATCGCCGGAAAAAGAAGAATGAGGTGGCGACAATGCGATACGCATGCACGAATGAGCGATGCTGGCATTGGAGTTAGGGATGATCAGGGAGTGCTCGAATAAGGCAGAAGCTTACATGGTTTTCTGGTACTAGAAGGAGCATCATGAAGAGGGACAGTATCACAATGCCAAGCTTCCTAGCCATATTTTTCCTGGTTGAGAGAGAGAGAAAGAGAGAGACTTTGGTTGGGATTTGAGAATGTTAGAGGTTCTTCTTATAGGAACAGCTTGGGAGATCCTGTCATGCAATGCTAATAGTGTTTGTTTAATAGCAAGAAGTTGATGCCCTGTTGATCTGGCTCTTGTCCTCTCTCTCTCTCTCTCTCTCCCAAAAAAGAACAAACAGGCCAAGTTGCAAGGAAAGTGAAAATGGAGTGACTCCTTGGCTCTTGTCCTTTTGCTTAAATCCTGTGACGACCCAGACCCCAGCAGCGGGTGCATGATGCGAGATGGCAAGGAAGCCTATGCCTCTACCTTGGATATGCGTAAGGCGAGGCTAAGTGCATGTCTCCTATCCTACATCGCTTAGAGGGGGAGTCTTGGGCTAGTTTATAAAGTGTTAGAGACTCTTTAGCTTGCATGAGGCATTTTCTGGGTGAAGCCCAGAAGAACAAAACCGTGCGGGCCATTGGGCCCAATGCGAACAATATTGTGCAAGTGGTACCCTTGGGCATTATAAATCCTGTGATCCACCCTCAATGATTCCCAACTCTTTGGCTTTCTTTTTGGGCATATAGGTAGAATGAACTGACAAAGGACTAATTGAGAGATTCGGACACTCCTTTCAACATGAGCTTGATCAAGAAATCTACTCTCTTGATGTAGCATGGTGGATTTGTAAGCTTCTGCTCAACTCTTTGCTTAGTGCACCGGAATCATGATTCAGGAAAACTTCAACCTTAAGTATTCGAGTTTGAAATCTTGAGAATTACGGGAAGGTTTCTTAGAACGTTGATCTGACTTTTATGCCGTATTTAGAACCGCGAAATTCAAATTCCATTTTGTCAGCTCGTGCACTTGAGAGAGGCTAATCGGCTCTAATTCGTATCGACACACCATTTAGAATGAATGCCCGAAAGAAGATAGGATAATTACGACCCTTTATGAAGCTCATTATTATGCTGTGTGTACCCTGATAAGGATCATTTGAAATTCATTAGAATCAATGACAGCATTGACAGGCCAAGATGTGATTCTTTTCAAGTTAGGGAAGGCCAAGTTTTGTCATGTTCCTTTAACCATAGAGAGAGGCTAGAGTTGGTCCCTTCCCAAGACTTCCCCATGATCAGCCGATTCTCCCCCATGTGAAATTGGGTCCATGAAAAACAAAAGGTGGGCCCTCATAATCACATGTTGGCATTCACATGTATCTATTTTCAGGCGGTTGGGTGGGCTCATTAATCGGGAGAAATCACGTCATGTAATGCTTATATCATGCGACATGCTGACATGACATCGCCAATTAAATAAGACATTCGATTGTTAGGCAATAAAAGAATATAGCGCATATTTTATAAAATGGGACGCTCTATCAAAGCATATCACTCGATTTCTACGTTACATGATAGACATAATTTGTCTCGCATTCAAGCATAATTTGTCTCGCATTCAAGCCCAACGGATAACTACCAATCCCAGCAACAGAATGTGAAATGAGCTAGAACCAACTATACACTCACCTGTCAAAAAGTATTCTCTCTCTCTCTCTCTCTCTCTCTCTCTCTCTCTCTCAACATGCAGGAGGTGGCAATCTGTGGCCATGTTTTATTTTATCACTTATGGAGCTTTCATTCAATATTCTGTGCTGTCTAGATATATCGTATCCCGTGACTTTCTGCTGCTTCATACATTTTCTATTGCACTTACTTCTTGTCGCCGTCTTTCGTTTCTCTGTCTTGGAAGTCTCTTTGTGTGTGTGTGTGTGTGAGAGAGAGAGAGAGAGAGAGAGAGATGGTCTCATGAGCATTGCTGGGGACAGATTTCTGAGCATGCGAGCGTTGCTCAGTTTAACTGACTCTAATTGCAGAAGACATCGCCGTGCCAATTGAATAAGGAGGGATTTCGTACAAAATAGTTACCTACGAAAGTTTGTGTTAAACTACTATGAAATTAACGGATTCACAACGGCCCCCCCAACATCGAGAGCCCTCGGGGCATCATAGACGGACCCAAACACTCTTCCGCGATTTCATGCTAAAGGGCAATCGCCTTATGATGAGCTTGCACCACTCTTCTTGCAAGGGTCGAGAGATCCTTATTTGCGACCCTCGCTCGTGATCATTTCAGTTTCAACCTGCATCACAATCACCGGCCTTGGCATCTTAGCAATGCCACACGAATACTGGGTTATTAATGGCCTCTAATGGAAGGATTGATTGCACAAGAAGCAAAATGTAGGAAGAAATTGCACAAATACTAAAAACTTTAGAGGGCCATTCATATAGTCCGATATTAGATTAATAGGGCGACCTAGAACTAGAGTGTAGTAGTAAATTCCAGTGAACTACCCATGCCATCTATAGGATCTTGCTCAGTCAAAATCAAGAAATATGTAGAAATATGTAGTTCTTAGACTAGCCACACCATGGAAGTATGAAACCACGTGAAGCCACAATACGATGCTGAATAAACCGGGAGGATGTAACTCATATCGTGTTAGTATCCAACCATTCCTTTGAAAGCCCCAAACTCATTCTATTCTGCACACAATTCCGACCAGAAATAAATTGCGCTTTCCAAATGGAATATGCCAATGTAGGACACCCAAAAATTAACCTCGAACATGACAAAATGGCAAGCTAAATCTACAAAAGTTGCCTAGCCAGGAGCCAGCCCCAAAGGAGTAAGAGGCTGCTGAAGTACTCGTGGCCTTCAAGTGGTCAATAAGCAAGTAGTGAGTCGCTCTCAGCGATATGGGGGAAAAAATGGGCTGTCAATGAGGTCAGCTAGAATATCTTCGGTCTCCCATGTGTGAAAGAATTGATCCATGGCAGAGTTGCCAGTACTCCTTAATCGGTATGTGCATCCATGGGAGAGTTGATGGAGGATGAGAAACCGGGCCATATGATATCCTGAGAGAGAGAGAGATCACATCAAATTTCACCTGTAACGGCATTAATCAAAGATAAAAGAGGACAAAATTCTACCAACCTTTTGCCGGTGAGAACTCCGTACGCAGACTCTGCAACAAGTGATGCAGAGACACCAGTAAAAACTTTCTTGTAATGAGGTGAGATTATTTGTCCTGAAACAAATATCACATAGGCATTGATTTATAGTTACTACTGATCCACTCAAGATATGGATGTCACAAGAATCTGAGAATCTTACCAATGCTTGGAACACTGATGCGTAGAAATGAAACCAGGGCAGTAGACCTTTTGTATCTCTCCAAACTCCTCAGTGCATTTTCACAATCTGGATCTATGCCATTGCCATCACAAAAAAATTTATCCATTGGATGTACGTCGTTATATTTACAGGAAGCAATTTCAAACCATATCCCAGCAGGAAATCTGGTTGGTCTCACCAACCAAAGGAGAACTTCGACATAAGGTGTCTCATGGATAATAGATATAATAACTTCAATTAGCACACGAGTAACTCTGATAGAAGTGTGCATGATGGTGAAGAATATATAAAAGACGGAGGTTGTTGGCAACAGTAGTAGAAGGGGAGTAAACAGAAGAGATCCAACAACGTGTTGCTCGACAGTGTAATCATAGCTATCTAATCTCAAGCGAAGAGGATTCAACTTTTGACCCCTGCAGAAAATTCAGAGACTCCATCAACAATTTAAGACATAATAGAAAACTAATGATAAACATCACATAATTCACATGAAAGCATTATCTTAGTTTGTCCAAAGACCTCGAGGCACCAAATAGTTCATAAGATCCCCACTAAAACTATAAAAGAGAACGGACCATTCCAGTTTATACAATAACTACATTCATAACCAATGAAAAAGTTCTCTTCCTCACTTTCTGGAAAAGGTTATCTTCCTGTTGAATAATTAGCACCTGATGAGGTTAAATATATGACTGGAACACGTCGTCATCAAAATTGTGTCAGAAATGTCCACAATACTTATTTAGATATCAATACCAGAAAAAGTATTTCGACAAATTGATTGAAACAGCAAAACATCTGCATCAAGTAATTATCGCGAATTGTGGAAGCAGCTGCAGCAGCAGGATCATGAGTATTAGGAGAGAATTCAGGTTCAATCCAGTGCATATAGGACTAGGTAAATCTCATGCAAGATCTTCTTCATAGGTTCTTCGCCATAAGCTCCCCTCCCTCAACTCTTTGTCATGAATTAAAGAGATGCATTTCAAGGACTGACTAATCTGGTATTAGATTAAGATAATGTGTTGCCTGAGGGAACAGAACATCAAACATTCATAAGCCAAACAGGCAAAGTACAACCTTTATGTATATGAATGTCCCAAATACTTGACTATGACACGGTCAATGTTGATCATATTTCAGAAAAATGGAGAAGGAAAAAATGGAGGCAACAGAGAACTTGGTTGACAGAGAACCATCCCAACTTCAGAAAGAAATAAGCGATGCGGTAGAGTCAGCTGTTTCTCCAGACAATAGAATCAAACCACAACATCCAGTAACTGTGATTCATATAAATGAAGATGAAAAGCTGTAAAACATTAGATGCTCTCATCCAAGTGTCAGAGTAACATATAAGCTACAGGCAGGAACTTGACTAATCCTAATGGGCCAATAAAGTATAGCAGAAGCATAACAGCCACCCATCACTTGATTGACAGCTAAAGCAAAATTAATTCCAACAATGAAATGTCAACTGTTCACACTGTTAAGTTAAAATATAAGCTGCTGATACATGTAGCAATATATTTTTATTTACAACTAAACACTTTATTTACACTACAGAAAAAAAAAAAAAAGTATTACCTAAACAGGCGCCATAAAGCAGCCAATGCCTGTGTCTGTGAAGCATAAAGATGAGCTATCAACGAATGTAGAGCTGATATGTGTAAAGTTGCTGCTCCAATCATGTCTATCATCAGTGCGGCAATAACAGTAGCCCCAAAAAGCATCCCCACTATAGCGATTCCTCTGATTATAGTCATCAGAAAGAAACCCACAAAAACCCAAAGGGTAGACCAAATTTGTATGACATTAAGAGATGTAGTGCCAAGAATGGCTGCTAATTCTGTATTCAATTTAAATCCTGCAGGGACTCCCATCAACCACACAGATCCCATGCGCAAATAATTATTCAAGCCCTCCATGAAGTTCAGAAACCACAAGCTAACCGGTTCCGCATGAAAAAGTAATGACAAACCAATCAAGTTTCCGAGGAAAATATCAACGGCTATATTTGACCACATGGAATGCATCCGCAATGCAGCTTTCTCAGCGTACTGTACATTAGATTGAGACCTATTAGAGAAGGATCGTGATTAAGGTGAGAAAATAACCCAAGTCTTAAAAGTACTATCTAATGATTCTAAACTCGACAATATCATAAAGGAGACACTATGATACGCTCACAAAGGAGACAATATCATAACCACACTCCACCTAGAGTAGACATAGGCATTATCTACCTGAACCACATGCCACCACCCTAAAAAGAAGAGGAGGAAAAAGAACCACAAAGAAAGAAAGAAAAGGAAGAATTACCGGCACAAGACTTTCTAACTTATTATCCACTTGAAAGTTGAAAGCAATTTGCTTAACAAGATGAAGCTTAAGAGGCTCAGGCCCATCATTCACTTATGCATGACAACTGACTGATCCACGAGTTGTCCCTAAGATCTTCTATAAATGAGTCAAAATGGAAAAGCATTCTCCCTGCAGTGGGGCTTTCAGTAAATGCATCGAGATCATTTCTGCTCTAAACTTTCAAGAGTGAGTTCAGTGGAATGGAAGTATTTGGAATCTAAACAACCTCTGTCAAATTATAACCAACTTATGCATCATCTTAGGTGAAACTCTTGATAAGCGGAAAACCAATCATTCAAAGAGTCTTTTATTACCTGAGGCTGCTATTCTGCAGGCAGACAGGCCAATATAGAAATTGACAAGACCTTATTTTGATGTTAGACCGCGCAGTCAGGAACACCTTTGAATATACTTTGTACATCCACGACTTCGATCCATACCTCATAAAGTGATGAAAACACTGAATAATAATGTAGAAAAGAGTGGATAACGAAGCTGCCGATATGGCCAAGGCACGCCATACGAAGGCGTAAAACCTGAAAGGCCATATATCGTGTCATGGGAATTCAGGTAAAGGAAAACAGTTTAAAGAAACAATGCTAAGAAGAGATTACATCCAAATAAGGGAAGACTGAGAGACAAATCTTCCTGCCCCAGAACATGTCTTCGTGTATAATCTAGCAGAAGCAGCTCTAGAACTGTTGATTGCAAGAATTGCTGTACTCTACATTTAAGGACATAAAAGCCAGTTAACAAAAGGCTGATGGCCTGGCTGCAGTATTGAAGTCTGCTATACAATACCAGGTCAACTTGAGGATGTTTTTGATGAAGCTCTTCGATCCACTTGGGCTTCTTCATAGGAACTTTTACTTGACCAAGATAGTGCAAATAACTAAGAGAGAAATGGTGTGCTCCATGCCTTGGAGTTTCATAAACTATAACCTGGATTTTTCAGATTAAAGTAAAGGGTTGAAATATCAATAAAAAGCTTTGACCCAGAAGCAAAAGTGGAAGTAATCATAACTTACATACGTGCACATCGTACTGATATACTACACTCCCTTTCCAGTGAATATGATGCACTTCAGGTAGCCATAAGTTCTCTCCCTGATAGCCTGAGCAAGAATTTTGCGTTAGCTGGATCCAACTATCGCTTCCTACAGCAAGTTGTCTACATGATTCGAGTGGTTCGGTTATCCTGTAGCAGCCACAGCCTTGATCCCTTTTCCTTTTGCTGCCATTGCTTGGGTCAGCAGCAGACAGACCCAATACAGAGAATGAAGATTTATCCTTTAAATCTACAGGCATGTCCCTATTTGTGTCTTGAAGAGTTTCCTGTAGCAGATTATAAATGTTTAAAATGAAGCACATCTGTTCTGCCAAGTAGCAAGGAAAAATTTGCAAGAACAGTTGCTGTAAACTTTGCCGAAGAAAATATCATAGAAGCCTAAAGAGGAAAGATCAAAAGCTTAATGAGATGAAAACTTGTGAAGCCTGCCCTAGGGCACATCCTGCAACTGAAGCAGATGCCAAGAAGCCTACCCGACTAACTTCTAATGCTAATTCGAATATACACAAAAATCTTTGGGGTAGTTTGACCTGTCTTTCTCACCAAAAAGAACAAAAGTCAAGATCTTGCAAGGGGCAACTGCAGGGTGATTACTCTCGACCATTTCTTGTAAGCAACTGGAGAAGAACTTGGACGGACAGCATCTTGTGAAAGAAATTTAAGACAAGTGTGAAATCATTCTCCATTCATCCAGCTACAAGATAAGCATCCTAGTGTCATTTGATAGCTTCTGTGCATGTTACGTCTTTTTCACGTATTTTTCTCCTTGGCAATATATTGCTGAAATGAAGCCTAATGTAGAAAATTATGCATGACTGGGAAAATTATATTAAAGCAAAAGATGAAAGTGCCACCAATAAAGTGTGCCAAAATCTTCAAAAGGAAGAGAATTAAAGCCAATCATGACAAAAGCTCAATCAATCTAGCAGCAAATCGACAACCGACGAGATTTGCAGTTTCTTACCTCAAGACCAGATGACAAATGAGACAGGAAGGTCTCATTAATGGTGAGAGCTATTACAATATCCACAGAAGCTGGAGAGGATGAGACAAACCACCCAAACAAGACGTCATGCGATGATGGTTGAGTTAAAAGGTGCTGCTTGGGCCACCAAATTCTCAATTGTCTTCCCATTTTTCAAGTCATGATCGTGAGATCCTCCCCTGCGAACGGTCAGAGAAGTTATGCATAAGTTACAAGGGTGTCTCAGTTAGTTTGCGCAGTTGCGAGGCTTGAAATTTGCTTTAATTCCAACAAATAAATAGAATGAAAAACTCAGACATTCTCATGGATCCCATCTGATGAAGTGTAAACCTAGAGCTCCTTTGAAGCAAATAAGCAAACAGATAGCTAAAAAGAATTTTCAAGCAATGGGTACAGATATCCATGTTCAAGGTCCAAAACCCTAAATGGGTTTAATGCAACTGGCATTTTCATTTTTTTACGGCAATGAGAAGTGTGTTGCTCTTTGTAACGTGTGAATTTTGGGAATTGGCATTCGGCTCTGGTCGTGATTATTTACTATCACAATCACGGGAAAGAATCGAAGAGCTGCTGTCCTTAAACAGAAAAAAAAAAACAACAACAACAATCGACATTTAATACCATCAGCATTAGCATCAGCGATACGATTATCCAACTCAAACTGCTAAAACCAATGGCGAGATATCACAGATGATCGGCATGCAGTAGTTTCTTGACGAAATCATCATCAAACGACCCTCAATGGAAATGGCAGAGAAATCAAGCGAGTCTGAACTACCCGCGAGTCGAGACAGAAGGAACTCGCTTACTCTTCCAGTTTCGATCGTCCTCCAGGAGAGAAAAATCGAACCAATGCCACGAGCCTCGCCAGTAATCTCGCACGAAATCTTCAACGGCGACCGCGAAATCGAATGAACGAACGATCAATCGAAGCTCCTAGTTGATCCACTGCCCTGCTACAAGCACGACAAGAAGAACGTGAGGGCAGAACGACGGTAGGCAGAGCAGCTCACGACGGAGACGCCGAGAGAGACGGAGAGAGAGGATGGAAGGTTATGTGATGATGGATTTGGGCCGTGCGATGGGCCGTGTTCGTAGAGGCCCATGCGAGTGAAGCTTCAACGACCGTGAGAGGGCAGATCTGGGCCGTTCGCTTCTAAGTTGGGTTGTCTTTGTTACGAGAATTTCTTCGATATAAGCGGTCTCTAATTTGAATTTTTTTTTTAACTTTTTGGGGCGTTTAGGTTCGTCGTGAGCCACTAAATGTTGACCGATAAAAACTTTGACTCTTCGTGTAAAAATATATATATATCAATTGAAGCGGAGAGTTTTGTGTTTCGAGACAAGGCGCTCTTGATATACAATATTAAAGAGAAAAACTTAACTGAATAAACAACTTAGAGGTTTTATCGGTTATTCTTATTTGTTGCGTTTAGATTCTCAGTTAATTGTACGAATCTTTTAGGATCAATACATCGTCTTGGTCGCTCGATGAATTATTCGCAAGCGTGAGAGTCCGTCGAAGTTTCCGCTTTACGAATGCGACTCTCGACCTCGTACTTTTGTCGGGCATTACATTCCCTTCGTAAAGATGAACAGATAAAGGCCAACGTGCAAACCGTCTGTCCTTTTGTGCTTAGGTTCTACGAGGAAATTCAAGCCCGTCTCATTTGACTAAAGGCCTTCGTCCTTTCTCAAGTTGACCCATATTTCCACGCAATGCTTTTCTATTTTTTTTATGTGTTGAAACCACATCTTATTCGAGCCCTCTCGTCCACCCGATCACTCTTTGTCCTTTGCCGAATCGGCTTGGGCATCGTCCGTTCTCGAACCATCAATCTATTTCACGTGAGCCAATCCCTCGAAGAAAAAGGTACTCCAAATGACTATAGAGAGTAACGATCATTTTGACGACTAATATTATATACGAATCCCTCAACAAGACCTCTCACGAGTTTGATATATGACAAATCCTAAACACATATCTTGTCAGAATTGACCGTAAAAATCATCAAATTTCAAGAACATGATATGGGCATTCAAATAACATTATGTTCAAAATAAATATATGGAAGGCCAAAATTTAAAGAAATAATGTCCATACCTTGCACGACACGGCTAGAAAAACGAAGTATACCAAAGTTAAATTGCCTTCATGGTTGTCACCGAAGGAAGAAATAATTAGAAATTGGCCGGTAAACAGATTTCATTTCTTAAATATTATTAGGTTAAATGCAGCTAATAAACCCTCTAAAGCGAAGCATCTAAGGAATCACGAAGCCGAGTGGATAAACACGCTTCCATCGAATAATCTCGTGCAAGACAAAGCGTAGCCATGGCCCACGGGGAAACAAAAATTTGGATCCAAAAGAGCATGTTGTTTATCCAATATATACTATAGATTAACGTAAGTAATGTCGTTTTATGTGACTCAACTACTAATACGGAAGGATCAATCAGTGACCTTGACTAGAACATACTTGAAAACAAAAATACATTATATTTATATCCTATCGGAGGTAACGAAAACTTGGAGAAAGTACCAAAAAAATCATAAACCCAATGCATTGGTATAATTTCAGTCTTAAACATTTCAATTTGAGTAATTTAGCTCTAAACATTTGGCATTTGTGCCAATTCAATTCATTCAGCCAATTTTTGTCGGAAATCGCAAACATGAACACTGACTATCCTATGTAGTACTATCAATACTAATGTGGACAAATTTTAAATAAATTTGCTTATTTATTTTATTATTTTTTGTTTCTTTTTTTTATTATCACTGGCGATCCTCACTGACCACATCGAAAAAAATAAGAAAATAGAAAACCCAGAAAAATTAAAATTGTAATACTTGTTCACGTTAGCGCCGGTTATGCCATGTAGAATAGCCAGTATTCATGTTAGCGTTTTCCGATCAAAATTGGTCGAATAGACTAAATTTACATAAATGCAAAAGGTTTATGATTAAATTGATCCAATTAAAAGGCTTATAAGTGAAGTGGTACCATTACAATATGTATAGGACTTTTTTTTGTACTTTTTCTCGAAAACTCTATGACGACAACATTTGAGTTGGAGTGATAAAACGGGAGGATGTCATATTTTTGTATTTTTTCTGGTTAAATGTGATGAATGTCAATAATAATCCCTGGTGCCATTGCCACCATCGATTCCAAACAAAGCAAAGCACTAAAAATCTAGAGCAGCCGGCATTTTTCGTTTTAATATGTGATTAGGGAACAAAAATTAGCATGAGAATTAGCTTCACGTAGTAAAAAATAAAATTGGAGAGGAAAAAAAAGGGGGTCAATGTGCTGACTTTCGTCATTAGCAATCGGGACATAAAACTCACCTTTTTTGTTAATTTATCTTTCCCCAAAAGGATTAAGACAAATCATGGAGCATTTCGACCAAAAAAAAAAAATATAATGGAGCATTAACTGAGGGCGTCGTGATTAGGCGAATTTAATTAATTAATTAAGGATAGTGGAGGCCCATTAGGGATTCCTGATAATTGCCACTGCCATGATTGTGACGGGTGTGCTCTGCTGGAAATTGGGCATTGGATGATGTTGGGGTCGTTGTCCGACCCGACCTACCAACACCCCATGTGTACTCGCGCATCACCCGGGATTAGGAGGCTTGAGTGGCTACACCTAATTGGATTGCGATAGCATCGCATTCACGTCCCCCCACTCTTTTTATTTTTTTCCTTTTCTTTTAATGAAAGAATGAATGGACCCAAAACAATCGCAACTCGAATCGCGACACGCAACGCTCGGTAGATGGTGCGGTAAATTTAATCCGTCTCTAGACTCGTTTCAATTATAAATGGATCTCGATAGAATTCGAGTTT
The DNA here is from genome assembly GCA_001662345.2 of Metrosideros polymorpha var. glaberrima. Classification (NCBI taxonomy): domain Eukaryota; kingdom Viridiplantae; phylum Streptophyta; class Magnoliopsida; order Myrtales; family Myrtaceae; genus Metrosideros; species Metrosideros polymorpha. The sequence goes on from BCNH02000001.1 coordinate 22,384,359, forward strand.
TCAGTTACGACGTCGATCTAGAGGTCTCGATTGTAGAATTTTTGTAAGATTTCAGATGGATCTAAAATTTGTCCAACATGTTATCGAAACCCGATAAAAAAAAAAAGGTACGGAAATCACTATGCGCTCTTAACGAATTCGTTTAGCATGTGCTTTAATCAAGATGCATACTGACATTCCCATGCTTTTTTATCTAGTGAAAAAAGGAGTGTACCTCTAGGAGGATAACACATCGGAAGACGGTGGAAGTCAAGTCAGTCGTGCGGCTCATGTGGCGAAATTGCTGGGTGGGGTCGCTCCTTTTACGAAATACCACATTTGGCCCGGAAATAAATTATAGATTGGGCCCACCTAAAATAAAATATTGAGCTAATATTCGGCTACTTCTCGTTTGGGCGAGTCGCAATGATGGTTCCGACCAAGTGGGTTCGGTTGCTTCCTCGTTCTTGGCTAGCACTTGGGCGATTGCTCCGTAGCAACCATCGCTAATTGACCGGCGCAACGCGGCTGACTTGAGGTTTGAGGTCGATAGATGGCCCATTATTGCGCGATAGCGATGCACATGAGCACGGGTTATCTCGCCCGTCGGATCAAAGAGGCCCCGCCTTACACGTTCGGTGCCCATATGTTGGGATCAATGATTTGCAGTTACGTTATCCTTGGGCCACGATTTCGAATTATAACGCTCCTTTGACACGGGTATCGTCTCGCACATTGACCTCACATGCACTATGATATGTACATAGTGCCTTCAAGTAATTTTAGAGGCATCTGTTTCCTACTTGAAAAATAATTAAAATGATCGGTTGTCTCATCATGCAATTTTGGCTGGTAAAAAATGTGAGATTATTTAGTATTATGAGACGTTTCAAAATCGTCATAATGCGTCACATAAAAGTGAAATTTTCTGAACTTGATACAACAACTCTAGATTGTGAGATGCTCCTCCATTGGCTGGATTCGTTTGGATTCAAAACAGGGGAGCAAATTAAGATCTTAACACTAGAAGGGGATAATAGCTCACCCCTTAATATTTTAATGAAGCAAAACATATTTTGCAGTTCTCTATCTGATTTGGATAATTCAAATCTTAACAAAAAGAATGGGATAATAGCTCATCCCCTAAAACTTTCTGAAAAATATTAAATACTCTCTATCTACTTGAATTTGCTCAACATGAATCATTAAATCCAGTGGATTCACGTGAGACACGCGTAATTCCGAAATTAGTATGGAATGGGCTTATGCATACTAGGAGTATCCCAAAAAAAAGGGCCCGAACTTCGAAAAGTCACAGAGTTAATGAACTTCTCGTATCATTACATTCTAGCCCAAATTCTGAAGACTTTCAAGTTATCACCGAACATAGATTTTTGTTGTCATCGCTAATTTTTTTTTATCTGTGTATCCATTTTGTATTACTAGCAATGGATTAACTTGAATCTTTTCGATCAAAATAACCTTTGCAACGCGATTAAAAATGCTAGGAAAAAACGGAGATACGTGAGATGAATGAAGCTAAGATAACTCAAGTAAAGTCCATTCTTGTCTAGAAAAAAAGGGAATTTAATCCATATCCAGGTCAAATCAATCGGCTATATAGACCGAAAAATAGCAACAATGAGAATTAAAGTTCACGAGGAAGTTTCATGGCTTCTCAACGCTCGGAAGTAAAGAACAAAGCAAACCCGACACCGTCCGACGACTCCTTGTCGTCCTTTTCCAAGGTCAACGAAACAAACGCCTCCCAAAACACGGTTTCTTCACCGACTACCGATTACCGGCTCGTGACCGGGATCCTCCTGGCAGGCCATACAGTAGGCAGGCTCTGTTTCGCCGAACCTCGCCACCGCATCATAGGTTCGTGACCCCCCTCGCATCTATATATACCCCCACCCACCGCTCTCGTCTCGCCGTGCCACGTATATCTCGCCCTCTGGTCCGATCCGACCCTGCAAAATCCGTCTTCTCTCTCTCTCTCTCTCTCTCGGAGATATTTCACCGTCGCTCAAGGTACGGCTCGTAATCTCTTCTTCGAATCTCCACTTCTTCTTCACGGGTTCAATCGGACGTAAAGCTAGAGAGTAGAGTCGATCTCATCCTGCATTTGCTGATTCCGTTGAGTTTCTTGGTTTTGGATCCGAGAAAGTGAAGGAAGCTGGATTGATTTCCCAAATCCTGCTCATGTACGAATTCAGCTACCCCGCTCGATTGTCTTGAGCTGCGGAGTTCCTGTTTTTGGAGAGATCTGTAGCTTTTTCTGCTTTGATTTGTGCCGAGCTCGCAGTGATTGGGAGGATGGTCGCGCTTGTGTGAGCTCCTCATGTTCTGTGCGGTTAAGCTCGTAGCTTCGTGTCCGTGACTAGGTTAGGGCTTCGGAGGCTCTAGCGAGCATCTGTGTTGCAGTTGAGGTTGATAGTGACATGGAGAAAGCTCAAACAGCGAGGATGACATCGAGATCGGCCGTTTGAAGGGTTTAGTAGCTTTATCGTAGGATGTTAGTACTGTGTAGTATTTTCTTCCCAGTTCTTGTGTGTTCTTGCATGACAAAACTAGTTACGCGGAGGAACAATCTGGTCTTATGTTTGTCGGTAGAATTTGGAAAGATTCGCTTTTGTATCCCAATGAAATGGTAAAGCGAGGAAAGGAAAGGAGATCGTAGGACGGTATATTGTGCTAGCTGTTTGGGTCTCTGGAAAGATAACCTGATCACACGACAGCTTTTCTTTTGTCGCCGTTTGCACTGATCTAGCTCTTGGCTAGTTGATTTAGGCCTTTTTGACTGATTAAGTACTCAGCAGACGGCATATCCACTCTAAATCATTCTCTTTTGTCTATGCCGTGTTTACCTGACTAGCGCTACTGGCTTTAATTGTATTTCCGATGATCTGCTGACTTAGCAGCAGAGCAGGGATATGTGCTACACGATTTGTTTAATGTTGCTGTAGCTCGTTTATTTTATGATGCATCTGATGCCGAATTACTCCTGATTCTTTCTTTAACATTTGGGGAACAGATATAAGAAGTTGCAAGAGGCGAGTCATTTTGAAGATGGCGCTTGTTTCAGGAGGAAGGTCGACATTGAACCCGGATGCCCCTCTATTCATACCCGCTGCTCTTCGCCAAGTTGAGGATTTCTCCCCAGAATGGTGGCAGCTGGTTACAACCTCCACATGGTATCGTGATTACTGGCTCAGCGAGCATCCTGAAGGGCTTTATGATAATGTGGACTTGGAGGATGAACTTCACGGCAGCGACATGGCAGATTTGCTTCCAGATACCTTTGATCTTAATGCTGAAGATTTTTCCTTCATGGATTCCCAGTTCGAGGAGTTCATCCTATTTGCTGAGTCTGAGGGGAACGCATTGTCTACCCCAGCATTCAATGGAGCAAATGGAAAAGGTATACTGCTAGATTCCTGGAAGTCCTTGTTTTGAGAATGTTCATTGTTTGGAACTTTTCTCATGATAACTTCATCTATCTCTTATCGGTCAAAATAGGCTTATGCCCAATGTCTAAGAAGCATAGGACCAGAGCAAGCGAAAAGATCTCTCCATACAAAACTATATAAAAACTGATCACTAATCCAAGACCGGAATAAAAGATCTTTATTTGATGTGGTTTTAACTCTATAGCTTTATGAGAAAATCATACTTGCGGAAGCGGGCATGCTTGCTTAAACTTGTTGAGTCTTCTTTGGTTATGTAGAACTCCTAATTAATGATGGTAATTGTTCTTGTTATCTCCAAAATAGCAGGGCTTCAAGATATTGGCGCGATGAAGCAGAATGCAGACTTTGTGAAGGCTTTGGACGTCGAACGCCAATGGACAAAGAAAGAACCGGCAAAATATGCAGACAAGCCAGCCAAGAATGTGAATGCAAAATGTAGCCCCCGCTTCATCCAACAGCCTCGCTGAAGTTCCCTCTCAGGATAGTTCTTCAGAATAGGCTTGCATCCCTACTGGGGTAGTTCTTTTCCTGTTTCCTGTAGCTTCTTTCTGTAGAGCAAGGTCGCTTTAAGCGGCCCTTGACCATCTGCCATGTATTTTCCTTTCTTAACCAAAGGCACTTTGTGAAATGTAAAAATCAAAGTGTATAATCAACTGGAAAAAGAAAAGAGAGATCTCCTTGTTCAGCCTACAACATTCGAGCATCCGTTTTCCGTTTCATCATATATAGCTGTAGTTTTGCAAAGAGACACTTCATAGTATTCTGGACGGCCATTTTGACAACTTTGTCACTTTCAGCACCATAGCGGGACCTCACCATCTTCTAAACGTCAAATGAGTCGCGGATATGATGCTAAGGAAAACAGAATGTTCTGGGGATTATGCCACTGCGTGGGTCTGATAGTGAACTAAGGTGATTGCTGGTTGGACTTTTGAGAGCATACCACCCTCCAATTTTGAACTTTATCTGAACTTAAAGTGTGTTTGGTTTAGCTTTGCAAATGTTGAAAATTCAATGCTAGTCTAGTATTGAGCTTTCAACATTTTCAAAGCCAAAATTTGATCGAAAGCTACTTGCTAAATATCCCAGCATTTCCTCAAGGAGCTTTGGAGGTCGAAAGCTCCTTGAGAATGCTGAACCAAACCCAACCTTAGTCTCTTGGACAACTTTCATTGGTACATCGATATTGTCGGTAAGAGACTTAAGAGACTTAAGTAATACAGAGAACGGTCTAAAAAAATTATCAATGTGAACCAAAGGGTTACCCACCAGTCATTATTTCCCCATTTTTGCATAGAGAATTACTAGATCGGACGTTATTGTCCTGAACCAAGGCGTCACCTACCTGTCATTTTCCCCCATTATTACGCCTCCGCAGGAATAATGTTGACCTCGAGCAGATTAAGACACAACTAGAACTATAGTTAAGTAAAAAATGGGACACTGGTTGAACTAATGCTGTCTCGAGAAGGTCATACCACCGATCGAAGGAAGACTTTCGCAGCAGCACACCTCGTGAGTAATTTCAAGAGATGCACTTTTATCAACCCCTTGAATAGAAAACTTGTTCCATTTAGCTTGTATCATTCTACAGTCATCTAACGGCTGATAACATTCTGACATCGTTGTAGCAGCAAAGGTCCTCACATTGATTCATTTGCACCTCCCCTGCTTTCTGAATCCAAAATTGATGTTTTGAAAAGGCCGACAAAAAGTGTAAGCTCTGTCTATGGGCGCATGAACCAAGCACTCAGCACAAAAAGGCTGCATCTTTTTCCATGGCCTATAACCTCTACCACAGACCTTAATGCTCAATGACGTCGCCAAAGGGAGTTCATGCTTCAAACAGAGACCCGAGAAAGCAAATCATCAGTCTCCTCTTGGAGTTCCTTCTTTCTCTTGGATTCAAGTTTGTTTTGGTTGCCAATGGCATCAGATATAGCTTTCGGCAGCCAGAACCCAGGTCTTTCAAGGAAAGGAGCCCGATCTAGAACCAAAGGTTCTCGAAAAGTGACTTCGATGCCGTTGTATGTCCACAATGACAGGGTTGCTTCGCCCTTGAGACCTACAGAAAACCAACCGAGTCCAGCAATTGCAATGTCCATGCTATTCACATCCCAACTGGTCCCGGAAACTTTGATTTCCCTTTCCTCCCATTTGCCTAATTCAGAGGCTCTTTCTTTTCCAACAGGAGGCTGAGAAAAAAGAGAACTCAGAATCATTGTCACAACATACACTGAATTTAGTTCGGACAAATTTATTTTTACAGTGACCACATGGACACCCATCACAAAATTCACCAACATTTCAGTTCTAAATTGGTCAAGCTTTCAAGTGCACCTTCCCATAAGAAAAGGAAACATGACGGAACATTAAGAGAAACTCCTGCAGATGCGATTACATCCCACATTTGAAATGTTCTTTCAGCTCCAAAACTTAAGGACGCAGAACAATATGTGTAGTGAAACTGAACAGCTAAGGACAAGCTCAGGCATTTTCACCTACAATATGCTCGTTATGACTCAGTAGGGAAACAAGCATGTAAATACACATATACAGTATCAAACCAGAACAAGAATATATATAAGCCAAACTAGGAACTCCCTTGTTTTGATTGATAAACTAGGAACCCCATGTTACTAGTAGTAAAGCTTACAGAAAATTGGGCAAGCACTTACCTGCAACCTTATGCCAACATGGTTTCTCCAAATCTCTTCAGCATTTTCAATTTTGCCTAAATGTAGAGACACGCTTGGAGATGCCCAGATTGTGACATAAATTGTCTCTACGGAAGCTTGATTAAGGTCTAATCTAGTTAAGCCACCAACATGCACAGTCTGCCCAGCCTACAAAAGCACAAGGAAGAATTAAATCCTATGGCACAACCGAATCAAGCATTTATTGCAGGAATGTATCTACACAAAGCGTAGAAAAGCCCAAACATCCATGTAGCGTGAAAGTCCCACATTATGAAAAGTTTATACAGGCACATATCCTCCACCTTTCTGCCAGTATTATCTATAATCCTTTCAGGGGAAGAGGGAAAAAAGGCCTCTCATGAAACCGAAGACCTTTACTTGGCTGGTGAAACTTGCGAGCGCTCATCTCAATAAGCATGTGTTTTGAGATCCTTTAATCACAAGGTTAGCTTTAAAGAGACAATTTATACCCTCAAAAGGTAATGCTAGTACAGAAAGTCAGTGATAGAGGGGAATGTATCATGCCGTTTATCATGATACGGTATCACTATCGATGAAAAATTATGTAAAAGAATTTGTTGGTAAGAAGTTTGCCTTCACTCTGTAAGTCCGAGGTTGTAGTTCTTTTCTTATTTCTATCATTTTCTGCTCATCCCTGTTCAGTCTCATAGACATTAAGTATGGATGAAGAAGCCCTGGTGTGTCGTACATCTTTGCCTTGGCTGACAGTATCCCTCCAATCCTCAAAATACCCAGTGTCGTCCCAGGAATGGGAGCTTCTGTCAGTTTCGTGATTTTCGCTCCTTCCTTCCTCGACATAACATTAATTAGAGTAGATTTTCCAGCATTTTGTGCCCCAACTACCCACACATGTCCTCTTGGACCTGCCAGTCCCTTGATGAACGCCAACAAATTCCTCACTCCCAAGTCCTTACGAGAACTAACCATATAAACTCCACTTAGCTTAGGTGCTCCTCCTGCCTTAGCACGGTGCCGGACCCAACTATCTAATCTTGCAGGCGAAATTTGAGACGGGAGCAGATCCACCTTTGTAGCCACAAGAACAAGCTTGGGCAACTTCCTATTAAGCTTTGGGTCATTTTTAGTTCCTTCCAATGCCTCGAACAAGGACTTTGCTGCTCTTTTTGGGAAAGACCCGTCGAAATCAACACAATCAACCACCATAATCACAACAGTAGAATTTGCGTTTCCGGTGGCCTTCATCAAACGGGTGGTGATTAACCTATCGAAATCAAAATCAGGTATCAAGTTCTCTGCTGCTTGGTTTTTCACATGCCCGTAGTTCCTCAACGAATGGCATCGAGCGCACATCGTGACCTTCTCTATCTCCTTCCGAGCCTCTCTAGCCAATCTCTTTCTTTCAGCTTTCGACAACTTCTCTTTCTTCTTCTGCTGTTGTCGCTCCACAATCTCCTCCGTGATGTTGCCATACCCAACTCCAGCAGGCGTGAAACCATCCAGTTCCAAATCCTCCGAATCGCCTTCCTCCCATTCATCACTCTCCCAATCAAACCCACCTCCCACCTCACCATCTCTCCCTAATTGACCCTCGACAACATCCACAAGCTCCCCAATTTCTTCGTCGAAATGGTCCTCCACGACACCATCATCATTCTCATCCTCATCTCCTGATGCTTCTTCCTCACCGACCTTCCGCTTCTGGTAAAACCCAGGACGGTCGGGGTCCTCGTCCTGCATGAAGACTCCGCACCCGGGACAAATCTGCCCGCGTTGCTCATCCTCGTCTCTCCCTTCGCTCAAAACCGGACTCCTAACGCTCTTCCTACGCGCAACCTTGCCCTCCCCTCTCTTGGTCGCTTCCACAGCCGAATGGTTTTTCGCAGCTGAGGTTACGAGCGAGAAGTTTTTGTTCTCGTTGCCACCTGAGTATAACAACAGTGTTTCTTTATCTATGACTGTCTTAAGATCCTCTTCTTCCCCTTCTTCTGCTCGTAATCAGAGGAAATTTGACGAGGGGTGGAAGAAAATGGACTTACTTGTGAAAAGACGAGCTTTCCTCCTTCTTGTTGTGGGGAATACTTCAACGCCATTGCCGTTGAGAGCTTTGAGCTTGATCGTTATTGAAGAGAGAGGCGATGAAGGTAGCACCGTCGCCATTTTCGTCGGGCCTCGGAGGCGATAGAGCTTGGTGCCGCTGAAGACTGATACAGAGCGTGAGTTCGTTGATAATTTTTTATTTTATTGATTTATTTTTTTGTGCTATTATACCCCCGGTTTGGCCATCGCTCAAGCCAATTTCACCTTTTATTTGCCTTTTCTTATTGAAAATCTCACTTTTCCTTTCTCAGATGTAGATGAAATGTCGATTTCTCCCATTAATTTTTCCATTAATTAATTTATTTTCTTTTATAATTGAAATCGACAAATGGACTTGTACTTTCTCTTTTATCTACGCTGTTATTTTTGTTAATAATAAATAAATTAAGAGTTACAATACACGAAAATTTAAATCTTGATCCTAATTTGATTGTTCTTACCAATAGCGCAATTTAACAAATAAAGCATCATGTTAAACACATCATTAAGCAACAAAAAAAGAAGATAGAATGAGTGTGGAGCCTTTTACTTCTTTTACACCAATGTCATATTTAAAATACTTTCTCCATTTATAGGCAAGTTATGTGACTTATTATTTTCTGTGGTTTTGAAAATATCTCTAATGCTCCAAATGGGAAAAGGAGAAAGGATGGGGAATGATAATTTGGCTGGATTAAAGAATTTTCCGAGAGAATAATGTTAAGAAAGTTTTAAATTTTTATTCCTCCTCATTTATCTAGTTTCCCAAAAAGAAATAAATATCAACATATTTTTGAAATGTTTTTCCTGAACAGAAGAAGTTATTATTACGCAATTACTTTGAATTTCGGCAATTGTTCGATGACACCGATCAGAAGATTTTAAAAGAAAATAAGAATAATGGCTAAGGGTCTATGAATTTTTTCTATTCATGCAATGATATCCAATTGACTTATCGTGCAATAAAATCATTGAATTGTACATTTATTCATTTATATTAGTCTCTCCGTTTAAAAATTCAACCAAGATGGTGACAAAACTATTAATTGTCCCATGAGCGCTTATGTGGTATTGACATGGCGTCTAGGACATGCCTAATAACTTAAAAAATTAGAAAGAAAATTGCAAAACCTAGTGAGCGAGGAGGGAGAAGAGTGGTGGCTAGCTGGTGCCCAGCCGTTAGTGAAGGTCACTGCCTCGCTGGACCCAAATCGGTGGCCGGTTGGCACCGCCGCCCCTGTTGCCCCTTTGTTTTCCCCTCTTCTATGGATTGCAAATTTTTTTCTATTTTTTTTTTTGTCTCCGCTGGTCGTGTAGGCACCACGTAGGTGCTTACGAGGCACGGCCACGTCAATTGAGTCTTTTTTATGGAGGGATGAAGGTGAATGAACAAACTTATAGTTCGGGGATTTGATTACAAAGGGAAGAAAACTCCGGGGGCGATTTCGCAAAACTTGGAAAAGTTCAGGACGCCCCACGCCATTGTTCTAAGTAAATAGAGCAAAGATCGCGCGAGCGCGTCTGAAATGATCATTTTCCCGCCTGATTAAAATAACTTGCTCGATACACTTGCCGAGTCCAAACGATACCGAAGCTGCAAACTCCAGGAGCTCCATTCCCATCTCTCATGGCGACGACGCCGACCGGAACTTCGTCTCCTTCCTCTCCAATCGCCATCGGTGAATCATCTGAAACCCCGATTACTTCAATCAACCTCGCTCCTTTGTCTTTTCCTTCTCGGCCGATGATTCCCCGGTGTTAATCGAACGGAGTTTTTCCGTCGTTGCAGGCAATTGCGAAGTGACGATCGAGTCCAAGAAATTCACGCTGGAATCTGACTCGAAATGCCTCCGCATCTCCGTCTCCAGAAAGGCGCAGATCAACATTGCAGGTACTGATGAATTGGAGGAGGTCTGCATATGTGTTGCGCCTCTGTCCGTGTGTGCTTTGTCGTTTTCTTTTTTTCTCTGGTGCGATCGTGTCTGTGTCTAAACGCACGCCTAATTAATTGCCTCCAAGCACTCACTGGTTATTGTTTTTGCACGCTCGGTCTGAATGGGATATTGGCAGTGAAAGGAGACGTGAGCAGGAGCAGCAACGATGAAAATAGGCTCGCAGAATATAAAGGTGAACTAGCACCTTCCACTTTTTCATATGCTTGGTCAGGCCTTGCTGGTTCATCTGTAATTTTTGCTTAGTTTTCCATGCACGTGTTCGATCAGGCGAGGAGTTCATATTCTCGGGCGATGAATACTATTTTGTCTTGGTTAATCCGAAAGATGCTGATTCCCGTGGCAGGTCACTGATTCAGGTCTCCTCTTTTTCTCTGGCCTCTGCATCATCACACCGTATTTATTATTCGAGTGCTATTTCTTTCAATTCCTTGTTTAGCATATCTCATCATATGTTTTTAATCAGTTTTCAGCGGCACTATATATTATATTGATCAGTCCTTTTGGATCATTTCGCTGGACCTAATTAAGAGCATATATGCATGCAGGAAGTGCAAAAATTGTATTCGAAAGAGCTGCCTGCAATGAATTATGCTGCTAACACAGGGAAGGAGTCGACGTTCCTTGAACGATGCATATCCAACGGGTATGGTGCTTTTCATTTTCTGTTTCTCGATCTCATTTTGACCATAGCAGATTTGGCCATTTTCTATCCTTTATTCACATTAGATTTCAGACACTGTACTTTCTTTTGAACTAATAATCCTTTTACTTTTGGGTTTTGAAATAACTACCACCACAGTTTTGACTGTATCTTGGTACTTATTGCAGGAAATACCGCTCACTGCTTTTGAAATCAAAATCTTCAGAAGGTCTTGAGGAGGTAGTCATAATATTTACCATATCTTTAAAAAGATTATTTTTCTACTCTGCGTGACGCCATGGCGTCCTGCTTAGAATCTACCTGGAGTTGCAGCACGTGTTTGCAATAGTGGTTGATTTGGTTTCCATGTGGAGTTGCCACTTGGCACCAAATTTGTGGGTCATGCAATAGTAATATGGACATAATGGCCTAATCCTGATCTCTATGGCCAAGCAACTGTGAATCGTTTGGTTAGTGGGCAATTATCTGACTACTGGTCATTTCATTTATCAGCCTTATGCTTTTATTGTTCCAGAAACCAGACTGCTATGGAGGAAATTGTTTAGGTTTCCATAGATATTCATACTTTTGTAAGCCGTATTGCAAAATGCAATCTGGCTGCAGGAAATTCTTGAGATTCACACTCATAGTCTGTTATCCACAGAAAGCTCCAGCCATTTATCACATGCAGCGCAACCAGTAGTGATGCTTTGTTCCCTAACTTACAGCTTGAGATCACAGCTCTTTGAATTAACGCAATTGTTCTATTTAAAAAGGCCCATCTATTGTACATCGTGATAGAATCTGCAACTGAGTCATTTGTGTCATGTCCTCATTTTTTCTACCAAATCATTATAATTAGGTATGGTGTTCCACCAGTGCAATGCATGCATGTTTTGCAAAGCAATATTAGGGTAAGATGACTTTCTGAAGTATACAAGGTCATTAATCATCATTTAATGCTTTCCGTTCTATTATATGTACATAGGTAGAGAGAGGTATATGGACACCATAACCTCGCTGTAGATCTCTAGGCACTGTACAACCTCAAGATTCTTCAGGTTGGCAGATGCCTCTCAGTCTTCGTTGATTGATTTTGTTCTGATGATGATCGTACAATCTTTGACACATGATGAAGTTTTGCATTGATAATGTTATATTATACTTCTTGCTTGTGCCAAGGTATTCCACATTTTTATGAAGAATTAGATGCCCAGACTCACAAAAGTCACTTGGCTGTATTAACTAAAAACTACTCTCATCTCATTCACGCAGGTTTTGGCTGCAATTACTTATCAAATATTGCCTGTCGACACACATTATGCTGAGATCCCTCTTGCTGCTGTTAGTGCGACTTACCAGCATAAGGTTAATTTTTAGCTCATTTTTGTCCTATTGCCTCACTTTCAAAAACGTAACTTGACATGGGAGATGCTGTCACTCTGGTCTCGTCTTCTGTTCTTTCACTAAATGCAGTGCTGCTTTCGGCCTCAAACACAATTTCTTTATTTTCATGACTGTGCTGAAAACTTAAGAACCACCAAATTTCCCCATTATGAGAGCTAGTCAAAGGAACACGTGAAAAAATAATCCTTAATGCTAGAAATATAGAATTCTTCGTTCATATTCATGACTATGTGTTGGAAGTAATTTCAAGTGCATATCCAGATCTTAGCATTTTGTCCTTTATAAAAAGCGCTTTCATTTTCACCGAATAATTATTATATTGCCCTTCCTCCTTGTGAGGCCATCTCTTATTGCTTATGCTACTGCAACATGCTCGTAATTTCTACAGACAACACATTCTAAAATTTGGACATCTGCATATATCTATCCAGGATAATTTATATAAACTGCATCTAACATTTCGAGCTAAATTATACTCAATAGAGCTGACCTTAAAGGTCTGCCTTTATTTATTACTTATCTTTCCCTCAATTTTCAGGGTATAGGCCGCCTCTTGTTCATGGAACTGAGAAATAGACTTCAGAGTGTTGGTATCTGCACAATATTTTGCTGGGGAGACAAGGAATCTGAAGAGTTTTGGCTTAAGATGGTAATTTCGAGACTGTTAACTAACAGTACTGAAGAGCATACATGGTCATGTTATTTAATTTATTCCCTCCGTTCCCCAATCTTGTTTTCGGGCCTATATGCTATTAAATTAGTCACTACGTCAAAGAAAACTCCTATAAGTATCTATATTTTCCATATTACTTTTAAATATGCCTCCTCTTCGAAGGTGTTACATAGTAATTATTAAATTTCTCACTGCTAGATTTCTTTCTTATAGTTGATCAATGCTGCAGGGTTTTGTATCAGTTGCGGAGGTTGACAGCAAGGGAAGAGCTCGCAGGCTTCCAATTAGGGCTGACATTCGAAAAGCATTATGCTTTCCAGGTGGTTCAACCCTGATGGTTTCTCATCTTAGCAAGGACATTTCAGTTGATCCTTCAGATTCCCTGAAATTGTCTGTGAGGCAAAGCAAGATGTTCTCCTCGTTTGCTTGTGTTAAAATACAGGGGCTTGGTCCCTTAGGAGAAAATTGTACTACTCTCGCAATGACCACTGGTACAGAGAATTGTCAATCTGAAGGATTACTGGCAAATGGGATCACAGGAGAAACTAAGAAGGTGGACGGTAAGAGACTGAATATTCTTTTTGTTAGACTATTTGCCAAAATACACCTACATTGCATCTGTACCTGTTCTCACAAAGCAAATAGAATAAATCGGGCTTTACAAATGTGTAAGAGCTGACATAGCTCTCCTGCATCACATGACGTACAAATTCTGCCAAGAGAACGACTTAGAAGGGAGTCCCTTCAGGATTTTACAGTATGCATAAGCTCTTTACTATCCGCATCCTCACTGCTTCCGTAGTAATGGCCAAAACAAGGAGTGAAGTAGTGTCTGAATCCATACTCTTTATTGAAGCTTTCTATTCATATGCCTCCACTTTTTTATGATAGGAAGTTATATCATAGTACAATAGTTGCACTTATTTCTTTCAGGATGTTCTCAAAATCATGGCAGTGGTAGGGACTTGGTTCCTTCCAACAAAGCGGACTACCAGAACAAGGAACGCTGTGCTGAACTTTCTGACCGTGGAGCTCATGATGTAGATCACTATCATTGCTCTGGACAGGGCAAAAAGAGGATAGTCTGGGAAGCTACATTATCCTCACTGAAGTCCAAAAAAGTGAAGGGAAGCCAACAAGCTGATTGTTGGTTACATTGCGATGGATATCCAGTTTTAGAAAGTGAACGAATTGATTCTCGCTTTAAAGGATGCTCGTCTGGATTTCCAAGAAATAACTTCTTAGAGAAAGCTATTGCTAGCAATCATGAGGAAAATAATGCTAAAAAATGCACCACATTAGACACAGCTTCAACAGCGCTGCTCCAAAATGAAGTTCATTATGGAGAAATGTGCTTCAGAATCATGCTGATGGACATTGCTGATGATACTAAGAAAGCCCATCTCACAAAGGTATAGCCACTTTGCCCTTTTACTTTTCACCTGATACATATGTACAGTGTGGTAGTTATTTGTCTGTTTCATTTCAGGCTGTGCATGGTTGTGCATACTTAAGGATTTTAAATTGATGCAAAATCGCTTCCTACTCTTTAAGTGTGTTTCTAAAAGGCACATTACCGAAGTTATAATGACAAATGGGGAACACACAAAAAGAGAATAAAGTTATGCCTCCAGCTATGTTTGAGATGAATGAAAGTGGAAGCAAAGTGAAAGCAAATAATAACAGAGAAAAGAGGAGGGAAATTGCTTGGAATAGGTAAGAATAAGAGGGACACAACTTGTCTGAATTTCTTCCCAAAATTGGTAGGATGTAGGCTCGACAGTTCCACTGCAGTTGGTCCAATACAACCCATTACTTTTCTTCAAAAAATAGATAAGATGAAGGACACTATAGTTTATTAACTAACATCAATTCCCTCCATATTTTTAGCCTTCAAAACATCCAAACAAGAATAGGAAAGGCATTTATCTTTCTCTTCTTTTCCTTCAATATCTCTCTTCTTTTCCCTTTATTTCTCTCATAACTTAATTGCTGTGTACATGTTGATGCATACAAATAACTTGGACTTTTGTTCTTTCACAACATTTCTATTTATGACCTCTTTGTTCTTTAGGTAATTGAAGGACTTGGGGGCGTTGTCGCTTCAGATGGAAGCACAAGCACACACATCGTAACTGGGAAAGTCAGGAGGACTCTGAATTTCTCCACTGCCCTCTGCTCAGGGTATATACATAGTTCTTAGGACATGGCACTATGTTCTTCTATTGGTTCAACATGTTATAGCATGTAATAGAATGTTGCATCTACAGCTGGTTTACATATTTGCTCCGAGTTTCCAAATTGGTATCCCAAATACAGCTGGCATTATTTTGTTGACAAGTAGATTGAACATAGAGTTGTTCCTCTTCAGGTTTTGGCACAACTGATGTCTCATTTAGTTTAAACTTTTGTTGGGGTATTTTCATTGTTTCATTCAGAGTGAAGATTCTCCAGTTCACTGACTTACAGTTCAGCTGTGAGTTTGTTCCTGGATTGTGAATGATATGAGACAGAATACATTCTGTTGATATTTGAGCATTCCTAAAATAAATTGAATCCCAGGATAAGCATACCTGACTTTGCTTGGTGAACACTCCTTAGGGTCTATGTGATTTTAAAGTCATAGGAGTTAAATCCTTGATTTTAATCGCCCAGTTAAAATTGCAGAAAAAAAATGCCCTGCGATCACATAATTATTACAACATAATAACTTTCCAGCTTTCAATAGTTACTCATGGTACTATCGCTAATTGTGTCTGTTTGTCATCTATGCCTTTTCCTTATCTTTCTTGAAATATATTATATTTGAATGAATATACATTCTTGGCCTAATAAAAAAAGAGTTGTCAAAGATTGTTATAATTCTCGCAATATAGCGACCATTATTTGTATAAATTGGCCTTTCTTTTTATCCTTTCCTCTTGTTAAATCTACTGCCAGTATCTTCAGCCTTCCTATCATTTCTAATGATTGATGTGCCAGACAGTAGCAAAGTTAACTATAATATTCTCATTGCTGTCATGCTTTGGTTCATTTTCTTTTAGATGTGGTGGACCTCTACGTTGCTTATGTTTGATTATTTATGTCATGATATATGGATCATTATGCAGAGCTTGGATTCTCTCGCCCCTTTGGTTGAAACAGAGCTTTCTTGAAGGCAGATTCGTGGGTGGGTAAAAAAAGTAATGATATAGTCTCTGCAATTTCACTCGCTCAACTGTCTTACCTTGTCTCCTCTTATGTTGATTTGTTACAGATGAACTGCCACATATATTAGACGACAAAGACTATTCCCTGAAATATAGATCCGAGTTAAAAGGAGCAGTTATCAGAGGAAAAGCTAGACCAAGGGCTCTACTTGAAGGGTATAATGTATGCATATCGGCTCATGTTCAACCCCCCATTAAGACTTTGACAGCCATTGCAATTGCTGGTGGTGGAACAGTAAGTGTAAAGAATCTCTTGAAGCTCTAATTATCCTTGATTGTGCTAGCAGCTGAAGTGCCAATGAGAATTGCATCAAGCTACAAACAGAGTTCCCAATCACAGTTTGCACCAGGCTTTTATTTAGTTAGCATTCTCTATTAGGGAAACTGTTTTTATATGAATCACATAATTCACACGTAAGAGGAAATTGTTGAACTATGTTTGATAGTTTAAGAATTAGTTGTTCAAGGGTTATTAAATAAGGGAACTCAAGTTTTGTTAGGTCTCCCTATGTTCAATAAATAAATGGAATTCTTGTGTAATCTTTCGATAAATCAATCTAGTAGAGATATAGTCATTTGTGGTTCTCTCTCTCTCTCACAATCCTATAACATTCACAGACATGAACTATCCTTTCCATCATGGAGCTTAGCAATATATTAAAGAAAATAAAACGAACAAATGTCGTGTGGTAGAGTATGCCGAAATATGCTATTCAAAATCTTCTGTTGAGAAAAGCAGCTGAAATTAGACAGTGACGTAACCTTGTCCATCCATTACCAGCTTATGGCATTCTGTCTCATTATGGTGATAGTTTTCTGGTTTCAATTACAAGAGGAATAAGTGAAACTTAACGTCACGTCTAACAAGGTAGAAAGCATCCTTAGTTTCTTGGAGGAGATAGGATCCACTTTATATTTCCTATATTCATAAATCGCCAGTTTGTTTCTGCTTTGATATCTCTATTCTGCTAAGATATAATGAAGTCGGATAATTTGAACATGCTTGTATTTCCTCTCTATATAATTCCTTACTGCTGATGCTCAGTATCTCTTCCTTTCCCTGGAGTAAATTCAGATCATTCGTCGACTGGACAAAGTGAACGATCCATCAAAGACTATTTTCATAGCATGTGAGGAAGATATGGAGGAGGCATTGACGGCTGTAAAGAAGGGAGCATGGACATTCAGCAGTGATTGGTTTATGAATTGCATCATGAGACAAGAGCTTGATTTGGAGGAGCCACAGTTTGCAGAGTCTCTATAATAAGAGAACTGTTTGTCGATGAAATGAAATGAAAGAAATCCTACAACTAAGATTAAAGATGTAAATGGCTCTTGCTCTTTTTGGCATGAAATGTACAGGACCGACATCGCCGTATTTATAAATTATTGTCATGATCATGGAAAATCCTTTTATCAGCACGTGCATTGTCTGATGAAGGACACCGTTCAAATTGATGTTCGGGTGGTTTGAATTCAAAATCTTCCCATAAGTATACCGAGAAAATTCCTTTTACTGCAGGCTGTTTTCTTCACGGCTAAACAAGATAGCTGTAATTTGTATCAAAGACCGCATTCCTAGTACATGTAAATTGAAGGTTTGCCCATTATCTGAATGCTGGATTCGATGCTCCGCCATTTTTCCTTTCCTTATTTTTGTCCCGTAATGTAGGCCATTCTCTTGCTTCCTACACGAGGTACAAATAAATGTCCACTGAAGCAGAAAGCAATTCAAATATGTAAGCGCCTGACCTATTCCTTTGTTCCTACTATTCGCACTGAAGCTTCCTTAGGACAGCATCCACCGTAAATCAGATGACAGGAGATCTATGATGAAACTGCTTCCATGGGAGAACGGTTTCACTGTGAATTAGGCACTCGAAAATCCTCAATGCGCGCCCTTTCAAGCCTGTTATTCTGACCAAGCCCGTCCATTTGATGGGTGGGCCTATCGGATGGCCAAGCCGATGATCATGTCTATCAGGCAGGCTCTAATCCAAAGGAAGATGTGCCTGACGTTCTAGAATTCAATATCTCCAACTGCCTTTCCTCCCTTTTGCTTTAGGGTAGATGCTGAATGTGCTGAGGATCCAATGCGTAACTCAATTGCAGAACAGGACGGCGGAGGCCACCATTTTTTGGTGGAGTGGGCCAATAAATTGTCTGTCTGCTCAGTTACAATGCCTAATTGCTCTAATGTTCAGTCTCACGAGAGCCAGCTAGTGCTTGCTAAAGCGAAACTGGACCTAAAGTTGAGATTTTCCTACGAGACAAAAATTATTTAGGGTAGAATTGATACTAGATCTAAAGATGAGGGTTTTTTATGAGACAAGGTAAAATTGGGACAAGAGCTAAAATTGGACCTTTTTTTGCGTATTAGGCCAGCCAAGATATTGGAAACAACCAATCCCATTCAAAGCTAATTCTATGCAAATTGCTATGGCATCCGAACATTGTAAAATATCTTATCACTCTATTTTTTAATTGAATCTTCCGTTCTACTAAAACAAACCCTTTGCACTTGCATGTACTCAGCTGGAAGGTGCAGTGCAAGTAGGAGGGCCGCTCGAGGTCATTGGAGGCATAGCATGGATGTTGATGTCGAGGGTAAGTAATCGGTATTGGATGTCAAGCTCCTTGAAAATCTTGACCATCTCCTCCACCGGGAAGGCTCTTCTTGCCCATTTCTCGCCAATGTCCTGGCGGTTTATTCTGTGCGTCAACCAAACTGCTATTCTTAGCCTGTGCAAATCTTCCACATCTTTGAATATTGTCATTGGTGCAGGGTACCAATGGTCCGTCGTGTTATCAATGTCACTGCATTTAAGATAGTAATATAAACCATCTCAGCCATGGTTTCGTAAGAAAAGAAAGTATTTATGTTATTCTCTAAGCTTTTCTTGCAGTAACTCGTGCTGCAACCAGCATTAAACAGAAGACAAGTCTAACTAATGATCATGTATATCACAGAAAAAGCAGAACAAGGACATTGAACATATGACAACAAGCATTCCGCAAGCATATTCTTCGGGACATTATAGATTATGGGCTCAACATTCACTGAAAAAGGCTTTACCTCATCAAAAAAGCACCAGCACCATAACAAGCACTGAGCAGATATTGTAAGAAAGCCACACTGTATATGGCCCCTTTGCCACGGATTGGCTCTGATACAAAAAAGGCACTAAAGCGAAAAGACACTCAGTAGGAAAATATTTCACTGCTCGCATTCATTATTCATCTGACAACAGACCTTTAAATAGGCCACTGATACCAACGGGATAGCTACAAGATAGCAACAAAAGAAACTGACTCCTGTAATATAGGATTGTAACAATAAAACCCTGACAAACTAAACAACTTCGACCGATTCTAAAGAAAAACACATAGACTGATTCTAGCCAACAGGTTCTACAAACACAGCTGCAGTCTTCCCACGTTTGATTTTCACTTTTGTGCCCTCTATGTTTCCATACTCCGCCAAAGTGACTCCCGCCATGACAGGTTCGAAAGGTACAGATATAATTCTTGTATTGAACATACATACCAAAATTAGTAAACTTCCTCTTAGAGGCACGAAGAAACTCCATGTAGTGTTAGACTGTTAGTCCGATTGGCCCTGATCTGTCTTATGAAGCTACAATACCAACGGCCACCGCTTGATAATACTTGAAAGCAACAGATACAATTTCAAAAGCAGGAAACACAGACTCACAAGATGGACTTGCCCGAAGCTGCAATACCATGTTCACGGAAAATGAATGCGCGAAAGCCCAACGATTGCCGCAAAAAACACTGATGGAACTAGCAATCTGTGCATTGCTAATAGAATTTAAATTTATAAGAGATACGAGGCAGAAAATCCCTCCCGACCATGCTCTCAAGCACCGATGGATTTTCCAGAGCTCTAAAATTCTAACAACAGAAAAGCACGCCATCTGATTAGAGAAAAGCATCTGCGACAGAGATCAACGAGCAGAATGCGACTAAAATGCGGTCATCGTTACCTGGCCGCCGACCACTGCGACTGGCGGAAGCGCCTCCCAGAGAGACATTTTCCTGCCGAAGTGGTAATGACGAACTTGAAGCTCGTGGACAACGGGAACCTTGGTAAGAAGAGATGACGGGAACGATAGACTGAAGCTCGCGAGGAGCAGGCGAGGCGCGACAAGGATCAAGCGAGGAGCGGCGAGGAGGACCAAGTAGCGATTTGCTTGAGGAGCAAGGCCGGGGGGGGAGAGGAAGAACAAATCGTAAATATTTGAAGAATAACTTAATCTTGATTTAATTTGGGATTTTTTTTCTTTTTTTAACAAAAGCAACCATATTTTAATCCCGAAAATTGTCGACCGGGGGAACATTTGGCTCAGACTTTTATCTGAAAATTTGACATAGCTACTTCAGGCCAAAAATAAAACAAAATTCACTTTAAACTTTTTTTAAGAAAATGAGTTTCTTTCAAGTCTTTATTTAGAATTTTCCTTTAAATTGGATGTATAATAATTACTGATACAGAGCGTGTCTTCGTTGATGAATTTTCATTTTATTTATTTATTCTTTGTACTATTAAGACCTGTCAAAATGGATATGGAGGGATTGGCCGGAGCGTTGATGAGGCTGAAGAAGATGTGGGGAAAGGATTGGCTGGAGCATTGACTGAGGGTGATGAGAAGTTAGGGATTGAGCGACGCCTTGGCGCACCCGCGGACGAAGTTGGGGATTGAGGGAGGTCTTTCGTGCACCCGCAGATGAAGAGGGGGTGGCCGGGGTGCTGCGGTGGTTCAAGGTGGTTTTCGTGACGGAGGAACAGGCAGTGATGCTCGTTCTCTATCTGGCTGAGAGGAAGTCGAATTACATTTTTTTATTTCAAATTTGTTAATATCTTAATTAGTATAGTTAAAAAATGTTAGTTATATGGATTGGGTACAAGTCTTTAGAAAATAAATGGATCAAGATGAGTTAAATGGGTGAATTTGAATTTAACCCATTTATGACATACCCAAACTCAATTCACTCATTTGACATTGGGCATGTATAATAACACTTTTGAAATAAAATTTCTACTATACAACAGAAATCCATTATTTAATACAATTTCAATTTTCTACTTATAGAGTATTTTTTCACTTTTTGAACAGAAATGCCTCTAGTGAAACTTTTTTTTTTAACTTCAAAAGTGCTTTTTTCCTCCATAAGTTGTTTTTGCCAAAAATAAAAAAGGAAGTAGCTTTTTCTTACTTTTCCACCCACCCAAGAAGCAATATCGTCCACAACAGAAGCTCAAATTTAGCATTTCTCCTAGACATATTTAGCTGGAATTCACTGACATGGACGTCAATCGTCCTACATAGCACCGTCAGTGACGTGGATAAATTTTTATAATATTTTATTATTATTTTGATTATTTTATTTTATTTTCCTTTTTCTTCTTTTCCTTCCTTTTTCTTTTATTGTGCTCGCTGGCCACTAACGAGGGTCGCGACGCCCTCGCCTAGATCTTAGCGCGTGGCTTTTCGGCTTCGGCTTCCTCTTCGTGACACGAACAACCCTATGCTAGATGGGGAGAGCAGTGACGCGCGCGGAGGAGAGATCGTTTCAATCGCCACTCTGATGCCCTCGCTTATGGCTCTCCTTACCGGAAGGCGGCCGCTCTGGTCATCTCGCGAGCCTTGCATCCTCGCACGAACTGTTTCGCCAGCTCTCTCTTCATCGTTTGTTTTCTTTGATTTGATCGTGAAATTATCTTTTGAAAAAAGGACGAGCAGGCATGAGACGAGCCGTTTTCTTCCTATTGATTCCCGCAGGTCAATGCTTTCCTTTTAGAAATTTTTGCACATCTCCTACGAGCTTCAGCCCTAGTTTTCCTTCCCCTTTTATTTATTAAAACTTCCCTTGTAGAAGACTACGAAAATCTCTTCTATTTTACAACCCACTCATCACGGTTTCCCCTCGATTCTTCATCGAATTGATTTCTTCAGCCGCGTTGAACCATACGTGTCCCTTATTCACTTCCCAGTTTCGCAAAAATTAGCGCCTCAAGTCTCTCTTTCCTTTGCTCGAAAACGACACTTTCCCCAACATGTGTCCCTTATTCAATTTCTTCTATTTTGTTAACCGTATTTTTTTTTCAAAAATTTATTTCTAATTCATATATAAAAAAATCAATTTTTAATTAATTATTAATTTTTGAAATAGAATTGTTGCCATGCGTATCTTAGTGGCGCGATCGCGATCGAGCTCAAAGCTCTCAACGGCAACGTTGTTGAAGTAGTCCCCACAACAAGGAGGAGAAGGAAAGCTCATCTCTTCCCAAGTAAGTCCATTTTCTTCCACCCCTTGTCAATTTCCTCTGATTACGTGCAGAAGGAGGGGAAGAAGAGGGTATTAAGACAGTCATAGATTAAGAAACACTGTTGTTATACTCAGGTGGCGACAAAAACAAGAACTTTTCGCTCATAACCTCAGCTGCGAAAAACCATTCAGCTGTGGAAGCGACCAAGAGAGGGGAGGGCAAGGTTGCGCGTAGGAGGAGCGTTAGAAGTCCGGTTGTGAGCGAAGGGAGAGACGAGGATGAGCAACGCGGGCAGATTTGTCCCGGGTGCGGAGTCTTCGTGCAGGACGAGGACCCCGACCTTCCTGGGTATTACCAGAAGCGGAAGGTCGGTGAGGTAGAAGCATCAGGAGACGAGGATGAGAATGATTATGGTGTCGTGGAGGACGATTTCGACGAAGAAATTGGGGGAGCTTGTGGATGTTGTCGAGGGTCAATTAGGGAGAGATGGTGAGGTGGGAGAGTGATGAATGGGGAGGGGGAGTTTTTGGAGGAAGGATTTGGAATTAGATGGTTTCACGCCTGCTGGAGCTGGGTATGGCACCATCACGGAGGAGATTGTGGAGCGACAGCAGAAGAAGAAGAAGAAGAAGAAACTACGCCGGGCATGTGAAAAGCCCAGCAGCAGAGGACTTGATACCCGATTTTCGATTTCGATAGGTTTGATCGCCACCCGTTTGATGAAAAGCCCAGCGGAAACGCAAATGCTACTGTTGTGGTCATGGTGGTCATGAGCGTAATAATGAATGACGTTAGTAAGCTAGCTCCTCTATTGCCTATTGGAATTAGCCAAGTACCTCAACTTTCTCCCGACAGCGGGGAGCGGAAAATAGATGCTCACGGGCATATTCAACTTTCTCAACGCGTGCTTGACGACAGGGGATCGCGATTTCGATGTTTTACGACACGTTTTCTTGGTGATGGGGTCCAATCTAGAAGATTAGAAATGAGAACTCTGCATGGAATTCACGCGTGTATCCCAAAAGATGCAGCCCTCAAAAGACTTTGAGCTATGATCTAAAGCTTATTTCTAGCATATTCTGGATTTTCATGGATATCATCTCATATCTGTCTCCATGATCTAGAAACGCTTTAATAAATAGGGAGAAATAATTTTTTATCTGGCCGTTATCACTGTCAGCGAATAAAATCTTTATTAAAGCAATCGACGTAGCCAATATTAATTGCTTTTTAATATACAATCTTGAAATCTATTCGAGTGTACTTAGATAACTTTTTTATGTGTGTATGGGCGAGTGATTCCAGAAATGGGGATATAGGTTAGTGTGTATGGAAATGGCAACGGAATTTTTTTCTGGATTAAGTCTATGGATAACTTTGTTTAGATAGAAGGGATAATGAAATGTATAGGTCGAATGATAGGGAATGATGTCGATGGATGTAGAAACATATAGGATAGTATATGGTCAAAATCGAGGTATAAAGGACGTACCACCAATCAAGTGTCACGATTGAGATTAAAGATAGAAGTTCACCACCAAAGGTTTAAAAGAAAATTCACCAACCTTAAGCTAAAGGGCTTTTGGCTCATCATCAAAGAGTAATCCACTTTTTAAGGATAAATAAACTGAGTTTGATTCATCACCAACATATTGGATAAAAAATCGAATTGATTCAACTCACAAAGAGAAATTCTTTTCATTCAACAAGTCTCTTTTACAATGGAGAACTCTTCCTCTATTTATAGAGGTACTAAGATATAGAAAATAGACAAAGCCTTAAAAAAACACAGAACTACGTGAACATTAAAGACATAGGGATCGAAATACTCTTAAAGGACTTAGGAATTAGAAAACACATTAAAGACACGTAGGAAATATTGAAATGCAATAAAGACATAGAAACTTGCACTCTTGACTCTTTAGCATTGTGATCTGTCTTCCAAAATTCGAGCTCTAACTTTGACCAGCAAATAACTACCTTATAATATCAACAGATACCAAATGACTTTGCTCAGAATAGTCTCCCATTGATATGATGTTGATCCGCTTTAAAATAGGCAACTAATATGGTGAAACGATAACTCAGCAAAGGATAAATCGACAACTAGATAACTTGGTCGATACAACAACATCTTCATTTTGCGATCCACCAAAGCAAGTTGTAATCAAAATTAGCGATGCATGCTTGAATAATCATCAATTGGCTTGCGATGGAATTATGTTGGAACTTAAGAGTTGTTCCAATGAATCAGATGTTCCCTCATTAGAATCGACAAAAGCTTGATGCTCTTGCATCACTTTTTTTTATTAGTCAACTTGTCTTATTTATTGCCAAATCTGATACTTTCATTTAATTTTTTTTCTATTTCCTTTTTTAGTGCATCTAGTGGTTTTTCCTCTCTTCCATTTTTTTTTTTTTTGAAAATTCATTTTGTCCCCAAGACAGAAAGTGAGATAGGAAAAAAGAGGAGGAGGAG